>CM074187.1:28431195-29031195 GCA_037179385.1 Holothuria scabra
CTGTTCTCAGTAGAGGTCACAGGTCACGAGGGCAAAACAGAACAGTGGTATTCTTAACAAGTGTAGCTGTCTTCATGTTATTATCTTTCATTCACTTATATAATAAGAAGTGAACGTTATTCCAAAATGCCATGTAGACTAAGCAGTATATACTGTAAGTTTCTGGTCACTTATGCAACTGCATTCCAATCATGCACTAAAGAAAATGGCTGCTACGTACTCGTGCAGACGCAGACGCTTCTTTATATGTTTTTCCAAATGATCCCTGTTTGCAGTTACTGTATTTTGAGGAGATGTCAACAATAGCGCATTTTTCTGTTCATAGTATGATAAAGCCAGGTCAGTTATTTCATATTTTTGGATCCTGTTCAGTGACTTTGTTTGTGAACATTATCTGCTACAAAGTGCTATTGGTGTTGTAGAGGATTAATGAGCCTAGGCCATGTAACAAACACACAGCCCTGTTTTGAGGGCTAAGAAACTGCCTACAAAATGTTGGACAACTCTAAGCTGGAGTATGTATTAGGAAGTTGTTATCATGGGACCCTTACATCAAAGGTGTAAGAGGCCCCATGTGTTGAAAAGCCCTGCTTAATATGTGATTAAGTCAGGCTCAATTTTTAGGCTACCTTAGCTAACTCACTATGCAGGCTCTTGCATGTGTTACCTGCAGCATACCACACCATACTGTGCTGTTGATGTTGTTTTGTTGTTATACCAGTTGTCTTAGTATATTTTTTCTTTAAAAGGGATTGACCTGAAAAGCCCTGCTTATTCTGGATTCCTCTGCCCTTAACACATCTTAAAGTTTTAGTAAACTATATAATCTGTTTAAGTCAGCTTCCAAAGTTTTTCAAAGTATTACAAAGTATTCCTACTTGTCCATAATGTTCCACAGTATTGTTCGATATTCTTAATTATATAAAAACATAAACTGTTTTTGTTGTATGTGTTTATGGTAGAAATAAACTTGAAACTTGTACATAACAACGCTTGAGAATGTCCAAAGACATGCAACCTGCTTCTTCCTCAAATATTACAATTACAGGCCTAGTGTCACCAACAGGTTAAATGGGCTGAAGTGGGCTGAAATGGGAGCCACTTGAAGTCAGGGCTGGAAAAAATGTTAATTTCCCTAAAAGCAAATTAATTTCCCAGCAAGCAAAATCAAAATTTCCCAAAAGACTTTACATGTTTACATACACAAAAAGTAGTCAAATTTCTCTCCAAATACCAAAATTTCTGCAATGAGCTTCCCATATTGCTGTTTTTTTTTTTTTTTCCAGCCATGCTTGAAGCATGCATGTTGTGCCAAACTAAGAATTCTTTGTCATTTATCAAGGAGGCTCTATAACATCACTCCCCACAACATCCTGCTGAAGGGTAAACATAAAAACCAACCAATTACAAGTATTCACTGCACACATACAATTGTTCCAATTGTAAACTGGGGCTAAATAATGTATGTGCTTCAAAAAACCAACAGAATCACCATAGAGTGAATTCCGTAAGAAACTGAGAGCCAATGAGACAGGCCTTGTTTTTCAAAAAAAATTTATGGTTGGTCTCTTTGGGCCACATTTCACTAGTTTTTGTTGTCCACAATGAAATTTGGTTGTCCAAATATTTTGCACACAATTACAAAAACAGTAATTGTGTGCATTTTATGTAGTCTTATTGGTCTTGAAGAATAAAAGCTAGGATGTTTGAGGAGACAAAAAGCACTTCAAGTCTGTAACATGGTAGATAAAAAAGTTGAGAAAGTTTATCTAGTCAGCTTTATACTTCTTCCATCTGGGAGAAAAACGAGTTATCCTCATCGGACAACCAACCTTTAACTTTTGGTTGTCCATATGAAATTTTAGTTGTCCTGGACAATTGGTTAACCATGAAAATCAAGCCCTGGGAGACCATGCAAAATTGTCAGAATGTGACAGAACTCTGGGCCCAAAACAGTGGAAAATTTCAATAGTCAAGATGGCAGGATACGAAAGTATGGACCTAGAATGGTACTATTTGAGTTTATATGGTTGAATGTCTTATTATGTTAGTCATTTGGGCAAAGGTTCAGACAATTATATATTTTTAGAAAGACTAACTACAGTAATTGCATCTCTTTCAGAACGGCGTATCGATTGGCATACAGTCACAGGTTTGTTACAGAATATAGGGAGGTACGTGTTTGCTGCAGTGGCTATGTACAGAACGAAGTTTCATGTACACGTAAGTTCCCTGCCTCCATTTTCCAGTTGCCCCAGTTTGAATAAACTCTATCCCTCTTCTCTCAAAATGGTAGGGTTTTCTTACTAGAGGTATCCAAGCTTTTGACCTAATATGATACTTATGAAGTTAAGCTTATAACAGTAATATCAGGCACCTTAAGTTCTTCCTCTGTCCAAAGTATTTTTAGGATGTCAAGGTGAGGGTCCACGGTAAGAAACCAGAAAGATTTGTATTCCTTTGATTATTTATTTAATTATTTTTTTTTTGTGACAGTAAAGAATAGTGTTAATCATAGTACTATGTGACCTTTTGACTGAATCTAATGTAAGGTAACTACACTGCAATTAAATTAATTCCAAAGTACGTACTTCCTCATGTTTATTCCATACATTGGGGATACAATATGGTAAGGTGTGGATGGGTCTATTTTGAGATATTGAATATATTGTTTGAGACTTTTCTTGCACATTAGTACAATTTGTAAAGCCCATGGTAGCCTACTTATTTTAAGAATAAAACCATGTATGCAAACAAGCAAAGAACTTCTCACTCCATCTTTTCTCTGTAAGGAAATGGGTAGCATTGCCAATTCCAAACTTATAGCACCTTAATCTTATAAGATTCAGCATATACATCACTAAAGACTGACTTTTATAAGTAAACTTTTCTGCATATTGACAAGCTTGGTGGCTGTCACAAATCTGGAACATGGATCCTGGCTTTGCCATATTCAGTCAGGTTAATCCTAAAGTATAGGCCTCTCCTTGCTAATTCCAATCAAGTCAGTTGATGTTCTGTTAATTTTCTTGGTCTATATCAGCATGTTCCACTGACAAATGGGGAGATAATTGTGCTAATGACTGCCAGTGTGAAAATGAAGCCAGCTGTGATCCACAAACGGGAGCTTGTCATTATGTCCAGGATTCACAGGTAACCATTGTTAATATCTTTCATGACACATTTGTTGTTTTTGAAACTGCTTGGTGCCAGTCAAGTAATTTTGCCCTAAATTTGAGGTGACTTTCTGTGGGGTTTTAGTTGAGTGGGAAGAATTCAGAGTTCAGTTATCTGTGCAGTATTTTGTGTATCCAGGAAGTTTTAATAAAGGGAATGCAAGGTTTCATTGATCACTGATCTGGCAAGGAGCCTAATGGGAGGGGTGTAACCTCCATTTGGAAATTGTTTACTTTTGAAGGAGGGATAAGATACAAAATTGTGTGACATTTGGTCAATTTTGAAGCATAGCTAAACATGCATAATGACCAAAAAAGGGTGTACAACAGTCTTATGGTCATAGCTTTAGTTTGCCATTTTTTTGAGCAGGACATCCTTCACTACCCTGAATGTAGCATTATGTGTAAAGGTTATTTAGATGGCAAAGCCATTACCACATCTGGCAACACAGCATATGGAATACCAGTGTTCCATGTTCTACGCTTGTCCTATCATTAAGAAACCACAGTGTGCAAGGTTACAAAAATCTTAAAATAAAAACAATTTAGTATTTGACAATCTCATTTCCTGTCTTTTCCTGTGAAGATGTTTCATCTTCGTCAGCTGAAAATTCCCTTGGAGCCCTTTGGTCTAATACACTTTGAACCGAAAAGACATCAAATGGTACCCTTTGGAAAACCTTTTGCACCCAAAAGGTTCCCCATGGTTGCTGATGGAAAATGGACAAATCCTTTGATTTACGAAATTTTGGACAAGGGGTCTTGAAGGGAATTTTCTACTGGGTCAGTACAATGCATTGCATTTTCCTTCCTTAGGTAATCATTGTGAGTCAGTTTGCCCTGATGGATCGTATGGACGGGATTGTGCTGATGCCTGTGACTGCCCTAGTTCTTGCCATCCAGAAAATGGAACTTGTATCTGTGAACCTGGTTTTACGGGTCAGAGGTAAAGTACTTTTTGAAGCAGAAATATGTAGCATTGAATGGAACTTGATTTATTTCGTTTAATTTAAAAGAGTACAAGGTGTTAAATGATATTAAACACCTTTGGTTGTTTATTAAAAAGCAAGCACTAGTCACTGGGAAAAAGTGTTAAGAATGTCGCTTTTGTCAAGGTCAATTTTTTAAAAAATGAAAGAAAGCATTTGCAATGTTGCTATGCTATTTAGTTTGTAAATGGGGGAAAAAGTACAAGTTGACTGAATTCACGAAATAAGCTGCAAATAAATTGACTTTCTGAGAAATAAGCTCCGACTACATTCTTAGGGAACTTGGCACACCCTTTTCTTGCCTTTTAGTTGTATCTCAGTTGAATTAGAGGTGATTCCTTAGCATTTGTTTAGTAATTCTTCCCAAATCTAAAGTGTTACCAAGTTTTTGGTGATTGGATCTTAAAACTTTAAACTCAGTACATCTTACAAAGAATCAAGTGAACTAATTGCCACTGTATACGACGTGTTGGAATTCACAAAGTGTGTGTGGGGAAAATTTTGCATTGGCCATCACAGTATTGTGGACTATTGTGAGCTCACCCCAGCAACAAAAACCAGTGAAATATAATCAGAAAAGTCAGCATATTTGTTTGTTTGATTGCCTAAGGCTCTAGCTGAAATGGAAAGAATACAATAGTTGAAATAACTAGAATTATATAGAGAGGAGAAAAATCATTGGAATTATATAGAGTGGAAAATAATAATGGCCACAGTGTGGACATATATGAAGTCGGTATGTTAGGGTGCAGTGTTGCAGTGTGGCAGGCAAACCACTCCCATGAATATATATTAGTCATAAATTGCAAAAAATTTATGATTTTGAAGTTCTAAACTAAAATTGAAAAAAAAAATGGTTGGGAGATTTGGCAGTTTGGAAAGAGGAGATTTTCCATGTAATACTAGAAGCTCTGACAGTTTGTGGCCTTCTGTGGGCTGGGTATTTTTTGAATATGCCCACGGTATTTACCGCCTGTTGTAAGAGGGGTGGGTCTAAAGGAAAACTAAAACTTGAACTTGAATCATACTTGAAAATAAATTTTCTTTGAACTTTTTATCGAGTTGACCGACGCTATGTACGTAACACATTCATGTTGGTGTGTTGTTAAATCCCATCTAACTAACTAACTGACAGTTGGTGCTTCAAAATAAGGTGCATCATGTAACACAAGTTTTGTTACCTAGTTGTGAAATTCATAGTTACTCCATTGATTCCTTCAGACCTCCAATATATAAGTTTTACACTGAGAGGTAATGAGGAAAAATACTGCAGAGAAAATGAGGGGAGATAGCAACAATGTGGGCTGAAACATGAAAAAGTTAGTGTTCCTGTTTATTTCCTAGACCTCTTACAGTACAGAAGTTTTTCTGCTGCTATTTTCATTTTGAAGAATTGTCCTCATTAGGGTAGGATTTGTTTTAACTATACCAAGTTTTGTAGGTTTGCATGATCCTAGGGTAAGCCAGAATCAGCATGCCCTAATCATGCTTAAATGCAACTCAGGAGTGTTTACAAGGGCTTCAGATTCAAACCTTAAAAGTATATCTGGCAGGGGCCATATTCAAGAACAGTCAGAAGAGGTAAAATAACAAATATACAAACAGATAATAATCATGGAATGGAAATATGGTTTTTAATGTCTATTTACAATTGTTTACAAGCAATCTTACGTAGTAAAAGATGTAAACTTGATTGGAGAAGATGAAAAATATGAAAAGGATGGAGCAAGAACAACAAAATTAAAAGTTAAACTATGATGAATCAAGCCAGAGACTAGTTCTCCTGCTTCTCTGAGAAGTGGAGCATTCTCCCCACCACGGCCTGGATATAGTGGGTGTGCTGGACACTCCTAGTCTTCTGGAAGGCACTATCCTTCTTAACCTTAAGTTCCAAGGAAGATGATGTGGCAGAAGGTCTCAAGGGTATCTGGTATTCATCCCCAATCCATCCGCAGTCCACAGATATGTATGGGTATACAGGTAGTGGTAGCCAATAATATCCTTAGATATTCCAGTAGGATCCATATCAGGTTCATAGGAACCTCCAAAAGTGACAGCTATAACTTGTGTAAGGGATTGGTGGTTTCCAGATAGAGCATACACTAGTCAGCCTTTGGTTATAATTACGTCAACCTTTATCAGTGGAATGGCACAAGAAGTACTGTAAGTACAACCTCTGAAGCACACCAATGGCTAAAATAAGATGACACAGATATGGTACAAGATTAAACCTTTTATTAAAACCCATACCAAAACAATGTACTGGCACTCTGCTGCATTTGAAAAACAACTCAGTTGCAAACTCTTTTCCAAAGGCTTGTAAAAGAGGTTAAAAAAAGTATAATAAACATTCATAAAAGACAAGTTAAAACCTAAATGGAGAATGCAAAAAAAAAGTAGCAGAGGCAAATAAGAAAGCTTCGTCTAAAAGAAAATTAAACATGAGAAAAATTTGTGCCATGAAAAATCAGCACTCAAAATGGGCGATAGAGGCTCCAAACTGGGCGATTCTTTGACGTCATCCGACCGCAGGAAACAGAAATGACCTTGGCTGGTGTAAAGTGGTAAACTCTAGTAGAAGCAGACTGGGGAGTCCACCGAATCACCACAATTGGTCTGAAAACATTACTTTTTACTCATTTACTATGCAAAATGAAATTTCTGGAATTTTCTAGTACCATTTTGAACTGTTTCTCGTCTTAATATGTACAAAAACTACAAAATGAGGAATTAAAATAAAAAGAATAAATCTCATCGAGATCTGTTGGCTTGCAAAATCTGGCAGATTCTGCTCTGGAATGGAATCGTTATTTTCACCAAATGTTGACGGATTTTTTCGTTTCAAGGTTTAAATTAGTGTCAACTTGTTACAAAATTTTCATTGTTATGATTAACAATGCAAAAATTAAGAAATTTTAGGTCAACTTTATCAATCCCAGTAAGATGCGCCTCCAACCACGTAAAACCCAAGAATTCACCAAGGTCAGGCTTTCATATCAGTCTCTGAACAAAGGAGTTTGTCCAAATTTCATGCATGTTATTTTCTAATGAAATAAGTAAAAGCTATCAAAATATGAGCAAAAAGTTGAAATGAGTATGGTGGCAAATAGCTGATTCTCATATGTGAATTAAATTTTTCTATACGCTTGTTGAGACCAAAAGGATGAAGTGTACTTAGTTGCACCATCCAATAGGCCTCAAGTTTGGTTTAAATCAAAGGAAGGGTAGGCATGTTAATATTTTTCTAATATCATAAACCGTATTTGATCCAATTTGTGTGCTTTTGAATTGAAATGTACCGCCAGCTTACAATAGGATCTATTATTCTTCATATCAGATTTATGGGTATAAAACCTCACTTTAAAAGGGTGGTCATCAAACCTTCTTATTGTACATTTCCAATGGAACAAGCAGCTAGATAAACCCCCTCGTTGTTGCAATTGACATTTCCAATAACATTGTAACTCTTCTTGGTAGCAATGCCATGAAATCTATCCCCTACCTAGTAAAAAGCACAAGCAAAGGTCACAATTGGATGATAGGCATCTGTGGCAGTCCTGCTCTTTCTTTTTTTGTGTGTGGATTTCTATTTTATTTCTTGTATTGTAAATGCTGTACTTTCTGTGAATTTTCTCTCTTCTGAATTTGTCTTGTTTTATTAGGCACCTGCTACCTTTGTCGAGGGTAAAAATGGACTAATTCTAATGATTTTGCATTTTTTTCCCTTCTTGTGGCCCAAATTGAGCTGTTTTTATCACAGAAAATAATGTTAACATGACCATTGACTATCACTAATCTTTTCACAGCCTTTGAGACTACAAATATAGACCTGTCACATGTTTGCCATGTGAAACAGTGGTTGCAGTAATCTATATGTATCTACTCAATCTGTTCACAGAATATCTTTTGTTATTCAAACAATTGTAAATTACAGAAGCATTGTTTTCATGACAGCCTTTAATGTTAGCTCTGACACCTTCACAGTATTCCACCTCACTCTGTGTCAAAGCATATGTTCGCACTTTTATCAAAGCCGCTCAGAGACCCACAGTATCAGGTGACCTTCTCCACACTTGAATGAAGTCAACTTTGGTTCTAGTTTGATACGGGGTTATTCTTTTTGTTATGAGTACTGCAATGCATGATCTCTAGCACTGTATAGCACCAGGCTTAAAACAAACGTGCATTTTTAGCTGCATTCCTTTATTACCTTTTGACTTGTCATATTGTATGTGTGAGTTGTGGTTGTTTGGTGGTTGTCTTTTTATAGTGCTTCAATCTAGCTTAAGAATTTTTAAATTTCTTGAACAAGTTGGACTAAAGCATGGTAAAGTACACATACCATATTCAAGCAAAACAGTGTACATATGGGTATGGTTAGGTCTCCAGTGTCTTGACAAATTCCCTTCATCCTTTCAATTTGTTGGTAAGCTGTCGTATATATCTTTTGCAAAGTGTGGTCCACTTGGTTGAAGAATCACTTGACCAAAGAAGGTCCAAAGGGTTTTATGGGAACATTTGTTCCTGATAGCATGTTGCTTCCATGATGATGAAATCATGGAAGCAACATGCTATAAGGAAAAATTGTTCCTGAGTGGCATGTTGCTTCCATGATGATGAAATCATGGAACCCAAGAGTTGGTTCCCCTGATCCCCTTTGATTTTTTTTTAACATATTACAAATTGGGTTAGAACATCGGACTTGCTGTCAAGAGGTGGGGAGTTCGAGTCCTGGCTGGGCTATACCAAAGACTTCAAAAGATTTGTCGGGGGCCCTGTACATCTTTTCAGTGTGCCTTGCATGGGAAACTTTCAAAAATGTTAGATTTCAAGAGTCAAGATGAGATTCATGTTTGCCAGGAAGTCGTTGAGCTGCACAGAGCTAAGACGATCAGTTTCTGCTTGGAGTTGTTCTAAAACCAGACTAATGGGAATTTCCTATAATGAATCCAGTTACCAATTGGTCCTTATGTTTGCCAGCTATTTCTTGGGTCCATCTCCTCCTTTCTTCCATCTAAACATGCGGTGAATAGTTGTATTTTCAGAACTTTATCTGCTTATTATGGGGTGTGGAGCTTTTATCATCCATATGGAATACTTGAAGTCAAAATTATTTCTCAATTTGGGGCTGAGGGACCCTAGCAATTTGAACCAATTGCTTGAATGTTGGATTCATTTATTGCTGGGATGTAGAATAGTTCATTTTGATAGGGAGTTATAAAGAAGTATCATTTTCTACCACGTTGCTTGAAAGAAAGCAATAAATTGTCCTTTCACCCAGGAGTGCTTAGGACTCTGTTACAGTATGTAATGGGTGGGGATTTTATTATCCTTTCAAGTGATGTACGTTGCTGTACTATATGAACTTATCAGGTCTTGGGTATGAAGTTATACTGCATCCATGTGGGGTGAATATGTCATGTGTGGTGCCCAGTTTGCCCCAGAGTATTGCCTTAAAAATATGTAAGACTCTAATTTGTCATTCCATGACTTGTCAGTTGTGAATGTCGCAGAACCAAGCAAACCCCTCTGTGGTTGTTCCACCATGTGGACAGGTGGTTGAAGAAAGTGTCCATGATATTTCTGCCCCTGTTGTAAGAACTAGGTAACCAAAGGGAAAGAATTTGACCAAACTTGCATCCTATTTGAAACCATGTTTAAACTTGACCTTTTAATCTGTTTGACACTTAACACATTTGTGTTATCTAGTGTGTCAGTAAATCTCATCAAACTAACTAATTTAAGGATAAAATTTTTTGCCTACTTTTATTAACCCTTTACCGTCGTTTGGGTCCTTTTGGACCCATGCGGAGAGCTCGGCTGTCACACATCTTTACTGTTTCACGCAGAGCTCGAAACTGCGAGTAGCTACCCGAAAATTCGGCTACAACAGCGAGAGAGACAATAGTTTAAGGTCACGGGTCAATGGCCTACGGAAGCCGATGGGGGGCGGGCTACGTCCGCTTTTCCGCCCACTCCCGAGGCGTGCAAATATGCCTCGATCGGAGCACAATGGTAAAGGGTTAATCTAAAATATCAGCACGACTCGGCTAAACATTTACGTGCACACAGGCAGAGACAGTGGCATCACCTTTGCAGTAAACACACTCCACCGGCTTGTTTTAACCCTTTACCGTTGTTTGGGTCCTTTTGGACCCATGCGGAGAGCTCGGCTGTCACACATCTTTACTGTTTCACGCGGAGCTCGAAACTGCGAGTAGCTACCCGAAAATACGGCCACAACAACGAGAGAGACAACAGTTTAAGGTCACGGGGTCAATGGCCTACGGAAGCCGATGCGGGGCTGGCTACGTCCGCTTTTCCGCCCACTCCCGAGGCGCGCAAATATGCCCCGATCGGAGCACAACGGTAAAGGGTTAATTTTTTTACTCCAATAGGCCTCAATTTTTCATGTAACTGTCAGACATTCAAACCTCTAAAAGCTTTCATCTAGGTTTAAACCTGGATAAGAAAGTTCAAGGGCCCTGTAGTCAAGAGTAATTTAAAGTGGTAAAGGCTATTATCAAGCCGTTTAAAAACTAAAAGTGTCAAATTAATTGACTAGTGTAAATACTGCTTTTTTTCTTCCCACAGCTGCACAGAAAAATGTCCAGTGGGTACATTTGGTCAAGGCTGCCAAGGGATTTGCCCAGTTTGCTCCAGTGGTGGACAGTGTGACCCTATAACTGGTCTCTGCATTTTTTCATGTAACTGTACCAATGGTGGATCATGTGACCAACAAGGAGATTGCATGTAAGTATAGAGGTTCCCACCACCTCTCTGTGAGCATGGAATAGAATGAGAGAATGAGTTGAAAAATATTTTTAATTTGTTTTTTGAAAGTTTAACAACTTGTACATGACCTCTAAATTGTCATTGGTACAAATGCAAAGCTGAAGATAAAAGGGGACCTGCCGTAATGTTTTTGGGTACTTTTCCCAATATGAAAGATCAAAATCTAAGGAATATTAAAATTTACTTCACTCCTCCTTGCCTTCTATTTACATTATGCATGGTCCAGTGGTTAGAGCATCAGACTTGCAGTCAGGAGGTTGGAAGTTCGAGTCCTGGCCGGGTCATACTGAGACTTAAAAAAACAGAACCTACTGCCATTGTGCTTGGTGCTCAGCATAAGCAATGGGGTAGGGAAAACAAGCAAGTGAGCAACAACTGGAAAAAGGCTGTGGCTGGCTCGACTTGAAACGGTTAAAAAAGTGGGCCGTAAAACTCCGTCTAACTATTAACTAACTAACATTATGTAACAGTATTGGTTTGTGTTGCTGAAGCTATAATAAGAGAGGTTTAGCCATCCCATATACACATCACTTCGAAGTTTCTTTCAAGTTTTTCTCAGAGATTACAATTTAACTGCTCTTTTTTTTTGTGGATGAGTGTTTTATGCTTGGTAATCCTAACGATGTAGGTTAGACTTATCATACTGTTTGACAGCATTCTTAGGGAACCTTATTTATGACCAAAAGTCAATAGTCTTGAAGTTTTGTTAAGCTTTGTACCATAATTCAGGGAAACTTGCAAAGCATTTGTTGTCTGAGATAGGTACATAAACCCATGTTTAAAGTCAAGAGACCCTATAAATGAAACGTAGGCACACAACTTGACTTAAAAATGGACTTAAGATGTGCGTTGGGTAATTCGCTAGTTTGGCAGTCACCCATCTGCCCATAGCTTGCTATTGCTGCATCAGTTGCCTACGTTACTGATGGTGAAGAAGATGAGGACATAGAGGTCTTTAGACTTGCTCCACTGAGGTTCCTTAGGTGTCCTAAGGTGAATGTTTTTGTTTCACCTTGAGCTGTTGAAACCTTGAGTGTAATAGAGTGGAGTGGAGTAAATAAGGAGTGGGAAAAGAATTAAGCAGGGTAAAGCTTACCAAATTCCATAATGAAAATTACAGTTCTTGGGCAGAAGGAGAGCAAAGGACATTGATACCACAAAATATAAATTAAGTGACGGTATAGTGTCTTGGAAAAATATAAAAATCAGCAACACTGCCAGTACAGAGTATCACCTGCTATCATCCTACATTTTTAATCTTTCTGCATCCTGTGACATCCCCCATGCCTCTGATAATATTCAGGAGTCCCAGCAGGAGGATACTGTCCATTTTCTGAAAAAATTGGTCAAAATAATCAGTGATTGTCTCATTAGTTTGCTAATTTTTCTTGTCTTTTTAGATGTCCTGGTGGCTTTGAGGGAGATACTGTGAAACACAAGGTACTCAAAAGCTCCATCTTGTATTGTTTTGATGAAGTTTTCACATGATTGACTGATGTTTTTCATTAAAATCAATGAATTTTTATACTAAAACATTTTTTTCTTATTTCCTACTTGTTAAAAGGTAACTTACACATGTCCTTATTTTTCAAAAGCAGCTGAATTATATACAACAAACAATATTTGACAAGATTTGGTAGTGTTAAAAATGCAGGAAATGTACTTATGACTTAAAACAGAAATGCAGTTGGCTCTGTTCAGATCATGTGACAAAATTTTTGATAACAAATCGTTTTATTCAAAAGGAATAACTACTTAACCTTCCTTAGATGTGAAATATATTTGTTCAAATAATAATGAAAGATATTTGTGAAGAAGATGGGAGAAAATGTTTAAGAGTTAGCTGTTGAAGTTACTAAAAAGGGAAGCGAAAAATAAAAGGAAAACACTGAGTGCAACTGCTCTTTCCCTTTATAATTTGCCCCATTTTCAAGTTGGTATTTGTGATTCAGTTAGTGAACCTGCAGTTTTGGAAACCAGTTTTGACATCTAGGTAGGCACAGTAGGCATGAGAACAAAGCTTCTATTTTCAAGGGATGGGAGAACAGGAAGACATTGTGCCTCTCCCTTGTTTGTGAGACCTGAAATGCTGCTTTACTCATAGGGGGAAGGAATGGTGGAGATGGGGACGGTCAGCTGCCGTTGTACATGGACACTTCTCCCAGTCTTGGAGCTGTCAGTAACTGTGGTTTATGTCTGAGATGTGTTGGATGATTGTACACTAAACCTCTGAAGGTTTTACTGGTTAAGGAAGGTGGCATTTCCAATGCAGCTTTCCCTTTTTTCTTGAACGCCTTTGTTATATCTTACTGTTATTACAACTGCATGTGTTTTTAATTTTTGTTTAGCTTGCTAGAGATCAGTGATGTTTGTAGCCTCCTATAAAACATCCCATGTACTCCTGTATATGCGTAGCAGCATCATCAGTGCCTTCATTTAATGCTCAGACTTTATTGTGTGCATATAATCGTACTTTTGTCACTTTACTACATCTTATCCAAATTCTTTCCACAAGCAGCACAGGAAAAAGACATACCACTACAGATGGAAACGATTTCTTCATCTTCTTTGCATTTGCTTGCCCGCCTCTCTTTGCTGCATAAGAATGGTGACAGACAATCTTACATTACCATGAAACAGATACCTTCAAAGCATCTCATCAACAAGAGACAGACTGACGAAGGTATTGATGGTAAAAGCTTTTAAACAGTCAGTGCTTTGCATGCAGATTGTACGATACTAACAGTTCCTTATTTCTTTTCTCTACACCCTTTCAGTTCTGGTGTCACATTTGTACACCCTTCCCTAAATCTAACACAATGTAATTTTGTCTTCAGTGTATGGAATACCGTATGATGTAAATGAGACACTGTTGAAGAAATGTTTACGGTTTAGGTGTATCCTTTTTAAAGGGAAATGCAGTCACCCCATCTTGATGTAGGATAGTACAACGTCCTGTTTCATGATTGGCTCATAAGAGTCATGTGAGAATAGTTTTCTCCTCAAAATTGAAATTTACTTGGAGTAAGTGCTTGGTTTACCTTTGATACCCAATACTGAAGTTCTAAAATATTATGAAAGATACTTTGAAGAGGGATAGGACAATTATGAGATTTAGCTGATGCTTCAAAAGAAAGTTTGGGGTGACTGCTCTTGCCCTTTAAAGCTGGTGATATATGGAAGAGTTTAAACATGGAATAAATGCTCCAAATTTGACCTTGGGAAAATTTCTACCTCAATGGTTTCTCACCACAGTCCTTTCCACCCTTGACATTACTCAACCGGGAATATGTCAAATTTTTCTGAAGGGTAATTTGTGATGTTTTACAATAATCATGGGGCAGGCATGCCTTTATCAAGATTGGGTACTGAAGTGAACAGTTTCCTACAAAGGGCCATTTTCCTGAGTGGGTCCAAATGTGTAAAAATGTGTTAAGGCAATGGTAAGCTTCAAACTATTGGGAGTGGTAAAGATTTCAGATTCCCCCTTTGGTCTGGAATTTATTTGACGGGTAAGTATTATGTTAAAATATTGTCTCCATGGAGTGGGCAGGCCCTGATCCAGACTAGGTATTTAAGTTGAAAATCTGGATTAAAGATTGAGCAAAAGTTTTTTTCCAGAGGGCTGAAGTATGTACAAATGCAAACAACTTCATATTCTCTAGAGAGGGAAATTCCAGGGGGAGTCACCCTGCCCCCCAGCAGTGGGCGTGGGTGTGGCAATTGTCTAATGGTAGACTGGGAGGAAATTGCTTTGAAGGGGACTTGGCTTGGTAGTACTGCTTGTCTTGATAAGGCTTGTTACTGGGGGAGAGTTACTGGGAATGGGGAAGAATGGCTAGTCACAGTTGTAAATAGTTTCCGGCAATTGTGTCATATATGTAAATATGACAATAACAGACATTGGTATCTGTTAATTAGCTCAAAGATTGTTTGTACCGCACAAAACATCATACTTAAGAATATTCTCTGCACAGATATGTATTCTGAAGTAGAGAAACAAGATGAAAAGAAATTTTAAATTGTAACATGTCTAGGAAATTTTCTGATCTCAGGAAAATGGAAGTCCTGAGCAAAATTTTCAGGAAATCCATTATGCTTGACAAAAAGTTTTGCCATTGTCACCATGGTTGAAATTGCCAAGGGTGGGGGAGGATTTGAAATCATTTTACATTTATAAAATAAAATTTTCACCTCATGAATATACTTGTAAAGTAGAAAAAAAGGTTGCACCCTTTTACTCTTAGGCCTCCTTCTGATGGGAAATTTCTCAAAGGGAACTCTCCCATATCATGATATTTCATCACATTTTTCCCTACTCTAAATGCACACCTGTGCAGAGAGTATTCTTATGTATATATTTTGAAGAGGTCACTATGGATCAGTCATATTATAATACATTACAGATTAATTGCTTTTACTAATCACTTTAATATAGCTAACCACTTTAACACTAACCTTTGTGGCTTAACTTTGTCCTGATGTACTTTGGACCTAATATCTTTCCTTCGTAAAATTGGTTTCTGCAGTCAACTCTACTGGTCTGGTAATACAGGGCTGTCCAGAAAATATTTATTTTTCCACAAATCCTGGTATAACTGAGATTTCGGTTGATTGGGAAGAACCTTCTGCTACCAGTCCTCACGAACCTGTGACCGTGATTCTAGAGACTCATCTACCGGGGTCAAACTTCTCTGTAAACAGGAGTCACACTGTAACTTACGTTTTTGAAGACTCGGAAGGGAATGCGGAAAAATGTGAATTCACAGTTACAATCATCACAGGTGAAGGACATTATCTAAAAAATTGAGGAAACTTTGAGTCAGAAAATTCTAGGTTTTAAAAGCAGACCATTACATTTGGGCTTTGTACATGTAAAATGAAAAAATGAATTATGAAGCTTAAGCTTAGCTTCTGTAAATAAACATTTGTGATTGCATGCTTAGCAATGAAATATAACTGCTTCAATATTTATCTCAGCACCAAGAATTTAACTTTTGTGAAAGGAAGCTTTTATTTGGTAAAAAGCTGCCATTTATTGTCAAACATTCCTCCAGGAGCATTGCATCCTTTTATGTTGTATAATTTCATTGTAATTTTTCATGACATATGAGCACAAGCATTAGTCTGGGGAGAGGACATGCATCCCCTGCAAACCCCAAAATATGATGAAATAGTACTCACTTATAAAATCCTTTAACCCCTAGTACATAAAAGATTGCTTACATTTAGATCATCTATGCCCATCAAGAATACCACCTGATGCCCCTGTTTTTGGCCAAAGACAGGAGATTAAATATCTACCCAAGGTGGTAGCATTAGCTTTGTTGAATAATCTACAGCACAAATTGGTTCTTAAATAAATGCAAATTGATTTTCATGAGTAATTTATAATCAATGGATTACAGCAACAATTTAAATGCCCTTTAGATAGGAACAACTAGTCAATCAGTATATGAGCAGGTGACTATACAGTGGCTGGGTCAATTTTGTGCACTCAAGGGTAAATCCTTCTATTGGTAGACCTTTCGATAGTTAGTTTGCTATCAAGTGTCAACTTATTACACCTCCAGTGAATTGTAGGACCAAACTTCAATGGGCTATCTTCATGTATAAATGGTCTTCATGTATTCTATATAATAACCTTATCCTAACCTCTAAACTGCCTGGACCCTAAGCTAACCCCTTATTGGACCCCTGGGTGATTGGTGGGTGAACCCAAAGCCCTATTTAAACAAATTTACATTGCCCCTCATTACCATGGCATCCTCTCACCAGTTACATCATGAGCACATCAGTGTCAGATAACAATAGATGTTTTGTTACTCACTCTGCCAGTACAAAACTGAAGCATAGTACACTTACTTCAGGGTAAAGGTTTACCACCTTAAGTTCACATGTATATGGGGCTGGGGTATATGAATATAGCGGAAGGGGGTGGATGTATGAATATAGGGGGAGAGAAGAATGGGAATGACTCATGCCATGGTCTTTGACCTGCCCCTAACTTCAGTTGTAGTGATTGCATGTAGAACTGATAAACATTGGTTATTACTTATTCATAAATCAATTCCTTTCATTGAGTCTGTGCTTGTAATCTTTTGTCGTGTTACTTTTGCATGCCATGTGTCTTCCTCTACATTTTCTCTCGTCATCAAATGACTAAAGAATTGTTTTTAAACCTTTTTTCAATCATAACCCACTTCCCACATTCAGACACCATTTCCTGGACCAAAAATCATAAAAACCTTTTTATTCAATTTTGTATTGGCATTTGCATGTTTGTTCGCCTCATATAGCACTGTAATGGCACAAAAGTATATTGCAGTATAGAAAGATAGTTTCAAACCTTTTCTTACTCTTCAAACAGCTGACACAGAACCTCCGTTGGTGTCCAGCTGTCCACAAGATATGATGATCATTAGAGAATTAGGGGTCGGAGATGGAACAGTCTCATGGATGGAGCCAACAGGTAGTGACGACAGTGGGGGAGAGGTGACAGTCTTAAAGAGTCACTTACCAGGAAGCATGTTCCCTGCAGGAGATACTCTTGTTAATTATACGTTTGTAGATGAATCTGGAAACAGTGATTCTTGTACATTTGTAGTTACAGTTATTGAAGGTGAGAAATTTTAAACAATTTATGAATTGTGTTTTTCTGTAAATTTGTGCTATTTCATGAAGGCTTATGTGTTTGAGTAGTTAAAAATTCAAAATTTGAATTTGAGTATTTATTTATATACACAATATGGTTAGCATGTTGCTGAAGGTCCATGTCACTGGATAATGTGCCGTGAATCCCTAATGATTTGTTGGACAAACTTTTGTCATAATGATGAGTTAAACATATTTCCCCTTCACTCAAATTCAAGAAATGTGACACAATGAAAGTATATGTAACCTGAGGGCACAGGTTATGTAAAAAACTCAGACACTAGTTACACCCCACACTGCCTTTGATCTACTGGGGTGCTTTTTTGCATTAAGAAGCACACTTTGGCATGGAATGTTGAGAGATGACATGGTATACTTCACTTGCTGACACTGTTTTCTCCCTTTGTGTTGTCATGCAGAAGACACACAACCTCCTGTGGTGACGAGGTGCCCAGACGATATCATCATCCAAGTTGATGGAGGACAGCAATCAGCCATTGTATCATGGGATCCACCTATTGCTACAGACCCAAGTGGAGATGTTTTCCAGTCTCACCTGTATAATCCCAACACAACTTTCCAGCTCGGTGAAACTGAGGTTGACTATATATTTCTTGATATGTCAGGAAATGTTGCAACATGTGAATTTACCGTCTCAGTTGTGCAAGGTAACTATTGATTATATCCTTGCCCTCAAGGGCTTAATATATGAATGAGAATTGGTTTCTTTTGCAATTAGCAATGAACTTTTTCTATGGATTAAAAAGTATGTTATATGTAAAAGCCAGCATATTCTGCCCGATGTAGCTTGATTCCTTTCATAGCTTAGTTGAATGTTTTTCCTGTTTGATGTGCTAAGTGTTTAGTACTCTTGGGCAGATTAAGCTTGTGGAGGCCAGGATCCCAGGGTTAGGGGGAACTTTATCTTTAAGTCCCAATATTAAAGTAAAGCCCAATCTTAGGTTTTTGCAGCAAGAAATCTTGGTAGGAAAATGCTTACCTTATCTCTAGAAGAGGCACTTTACACAGGCCTTGAAAGTTGCATCTAAACATTTCCAGTTAAAAAATCTCTCAATTTTGAAATTGACCATTTTCACAATTTATATGTGAATTTTTTGTCATTGGTACGATGTGTGTGATATGTTAGGCAAATGCAGTAAAATTGAACATTTCGTGATAAATAGCAGGAAAGGAATCTTATGCCTCATTTTTTAAACACCAGATTGTGGTACCCTCTAAGGATGGTGGTCCTAAATCTGCGATTGGGTGGTCCATCCATAAATCTCTTCCTCTTGAAAGTGGTAAAGCTTGTACATTTTTTTCCCTGGTAATTCTCTGATGGTGTATTTAATC
Organism: Holothuria scabra; assembly: GCA_037179385.1. Classification (NCBI taxonomy): domain Eukaryota; kingdom Metazoa; phylum Echinodermata; class Holothuroidea; order Aspidochirotida; family Holothuriidae; genus Holothuria; species Holothuria scabra. The sequence continues at coordinate 28,450,163 of CM074187.1, forward strand.
CAGCAATAAAGGGTAGGAGGACAGGGAAGTAAGAGACAAATCTGCCAAAAAGTCACCACGCAAAAATGACCAGTGCATATAAATAATGGAATCAGGTGTGTTGCGTAAGACTTGATATTCATTATCTGTTAAAACCAGAAGTAACTTGGCTACTTCAAGAGAACCTATATGGAAAGAAGTAATTGCAATGTTCTACTTTGCCTCACAGAAGCTATTTACAGATCCTAAGTGTTTTAAGGCTACATGTTATTCTGTAAGTGCTGTCTTATATTGTCTAGACTGTACATGTGCACTCTCGAAAATCCAATAAACAGTAAGGTTACATATCTCCAACACATGCTTAAGGATTGAAATTATTTTGTATATTTGTACATTTATTTTGTACTTCTAGTGGACACAGCAGATCCGGTCATTCTTAATTGTACATCTACCATTCATCGGACTGTTGAGCTTGGTACATCTGACCTGGAGGTCACATGGGTAGAACCTACAGCCTTCGATGCTTTTGATCCAGAGCTTGATATTCAGAAAAGTCACTCACCTCCAACCAGATTTACTGTCGGAACTCACACGATAGTTTACAGGTTTACTGATGATGCAGGAAATGAAGCTGTGTGCTCCTTTAATATCATTATTGTAGCTGGTAAGATTACCCATAATGCATTAGAATTTAAGTGATATTTAATTAAAATAAAAAAATGTTGAATTAAAATGATAATTTGGTACAAGGGAAATTGCAGTCAACCTTACACATGTTAACCTGCTGCAATGTGATTGTGTAGTGACTTTCTGAATTTATCTGAGCTCACTTCAAGGCAGAAATGGACATTTTTTTGTTCGCTTTTACAAAACATTACCATTGCAAAACATGTAAACATTGGAGGATGTCATTTATATGCAAAGTGGAACACTTTAATCAAGGAATTACTTTTTGACAGGGGGTTGCTATAGCAACACCCTGTATTTCTCTGCTGTAAAGCAGTTTTTGCATTTCAACTTTAAATTGTTCCAATCTAAAAAAAAAAAAGAATTTTTTTTAATTCAAGTTAGAGACCAAAATTTTTGTTGTTGACATCTTGAACTGTCTTTTACCCTATTTTTGTTTGGTAATGTACATTACCAACATTTTTATTATACATATTTATAATGTTAAAGTTATATTTATAATGGCAATAAATACTAGCAATTATTCAGATGTTGGTCTCATTGTAAATTTAGTATCTGATGACATATAGACAAATCGGATAAGTGCTTGTGTTTATCAACGATAGGCAGCCATTAGTGGGGTCCATCAGCCTTAAATCATCTTCATTTATTGTCTAAATTTAATTTCAAACCCTCAGATACAGTGATATTAAGGTAATCAACAGGCATTTTAATGTACAACCATCCATGGTATAGTTAAGCAAAGAAATTGAAAGATTAAAAGTTGATGCATCTCAGTTTTTTTTTCTCCTTTTCATTTCAATTCATATACATCAGCATTAGCAATTTCGACATTTATTTTGGTAAATGTACTATTGATGTTTCCATGAGTTATTGACAGATATTTACTGGTTATTTACCAGAGATATGGTTGTAAGAACAAAAAACAGTTGCATTGATCAATGAAAAAAAACAAAGTAATTGGGACTGAGCATCAATGAAATCACAAATTGTTTCGTACAGATCGTGATAGTTAATTTGCCTTGTGGAACGTACACTATGGATACAGTACACCTCAGTTATGGCCGACTAAAATCAGACCATCACTAGCCATCCGGATTTATCTGTATGAATGGTCCTAGTTATTTCAACAAACTTTCTTTTACTTAATATTCATTACTTTAGGACCAAGTAGCATTAACGTTTACATTTCCTTTGGGAATTTTTCATAATTCATTAGAAATCTGATATTTTACAGAGGACACACTTCCACCAGTTATAGAGAATTGCCCAATGGACATTTCAGAAACCACTGAGTTGGGAACAACTTCTAAAGCTATCAGCTGGAGCACTCCCTCAGTCATAGATGCATCTGAAACCATTATCACAGATCAGAGCCATTTTTCAGGAGAAGCATTCCCAGTAGGCAGTACACAAGTCACAGTAACCTACACTGATGGGTCAGGAAATTCAGCTATGTGTCAATTTATGGTCAATCTTACAACAGGTGGGTTTTTACGTCTTGAAATATGAGTTAAAGTGTACCTCAAGTCAAAAATTCAAAAATATATATTAAACAGAATGAAAAATGAATTCTAACAGTACAACTCCTATCTTCATAGAACATAATTGAGCCAAGATATAATATACTGAAATTGATTCACTCAAATTGAAATGGTACATTGCACGATGTAATTTGTGATGTCATTGTTGTACTATTCAAATTACAATCTTTGTATTTCTTTGTTTTTCCGAAAGTTACTGTACCTCCTACCATGGTGTGATAGCTCTCTTATTCTTATGGGGTGATGTAATTAATTAAACCCTTTCTATGAACATGCTATGCAAGCAGACAGGAAGTGTTCAAGTTGATAAAAACAATTTTAATTTTAAAGGGAAACAAAGCAGGTAATGTGAGTTGTACAACAAGAAAGTAACATATTGTGCGCAATGGACAACTTTATTTTATATCTCAGCTCAAGAATGTCCTTTGAAGTCTGGAGTTAGACTGTTAGAATTCATTTTTTATGCTGTTTCATGTATTTTTTTTTATTCTTTTGACTTAAGGCACTCTTTAATAGGCTTGTTATATTCCCTGTCTGTAGGTACTCTGTTTATTTCCATGGTAATTTTCCACCTCTCATGCAGAATGCCAGGGTTCTATTCCCAGGTTGAGTCATACCAAAGACTCTAAAAATGGAACCTACTGCCCTTGTGCTTGATGCTCTGCTTAAGCAATGGAGTAGGGAAAACAAGCCAGTGAGCCACAACTGGAAAAAAGGCCTTGGCTGGCTTGATTTGAACCAATAAGTTGGAAACTGGGCCATAAAACTCCATCTAACTAACTAACTTCATGGTAATAAATGTAGTAAGTGTATGAGTAAAGTGTTAAAGTTAAAAGAGTTTTCTAATGCAGAACGACACTTAGCGATAAAGTTAAACCTTACCAAAGACATGACTTGAAACTGGGAATGAGACCTTCCTGTGCTGTAATGCACTTATCAATTGCAACCCTGCCCCCAGACTTTAGGATGGTTGGGCTTTAAGCAGGAATTTGGCCAGGAACTTCACAGTAATTTTGTCCCCACATGGCCGGGACTTGTGCCGGGATTTCGCACAATCTGGAAGGCCAGGGAAATGGGGCAGGACATTTTCTCATGGGATGCATAGTGCCTGGCAGTCAGGTGGAGGGACTTGGCCAGGGATTTATCTTTGATCAATGCCCTTCCCTGCGCAGACATGGCTGGGCTCTGGGTGGGGATTTACCAATTTCAGAAATGAAGTTCTCGGTCAAGACCTGACCATCCCTGGGTCTGGGGGGGGGGTCGGGGTTGCAATTCATATATAGGTGCATAACTTTGGCTAGGATCTCCTGCTGTATTCTATACTAGTGTGGTAATCCAGTGGAGAGTATGGTAACCAAATGGCCCATTTTTAAGTGTAATTATGATTTTTAGAAGAAAATTGAGTATCATGAAATTTTCAGACCTTCAATTCTCATTTAAAACAGATGATTCTGTGGCTCCTGTGGTCGAGAACTGCCCAACTCGAATTGTAGCACAAGTTGAACTCGGAGATGGCGGGACTGAGGTGTATTGGGAACCTGTCACAGTGTCAGATTTTTCTCAGACACGCACTTTGTTTCAAAGTGATGAGCCTGGAGACTTTTTCCCTGTTGGTAGCTCAGATGTCATCATTCTCTTTGCAGACGCTTCCGGCAACCAAGCTGGATGTTACTTTGAAGTAGAAATTATTGAAGGTACGTAGGTAAACACTACTTGAAAAAAAACTGAATGCAACCTCATTTATAAAGTGGTATAGTATTTAGAGGTCTCTGGTTCCTCTGGCAACAAGATTATAAAATAGATTCACTTCTTTCCACTACACAGGGGATGGGGGGCAGGGGAGAGTCAGGGTGCCTACCATAAGCAAATATGGTTTGCATTTGAAGGTCTTTCAATGCAGAATGCAACAAACTTCATAATAGCACCAATAATGGGAAAACAAAACTGGAGTGTACAGATGGGAAAATTCAGGTACCTGAATTTTGGCAGGTTCATATGCATTCCTTACAGGCACAATAGTGTGCAGAGCAGGGTGAAACTGTACTGTCAGTATCACTTTGAAACCCCTCAGGCAGGTAGCTCCTAACTAAATTGGAATAAGTTTTGTCAATGAATTTTTAACTTTGTAGCAAACATTGTATTTTTCTTAACATTTCTGTTTTCAGCCTTTGCTACAGTTACTGCTTATGCTCTCCTTTCCTCCCAAGTGGTTAGAAACTGGGTTGTAAGTCCCCATTTAACTATTAAACTCCTTTCCTTAGTAACATTGGCTGCACATACCTTTAGAATTTGGTAAATTTAATAAAAATTAGTTGATGAAAAACCCTTTTCCTGGGTTTCAAGGCATGCATTTGTTGTTTAGGGCTGTTATTCAATGATGGAGTTCATTTCTAACATCTATTTCTCACTCAGTGAATGAAAACAACAAAACACTTTTAATGTTAAGGATCTCAAGATAACCGAACAGGAAGCAACATGGGTTTATAGTTGTCAAGACGGGATGACTAAAACTTGGCATACCTTTCTAGATGATTTCACATATCTGTCATTGTGCAATTTTCTCTCAGATCTTATTTCTTTACTTCTTTTTTTTTTTGTTTAGTAAGGTAGAGGGTAGATATGCACTGTGTAACTAGGTGTCTCTTGATTGGCTGTTGCCATTGTATTGTATCCATTGTATCCTTTGTTAGAGTTAGGGATGAGGGCTATCATGTAGGAAATTTCTTGTTAAACAGTGCGCCTCGGCCCAAGGTAGACTGTAACATCTTAAAGCAGTCTCTTTAGCCTATGCATGGTGAGATAAATTTTCTCTAAAAATTCCTAATTATCACTTAATACATGGGACATTTTGGATACATCAGAAACATGCATGCATTACATTTCATCAGAAATGTCATTTGTATTGAAAATGTTTCACTAGAAATGGACATACACACTAATTCAAAGAGACTGGGTAAACTTCTAAATCTCAACAAAAACAGAGGTTTGCTATGAAAGCTACACTAGAAAGTGGTTCTTTAAGCCATGTACTCCACTGAAAAAGCAACTGACAAGTGAAGAAAAGCCAGGAACTGCAAGGAATTATTTAGGGACATAGACTGGTCTAAGATATTAAAAAAATTTTCACTTCATCTGGGAGGTCTGGAGTTGGACTCCTGAGGTGGGTCCTACCCACGGACTTATATACAAACCAACAGCATGTAACGTATACGTCCTATCCGTAGATGGTCGCCACCGACTGGGACAAAAAAGGGGCACCAAGATGGCCGCCATGAAGCTATAAATCTTCTGATTTGACGACAACTCTGTACTATTTTAAGCAAAAGTTAAACTGGAATGGGAAACAATATATTCCTGCAATGGGTGAAGTTATTTTGACCTTGCCTTGCCATATTTCAAAAATATTTCAACTTTCTTGCAAAAAATGGCAATCTACTTGAGCAAGTCCAAACTTTCACACAAAACCATAGCAGGCAGTCATCGTGCTACGCCTTTTCTCACACATACGGCAGCAACAGTATACTGTGCAGTGTGCTCTGTCCTTGTATAGGAAGTCCGTGGTCCTACCCAAGACTTTAAAAAAAGAACTTGCCCCCATTTTGCATGGTGTTTGAGCAGTGAAGTAGGGAAAACAAACCAGTGATAACCACAACTGGAAAAATGCCGTGCACTTAAACCAAAAGACTGAAACCAATAGGTTAGAGATTGAGCCATAGAACCTCATCTAATTAACTTCACTGTATTCATATTTAAATGAAATAGGAATTTCAGTGAAGAAATTTTTCCAGTTTTATCTGAATTTACATTATATCTATTGTGTTTTTTTATCAGTTGATTCCAACCCTCCTGTCATAAGTGGATGTCCTACAGCCGCAATCGATGAAACAGTGGATTTGATGGACACGTCTGCCATCGTCTCTTGGACTGAACCCACGGCAACTGATCTTTCAGGAGAAGTAATGAGGAATAGAACGGCCATCCCTGGTAGTTCCTTTCCCTTGGGGATAACCACAGTCACTTACACATTTGTAGATGATGTTGGTAATTCAGCTTTGTGTTCTTTTCAAGTCAGTGTTGTACAAGGTGAGCGACTTTAGAAAAATACCTCATTTAAGTCTTGTAGCATAACAGTTACCAGTTTCCTGTTTTTTGTAAACCATGTGTTAACTTTGTAGCCTACAAAGTGGGGTATTATGGGGTTCTTCCATGTAAAATTTATTGTGCCCTCCCAGAAAAATTCAAGTTACCATCACTGTAATATATTTTTACAAAATTTTACACTCTGAAAAATGATCCTGCATGGGTTTTGGGTGGGGGAGGGGGTGCACTGAAGGGGAAGGGGAATATACCTTCCCTCTTATTGGTTCAGTGTCTTTTCTGGGCATTCATCTGCTGGTGCATGACCTCTTTGCTATCCATACACCCCATAGAGTTGGTATAAGATTAGAAGCAAGACTGTTGTCATTCAAATAATGACAAGACTTCCCACAAGATATAGTAGTGTTACTCATGCCAGTGTTTTTGTCTTCTGGAAAAGGTGGATTTGTCCCCCCCCCTTTTCCAGAAGAAAGTGGGTAGATACCCCCTTTTCATGTCTATCAAAATTAGAAAATTGTCAATATCTTGGTTTCTTTCTGAAAAAGAGAAACTTTTGCAGCAATGTTTGAACATACATAAATGAATGACCCCTAAACCCATTCAAATTGCACCTTACAGGGGCCTTGAAACAAACTTCTATCCCCCTGAACCAACTCGTGACTTTAGCCTAGGACAGCATCAATTTGAAATTTTGGTTTGGCAGTAATAAATCCCCCCTTTTTGTGTTTCTGGTGAATAAGTTAGTTAGATGGGGTCCAATGACACACCAACAGGAATGTGCCTCACAGTGTCACCAAGAAAGAAAAAGTTTTGTTGTACAGGGAAATTAAACCACTTGTGTTTCTGGTGAAATTCCTGATGCTGGACACCCTCCTGTTTGCTGAAGGTTGTAGAATATGACCATGGTATTTCCACGGACTCATATACATGGACACAGCATGTAACATATACGTCCTATCCGCAGATGGTCACCACTGGCTAAGGAAAAAAAGTCGTACCAAGGTGGCCGCCTTGAAGCTATATATCGTCTGATTTGATGACTACTCTGTAATATTTTGAGCAAAAGTTAAACTTGAATGAGAAACAATATCATATTCCTGCAATGCGTGAAGTGATTTTGACCTTAACTTGCCATGTTTCACAAATGTTTCAACTTTCTTGCAAAATTTGGTAACGTACTTAAGCAAGTCCAAACTTTCACACAAAATCATAGCAGATGGCCATCTTGGTGATCTTTTTGTCACACATATGGTAGTGACAATGTTCCATGCAGTATGCTCTGTCCATGCATAGGAAGTCAGTGGGTATTTCCTACTTGTTGTCAGAGTCAACTAAATGGGATGATTTGCACCATATTTGAACTTAATTTGAATACTGTACTTGAATGATATTGGAATTGTATATAAGGATTACGTTTCTATCTAGTTGACACTGTATAACACATTCATGTTGGTGTTATTAAGTCTCATCTAACTTATACCTGTACAATAAGTACTGACTCAAACATTCATGGGAATATATTTGTGCCTTCCATAATGATATTGAAAGAAAGTCATTAGTCTTATCACACATATTTGTATGTGTACTTTTGGAAGAGGTGCACTCATTCTGGTGCTCATAACAAAAGAAAAAACACACTCTCATGCAAATGATGTTATTATCATGCTGCCATGATTAAGAGCACAGATTAAAGGGGATGTAAGTCTTATTATTACCAAATAATCTCTCATCTATACCACATTTGCTTACAAGCAAATATTTAGACTGTCAAGATATCTTTTTATTCTATTTTCCTTTGCTTATTTTTTTTTAAACTGTCATTTTGATTTTTCATGTCATAGTGATGATGTTCATTTTCATGAAGGATTTCCAAATGAAGTCTTTTTTCAAGAATGTTAATGAACATGGAATGTCCATACAGGTTGTGATGACTCTGTATTGAGTGGAAATTTCTCATGTCTTGTGAAGGTCAAATATGAGATATATCTTGAACCTGCAGAGTTCAAAATCAGAAAAATGTTTATGTCTATTTATATAAAGAATTTAAAGATCTTCTCTTCTTCACTTGCAAAATCCCTCTAAAATGCAAGAATATTCTTTAGAAAGCCATAAAAATCATGTATGGAAAAAAATTCTGTTTGCAAAATGAGCTCGGAACGCATAGTATGATAATTTTTAACTGAATGCATGGTCCAGTGTTTAGAGCATCCATCTTGCAGATGGAAGGTCTGGAGCTCATCTCCTGGCCAGGTCAAACCAAAGATACTTCATAAGCAATGGGGTAGGGAAAACAGTCCGGTGAACCACAACTGGAAAAAAGGTTGTAGCAGGCCTGACTTAAACCAACGGAAAGTTAGCTGTAAAACCTAAGCAGCTTCACTCAGTCCTTTCTTAATTTCTTCTTTTCAGGCAAACAGCATAAACATTTATAATCATATTGTCACTTTTTATTTCATTACTATATCTTGAGTGACTGGAATTTATTGGTTTACTGTTATTATTTCCAGTTGATACTCAACCGCCTCAAATTATGGACTGTCCAGAGGATATAGTAGAAATGGTGGAAATTGGAACCACAGAGAAAGAGATTTCTTGGACAGAACCAACTGCAACAGATTTATCAGGTGTCGAACTGGTTAGCCAGACACATTTCCCACCTGCAATCTTTCCATTGGGTCCTTCGGTTGTCACATATACATTCAGGGATTCCTCTGGTATCTCCAATCAATGCTCATTTGATGTAACCATCACGGCAGGTGAGTGTATAGAAGACCCAGGGGTCACGCTGCCTAAGATAGTCACAGAAAATGACAAGTGGTGTGATATTCCATTGTCCTTAAGTTGTTAATATCTTGTAATGGATTAAACATACTATGTGCCAATGTATGAAATCATTTGAAGGGGCTGTTGCCACTCCAACCTGGCCATTTGCTTGTACAGCACATCTGGGGCTGTTCCACAAAGAGTTACGCACAATATTAAGTTTGATATACCATACTTAAGCCAACAATAACTCATACTTAAGATCGTGTGTAACTCTTTGTGGAACGGGCCCCTGCACATTTTGTCAACTTTTTGTACGTAAGGGACAATGAGAGTTAGACAGAGAATATATTAACCTTTTGTTCCAGTACCTCATTATTTTCCTTCTAAACTGATTGTTTAACAGAATTTAGAAACATTGAAGAAGTATTTCAGGTTAAAAGAAATGTTTATTTTGAGTTAATTACTCTTGAATGAAGATTTTTGAATACTTGTCGGGTAAAAAAAATTCCACACAGATGGAAGATTTGACAGCCGCCACAACACTGTAACCAATCACAGTGTAAGAACATAATATCTTATAATGGATTAAACATACAATGTGCCAATGTATGAAGTCATTTGAAGGGGTTATTGCCACTCCAACCTGGCCATTTGCTTATACAGCACATCTGCTCATTTTGTCAACTTTTTGCCCTTAAAGGGACAATGAGAGTTTGTTAGAATATATTTACCTTTTGTTCTCGCACCTCATTTTTCCCTTCTAAACTGATTGTTTGCCAGAATATAAAAACATTGAAGAGGTATTTCAGATTAAAAGAAGTGTTAATTTTGTGTTTATTACTTTTGAATGAATATTTCTGAATATTTGTTGGGTAAAAATATTCTGCACAGATGCAAGATTTGGCAGCCCCCACCACTCTGTAACCAATCACAATTTATAGAACATGGTCACAGATCGTTTTTTGTTAGTTTTTAGTCAATTTAAAAATGTGCTGCTCAATTAAAGTTGTGAAAAAATTGTGAAACAAACTATAATTGCTGCTTTACAGTAAGTGGAAAGTAGCAAATAAGTCTATTTGAGAAAGTCCTGAAATAGTGTTTTTGACACAACTCAAACTCCAAAAGAATTTCTTTTTTGGGGTCTGTCTAAATAACAAAATTTTATCTCAGATACATGAAATCAACATGTGACAAATTATTTGAGCATTTTTCTCCAGTAGTTTTACCATTCAGTGTGCCAAATCATGAATCATCAGTAAGAGTACTTGCAACACATGCAGTATATGTCACAGTAGTTTCTATGTGATGTTGAGAGGAAGAATCCTATTGTTTTTGGTAGAGGTCAAAGGCCATTTGAGGTCACCTGCAGTAAAATTGCAAAATAGTCCAAAATAGCTTATAAACAATATCTCAGGATAGGAGCGACCAATACTGTACCTGTCAAATTTGGTATATAGATTCGTGATGTTGAGAGGAAGAACCCTATTGTTTTTGGTATAGGGTGAAAGGTTATTTTAGATCACTGGTGGTAAAAATGCAAAAGATGTCAATTGTGGCTTGTGAACATGATATCTCAAGATAAGAGTGACCAAAATTTTTTATATTTGGGATATAGATTTGCAATGTTGAGAGGGAGAACCTTTTAATTTTTGTTGCAGGTCAAAGGTCATTTGAGGTTACCAAAAGTTGAACTACAAAAACCTGTCAAGTGGCTGGTTAACACCATGAGAACCTTCTTGTTTTTGGTAGAGACCAGAGGTCTTGTCAGGTATTCAGAGCCCCGTGTGAGAATGGAAGACAGGATATAGGTGTATTTTGATCTTTGTTAAATGAATCCTTGACATTCTGCACCAAAATCATAAAGAGACAAATCTATCAAAAATTTTCAGTTTGAAAGAAAAAAGGTATTTCAGCAGCAAGGAATAACTGAGCCTTTTGACTTTCTGGTTCATGTGTGGCTCTTTCCATTACAGTTTTTTTAAATCTCGGATTTAAGTTGGTCATGAAATAGACAGGGAAAAGTCATGAAATCCTACTTTTCTTAAGGTGGAGGAACCCTGTAATATTTTTGTTCCAACTTAAACATTTCCATAGATACTTGTAATGAAAAGAAGAGGGTACTTGCAAAATTTTAAGGATTTTTTAAACAAATGTAGGGCAAATGTTTTTTTCCTTTTAATGCTTCATGTAATATGACTCTTGATAGAACAGAACATGATTATAAGATTTTTCTCTTTTAATATCTAATTTACATCAAATAATGACAAAACTTTCAATTGTAGCATTTTTAGGTTTATTTGATATGCCTTCTTCCCAGTTGATACAATGAAACCTGTGATTAGTGGCTGCCCCCAAGATATCCACAGAGAAATGGAAGCAGGCATGGCTGGGTTATCCATTTCTTGGACAGAACCATTGGCTACCGATAACAGCAGCATGACGCCTTTCCTGATAGAACGTACCTTTGCACCTGGAGAAATCTTTCCCCCGGGAAACTCGACAGTTCTATACAAATTTTTGGATCTCAATAGTAACATTGCCATCTGTACCTTTTCTGTCATTGTCACTGTAGGTATGTAAATGAAGTGAGAGAGGTAATTTCCTAGCTACTAGGGCTGTGAACGTGTAGCGATTAATCGCTAAATGATCGCATGTGTAATAAACGTTTCGTACAAAGCTACAAGCGATTAATTGCAAAACCTGTTTTTGACATTTTGTTAGAGTATACAGATGGATCAAAAATTTTTTTATCCATTTGTATACTCTGATATGGTCCCAGGTTTTTGTTAAATGGAACATTCCTGGACATATTTGAACCTTGTAGGCTTCAAAGTTTCAGAATAATTTGATTTTACCATGCAAGATAACAACGATTATTACTTCTGCATTACATTCAGTATCAATCACTACATACTGAAATTATTATTTTTTTTTTGTGATAAGGTAATTGCGATTAATCGCTAAACAATCGCAAGTTTTTGAGGTTAAATGTTTAGTTATTTTGCTAAGCTTGCACAGCCCTACTAGCTACATTGACTAGTGAGAGACAACTGTAGTCACCCACCACTGGTACTTGCTGACTTGCTCGAGGAGCAAATCTCCAAGCTATTGGCCTGCACAAAATTCAATAAAAATTCCATACGCAGTGTCTTGCAAATTTGTGGAAATATATTTTATTGCAAACTTAAGTAAGTCACATTCTTGTCTGGTCATTTGATGAAAAAGATTGGATTAACCAATCCAAAGACATCACTAATATTCCTAGAAAAACTTTCTGTAATGGTGTGTTAAAGCCAAAGAAACCTATCACTTGCAAAGTTAGCAAGTAAACGTTTTCTATTTAGCTTTTCACTACCAAAGAACTATGAGCAGCAAAATCACTCACGTGTCATGGGCTGCTAACAGTTACTGTCCAGCTAGTATATACATGCATAAAATAAGGTTATTAAAAGGACTGTGTGGGGAGGGGTATGGGGGAAAGCATGAAAATGGTAAAAAATGTGTATAAGTGACATCTTGCAAGGAAAGTGTACAGTACTCCCTACAGACTTTTTACACATTAAAGGTACATCATATCTGTTCCATATGTTTCATGTCGGAGAAAATACAATGAAACCCCAGACTTGTCACATGGCTTGGTACACATGCTGTACATGTAAGGTGTAATGTGTGCATATGTGACTAATACAGGGCGTTCACCTCACCTATATAGAGCTAAAGCATTTGCCCCAAACTTGTTTTGAAATAACTGCTACATCTTGCAATTTTTTATTCTCTTCCAAGATCTCAATAATATTTCAGGGCATAAATATTCCTTTTTCATGGTAAACCAAACAGTCACTCCCAATAAATTTCACAATTTATTAGGAAAATATTGTGACACAATTCTCAACAGCCATTCCTGAAACTAGATAGTCTTCTAGATTAATTCAAATTGGTGTGAATGCATATTTTCTGAAAATAATGTCATATGCATAAGGTCTTTGTACACACTGGAGCTGTTTGATAATGTCTTGTCATATTGGAGAGTGTATATATTTACTTTGTTGCCAACTTAAAGGCCCGATTTTCTCACCCCAAACAGTACTAATTCTCCTAACCTTCTTAATTAAGCCCCTCCCACAATTGTCTGAAATTCACCCTCATCCAGACACAATCTCTTTTTATTGCTTCAGGGTGAATATAGAAAGCTCAATGTGTATCATCAAAACACTATCAGAACAGTTCGTGCTGTGTTTTGATACTCTGCACTGTTTGAATTAGCAGTCAGTCAAAAAGCTGAGCCAATTGAGTGTTTCTGTTACCCTATACTAGAAGTGTAGTTTGGGGTGAGAGGATTGGCCCTTTAAATATTTTGTTAAGAAGTCACCTTTATTTTACACTAAATGTTCTGGACTGAAGGCAAACTGTTGAAGAAAATCACAACAAAAGGTTCACAAGTGCTCATTAATATGCACAGATATCCAGTTGTAACAGGTAACCTGTTGTGATGTCCTCATAAAGACTTAAAGAGTGGGAGTTACTATGTTTTAAAATGTGATGGAAACAAAGTATGCCCTTAATCCCCATCCACTTCAATGCAATACATTTCCATGTAAAGAAGTATTTTTTATTCAGACAGTTTACAAATTGTGCAAATCTTAGCAACCATTTGCAACTTGTTTCAAGCAGTCTCGCAATCCTGCAACCCAGTCTCATGCGAGCTAACATGTTCAGTTGCATGAGACTTAAATGTGTAATTGACTACATTGGCAGACTTCTAGAATGACTGAAGCCTGAAAAGAATAATATATAATCAAACTGTGCAGAACATATCCTTGACTCTTTGAAATAACAAATAAAGAGTTTATTGAAACATCATAATTTGTTGGGAGTAGCTTCTGCGATTTATGATTAGTTGCATAGTGTGAGCCTGTTGTCTGTAGAAGTGGTTAGTCAACACTTCATCACTATGACAAGAGTGTGCGGTCACAGTGAATTGCTTCACATCTTGTGGGTGGGACTTATGAAAGTTAAGTACTTTATATGATTCATTTTGGACTGAGTGTTCGGTCTAATGGTAAGAGCATCCGCCTCTCACATGGAAGGCTTGGGTTCTATTCCCAGGTTGAGTCACACCAAATACTCTAAAAGTGGAACCTACTGCCGTTGTGTGTGATGCTCCACATAAGCAATGGAGAAGGGAAAACAAGCCAGTGAGCCACTACTGGAAACAAGGCTGTGGCCGTCTCGACTTAAACCAATAGGTTGGAAACTGGGACATTAATTTCCATCTAACTAACTATATGATGCATTTTAAATTCTTTTTCTGTCTTTTCATTCAGTGGATACCACTCCACCACAGATCATTTTCTGTCCTCCTAACATCAACTCCCCTCCTATTGAGCTGGGTACTGAGGGGACAATGGTGTCCTGGCCAAATGAGCCATTTGCTTATGATTTTTCCGGGGATCCTGTTGAGCTTGTTCAAACGCATCAGAGCGGTGACTTCTTCTATCCTGGAGGTACAGCAGTTACATATCGATTCACAGACCCTTCGGGTAATGAGGATACTTGCTCATTCTTGGTGATTGTTGGACAAGGTACGAACTTTTCAATGAAATAGAAAGGATTTCATGATGGAATTCCATACAGCTAGAACAGTTTCATTTCATTGAGTGTGATGTCAGATGACTTGCAGTTTTGACAAGCATTTGTCAGAAGGACCCACTGGCATAAGCTTATCTAAATTTCAAGCCATCTAGGGGAGTGCTCACTGAACCTCTTCTAGCTGTTTGTTATATGTTTATTGAGTCTGATGTAAGAAGACTCAAGATTTGGTCAAGCTTTTTACATAGGGATTATTGACAAAAGTTTGTCAGAATCAACTTTTTCATTGTTTAAAATATGTTTTGAATACTTTGGTAATAAATTTCTACCTACTTATGCCCCCTTGCATCTCCCCCTTCACTCTCATTTTCTTAGACAATTGCATTCATGTCTTTTTGTTTTATAGATTTCAACACCATGATTTTTACTATCCTTGACTTGTCAAGAGGGATGTTGACATATTTTTTCACTCCCTCCTTCTTTCCCTTTTACTCATTGTCATCGTCAAGTTCATTTTTCTTTCAAATCATACCTACAATCTTGGACAAAACTTGATTGAACACCCCAACTCCCCCATACAAAGTTGGAGGTAATAAGGCCAATTAGGGATGCACTGTTTTCTTTGCGACCCAACATTGTACTGGGAGACGGGAGTTTTGTAAATTTGCTATTTTTTTTTAGGACACAACATTTCACAGAGAGATAGAGGTCTGTAAATAGTGCTTGGCATCATAAATAACATAATGATGTGAAGTATTCCAACAGTGTTGTCCAAGACTGTAGTTACTGTTAAGATGTTCCTTTTGGATTATCCCCAAAATGTGATACGCTAAGTTTCTCTCTCTTGTATTTTTAATTTTTTTTGATAAAAGATATGTCATGGTAATTTTTGTCTTGCTTGTCAACATTAATTTCTTTTAATATCTTTTTTTTTTCAGTGGACACCACACCACCAGAGATAAATGACTGCCCCCTTCAAGTTGCAAAGGTAGTAGAACTAGGCACTGCCTTCCTGCCAGTTGTTTGGACTGTCCCATATGCCACAGATATCTCAAACAATGTGACGCTGTTATCCCAAACTCACACTCCAGGAGATTTATTTCTCATCGGTAAAACTGATGTGACATACCTTTTTCGGGACATCTCTGGCAATGAAGCAGACTGTACATTTCAAGTTATCGTTACTACAAGTAAGTTTTAATCTTCGAAAAATGGCATATCAAGGATAGGGTTGGGGTCGATGGGGTCGTTGTCCTCTCAAATAAAAATGCGGGCAAAAAGTAAAGGAGATTAAGAAAGTAAGAAATATTGAGAAAGGAGAGGCAAGAGAGACCAGTGGTAGCACCCTTTACATCTAATGTAGCACCACGTAGCACCATGTAGCACCATGTAGCTCACCCTCCATAATCAAAAATTTTTCGAAAAGGGGGTAAGCATCCCCCTTCTGTTAAACCCCCTCCCCCAGGACAACAATCAGTCATCATTTCATATCCCACTCTACTCTTGGAAAAAATGCTGTGGCTTGCACGACTTGATCCAATTGGTTGGAAAATGAGCTTTACCTAACCTAACCCACTTTACTCCTGCCTTTGTCCCTCCCTGTCTTTGTATGGGGATTTTCCTCTCCCTGGATAGGGTATTTACCACTCCTCTGGGAGGAGGTTTCCATTTTTTTCATTTGTTTGTAACCCTTGGCACGGGCAACCTCTGGCCTGTGGATAAAATCAAGGTGGTTATGTTGGATAAGTGTGGGTCACTATGAATGCTGTATGGTATAGAGTAGATGGTTCATCACCTTTCTCCCTCCTGGGGCCCGTTCCACAAAGAGTTACGCATGATCTTAAGTTTGATTTACTGTTGACTTGAGTATGGGGAATTAAACTTAAGATTGTGCGTAACTCTTTGTGGAATGGGCTCCTGGTCATTACCCATGCGTGAAATCAGTGATTTGACTGGGTGTTACTACATTGTTTAATTAGGTATGTTTCAAACACTGTGTGCATCAGGACAATTAACGATAGGCAAAGAAGAGAATGTGTTTGTGAGGAAGTTTCCCTCACTCTGTTAAGAGTTTGAGAGATTAATGCTACTCCAATCGTTTTTGTAGTCATCATGCTGTAATCTAAGTTATTAGGCTTCAGGCTTGGGGTGATTACATCTCGATGTAATCGATAACGATTGCGATTACTTCATATTTTACGATTGCGATTATGATTATGATTACAGCTAAAATTGAAAGTGATTGATTACAATTGGGATTACATTGCAATGTAATCATGATTGCAATCGTGATTACATTTTCTTTCCACATAAACAATGTACAGTAGTAGGCAAAACAATCCAGTGCCCACAACTGGAAAAAAGGCCATGGACATTGCTCTAGATAAGCCGGGACAGAACCAAGTCCTCCCAAAGTAGAGATTATTGAACCCACTCACTCATTTTAAGCTGGAACATCAAAGAAAGAGGGACAATTAAATGTTGTCATTCCAACAGAAGAACCAAGCATTGAAAAAATTGTTTAGTAACTTCACTTCTTTGTTCAATTCAACTTCAATGTAATCAGAAATGAAACCACGATTGCGATTACTTTGCCATTGTAATCGATTACGATTACAATTACTTTGCGATTTTCACAAAAGTAATCAATTGTGATTACAACTACTTCAAAATGTGTAATCGATTGCAATCGATTACGATAACTGATTACGATTACCCCAAGCCTGTTAGGCTTCAAATTTTTTTCAGCAGTCACATTATTTGCTTATCAGTGTAATTGTTCTCCAAATTTACTTGTCTCTATGAATTTCTGCTTTTCTTCTTTGTCTCTTTGAATCTGTCTGTTTGTCTGTCTGTCTGTTATTTTTAAACTCTTTTTCTCTGGAGGACTTTTTGCTGGTGTAATTGCCTTAAGGCCTGTCCACACAGGATGCGTTGCCTTCCGTTCCGGATAAGACACGGCACGTCAGTTTTATCACTTTGCACGTAAATCAATGGAACCGTCAACACAGGATGCGTTGCGTTCCGTCACGATCGATGCGGAAAAGAAGTTGGAATATCCCTCCGGATGTGTTAAATTTTGGCAAAGTCCATGTGCCTTCAGAAACAGAGTTGACGTACAGAAGCATGTGTCAACTTTGATTTCTTTCATGTTTTTCTTTCATGAAATGTAATTTAACGGGATATGGATGCAAAATGGTACTATGTTTGAGCTTAAAATCACAATGAAACGCCTGTAAAATAAGTAGAATGCTCATTTTTAGTGCATTTTTTCATTACATTGGGAATGTATACACAGGCCTATGATTCTTTGGGTACCCACTACCGTTGCGATACTATTGGCTTCGGTAGTGGAAAAACGTTGTACTCATTGTTGGGACGGTGGGCAGAGGAAGTCTGGGCACTAGACATGGCTGCACAGGGACATTTCAGGGCACACGAGAAAATATAAATACACAATTTAGTGTATATAATCAGTGGAGGTAGCTTCAGGGGCTTATGGGATGGAGCCCTTCTCGTCAGTGGAGAACGACAGCAGCAATAGCTAGGTCATTGTCACTGCTAGTGTACACTTTTTTGTCAATCAGCATGCATTGTCATTGGAAACTACACACTGCATCTCAAAGTGACGCATCGAAATTGACGTAGTATGAACGCATCCTGTACAGACAGGCATGCGTCTTGACGTATCCGGAAGGATGCGGGAAAAAAACGTGTCGTATCCGGAATGGAACGCAGGGCATCCTGTGTGGACAGGCCTTTATTGGCCCAGATATTGAGCATTGCACTTGCTTAGATGAGTTGTGCTTGCCTGGACTGTGAAAAAAGGGGGGAAAGGTGGTGTAGTTTGGAATCATGCTTAATGTTGACATTTTTGGGGGCATAATGGACCTTTCTACATTTTGTTAGCCAACTGCATTTATACTGTCATGTTTCACAGATTTCATTGGAATGAATTGACTTACACTTTCTCATTGACTTGCCCACGGAAATATTGACTTATCTAATTAGAAATAAATATCCTGGAAATCTTAAAATTCATCAGAAAAGGGGAAAAAAAATGAAAAATAAAGAATTATCCATCAATTTTTCTTTCTTTCAGCCCTCTCTGGAATAGGGTTGTAGAATATGCCTAGGGTATACCCCGGGAATAAGGGGGACGAAACCATCTTTGAACAGTGTTCAGAATTGATCTCGAACTTGAACTGTATTTAAACTTTACTTTTTCATCTTTTTTACCTACTGCCATTGTACATGATGGTCTGCATAAGAAATGGATTGCAGAAAACAAGCCAGTGAGTCACAACTGGAAATAAGGCCGTGGCCTGCTTAACTTGAACTAGTAGGTTGGAAACTGGGCCGGAAAACTGTATCTAACTAACTGAATAACTTGATTTTCTATCTAGCTGACATTATAAACGTCATTTGTGATTGTTTGTTGTTAAATTGTAACTAACTAATTAACTGTTTTCCTTTCAGTGGACACAACTCCTCCCATAATATCCAACTGTCCATCTGACATCACCATTACCATTCCCCATATGAGTACCAGTGGTGAAGTCACTTGGACCGAACCAACTGCAATGGATCTCTCTGGGTCAGCTATTCTCTTTAGCAGAAGTGCAGAACCTGGATCTGTCTTTGACGTTGGTGTCACCTCAGTGACCTATATATTTAGAGACCCATCCGTTAATAAAGCTAATTGTAGCTTTCTGGTTATAGTTCAGACAGGTTTGTGTGGTTTTCTTTATTGTTTTGTTTTACTCTTTTTTCATGTTGAATCAACTTTTGTTCTCTAACTGTGACTAAAAATAGGGAAGAAACAATCACTCGTTTTGGGGTGATGCATAGTGGATACACCCAAGTGAGTTTCAGGAAGTGGAAGGCTGCATAGCCCTCCTTATAACTGCACCTACCCAACTGAGTGACTGCATCAAATGAAAAGACATCTCTAATGTTCAAATGTAATACCTCGAGAAGGTCAATCATATATGAAGTGGCTTTACTCAAATAGCCTACCACTTCACCCTTTACCGTTGTTTGGGTCCTTTTGGACCCAGACGGAGAGCGAGGCTGTCACCAATCTTTACTGTTTCACGCAGAGCTCGAAACTGCGAGTAGCTACCGGAAAATTCGGCCACAACAACGAGAGAGACAATAGTTTAAGGTCACGGAGTCAATAGCCTACGGAAGCCGATGCGGGGCGGGCTATGCCGGCTTTTCTACCCACTCCCAAGGCGCGGAAACATGCCCCGATTGGAGCACAACGGTGAAGGGTTAACGGATAAGAGCAGTCACGCCAAATTTTGAAGCAACAGCTAAATCTTACAATTTTCTTCTCATCAAATTTTTCATAACATTTTAGGATTTCAGTATTGCACACTTAAATAAACCAAGTAAGTTTCACATTTGAGAAAAAAACTCGAGTAGAGGTGACTGCATTTCCCATTTAAGAGTCTAAATCTGTGATCTCTGTTTGGACTCTTTATGGCAATTCTGACACTTTATCTGGATTATATTTTTTTTTTTACTAATTTTACAAAATTTTAAGAATTGTGAGTGGCTAAAAAGTGTAGGTGTGA
The DNA here is from genome assembly GCA_037179385.1 of Holothuria scabra. Classification (NCBI taxonomy): domain Eukaryota; kingdom Metazoa; phylum Echinodermata; class Holothuroidea; order Aspidochirotida; family Holothuriidae; genus Holothuria; species Holothuria scabra. The sequence goes on from CM074187.1 coordinate 28,470,408, forward strand.
GTGTAACCTTAAATTCTCACACTTTGAACTCAAAGAGTGTGTGTTGTAATGTTTTATAGGGGTAGGTGATTTGATCGAAGACTGTCTTATGTAATGATTGAAATTAAAGGGACTCATTGAGTTGGTTCATGAAATTTAACAAATTTTCTCAAAGGTGTTAAGTTTTTTTCACATATCAATGACAAATGGTCAAACTAAGACCTAAACCATCCTACATACAAAGAAATGTTTTATAAGTGAGTACTTAACGGCTCAGTTCAGTTTTCAAAAATTCATGAGCAGACACTTCAAATAATACACAAAACTGTTACAAGTCAGGACACCATTTTGAATTTCACCAATTCGAATGTTTGACTTAAGTCGTACAGTAACTATTGGATATAAAACTTGACTTGTTATGTTAATTAAAAGCATTTTCAAGTGGTTGCATCCTTAAACACTTTCATCAAGCTATCGATATCAACTCAATGAGCCCCTTTAAGCTTTGCTTAGACTAGGGGATGCATTCCTTTGCTACCAGAGTACTTGTCCACACTTTACATAGGGATAGGGGTGTACTAAATTTGCAAACAACTGATATTGCCTGGTATAGCACCTGACTTGCATCCGAGAGGTCTGGAATTCAACTGATGGCCCGGTCATACCAAGGACTTAAAAAATGGAACCTACTGTCATTGTGTCCAGGCCAGTGCTCAGTTTATGCAATGGAGTAGGAAAACAAGTGAGCCACAACTGGAAAAAAAGACCATGGCTGGTGACTGAAATAGTTGGCAAAGTGGTGCCATGTCACTGAACACGAGACACTCATAGTGCAATGTATTTTGAGGGTTGAGAGATCTCTCACAGTAGTTCCTATCTTTAGTCCCTTCAAGACATGGGTTCCTTGGGAATAAGGAAGACTCATTCAAAAGTAACATCTTGAAAAAGTTGTAGGACTGGAAAGTGTCATTTCATTTTGCATGAAAAAAACATTTGGGCTGTTAGTCCAGACTTAGGAGAAAATCATAACATATTTGTGAAGTAGCAGTTGAGAAGCATTGGTCAGTTAAGTTTGGTATTTGATCTTAACTCTAATTTGACAAATATCAGGGTATGGTAAAAATGAACTATTGGCAAATGTGTATATTGAATACAGATAATGGGAGCAATATTTCTTAATGATCAAAGTCAAGGAAATATTATTTTTATGTGTCTTTCAGATGCCCCAGATCAGATTATTATTTCAAATTGTCCTGGAAATATTGAAGTGACCACTGAACCCAATGAAGATGTACGGGTTGTTTGGAGTGAGCCAACAGCCAGCATTGCAGGTCAACCTGCTTCTTTGCAAAGACAATCCCATACTTCTCCCGCTGTATTCTCTCCAGGAGAAACAACTGTTGTTTATATTTTCCGAGATGATGCAGGCAACACAGCCACATGCAATTTTACTGTCACAGTATTAGAAGGTACCGTACATAGTAGTAATAATAATTAGATCTTGAGGGCAGTTTTTTTTTTACAATGCACAACCTGGGAGACTCCTGTTGGCACATGATCATGAAGTACAACCTCAAGCAACTCAACAATTTAGATTATTTGGCATCTTTTAAAAGGCTAGTTTAAAGGGGAAAATCATAGATTACCACACCCTCCCACCCACCCCTCCTCGTTTGTCCAATTACATTTCAATGACATGATGAACTGTGTGGTTGACCATGGTCAACCGTTTGCCTTAGTTTCCATTTTAAGTACCTGGCTACTAACCAAGTCAGAGCCCTGAGCTACTCTAAGGAAGTAAAGGGATTTTTTTTTTTATCGGACATTTTTTCTTATCTGATCAGGAAAATCAGAAAATGGGAGAAGAAATGGCTGGAACCAGGGCAATTAAGAGAGTTTCAAACTGATTTGTTGGGGATGTTTTTGAATGTTGAATTTCATGTGTCTATTGGTAAATGCTTTGGTGAAATTTTAACTTCAAAAGGAGGATACATTTTACAAAAACGAAAAAATTATTTTCTGAAATGTTAAGGGAATGTAAAGGATTTATCTACAAGCATACCCAGGAGATCACTCTTAGTCTTGTTTTAATATTTATACAGTTGATCCTCTGCAATGTACTGAGACCAACATAACAGCAGAAGCTTCTCCAGAACAAAGTTTTGCTGCAGTGAACTGGACGACGGCTGCTCTTACCAACTATACAGAAGGCCTGTTCGTTAACGTGACTAACTACATCTTTGGAGGTGTTTTCTCCATAGGTTTAACAGATGTTGATTATGTTTTGTTTGACAAAGATGGAAGAACTTTAGAGTGTTTCTTTACTGTTATTGTTTTTGGTGAGTATGTATATTGTTATCAGTCACCACATGTTGCCAGATGCCAAAAAACACTTACTTGACATGAACAAAATGAGTCGATCTGTAACTTGTAACTAAGGTGGCCTGGTGTCTTTGGCAGATGGGGTTCAGTTCAGTCCATTCTCTTTTCATCCTCCAAGGAGGTATAGAGTTGTCAAGTGGTTAGAGCATCAGACTTGCAATCTGGAGTTTGGGAGTTCAAGTCCTGGCTGGGTCATACCAGAGACTTTAAAAATGGAATCTACTGCCATTGTTGCTCAGCATTTGCAATGGACTGTAGGGAAACAAGCCAGTAAACGACAACTGGAAAAAAGGCTGCAGCTGGCTTGACTTGAACCTATTGGTTGGAAACTGGGCCGTACAACTCTATCTTACTTACTAACTAATCTATCAACATTTAAACAACATTATTCAATAACCATTGACCTTACTATCCCCCACCTCTCAATGATCCCCCTTCCATCTCTCATCCAAAACTGGAAACTGGGCTGTAAAACTCCACCTTACCTAACTTAACCTTCAAGGAAGTATACTAGCTTATAATCGTCAAAACTGCATTAACAAGTATTTACACATGATTTCATACTACAAGAACAAAAAAAGATGAGAGAGGGTGAATGAAATAAATAAACAAAAAATAAATAATAGACAAAAAATAATAATAATAAATTGTTCAAATTAAGAATAGAAGTAGATAGCAGTAATACTCTTCATGCAGCATTTCATTTAAAAAGCAACAATTATTTTTCAGTTTTAAGAAACTGTTAATAATCATTACTTCTTTTTCATTTCAGATGTTACTCCACCTGTTATTTCAGATTGTCCAAATGATGTCAGTATTGGTCCTTCCAATGGTGTCAAAAGCCTTGCTGTCATGTGGGAGGAACCGACAGCTTCTGATAACTCCGGGAATGTGACAGAGACAAAGTCGAATAAACCTGGTGACAGCTTTCAAATAGGTACTAGCACAGTTTTGTACCAGTTCAGTGATACTTCTGGAAACACAGCTACATGTAGTTTTGATATTATCCTTAATGGAAAAGGGGGGGATGACTCACCCCCTGACAACGGACTTTTTCAAAATGATTTTGTGGTTACAATTTTGGCTAGCTCTGGCATTATCCTCATAGCTGTCATTTTTGTTGCAATTTGCCTGGCTTCCATGTGCTGCTGCAGAAATCGTTCAAGTAACATAACTTCTTCTATAGGTGATATAGATATCGATGATAACTATTTCACTAATGCCTATGAAGCCGACGAACAAGGTTACAGATACGTAAATAACGGTTTTACTAGATCGGAGGTGTATGCAGAGGGCAAATATGACGAACCTCCTACCATGAGTCAAACACTCAAGTACAATAAAACGAAAGCCAATGGACATGGTTTACCATCCGGTGGCCACTACAGCCAGACCTTACCCTCAAGACCTATCCATGACCCCCTGGATGAAGGTACAAGGACAATAAAGCATTCTTATAATGGACCTATACCAGGACAAAACGGAAATGGGGTGAAACCTAAAAATAACTACCCGCCTTTAGAGGTGGAGCTTCAGCAACCCATTCCATCCTATACAGAGCAAAGACAAACATTCCTGCCTATACCAGAAGAAATTGATATGGGAGACTATCTGGAGATAAAGGGTACTGCACTGTAGTAAATACTTGCTGACTCCAGTGATAGCTGGACTGATAAAGAAGTTTTTCCCCGTGACACGCAGACAGTACTTTTTGCTCAGTGCATGCTACTGATATTAATACTTTTTAAATTCTGATGAAAGTGGTGCTCGATGAATGAAACGCATGCAAAGGTATGCCCAGTTGCTATAATATGAGATGTGGCTTATATGTTTTCTTTGTCTTTTAAGGGTATTTACTCAAATAGACCTTGTGCATATGATGTCACAGAGCAAAAAGGGTGCCCTCCTTTTGGGGCAAAACAAACCAACACTGACAAATATAGACCAGCTGATTTGTCAACCAGTTGACATGCATTGTCTGCTATAAGTGCAGTGCGATTTCATATGCATGTAGACACATGTTTCATTGTTTGGCCCCCAGGAATGACGTCAGGATGTCATCAGTGCACAAGGTCTATACAATGGTACGGTAATTCATTGGCGCATGAACTTGTGTGGCACATCGTGGGATTCACAAAGGGAGCTCAGCCTACACAGTACAGCATGCATTATGTGCATACAACACTAGCATAAGTCTGAATAGCCAACTAAAACAACAATAGGGACTATCATCACTACTTTACAGCAGACTAAAATGGGTATTCATTATTTTTACCTAACAAAGGCAATTTTGACAAAGCCCACTGCATAGAACCACACTTAGGATTCTTCTTTTTGGTAAGGTTGAGCTATGCAAGAATGATGTCACCAAATTTTCATGTACACTCAAATTTGGGATTATGTGATGTAGCTGCAAGACGAGTTTGTTTATCCCTATGACTTGGAGGATGTGCCCATGTTCATAGCCACCAAGGTGAAATTCTGAACTTGCTTACTGAAAATGTTTGTGATCCCTCTTGAAAGTGAAATGTTGCCCTCTATAATCTGCATACGGTAGTAAGAGAAGGCATTATTGATACAATTTATGTGTCACAAATATTTGCACAATTGAATTTAGTTTGACTAATTCTAACAATGGGGGGGGGGAGGTAAATGCAACTTAATGTCAGTCTAGTATACCTCTCACTTTGTTGCGTTTGTGCATACGTTTACTTATGGTTAATTGTCCAAAGTGAACAGAGAGCACTCTGGCTGAACATCCAGGGGAGTTAAGGCCACACACTTGGATATAATAAAGTCACACAACAGGGAAAAATCACCCTACCACTGGGGAGCCTCCTTGTGGTGAAACAGAATCCCACGTGTTTAAGGAGCTCTCTCTTATTCATCCAACAACTGGGTGATGGCACCTGTGAAGTTTCTCAGTGAACTGTTTTGGAGGTCTTTACGCTTGTTTTACATACTCTTTCCTTGGCATTGTGAGTTAAGGGCTGGGTCACTCTACAGTGATTTCAATTCGATGTTTCTAAATCAGTGGTTTTTGTTTTAACTTTGTGTAAAGAATGGTCCATTTTTGTGTATGTGTCAGCTAAAAGCTGTCTTCCGATGTAACGTTATGAAATATTTCATAAAATACTTCACTTTGCTAGGACTCGTATACAAATCCTACATTTAATTTGATTGGCAAATTTTAGGCTCTTTCTTATCAGAGATGCAGAAGTTTTGAACTAAAATTCACAAACATTTTACTGTTATCCAATCCAACTTGGCAGTAGTGTGACTCGCACTTAAATGCCTGCGTTCTGGCCTCATGCGCTCCTGTACTTCAAAATCTATCCAAGTTCTCTTTGAGGCCCAATTTTCCCTATTTTCTTTCAATCCATGCAAAATGTCAATATATTTTTCAAAGATTCAATATTTTTTGTTTGCAAATGTTTGAGGGTGCGTTTCAACATGTATGCTTTAGGATAAGAAATTAAGTTATATAGAATACAATACACACATGCGTAGATCTATTGTAATGTAAATTATATCTGTCATATGAATTTGGCTTTGGCTATTGGTGGCATTGTCTTAGCTTTTGTGTTAATTGGGGGTGGGGCAGGGGCTGGAGAGGGGCATTCGTGGTATTGTAGACTGGCCTCCATTTCAATCATGCCAGTAATTGCATAATACCATCCATCCCCTTTTCGTCGTTATGACAAATGACAACAACCCGTATTTCTCGAATGTGTGGATTTTCAATTTCACATAGTGACGAAAGTTGTGTCAGTCAGAGGATTTTTGGCAGTAATCATCTTTTTTCATTTGCGGAATTGTAGAAAACAGTATATATATATACAAAGATGTTCCACTTTATGATGCTAAAATAAGCAGATTTGGCAAAAATTGCATTTGTCACTACTATGTCAAAATTGTCAATTTTCCACATATTCACTATGCCAAGCTGCATTTCGTAAGTACGTCAGAAAAGGGACAATATGTCCTGATATCAAAGAGCAAGAGATGGTAGCAAAAAGAAGTAAATATTGCAAGAATTTGTTTTCGTTGAAATATCTTGATGCTTCTAATTTTATTATTGTGATTATGCCAGATCATTAGGTGTACAACCACGTCAGTTTTTTCATCATTAACATGACTTACAGCAGCTTTATTCGGGTTTCAATTGGTGTCACTGGCGTGATTGCTTGTCTACAAAATGCTGTAAGGGAGTCTACGACATGCTGTAAAGGAGTCTGCAACATGCTGTAAAAGAGGTAGACCTTGTGCATACGATGTCACACAGCCGAAAGTACCGCAGACTCACGTTAATTGAATGATTTAAATGAAGGGCATTAAGAATACCATGATATTAACAATTTAATTAATGGAACCTTTTTAACTAGTGCATTTGAAATTATCTCATAAAATTCTGTAAATATTGTAAGGTATTTTTTATTTTCGACAGCTCTTAGATGAAATTAAATAGTTGATAGCTTACAGCAGTACTATAAACTATTTGCCTCTTTCATTTCTCTCGGTGCCTCTGTTATGTCTCTACCTGTAGCTCCTGTTTGCCCCATATCCAGAATTTGAACAGCCAGTCCTTACCTAAAGTGTAGGGAATGATTTTCATATCATCAGTATTTGAAGAGTTGAGCTTTTCTGTATTTATGCTGCTATTATAATCTGCCTTCTTGAGAAATCCTGCTTCTGATGGAAGATTTCGAGTGGGTATCATGAAAAAGGAATGAATGATTGGAAATTATAAACCAAAAGCTTATTCATTCGCCTTATATGATAGTTTGCCGTCCAACATGTCCTGGCGGCCTCACTCAGACGTCATAGTTATGTCAGTCCACGAACGCAGCGTTGAGTAAGCATTGATTTAAGGTCCCGAGTTAGTGTGTAATTTCTAAGACTGAATCAATCATTGTATTTGAAGTATCTTGCAAATAAAGTTTTAGCCGATTCAGTACTTTTTATGTTTATTTCTGTTGCGTAACTCAAAACAGAAAAAAGTCAACAATTTGTGGTATTTCAACACTCTTGAATTTATTTACAAATTTTATTACACAGTACCATGGATGTTACCAAAATTTTTATGTAGTGTTCTGTAATGCTATAAAATAAAAAAAATGAGAATACCGTCATGTATAAAGCTACCACTGGTGTGATGAGTTTTTGTAATAAAGGTAAAACTCGACACAACTACCACCCACTGCCCCTCCCCTACCCACCCCCTACTCCCCACTTTTAAATTTTACGTCCGTTTAAAATCAGTGATGGTGCATCTCTCTGTTTCAACCCGCTTCATTTTCACACATGGTGCTGTTTCCGTCTGTAGGTCAAAGGCTGGTACCTCCAATTAGGTAGGCGGCAATTATGAAGTCACTGAGGGTACACATGGACTAAGAGGCACAGCTATCTGGAATTAGTACCATGGTATTTGGGCTTTCTTACGTAATTGTACGACGTTTGTTTATCTTCCTTCTTATACAATAGGCTTTGATGACTCCAACGGCAATGACCGCTATGATAATGAACGTCAGCACGATGCCGACCCATAATGCACCACTCTCCGCACCTGTTCGTTTCAAAAAAGAAACAAAAAACTCAAATTACCACATGGGTGGATTTTTTTCTAAAAAGTGCATTTTCTTTTCACGGGAACAAATGGATACATTTTGTAACAAATATTTTCAGATTACAATAAAAAGAGGTCATTTTCCTCCTCCACTGTTAAGCTACGTATTTCAGAGGGCGGAAGCAGTCTCCCCGAACTTATTTTGAAACGACAGATAAGCCGCTTATTTTTATTTCTCTTCGAGTATCTTTCAAAATATCTCAGGACTTAAATATTGCATAGTCAAGGTAAACCAAGCAGTTACTCCTAATCAGTTCCATAGTTGTTGAGAAAAAATATTACGTCGTGTTCCTCAAGAGTCATTCATTATACAGGATAACATACTGTACTAATTCATGTTAAGTGAGACTGCATTTCCGTTTGAACTGAGTCTCGTAATCCAAAAATCACTTATTGCAAAAAGAAGCACCATGGAGCCGTTGGATAGCTGTGTGTCAAGCAATGATCCAGATGAGGGCGCGCGCCCTCCCTGTTTTCAATGACCAATTTCTTTTCTAGACATGAGAAATATTCTTCCCAGATGCTTGGCTATGCATCTAGAATTCAAATTTTTTCGGGAGGTGGCGAAGCGCCGTGGATTCGCGATTCGATATTCGCTCGTCGGCCTTCGGTCGACGGTGTGTGTCCCCCCTTTCTCAAAGTACTGGATCTGCGTAGGGATGGATGTAGCACAGAGAATTTCTTACCTTTCGTATTCGGTGGAAGTTTGACAACTGTTGAAAGAAGAGAAATGTGGTTAGAGTTCCATGTTTGACATTAGCTGCAGCCAAACAATAAAAAAAAAAAATATTCACGAACACCATGATGCATTCGTTTGATCTCGTAATGGCAAGTTTTCCTGCATTTAAAATATTCGTTGCTAAGTAGTTCCATATATCAGCGACCAGCCAAGGTTTGTGGGCAGATAAAAAAGTCCCTTTATGAAATGCTTTCAACGGCCAGAAAATTTCAAGTTGCCATTGGCTTCATACATTTTCCTTCATAAATTTTGCCCCTGCCCCGAGAGTAATATTTATTTGTACCTTCAAGTTCAAATTGTGGGGAAATGTATAGACGAATCCAAGCAGTGCATATTGTATAGTGACTGTAGTCAACTGTTAGTGGGGTCCAGTAGCTTTAAACCGTCTTCATTTATTGTTTAAATGTAATTCAAACCCTCATTTAAATTGAAATTGAGGGAATCAAGAGACCTTTCAGTGTACAACCATCCATGGTGCAGGTAAGCAAGGAGATTGAAAGATGAAAAGGTGATAGACCCCAGTTATGGCCGACTGATATCAGACCATCACTTGCTGTCCGGATTCGTCTATAGATTAATGTCATACTTTTTAGCTTGTAGCTGTGCTGGAGGACATCGTTGTGCCAGCAGCCATAAATTCCTTCATCTGTATCTTCGAGCCCATTGATGTGAAGTGTGTGAAATGAGTCGACAGACAGGCGTGTGTCGCCCTCTTTATGCAAATCAACTCGTCGAATCATTGTTCCGTCTACCTCCCATCGTATGTAGGCTACAACGGAAACCCTGTAAAATTAATTAGAAGTAAATGTACCACTGGAAGCGGTTTAGATAAAATAAACGTTCCAGAATGGACCTTTTTATTTATACTCAATGAGTTTGTTAAGTCTCTGAATAACCAACCGACTGAGTTGATATTGTCGAGATGACGACTCTACGCACCATCGCATTGGCAGAAAAAACCTTGGGTGTTGGTGGGGGAGGAACAAATCAGTTCTTTACTCACAAAAACAACCTAATAAATGGCTTCGACAGGGATAAACCAGAAATTTGTCAGGGAGCTGGACAAATTATCTTAAGGGTTGGGCAAATTATCTGAGCTGCTGAGTAAAAAGCCGTCATAGCTTGAAAAGTTTGCGCCAACTACTTTTGAGGCCTCCTTTTTTATTGAGTTTCTTTTCTTCAAAATTTTTATTTTTTGGTGTAGGAGGAGATCTCCTTGTCCCCTTATCCAGAGGCACATGCACTGGTGCATCTAGAGGAAGAGAGGTACGGACGATCACAAACCTTCTTCCGACAAAATATCCGCGTGTTTGGTCTAGCGGAAAGAGAATCCGCCTCTCCCGCGTAAAGGCGGGAACACACCTATCCGTTTTTTGCGGTCCGTTTAAAACGTGCGCGTACGCGTCTCCAGTCCTCACTCAGAAATTTGCGAACACACCTATCAGTTCGCGCGTAATATCGGATGAGTTCGGACACGATTCTTACAGACCTTGGACATATGATGTCACAATGGCATAAAGTTCGCCCTTCTTTGAAGCAAAACAATGCAACACAGACAAATGCTAGCAGATGATTCGTCAAACAGTCGAATGCGCGCAAAGTCTGCCACACGTGTTGAGCGAATTCTTTATGCATTCGGTGTTCCATTGTTTGGCAACGAAGGATGACGTCAGTGTGTTGTCAATGCACAAGATCTATAGACGAATCCGATAAGCGCTTGTTTTTAGTGACTGTAGATCGCCATTAGTGGGGTCCATCAGCCTAAAACCGTCTTTATTTATTGTTTACATGAATTTCAAAACCTCATATTTAGTTAACTTGGAGAATTAAAGATACAGATTAGTGTACAACCATTCATGATAGAGGTAAGCAAGGAAATCGAAAGATTTAAAGGTGATGGACCCCAGTTATGGCCGACTGAAATCAGACCATCACTTGCTGTCCGGATTCGTGTATATTTAACGAACTTTACGACGTTGCTTCCAATGCTACTCACGTGCGATGAAATTGGGTAGGATAATTTAGACGTAGAAAAATACTGGGAATACTGGAAGTGGAGGAAAACGATCAGTCGGAAAATGATCGTAGATGGGTTTCATCAGGTTTTTAAAGGCCGGAAAAGTACGGTGGATATCCCCGTTTGGTAAGAGAGTTATAGGTAGACGCTCATAGATATTAACAATATTTCAGAATGTCTTCCGACCAAATAGAGCATATTTTGAGACTTGTAGGCCCGAAAATCGGCAGGTAGGATACACATTTGAGGGAGTTCGTCACCCCAAAAGGTGATTAGTAATAAAATAACTTACTGAGCAGGCTACATGGGTAGATTGGTTGTATGCTATCATGAGTCGGTCACACAATGGAAATTTCAACATAAAAATGTTCGAAAGCCTTTGATAAAGTTCTGTTAGGTAGCATTATGTTTTAACTGCGTAGGTCAGGTATTCTCGACAAAAATGCTGACTGGGTGAACTTTGAAAGTGTCGCGATTTTTTAACCTTTTAGTTTTGAATAAAATTTTACCCTTACTAAGACACATTTTTTATTTTCAAAGAATTCGGATATTCGACCATTTAGGCATTGTGCTGTGCTGCGACAGACTGTAAAATAATTCTCACGAATAGAAGCTTTTTTGCGCTTCCAGAACTTATGATAGGTTGGAAACTGGGCCGTAATTTCCCGTAAAACTCCATCTAACTAACAAACTATCTGACACATATCCAAATTCTGAGAAACTGTAAAAGACCACAGCAGCAACAATAGAGACGAGTTTTCGAAAGAACGTCGGGGCTTAAAATTTTGGCATCGGGTTCGAGCCATGATTTGGGGCTCTTTTTTTAGAAGTATTGCAAAAGTTTGGGTTTTGGTGTAGAAAAGTTGAAAGATAGCAGAAATACTCCTGTTCATTGACGACAAAAAATGCAATTGCAATTATGGAAAAATATACCCTTGAGTATATTTAAGCAGATCGTCGGGACGACTGACTTTCTTAAAATTTACAATTTTATTGGACACCCTACAAAATTGAGAAAAAAATTCCGGCTGGGTCCCAACTAACCAGAAAGGACTATGACCCTTGGCCCCTTGGCCCCATTTTAAAACACTAATTGCAGCTGCATGGGAACGTTTCACCGTTGACCAAAGTGCTGATTAGACTGAATTTTACTTCCCAAGCTCCCTCTCTGTAAATCAACCTGTACACTGCTGCTTGGTGAGTAATTGTCCCGAAAAAGAAATCGTTCATACAGTCGAATAAATATGAATGAATTGATAAAATTATTCAATAACGTTGGACTCCAAAAGTGCTACAAAAGTGCACTCGCCTCCTTGCATGTAAAATTACGTTAACATTTTCAGTGACAATTGATGTTTCATACAATGGATTGAAATATTTCTCGTATTTTGCTGTGTGTTTTCATAATTATTTCATTTTCCGTACAGCTATTCCTAACAATTTCCCTTTTCTCATAATTGAGACAAATTTGAAAATTAATTGAAGATCCATATCAATCAGATCAAATCTGATTTGATGCGTTGAGTCCCGTGCGACGCGACATATTGCGACAAGAATGTCTTGTCTTGAGCTACTGACGGCTACCTATTTCTAACCAAATTTATGAGCAAGGTGTCCACACTATGCAAGCAGTAGCAGATCTATGATCTATGAAGCGATTCCCTGAAATTCTCCTCTTCAGTATACTCCTCATCTGTTTTGTCGAAGAGACAAGGGTACGTCCCCCCCCCCCCCCACTTCGATTAAATGATCATCCCAGGCTTCATACCTGAAGTCTCTCAATGTTGTCAGTTGCACGTTTTAGTTTCATTCACCTAAACATGTTCGGTTTCATGAGACTGGGTTGCGTGACTGCTCATTGCGACTAGTTGCAAAAGACTTTCACACTTTGCAAGGCACCTGAATAGTCCTGTCGCAAGGAGTTGCGTCGCATCGAGCCGCAAAGAGTAGTCGGGGCTTCATAGAAACCTTTTAAAAAATCACTGAGAATCCAATTCTGGAGATGAAAACCACCCAAAAAATAAAATCGTACCTCTTTGAAAGGGACCAATTTAACTTAGCAAAACATGAACCTCCGGCTAAAATAACTGAAGATAAATTTAAAAATTAAAAATAAAAAGGATAACGTAAAAAGAATCAGATAAAATATCAATTTGCTTACCCAGAACACGACAACGCAACGTTTTCCCCTACTTTGGCATACAGCGCTTTTTGCGTCACTGTTGATGCAATAAATAAAAAAAAACGAAGAAAAATTTTTTAAATTGTACGTATTTTTAACAAATTTTTCTTCCATTATGTAGGTTTATAATAAAATGGACTTTTTATCAGGTACAGAAACTTTTGCATTAAGTTCTTGGCCTTGTAACACTTCTTAAACTTTACTCGGTGATGCGTTGGAGGGAGTTTTACAAGACTACGATGATGCAAGCGCACGGAGCTGACCTATAAATCTCAGGCAGATTACAAAAATCAGCTGTTCACATTTGTTGTTGTAGGTTTCTAGATACAAATTACAAATTTGGTGGCTGTCTTGGCCTTTTGGAATTTTGACTAAAGACTGAGATAATATGCACTTGTCTCCAAAAGATGGCAGCAGACTACAAAATCAGCTGAAAATTTCTAGATACAAATTACAAATTTGGTGGCTGTATTGGCCTTTTGGAATTTTGACTAAAGACTGAGATAATATGCACTTGTCTCCAAAAGATGGCGGCAGACTACAAAAATCAGTTGTAGGTTTCTAGATACAAATTACAAATTTGGTGGCTCTCTTGGCCTTTTGGAATTTTGACTAAAGAATGAGATAATATGCACTTGTCTCCAAAAGATGGCAGCAGAATACAAAAATCAGCTGTAGGTTTCTAGATACAAATTACAAATTTGGTGGCTCTCTTGGCCTTTTGGAATTTTGACTTAAGACTGAGATAATATGCACTTGTCTCCAAAAGATGGCAGCAGACTACAAAAATAAGCTGTAGGTTTCTAAATACAAATTACAAATTTGGTGGCTGTCTTGGCCTTTTGGAATTTTGACTAAAGACTGAGATAATATGCACTTGTCTCCAAAAGATGGCGGCAGACTACAAAATGAGCTGTAAGTTTCTAGATACAAATTACAAATTCGGTTGCTCTCTTGGCCTTTTGGAATTTTGACTAAAGACTGAGATTATATGCACTTGTCTCCAAAAGATGGCGCAGTATTTTGACGTGGTATCAATGAAGTCTCTGTATGTTCTTTCATCGAGCAACTTTGTGGAGTGTGGTCTGGGCCTACTGCATTGTTACATCTACTTTAACAAGAAGTATTACAGTCTTAAATCAAAAGAGTAAACCTGATCACTCTCTATTAGAGGGAAAAAGTGTGAATTCACTCCATCAGAGTGTTAATTCACCCCTGGAAGAGTAAAATCCATTCCAAGAACTTGAAGAAAGAAATTCACTACAGGTAGAGGGGAAATTCACTCTTTAACGAGTGCCTGCAATGATCTTTTTTTTTTTAAGAATGATCACTGTAGGCACTCCATCAAGAGTGAAACTTCGCTCGTTTGGAGGGAATTTTACTCTTCTTGGAGTGAATTCACACTTTTCACTCTAACAAAGAGTGACTATAAGTTCACTCTTTTGATTACATATGACATTATATAAAAAGCCTCAGTCCCGAAGACAAACTGCAGTAGACTTTGAGCATAATTTAGCAGAGCATATAGTTCCCTCTCCTTTGGGGACACACGTGTAACAATATAAGCTGCAGTGGCGGCTCTACGGGAGGGCAAGTGGAGGCATCCCCCCCCCCCCCCAGTTGCCCTTCAAGTTAGGTCAAGTAGGAACTGCGTTTAACAATAAATTTCCTAACTGGTTAACGATAGCACAAATTCCTAATCTGAACCCTAACCCTAGCAAAAAGTACACTCGATATAATACAATGGTAACAGCTAGTCAATAAATTTCTTCTTAAACAGTGTAGCTGGAAAATCCAAAAATCATGTAGAAAACTTAAACAAGTCAACTATGACTTTAAAGCTATCCCATCTCAGTGTTGTAATCGAGTCACTAGATTAGTGACTCGAGTCACCAGTTTTCAAACTTTTAAGTGACTCGAGGCGAGTCATAGACTCGAGTCACTGTACTATTTCAATGGGGAAATTACTCCTGAATTCTATCGAGTCACTATCATCATTGAGAGGAAGTGACTCGAGTCGTGACTTGTTACAACACTGTCCCATCTCCAATTTCTCATAGATGTAATTTCGTTCATGCAAAAGGAAATATACCTTAGTTATGTTTAAAAGAGGCGTTTCACTTTCTTACCCTTTGGAGGAAGTTTGGGCATCTTATTGGAGAGAGGACTGGATTGACTGATATCTGTTGGAAAAAAGGAAAGCAACCAAATAAATCTTTATCTTTTATGTAGCACGTCGTAATATTTTGGTGTCTTTAGGGTAATTACAAAAGATTATATACGCTTCATAAGGATAGTAAGGTATAGAGAACTAAAGATTTATCACTAGCTCATATGTAAACTGAAAAATGGATTAACTTTAGTTTTTAGTTATGTTCTTAGTGTAACATACTTTCAATTTAACTCTAAGTTCCCGCTGACCTCGGTTTAACGGTTTTTTCCAACTCATTTAACTTGTCCGATCAGCCTGAAAATTTTATATACCTTACATTAAATGCATAGCTTTGTTTTTTATACATCCGTATAAAAGAAGTAGTCCAAAATGATGCAAGACATACACGGATAACTTGTCCCAAATTATATATGTAAAGGAAATAGCAGTGACCTATAACAGCGACATTTACAGTGCACTAAATATATCACTATTAACCAGGAAACCGATATATTATTGAGAATAATAATACCTGATACGAATACAACAGTATGTTATCAGGACTCTCTTAGTAGAGTGAATGATGTGTAAGATGAGATACGGTACTCTCTCCTTTTGACTTTGCTGTCATTGAGAGAGCTGTGTCAATTTATTGAACATTTCTGTAAACTACTATAAAAATTGTAGTATGGGGTTACAACCGACTGTCTTGAAAATAGTTCGAGTACTGAACCATTTGAGGTCGACGTCATCAGTTCTCATCTGCGGTGTTTCGGGCCGTATACAAGATGCCACCAAAAAGGAGGCGTAAAAATGGATATGGTGTCAGATCGTGAAAGGAAAATATACGTTGGGGTGTGTTCAGGAATAAAACGACTGAGAGGAAAGATCCCTCAATAAATCCCGATGGAGTGCCGGTTCCCTCTTTATTTCAACAACGTACACACGCGGTAGGCCGATTTAAATGTCTCCAGAGGCAAACATTCCTACCTTGTGCAGTTGTAGGTCGTTGGGTAGGCTAAGGATACTGACCTTAAGCCCAGTATGTTGTGGTTACGATCGGCTTTAGATCAGCCGACCTGCAGACCCGAGAGATTTCTAATTCTGCGTTTGACCAAAAGTGAATTTAATCTACAGTTCCCAGAATGGACGGTGTCATAGACCCGGCGCTATCGTGTGGACTGGTGGGGGCACTATCGTGTGGAGGGGGAAGGGGGAATGGGGGAAGGGGAAGGGGGAAGGGGGAAGGGGACATGTTCCACCAATATTGCGGTGGGGACATCATATCCAATCATTTCACAACCCTTTTTTTATGTAGCTGACACTTTATAACACATTCGTGTTTGTATGTCGTTAAGCCCCTATCTAACTATCTAACATATAAAATGTCCTCCAATATTTTTGTGTCACGGAGAAGGAATACATGTATTCTAATCACATGTTGTCATAGTTAATAGTCTGGGGAAACACCCTATGTCCTCCTCTACAGTGCATCAAATCACTTGACCAAATCGTTGCCAAATGTACAGATGCTCATCCAGTATCTGAAACAGATCGCTTTGCCTGGACTGTGCCAGTGTTGACAGATTTTCCTACCTCACAAACCGGCAAATTAACCACCAAATGGACCAAAGAAACGCCAAATTTGAAAAAAAAAATCACTCAGCGTTATGGTAACACATGTCAGGATGATGGAGAAGGGTATAGAATGTCGTGTGTATACTTACTTCTTTGCATTTTTTGTTGTATTTTTCACAATGCGGTGTTTAACTTACATGTTGGTGTTAGTATCTCCATATTCGGTTCAAATTAATTAAGCTTTGTGATTTTTATACCAATTATCTTTTGTCTTATTTCTCACTGAAGTTGATAACAAACGGAGAAAAAATATTACTGTAGTAGGCTACTCTAAACAATAACGTCAGAATAAGTTATTCTGACTTTTTTGAATATCACAAATCCCGATTTGGCATCTCATCTAAATATTGCCCCCCAAAATTTTAAAAAACGCCAAATTCTCATATTTGGCGTAGCGCCAAACTGTCAATGCTGGGCTGTGCGACTAAAACTCCCATGCTCTCTCCTGAATGCTTACCTCCATCGCACCTTTGGATGCAACCTTGAATGAGTTTCTTATCCGGAATGTCTTTCAACTCATCTCGTTTCGCTTGGGCCACTACACTGGACCTGCAAGGTACCCCGTCAGAGTACATTTGTCGACGGACACGATAATTGCACAAACCTACAAGGATAGATGCAAATCAAAGTTATTATAGAACGATTAAAGGCCTGATCTTTTCACCCCAAACAGTTCGAAGTCTCCAAACCTTAATACATAAGCCCCTCAAACAACTGTCTAAAATATACAAGGCCCTTATGTGTAACAAAAACACTCAGCACTGTACCTGTTGTGTTATGGTATATGAACTTCGGTAATCTGCATGTATAGAGGCTTTGCAATTACGTGACGGAACGGCCATACTGGAGGACAATCATGCTAAATACACGTGGCTTTATGCCGAACGCACTGAACAGTGTGCACTTTGGTATGCACGGTGTGTACACATTCAACAAGCAAGCGCGTCCAGTGTGGTTTACTACGCAGTTTTATGTACTCCAACATGGCCGCCGGGGAGTATTATGACGTCATGTGAAAAGCCTCTATTGAATTAGCTGTCAATCAAAGAGCTGTGCCAATTAAGAATTTATGTGGACCACTACAAAATTGTAATTTGGGGCGAGAAGATTAAGACAATACAAACGTGAAAGGAAACAAAATTTCAAGGAACTTTTATTAATGCAAAATAATTTTTCAGATTCATCCTGAAATACAAACTTGAAAAGAGGGAGAATCGTCACAATATTCCTCGGAAAGTACATTCTACAGAGTGCGTTTTGGAATAAAACCCTTTCTAAACACTTTTTGGCCCACAGGTTGAAAACATGTTTAGATGCTAAATGAGAGTGTCTCATTCCTAAACATTTCGTTCTAAAAACAGTTTAATTGCTAAACATTTTGGGTTTAATTTCTAAAAATGTTTAAAATTTAAACGTGTTTATATGATGAGGGAGAAATAAGTGTTAAATTGCGAAACTCTTAGAAAATGGTCTGAAGGCCGCGAGGTTGGTCGTTAAGTGTTGTCCTTCAGTGGACGTAATAGCTTCTTCGGGAAGCAGTATCAAGTTTGGTTTCGCCGAACGGCCCTTTGCCAGAGGGTCGGGAGGACTTTAGAAAAAGTAGAAAGTACCTCAGCAGAATCTCGACTGAAGGTGTATGGTGGTCTGTAGATGTCTAAACCGTCCAATCGTCGGTTTAGACACAACAAACAAGTCAAGACCACCACATGAAATCGACAACACGTAGGGTACAGCATCCCATAGACCCAAGTGGCATTGATTTGGGTCATCGCTAGCCACCGAAACGACCGAAACGCCAAAAGCGCTCAGATCGCCAGGGACTAACCAAAAAAAAAAGCAATCGTCCATGAAACGATATCTGAGATGTTTTTATGTGGAATGCAATTAAAAAAAAATGGCAAATAATGGGAAAATTTACAAGGTTATCAAGTATGGGTCAGCAAATATATAGGAACAATACCTAGTAGGCTAGTACACGGTTTGATCGTTTTGCTCTTGAATACGGTAATGTATATTCCTTAAAATAATGCAATGCAGTTATCTAATTTATATATTTTTCCAAGGATGGATCCAGAACAAAAGGTTCTCCTGAAACCGAAATAATGTCGTTTGCATGACAAGCCAAACTGCGTTTGGCGACATCATTAGGTTCAAGATGACCCAGAGCAACCAAACCAGAAATTGGTTTTCGTTTTGTCGATGTTTTGGGTGGTCGATTTATGATTATGATAAAGTGCTAAGTAAATGATTTTTAATTTGACAATAAATGGCTTTTCCATAACTTTTGCAAGAGACTTTCATCGAAAGGATACCGCCTAGATATTCTGATTCTAAACATGTAAGTTATCAAACACGACATGACGCTATATTCTTACCTATTCGGCTTCTTTCCCCAGGGGTGCCACATTTTGCAGCACTGCATTTCGTCCAAACTCCCCATTTTGTGAAAACCTCTGAAGGAGGAAAATGAAGGCACTGTGAATTTATGACAAATTATGGAACTGGAAGTAGTGTTTCCAAGTTAAGTCTATGTATGGAATCGAACTGTCAAGTCGTATCGGTTCACATCCGGGTAACTGCGTTAACTGACATGTGATATGGAGTCCCGTTTGTCGTCTTATGAAATGTTTACACAGCTAAAACAGTCTACAGGTAGTTCTCAGTGACGTCACGACTTGTTATCAGCGACCGCCATGTCTGGGGCAAATATGTAATGAACGTAGAGGTTTCCCTCAAACATGCTAAACATAGGCCTACCCACGATAAAAGCTCCCATGATGTCACGTGAGAACTATCTATTGGGCGATTTCCTTGGTCAGTCAGGGCACTCGGGACTTTGGGACGCTGACTGACCAAGGAAAACGCCATACAGTCTTCTGATAACAAATTGCCGTCATAAAGCCCAAGGGCGGATTCAGGGGGGCAACTAGGGTCAACTGCCCCCCCCCCCTCCTATGACCAGTCTAGCGCCCCTCAATACAAGAAAAATTCCCCCCCCCCCCTGCGTCCTAAAGGTAAAGTTAAAACTGCCCGAAAAGTAAAAAAAGAAAAAAAAAAGGCCCCCAGAGTTTCGAACCGTATAGCTATATGTAACTATGGCAATGGGAGTTGGTCTCCGAAATGTAGTCGGTCAAATTCAAGAGTATGCGGCCCCTGAATGATGCTGGCGCCTACCCCCCCCCTTTTTCAAACTGCCCCCCCCCCCCTTCAGCTAGGGGCTGGATCCGCCCTTGATAAAGCCATTACACAAAGTCCTGATAGCAAAGAAGGGTATTTGATGAATCCAAATAGTCAAGTGATTATCTGATGTTGCTGGACATAACTGTGGTCCACCAGCTTAAATCTTTCGAATTCTTTGCTATTCACTGTATCATGAATGATTGAACTCTAGAATACTCCATGAATGCCTCAATTTTCACTAAAGGGTATAGAATTGCATTCAGACAGTAAAATTAAGCAGGCCGGTAGCCAAGGGGCGCCTGGATGAAGCACCCTTAAACTTTGTTAGCCCCTCTAGAGACTTTGGAATTTGTCATTGACTTAATACATTTGTACACATTTGACCCCTTGAAAAATTTGGGCACCTGGAAAGGTTTCGCCCCCCCCCCCCCTCCTCCTCGATGCTTCGTCTTGCTACGGGTCTGACATTAAGACGATTTTAGACTGAAGGACCTCACTAGTGGCCGCCTGCACTTGCTACTCGGATTCGTCTATACAAACCGCGTGTCACAGCTGAGGTCTATTACAACTAAGGTTTTGTTATTTGATTTGCTTCTTACTTCTTACACTAATGCTTGAACATTTATAACTACTAGTACGCACGCATAAACACCTTTCAACCCACTTCTTCCCGCATAGTAAAACAAGGGAGTTGTTGCAACTGTTGTACCTCCTTGTAAAACGTTCATCGAGGCTCTAAATTATTTTTCAATGTCACTGTATCAACTTAAATAAAAGTGACGTAACCAGGACTGCTCTCTGGAGGCGGGCGGTGGGCGTCAGAATGTTGTGTGATCGCTAGCTTTGAAGAGGAATACCTTCCCATTTCATGGATTCCGCCAGAAACACAAAAGAGGGGGACCTATTACTTGTTAAACCTCAAATCCAAATTGATGGTGCCCTTGACCAAAGTTACAGGTGGGTTTAGGAGGAAAACTTGCTTCAAATTAGGAGTAAGGTGAATCTCAAGTGTTTATAAAGACTATTTATTTATGTAAGTTCAAATATTCCTGCAAAGGTGTCTTCTTCTTAATATGAAACTAAGATGTTGACATTTTTTATATTTATGGAAATTTAAAATGGGGATTTTACCCTCTTACTACTGGAAAGGGAGGGACAACACCCCACCTTCTCCCCCTAACGGAAACACTGCATTCATTTATTTGGATTTTTTTTTAATAACTTGGGTGTCCTCACATGCAATCTGGTGCCACATATGCTGCTCTGTCTATTTTATATTTGATCAATAGCTCACTAGGCATAAGGTTTACTAGACAGAAGATCGCCAGATCGAAGGTTCATTAACCGGCAATTTCCCCAGAGCAAAGTTTCACTACATCAAAGTTTTCTTAAACCAGTACAAGATTGATCGCAAATGTGCTCGGAATCCCTAGATTCTTTTATTCTACACTCTAAAAATAAAGAGTGAAATTTCACTCTTCGGAAGGGTGGAGGCCGTAAAGTTCACTCCAAAGGAGCTGAAATTCACTCAAGGAAGAGTGAAATTCACTCCAAAAGAGCGACGTTTCACTCTTGGTGGAGCGCCTACATGGACCACTCTTTAAAAAAATGAGTGATCCATGGAGGCACTCTTTAAAGAGTGACTTTTCATTCCTCTTAAAGGGAATTTGATTACTGTTGGAGAGAATTAACACTCTAATGGAGTGGATTTTCACTTTGCTTTCTTTGCTTTTAGAGTGATAAATAACGTTCAATCCAGTGAACTCTCTCTTGCCAAAACTTCCGATGTGGTGAACCTTCTATCTAGTAAGAATTCTCCCATCGGAAATGACATTAGCGAGGGAGGTAATGGCCCAAATGTCCTACACCTGGGTGGGAATTCTGTGACGGAGAAACATGATTCAAAGGTCGCTATAACCACGACCAATAGATTCAAAGCATTCACAATTGGAATTTAGTTAGACTATTTTGTGCAGCGAGAGCACATTTGATAAGGTAAGAAATAATATAATTGAAATGTACTGAGAGCCATTTTACAATATGTTACAATGCTTTACACATAACTTGTGATTAAAATAGGTGTTAAATGGAAGCCTTGATTATATCAGACTATGTTTTTCCTGGTTATAATTACTTAACAATCTTATCTTACCCCCGGTTGTATCTTCGCTCGAAACTTGACCATACACTGAAAAAGAAAAGGATGATCTAGTTGTTTGTCGAGGTACTTAACTGAACTGAGAGCGAATTGAAGATGTCGCCGTGAATGTCGTATAAAAGTGATCTACAAGCAGTGGCACACGATATTCAGTTGCTGCACGGAAAGCTTGAAGCTAGGCATATTCTGGTGCTTCTCACGTGGGTCTCTTATTAAAGACAAAATATTCCAGATCATGACCTTAACCATGACCAAACCCTGTAGCAATACCCGTTTTCTTTATCTTAATTTAAATATTATTTTGTTTTCAAATATCTCTAAATTTCAAAAAGAAAAAAATCTAAACAGTTATGTAATGACAGAAGATTGCTTCAGATTCCTTTTTTATTTCATTAAATTAAACGTCCTCTTTGTCCTTGATATTTGATACTGATGGACTGTTTAAATACCTTTTCCTTTAGATCTATAATTACACCGTATCAGGGGCATAGCCAGCGATGATGCTTAATATTAACTGTAGCGGCATCAAAATTGTTAATAAATTGACTGAAAAGTCAAATTAATGTATCGTGATGACACCACAGCTTTTCCATAATGTTCTCAATCTCAAGAAAAGATTGCATAAATTAGTGAAATTAATTCATCAATTTATTAATTCATTCGTTCGTTCGTTCGTTCGTTCGTTCTTTCGTTCGTTCGTTCGTTCATGCATTCATTATTTTGGTTTATCACAACACAAAACGATGCAAATAACATTAGCAGCTAAATAACCAATGTGGTAGGGAGTGCACTTAGAAACTGTTTAGTGCTTATCATCGAGAGGTATCACTCCCTTTGAGAAACAAAACATACACACAGTCACACAGAGAGAAAATAAACCCTACACAAGTGTAAATCGAACAAACTATTACACCTGTCCCGGGCTTGTTGAGAACCCCAGAACAAAGCCACTCTGTCAACTCTTTTTCAGTATCTTCCTTATATTTTATGCAATTGAGATGAGGTTTCCCTTGAACTTTTCTGCATTATCCGCTCATGGTCACGCTCATGGTTAGCTTAATCCACCATAACTGTTGCTGTTATTAGCTGACGGGCACTGTTTATCAGCACATGAAATTTTGTGATTGGCTGTTGCAATTTTTCTTGATTGTAGTTTATTTCTGTTAGGATTTGAGATATCGTTAGCCAGTAAAAAATTCTCATTAAACATTCCGCATCTGACCAAGTCATACGCCTCATAAAGTCATAACAGAAAATTCCAGTTTGTTTTTACTTAGCCATACAGCTTAAAATCACAATCTAATTTAAACTTCAAGTTTTGCCTCAATCAATAATCACTTCTATTGAAAATTGTCCTAAACAAATTATTAAGAATATAATTTTGAATCCGACTTAACTTACCAACTTGAAATCTTGGCAAAGTTTTCACTATAAAAGAAAAAAAAGATGATACCTTGGGTTGTAGTTCAAAGTATTAGTGTAGCACGTGAGTCGGGTTTAGGGCCACGTCAAGTTTTGATATGTTAGAGGGATACTTATTCTAAGTATTTTGGTGAAACATTTTCAACAAAAGGCGAACTTAAAGCAAGACATATGACATCATATGCTCACATTAAGGGAGTACAACCACCAGTACTTTTTCCATTAATTGACTTCCCCTTCATTACATGTCTAAACAACCTTGGGACTATTCCCGAGAAAGCCTTCTTCCTTTAATGGTAGTGTGTTTCCTTAATTAAGGGAGTGATTTTTTTTATACATTTTCTCTATCACAATGTTTTGTTTTTTTTTAATAAAACTTTTCATCATGATGTTTGTAAATTTAAGTGATTGACATAGCATACCACCAATATTCTTCTCTTTGGCTCATGAAATCTCTTCGGAACCTAATTTTTTCTAAATATGGTAGAAGAACTTCACCAACTTATCTGTTGACGATCTTTTCCCAGTCCACCCCTCAGGACAGTAGCCACGGTTTAAGTAGCCTCTGAAAACCCCTTTGCTCAATTTCCCCCTTCACTCTATGAACAAAAGAGTGAACTTGGACACTCTCTAAGAGAGTGAAAAAGTGTAAATTCACTCCATTAGAGTGTTAATTCACTCCAAGAAGAGTGAAATGCACTCCAAGAAGGATGAACTTCACTCCAGGAAGAAGAAAAATTTACTCTATGGCCGCCTGCAATGATAACTCTTTTTTTAAAGAGTGATCACTCTCTATGTACTCCATCAAGAGTGACACTTCGCTTTTTTAGGAGTGAATTTCACTCTTCCTGGAATGAAGTGGCACTCTAATGCAGTGAATTCACACTTTTCACTCTATTAAAGAGTGACTAAGTTCACTTTTTTGATTTTAGAGTGTTTAGTGTCTTGTTGGGCAACCGGTCTATACATCACGCTCCGCACTGTAATACATAACTTACCTATTATTTCATATATTCCTTTTGTTTCAGTGATTATACATGTATATATTCCTCCCAATTCAGGTGAAATGTCTGTTATAGCGAGGTCAACAGAGCCCCCACGAACAACTTCTTCTCTCTTCAACGCCGACAATTTTACAGGTTCTGAGGTTCCAGTTAATTGGATCTTCCAAACCGAAAAATGAAAATTTCTTTCACTAAGAAAAACAAGAGAGCATATACTGAAAACTTCTAAAGAATTCCTAAAACGGAAAAATGAGATACTTCGACTGATATTAGTGTATATTTTACTCTCTTTTTCCCAGTGAGTCCCCTTCGGGGAGTGGGATCATATGTAAGGTTTCACGTCAAGGAGTCGTCACAGCGGTTGCACTACAACGAATTCCGATTGGCAAGGCAAGGTTAGATGGAGTTTTAAGGCCCGGTTTCTAACCAATTGGTTTCAGTTGAGCCGGCTACGGATTCCGATTGAATTTTTGTGACTTTTTTTTAAAAGCTTGTCCATTTCTTGTCGGAAAGTACCCAAATATTGCCAACCTGTGTAAAATATATGAGTTGTAACGCAGGGCTATGAAAATTAAATTTACACTTATAACTTCTTGACGTCACATTTACAGACAAATTTTATGGGACTACGCTGTCCGATAATAAATATATGTCGGTATGACAGCAAGTGATGGCCTGATTTCAGTCGGCCATAACTAAGGTCTATTATATTTTCATCTTTCAATTTCCTTGCTTACCTGTATCATGGATGGTAATACACTAAATTGAATCTTGATTCCTTCAATTTCACCGATTACGAGGGTTTGAACGTCATTAAAACAATAAATGGAGATGAAAAGAAGGCTAATGGACCCCGTAATGGCTACCTGTAGTCACTAAACACAAACGCTAATCGAATTCTCCTACAGTAGAGTGACCGCTGCTTTAGACGATACAAACCATTCGGCGGAGAAGCGGAAGTACCACTCGCTTCCGGGTCAGATCACCCTGTCATAGAAATTGTTCATATAATTTTTTGTTCAATCAATATACGTAGTTGACTGAACATTCCATAGATTTTGTGTCCTATTTACATTGTGATATTTTCTTAGACCTACAACAGATTTTGCATGAAAGATTAACACTTACTTTTCCAATAATAACTTAAGATACATCTATCTGTTGGTATCTTTCAAATATACAAAACATTTTATCTTTTTGCATTTGGATTTTGTTACAATACACTGTCATGTTTCACTTGAAAATGAGACACCAAAGTTTTTTGTTTTGAAATATATGGAAAGCTTTAATATGCTTGGTTTAATGTTCTGCATTATTACAATGTAAGTGCTTTCGTCATTTTCTCGTAATAAGTAATAAGCAAACAAAGGCCAAGATTTTGGTGTTCCACTTTATCGTTTACGCGTGAACCATGCTGTGCGGCTTATGGCAAAATGAGAAATGTGTGTAGCAAAAAAATTTTGTGTTGCTACATTTTACCTCGTTACTATCTATTTTGTGTCTGGGTTTGGAAGAGAAAGAATGACTTCAACATATATAATTTTTAGAAAGTCTTGAGTTCCCCGTGTAAATATTTGACCAGGGGCGCCGAAATGGTTAAGCAAGACCATAACAATTGCAATAACCAATATACTCATAATTTTTGAGACTCATTTAAGAGTGTCACTGTTAATTAACATGATATGTTACATGTTTCCAATATGACTTTGATGTCCCATTTACACGTGAAACCCAAACTGTCATTTTAATTCAATATTTTTATTTTCGTAATGCAATTAGGCTTTAATTTCAGTGTATTTACTGAGGAGTGATAATGTCTTTTTGTTTGTATAATTTCCTTTTGCTTTTTCTTTTTAATGCAATATCCAGTTTTTACCCAAAATGACATGAGCCCCTTATTTATGGAAGTAGCCAGTTGGGGGAAAGTAGGAAATCGTCCATTTTCAGGACAAAATTAACGTGTGTGATAAAGAACTCTCTTACCCGCAAGTCGAGCACTTTAGAAGTAAAGACTCTCCAGGATATGTAACGATAGGGCGAATCCTCTCTGGGTTGCACAGTTCCCTGTTGAATGCAGTTGTAGAAATAAACACATCTTTTAGCCTTTAAAGTCAAGTGGTTCCACAATAAGGTATTAATGATAATGTGTATGGTTAAAAGTACCCTGGAATACCTAGGCTGTCCCAGGCTTAGTTAACATTTTTAGTGGGTTCCTTGAACTAGTGCCCGCTCGGTAAGCAGACAACGGATTATGGCCCATTGTTAGGGGTATAAGAAATGAAGTTATAGTTTATCATTGCCTGCATCCACGTGCATAAGGAAAGAAGAGGCATAAATTAGTGCTGGCCTTAGCAGTTGTTAAAATGACATAGGGGAGGGAGTTATTGACAATTGGGTACCCGCGTGTCTGGCGAATAATATTAAATGAAATGGACCCAGCTTGATTTACATACAAGCTAGTGAGCCACAAGTGGGAAACGGTCAGGGTCGGCCCGACTTAAACCAAGTGGTTCGAAATCGAGCCGTAAACCCTGATCTAGCTCTAACTGACAAATTGAAAACATACTTTCTTGTAATCTAACAGTGTTAAATTGTAAAACTGACAGCAAAAAGGCTGCACACAACCAAAATTTTCCCATGATGGATGGAGGAGAGCTTTGAATGAGTTTCCCATGCCGAGAAGTTGCTTCTTGAAAATGTAGACACCCCACTACTTCGAAGGCGGTGTGGGGTGTAACTGCTGTCTGAGTTTGTTATACGGTCTTTGCCCTCATATGAGCTAGGCTGTGCTTTCATTGTGTTCACACGGCGTGTAAAGCAATTAGGCCTGCTCCTAACATGTTTGTAGGGCCTGTAAGCTAACCTCAAATGTTAGGTAACTTTCTCCATATAGGCCTAGGCCTACTGTCAATCAAAAAAAAAAAAAAAAAAAAATCAGATGTGGAACGTCACTAGGCCTATATCCAGTGTGGGTGTAGGCCTAGTGAGCTCCATTTCCTCCCTGAGGCGATAAGGTTTAATCAGCCAGAGAACTAGCAGGATGTGACAAAAAGTAAGAAGGAACGTTTCATCATGCATAAAAATTAAGGCACGTTGAAAGGGTAACAGTGAGTGAAAATATCGTACTTGTCCCATTCGAACAAGAAAAGAAGTTAGGTACTTCTCTCTGATAAGGCATGTCTCCGCCACGTGTTCCACGTACTACAACATAGGCCTAGATCACCCTACACGAGTGTAGGTTGCAACGTCTTGTGAAAAATTTTGTCCATCATGCATAATAGGCAAGAAAGAAAGAAGCCTGGGCTAGGCTAGACCAACACTGCAAATTTTAAGTCTAGAAGGGTAATAACTTTTTAAAATTGAAACGAAAACGGATCATCTGCATACCTTTGTGTTTCATCCCTCTTCCATCTCCGTTGGCCAAATAAATCTGACTCTTGTGATTTAATGGTGAAATTATGTGACGAGAAAGTCGAGGTCACGCACAAAAAACAAACGATTTGTAAAAGGATAAGCTGATACGTTGTCTCTGTTTTCAATCTCAAAAGCATGATTACAAATTCATGGAAGCATTTTTCTTCAAAGTCTTCGTCACAAGAAGACTGAACCTTTCGGATTCTGATAGATCAGAGTTCCATTTTGGATAGGACAACGTCGACCAAAGTAACACATGAAACGTTATTCTCCTGGCTTATTTTGTTAATAAATAAGAGAGAAAGCGCGCAAAGTTAGGCTTGGTGCGGTCGTCTAAATACAAAGTTCTATTTGAGCTATTTTAATTCCTGTCCAACGCGTTCGATAATTGGGGCAGAGAGCTTTTGAGCAATGGTCGCCCCTAACGATCAAATCATACGGCAGAATAAACACTCTGCATAACGACGCGCGAGTCAATCCCTCAGGCCAAAAACGTTCAACGCGCCGCGTCCAATGCAAGCGCCCCAACTGGATGGTCATCCTGACATGTGGATTCGCGTGATAGCGCTGATCGCTTGTCTGTATGGTTATCAAAGAGACAACATTTACAACAGTACAGTGGACTCAGATGTTGGGACCGACTACATGGTCAAGTGGTTAGAACATCAGACTCGCAGTCAGGAGGTCGAAAGAAGACTTTAAAATAGCTTAACATAAACGATGGAGTAGAGAAAACAAACCTTGTTATAAACTTTGTAATCGCACAACTCAATGCGCTCAGATCGTCGTAAATCTCCAAATGTCACAAGATTGGGTAACACGCATTTCAAAAAGATGTATAAAGGGCGACACACACCTATCCGTTTTTTCGGTCCGTTTTAAACGTGCGCGTACGCGTCCCCACTGCGCAACCAGAAATTTGCGAACACACCTTTCATGTAAGTTCGCGCGTAATATCGGATGCGTTCGGACACGTTCCTTATAGACCTTGTGCATATGATGTCACAGTGGCATAAAGTAAGCCCTCCTTTTGGGGGAAAACAATGCAACACAGACAAATGCTAGCAGCTGATTCGTCAACCAGTCGAATGCGCGCATAGTCTGTAGGGCGAATTTTTATGCATCCGGTGTTCCATTGTTTGGCAACCTAGGGTGACGTCAGTGTGTCGTCAATGAACAAGGTCTATATTTAACGAACTTTACGACGTTGGTTTCAATGCTATTCACGTGCGATGAAATGTAGTCAGAAAATTTGGAGGTAGAAAAAATACTGGGAATATACTGGAAGTGGAGGAAAACGATCAGTCGGAAAAAACGATCGTAGATGCAGGGAGGTGCTATTTGACCTAATAACACCTCCCTGGTAGATGGGGGCTCATCAGGATTTGAAAGGCCGGAAAAGTACGGTGAATATACCCGTTTGGTAAGAGAGGTGAAGGTAGACTCTCATAGATATCACCAATATTTCAGAATGTCTTCCGACCAGATGGAGTATAACTTGTAGGTCCAAAAATCTCCTAGCAGGATACACATTTGACTAGGCATGCACTTGCATATTTACGAGCGTGCGGAGCTAAAACGGTGTAGGCCAGTAACGAAAGCCAATGAAAAGCAAATGGGAGGGAAGATTGAAGAGAATACCGACCTTCGCGGCCTACAAAGATACCGACCGGCAGGGCGGCTTCAGTGGTGGCAAGGGGCGACCACCCTCTATATTCCCAAGGAAATGTGAAAAGAGAATCATAATTTTTTCCTAGACCTGATGCAAACATGATTTAAAATAGGCGCTTCTATTTTGGTTTGTGAAAGGAAATGATAAAAAATTGTTCATGTTTTAATAGAATAACTCGTGGAGTAGAATAGTAAGGTAGGTTTTTACTTGCAGTGGGAAAGCAAATGAAACGTTTGCAAAGCCATGAATTATATCGTGCTAAGTTTCAGGATATCTACCTGTTTCCCTGCAGACCATTTTTGTCCTAACACTGACCGAAATCCCTTACTCCGCCACTGCCACGTGACCTATGTTTTATTTTCTTTCAAAGGCGCTTTTCTTTAGTAAATTTCCCCTTTTCCAGATACCAGAGGGTAAGCATATCGTCCCATCGGGGGCTTGACGAAGCAAAAACCACTGCCCAGGGATAAATTTGGCTTTTAATTTTCAAAGACTTTTAAAATGTAACCTCTGCTTGCTGCGCAGCGTAACCAATGGAGTAGGGAAAACAGGCCAGAGAGCCACCGTGAACTGACTGACTGATATGAGGTCATGGCCTGCCAGCTAGTAAACCTTGGTTAGAAACTAAGCACTTAAGCCTTTATTCTTTAGTCCTGTCCCTACTCTGACAAAGAGTCGTTCGGCGAAATCAATCGTTTACTCCAAAAGGGGTCCTCGAAAGAACAACACCTAATTACCTACCAACCTCAATCTTGAGTAACTCCATTCTAGACTGGATGAAAAGAACAGATACTACATCCGACCTCAGTAGAAGGCGCCGTAAAATCTCATTTAACTAGCCGACCGACCGATCAACCAACGACAAAATTTTCAAATGTGCTCATATTATACACATTTTACCACCCCCGTATCACCCACCGACAATGTCGCTAACCGGGTGACTATAACATTTTAATCCCCACGAAAAAAAAAAAAAACATTTTTTGCCCTTGTTTTAGTTTCATTTTTTTCAATATAGAAAAAAGCTTAAACAGTTGGGTAAATATGGTTTGGTATGTACGACACGATCTGAACTTTTGGGCTAGGACGGTTGGCAAAAAAGTAGATTGGATGAAATTTTCCTTAGAAAATGGTTATTTTGTAACCAACCTAGGTAGTTCCTACCCAACAATTTTGATAGTTTAGTACAGACTCAGTCATGATAAAATTTCACACAGCTGTTTTCAGAGTGCATTTGAACACCCCAAATACATTCAAGAAAGAGTATAAATAAGAAAACATCGACTTCACGCAAAAAAAAAAGAAGTGTGCTAAATTCTGATTGGCTTGGCCCTTATTATTCATCTGAATATGCATACAATATAAAAAGTAAAACATTTTGGAATGCAAAATACGTTATTATGTACCTATTTCCGAGTATCATCAAAATATGAGCAACGTGCCAACCCGTCCAACTTCAAAATCAACGAAAAGATACACGATGCCTACTCTATACAAGGTTTATGGTTTTTCAACAAGTTCATTCGTACCTAGTGATAACCCTCAACTTCGATTGGTCTAATATGGTCAGATGACTGTGCTCTCTTTCTTGGTTTACTCACGGTGATGGAAAGACAAAATTTCATTTCTTTCTGTATTTTTGTTTTGGTTTGTTTTTAAATCAACTTATTGTTTTGTATGAATGAACAAGGTTTAACATTTACGAAACTGCGTATTAAAACAGAATGACGCACTATCGGGGTGAATGTTTTCGTTCGTTGGATGCACGCATTTGCATTCTACCACTCCCCCTCCAATGACGCATTATTCTGTGCTTAAGCACGGCACATCGTTTTGAACCTTTATTAACATCCGAAGCACGTCCCTTTTTAATAAAGTTTTAAATCCACATCTGTACAATTTTTGCTTCATCTGAGCAGTTAAATATACATTCTCTGTAAATTTTGCTTCACGAAATGTGAAATACTGCTACTTAAAATATGCTTCAATAGCCTTTGAATTGTGCACTCATTTAAAACCTTATGATGATGAGATGTTACAGAATATTCAATCATATAATTTAATCACTATAATGAAACAGGCTAAAATTAATGCGCGGTTGCGCAAATTTACGCACTTAATTCCCAAATCCTACAACTTAAAAATATTTTCGTCTTTGGGAATTCCCTTATTTTTTTTCCTCGCACTTTTGTGTTTCCCTGCTGATATTTCAAGAATAATCAACAAATATTTGCCAGGTTCATGATTTTCTTTACTCCCCGATATTTATGTTAAAATAATATCAAGCGAAAGTGTGTGTTTGTGGACGCATCCTTGAACCTCTTTGCTATACAGTATAAACAGCCAATTTTTCTAAACACTTCTTGCCACTACCTTGTTAATATGTTTACATGCTTAACACACGTGTTTAATTCTTAAACATTTCGCCTATAAACACGTTTCATTGCCAGACGTTTAGTTCTTAAAATCCAATGTGCTAAGAATTTAAACGTGTTTACAAAGTGGGGGCCAAGTAAGTGTTTCATTGCTTAACTCGTTTTTAAGAGTGTAGTTCATTGCTTCGGCCATTTTTGTTTCTCGTTCATAGAATCGTTGTACACCCGATTCCCATAGCGTGATAGTTGATTATTGTGTAACAGCTTAGATCAATCATAAAACCCAGTTGTTTCACTTTTAACGACTTCAGCATGTAGGAAATATAATAATAGTTTCATTTGCATGTAAGGAGGAGGGCTTCTTGACGCAAGTAAGTGGAGTTCATGGCTTAAGTGCCCACCCGGCTGCCAAACATTTTATGGGGTGAAAAGCACAGTTCCAGATGCCTCCTAAACACACACTTGCATACACATTTCATGGACGAAAACCCTTGTTTTTTCCCTCCGTATAAAAAAATAAAATTCGAGTTTTCAATATATTATAAATGTTGCACAAATTATTCAACAAATTGCTGGATGATCCTGGAAAGTTCAAATCATTTACCCCTCTACCACTCTCTTCCTCTTAATCCTCTTCGCTCAGGTCAGTCCGATCCGAAAGCTCCCCACCCTTGTATGTGCAGATGACGTAACTGCCAGTTTTAACCCCAGCTCACAATGCATGGATGGCACTGGCAACTTCGTATCAAATGTAGGTCTACTTTGCATATTGCCCACATGAATTAGCGCATTTCAGTCTTACCTATATCAACGTTCACGTCCTTTTTATACGCCTTCTGTTATTATAAGAATAAAGCCGTTGTTATCACTGAGACAGGTTTTTAATCACACAAGTTGCTGAAGGGGAACTCGTCTTAAGGGGACTGGGGCAGATGGCTTTTGGAGCATGGAAAAAGGATCAAAGGAACGAGATGTGTGAAATTGTATAACTCATTGGTAACTGGATGATATCTAAGTGCAAATGCATTCTAAAGGACTTCTCTCTCGCCTACATGACGCTCTTGGGTTACGGTCTTTCGTTGAGGTGCCGCAGACTAATATATTTGAAACGTAAGCAACATCTCCGTGGGCAGGAGGTTGTAGAGTATGCCCACGGTATTCCCCGCATTCCGTGAAAGACAACTAAAGGGAAGGACTTGCATCTTGTCTGAATTGTGCTTGCACGCGAACTTGAACTGTTCCTGCATTCGAAACTTTTTTTTTTTCACCTTTACCTATACTTATCTAGTTAAAACTATATAGGCTAACACATTCCCATTGGTGTGTCGTTAAATCTCATCCAACTAACGTGAACAACAATGTATATTGCAAAAAGTTGTATACTGCAGTTCTTTTTCAGAACATTAACCGCTAAGTAACTTTGTAAAGTTGTCAGAGTACTTCCAGTGTAAATTGGCATT
This sequence comes from Holothuria scabra, assembly GCA_037179385.1. NCBI lineage: Eukaryota > Metazoa > Echinodermata > Holothuroidea > Aspidochirotida > Holothuriidae > Holothuria > Holothuria scabra. The sequence goes on from CM074187.1 coordinate 28,503,808, forward strand.
ATAGCATAACACATTTGATACATTTACAATTTGCTGATATGCCCGTTAATTTCTCTACCATGAAAGTTATTTTGAGCGAATGGATGTTTTGCAATATGTTATAATAATCATCGACAGCATTTCTGATAAGCTCATTAAAAATATTCTCGACCCAAGTCACGATTGCAGTCACAGAGAGAAAACATTTGACTGTCGAGATTATTTTGAAAATAAACAGAGCTGTTTATGTAGTGTGTTAGCTTTGAAAAAGAAACTCGGAGCTTTCGAAATTTGTCTGAATAAATTTAATCATTTCTCCGTTTCCTGTGGGCTAAGGTCATAAGAAAAAAGATTCTGTTGTGTTTTGGGGCTGCCTCTGGTGAAGTGCCATTGTGATCCTTTTAAAGTTGTACGAAAAATTTGTTTTGTGATCCGAAAACTCCTGTGACATTTCACAGGAGGGCAGGAAGAAGTTAAAGCTACGCTAACTTAAAGACTGCAGCTATCCAGCTAGCAGGGCAGACGAAGCTAATTCGGAAGTGGAGTGGTCAGTCGCCAAAGCGGCCTAATATGTCCAAGAAAATACAGCCACACTGAATTCCAGTTTATGACGGACCAGACTGTCCAAAACAGAAAATGTGCAGGGCTAAAGTCCCTGTCTCCTAAGTCTGCATATTCTCAAGGTTGCGGGGTGCAGTTACCCTCTCCCTGCGACAAGGGAGTTTTTTTGCAATGAGTATGACTGGGGTTTAGCGTGCATAGCGGAATCTTAAGAAATTCTTAAGAAACAGCAGTTTCAATCGCTGCAGATTTCCTCATTTGGTTACAGGTAGTTTGGAACCATCGCCGATCTCTTCCAACTTAAATGAACGTCAGTTCAAAGCATATTAACATAAAATGATTTAATTTGTCAACTCATATCCTTATCGCTGAGCCCTTTTCTCAATTGTGGAGCTAACACTGGGACCAGGTCCAGGTAGTAGCTCAAGGATTCAACGATTGCTATGCAAGAACCATAACCTTAAATACTTACTTTACTCGAATCAGCTGCTATTTAATCTTTCAAATATTACGTTATAAAACAATAACCCACAAGAAAATTCACGAAGCCCCCAAGATTAAGGGGGGGGGGGTGGTTTCTTATCCTTTCCTGCTCATGGTTAAGACAATTTATTCTATATAATGCAAGGAAAATAAACCTAAAGTAGTTGATTCCTGATGTTTTTAGCTCTTAGTCTCGGGAGAAGTGTTGCTCACAACCTCTCGATCTAAGAGGAGCTGCTGGCTTGCCTTTGAAAGGAAAAAACAGTCACCCCAATTTGAATTAGTTTAATGAAATATCTGATTTTATTTCATTATTGCTCTTGAGAATCACGCGACAATATTTTTCTCACTAAATTGGTCGGTAAACTGCTTGAATCACTTGCTTATGCGACATTTATGCCCTGAAATATCATGACAAATACTTATAACAAATAAAAGGAAAGGAATAAAAAACATGAGTATATCAATGAGATTAAAGGCCCGATTCTCTCACCCCAAAGGGAACCAATTCTCCTAACCTTCTTACTTAAGTCCCTCCAACAATTGTCTGAAATTCATCCTCGTCCAGACACAATCTTAGTTTATTTCTTCAGGGTGAGTATAGAAAAGCTCAATTTATATAATTAAAACACTCTCAGTACAGTTTATGCGGTGTAATATAAGTTTTGGTATTCTGCATTGTTTGAATTAACAGTCAATCAATGAGCTGAGTCAATTGAGAGTTTCGGTACAAGAATTGCAGTTTGGGTTGAGAGGAATGCCCCTTTAAGCTGTTGTTTTGAAATGAGCTTGGGGTGGCTCTTTTCGCCCTTTACTATCTGACCTTCGCAAACAGACAGATCCAGTTTACTAAAAAGACCCATTTTAGCCCTAAATTTTACCTTTGACATTTAAAGCCAGCTACATAATTTCCGCTTACTTTTCTCTCCTCTTAACTATATGTGGAATTAAATTTGCTGAGTCATGAAAGCTTCCACAATCCGTTTAATGCTAGTTAGGCTACCTAATGTTTGATAACATTCTGCCATCCAGAGAAGGATTTCAACATTTTGCAGGTAGAGACGCTTTTCAAAACAATCATAGCTATTTTTCCATGTGTGGGCAAGTACCCCGGAGACAATCCTGAAGTGTGTGTGTTTGTGTGTGCGTGAGGGGATAATCATCAAAGCTGCCCAATATGTACAATAAAATAAAAGCACCTCTCCCAGCTTAAGTTGGCCTAAGATGCCATGAACAGAAGAAAAAGCACACGGGCTTAACCCTTCGTAGCTCTTGCAGTCCCCGTAGTCCACGTCCTGCATTTGGAAGGGGATGGACCAGATAAATTTGGTCGAGTCGAAATCTTTATTTGACATACTTCCCAAGGAAAAGAAACATCTTAACGCATAGGCTACCGCAGACCATTTCTCTCTTAAACATACCAATGCTATTCGACACAACTCAGATCTGACGTCACGCATACTACCCGATTGACTGCTCGATTTCTTTAAACCATGATCCACAAAGAAACACGTTTTTCTCGTTATAAGTTTTTGTCCTACAGTTATAATCTATAATTCAAAAAGACACATCGGGCATTTCATGTCACTAGTGACACGAATACAATTGTAACGTCTGTAAGGTAGCGTTGTATTCATTTGTTTGACAAGTAAAATGTAAGTCTTCGTTCCCACTGTTATGACGTCATCTGACCCAGATAGATATTTTCAGAACATAAGGAATTAGTCAGAAACATACATAGGCCAGAGCATTTCACATGTTCATTGCCTTCCCTAATATGTTTTGTGAACTGCGAATGTACGCTTTATTTTGGGCATAAGCCGAAAAGCAACGTGGTAACCCTGGCATCATACTGCAAAGGCGACCAGTCTTGTCCATCTTTGCTTGTGTACCAGTGACACATTCATGTACAGTGTGCGCAGCCAGCTGATATCTCTCGCGGGGGGGGATACAGTATTTTGTGTGATCGTCTGCCTGCAGGTGTGAATGGAAATGGTTTCTTTCTGGTTTGAAAATATTTGAAGAATTATGCAATCATGCAATCAGTTTTGGTGTCTCATACTCTTTGAAGTGAAATTTGTGTTATAGTATTTTGCGTATTGTTCAAAACAGTAAGCTAGTTTGGTAATTCGTCGCCGAATAGAATCGTGGGTCACAGCGTGGGGTACACAAACCGAGCTCCACACATAGTGTACACCGTTCCCTTGTTTGGTCAGTACGTGCATACAACATTACTTAAGTGTCTAACCAACTCAAAGGAAAATAGGAATCTCAGTCCTACTTCACGTCATATTAAAATGCAATTTTTTACACCTAAAAGGACAATTTAGACACAATTCACTGCACAAAACCACATTTGAGATCCCTTCTTACAGTCTTATGTTATGAATGGATTAAGAAAGAATCATTTGACGTCATTTGTAGGTGCGGGATCGGTTTGTTCATCCCGACGATTTGGAGGATGTGCGCACGTACATAGCCACCCAAAACGGATTACCGAACTAGCTCATTATATTAAGCATGTTTGATATCATTTAAACATGGGAGAATTCTGCCCCTAGAACGGTGGACAGTTCATACTTTGACCTTGATTTCCGAATCTCAGTAGCAGCGCAGAGACGTGTTTTTGCGGTTAACGGTAAGATATTGGGCATCCCCTTCAAGAAATTTTTAAGGAATGGTTTGTATTTTTACGTATAATGTGACTAGAATCGAATTCAGTAGCTTAATCAGTTACGGTACCTTCTGAATCTTGAACCATGGAAATCGGGTCAGATTTAGAGAAGTTATTCACGAACATAAAATTAAAAAATGCGGTAACATAATAACAAATTTACAGACCAGCCTGTGAAATTATTGAAATTTGGGACAAAAATATAAAAATAGGTACTCCATGTTCGGAAATATAAGAAAAACGTGTTTAAAATTACAAATGACCATTTTTCCTTGGTATGTATTTCCAGCTGAAAGGTATACCCCTTTGGTTCGACTGTGAACACCTGAAAGAAGTCTTAAGGTGAGTTTGTTTGGATTTTTTGGTTTTCTATCATCAAAAAATCGGCCTAGTCATGACGCCCAGTTTGCAAGGAGCAGAATTTTTTAATGGGATGCTTGACCTATAATTCCCCCAACCTTTGGCGACGCCAATCTTAAAGCGGCGATTGACTTTGGCGGTAATGTTGTCTCTCATCTGCAGCCGGAAGTTGCTGCCAAAGTAAGATCAGAACTCCTCCTGGTGCAATCGGATGTGACAAAATGCAACAAGAGTACCTTCGGATTTTCTCGCCTTGCCGTACGCCATACATTACAACAAGTGCACATTCGGAAATTCTCGGATTGTCGAAAGCCATGGCTACATTGGTTTCGGGTACTCTCGGATTGCCATCATCACAAAACTGTCTGCGATATCCAGATCTAAGAGTCGCTCCTGTAGAAAGAAGAAGTATTCAAAGTGCTTTCTCATGTAATGAATAGGATTTTTAAAGTGAAATTGCAGTCATTTGAATTTGAATTAGTGTAGTAGTCTAACATCCTTCATAAATGGTTCTTGAAGCGTCTGTATACGGTCAAATGGTTAGAGCATCCGAATTGCAACTAACTACAAATGGGGGCACTGTTTCACAAACGGGGGGGGGGGGGGGCGTGGGGGCGTGGAAAAACGCACAAAACTCACCAGAACAGCAGTATATCTTATTGTTTGAGTTGATCTTTGGCCGAAAATATCACTCTCTACTACTAAACGATGATGTAAACTTGAGGCTTGACTCCCCTCAACATTGGACCGATCCCCAGAGTGGACCGTTGTATGGATATCGAGTAGTTTATCGGCCTCCTTATCGAAACCTGAAAAAAAGGGAAAGGAAAGAGAAACAAAGGAGAAAGAAACGTCATGAATTTAACCCATACCAGACGAACTATTTTCCCTGTGTTTGTTCTGTAATAAATAAATAAATAAACAAACAAACAAACAAACAAACAAACAGACAGACAGACAGACAGACAGACAGACAGACAGGCAAGCAGGCAGGCAGGCAGGCAGGCAGGCAGGCAGGCAGGCAGGCAGGCAGGCAGGCAGGCAGGCAGGCAGACAGACAGACAGATAGATAGATAAATAAATAAATAAATAAATGCACACTCTAAAATCATAAGTTTAGAGATTGGACACACTTTTTTCCAGGCATGATTTGGAAGCACGTTCAAGTTTTAAACTTGAATAGCATTATGTTGAACAATTTAAGACGTGTTTTAAAACAAAATATTGTGGAATTAGACACGTGTGTTTAGTGCTTAAACATGTTGTACAAGAGTGCAAAGTGAAGGAAAAATGTTTCGAAAAAATGTATTTCCTAAACACTGCTTTTAGAGTGAAATTAAGACAGCAATAGCGCAATGTGACAGTGCTGGTACCCCTTAAAGGCCCAGTTCTCTCACCCAAAACAGTACCAATTCTCCTAAAATTCTTACTTAAGCCCCTCCCACAATTGTCTGAATTTCATGCTCATCCAAATGCAATATCAGTTTATTGCTTCAAGGTGAGTAAAGAAGAACTCAATTTATATAATCAAAACATCCTCAGTGCCGTTCATGCTGTGTAGTATAAGCTTTGGTACTCTGCATTGTTTGAATTAGCTTTAGCGAATTAGAGCTCAGGGATAGGGGGCACAGACCCCCAAATTTGCCAAGGGTATGGTAAAGGTTTATCTGAAAATGCATTCTAAAATTTTTCACATTTCAAAAAACTGGAAGAAATAATCAGTTCAAATACAGTCACGGTGCTATCATGATTAAAATATAACCAGGAAAATAATCAGATCATCGGTTATCGGAGCTGTTAAGGACTTTGTCGCCCAAGCACCCCTCTCCCACAAAAAAGAAAATGTTTTATGCCACTGGTAGGGTGATGGAACAGAACACTCTCAGTGGAAAATACCAATTGTTCTCAGGCAGTACTCCTTTCAGGTTTAATGCCAGACTTTTGGACGTTTAATCTCTAGTGAGGAGTAATTTATAGCTTACTATAATTGTCATGGGAGGGGTGCCTGCTTATCCAATAACCAGTTATTATTATAGTTTGAAGGCTCCAAATATAGATTCAAACCCTCAAACAGTCCTATCCTTAACCCTCTTGACTGTCTAGGTAGACATGGTCCTGTTTATCACGTGACTGTCAGTCACTGTCGTTTTGTAGAATCAGTCCAATTTATTCCAACTGCTCATTTTATATGCATAAAATTGATTTGAAGGAAAAAATGGGGGCGATGTGCGCTGTTTAACAAAAAATTTCCTAACTGGCTAACTGTTATCCTAATCCCTAATACCATAACCCTACCCCGAACAAAAAATACAATCGATACAATACAATGGGAACAGCCGGCCAATCAAGAAACAACTTGTCAAACATTGCGCATCTAAATGAGGGCTGATGATTATAAAATATCTGCACCCATTTTGGCATACTTAGTCGTACTCGATTGACAATCATGTTCGGTGAGTAGTTGCGGGTCCTGTGTTATATTCTCAGCCAGTCAATAGCAAGATTATTCAGCACACCAAACACTCGGTTCTGTCAACTCACCCAATTGCCGAAAAGGACAATATGATGAACACTTAGTAAACAATGCTGTTCATCTTAACTGCTGACCGTAAATTTGACCAAAGAATAAAGACAATATCAAGAAAAAAATACGCCAGAAAGCAGGTTAAACGCCTCAAAATTAAGAACTGTTAATTTTAAATGAGTACGGATTTGACATTTGTATTACAAGTAAAAGTGAAGCAAATATATTAGACCTATAGGCCTACAATGTTCTTTAGCCTTGCATAACAAGTCAAGAAATATGTTCGACAAAAATTACTGCTTTCCACCAATTATTACAATAATAAGCTAAATGTTTGGAGGCAATCAGTTGCTACCCCAATCTAAAATTTTAGCAGTAATCTACAGAAATTTTCAATTGGTAAAGCTCCGTGATTGACAGAAAATTTAAAAACACAAGGTGCAAAGTCCATATTACACAACAGGTCTTGCACTGAGAGTGTTCAGATTACACACTAGCAGACTATGGTCTTGTATACTCACCCGAAGCAATTAATTGGAATTGTGTTAAATGGGGATGGGTTTTAGACAGTTGTGGGAGGGGCTAGAAGTAAGCACAGGTTGGGAGAATTGGAACCGCCTGGGGTGACGAATATCTACCTTTAACCCTTTACCGTTGTGCTCCGATCGGGGCATATTTGCGCGCCTCGGGAGTGGGCGGAAAAGCGGACGTAGCCCGCCCCGCGTCGGCTTTCCATAGGCCATTGATCCCGTGACCTTAAACTATTGTCTCTGTCGTTGTTGTGGCCGAATTTTCGGGTAGCTACTCGCAGTTTCGAGCTCCGCGTGAAACAGTAAAGATGGGTGACAGCCGAGCTCTCCGCATGGGTCCAAAAGGACCCAAACAACGGTAAAGGGTTAAAGGCATTCCCTCAAACCTATTTTTAAGCAACAGCGAAACGTCACAAATTTCCTTTTATTTCTTTGAAAGCATCTTTCATCTGTTCATCATATTTTATAAATTCAATATTGCATATTCAAGGTGAAGCAAGCAGCTACTTGTAGCAAATTTCACATATGAAAAGAAAAAATTGTCAAATGACTCTGAAGAGCCAATCATGAAACAGGATCTACACCACTTCAAGTTGGGAAAGCTGTTCTTGCCCTTTAAATGTCTACATTAAGTTAAAGACTTACCGAGATTGACAAGGACTCTTTTCCATCTTTGTTGAGTTGTTTCTCGATCTCCTCTTATTTTGAGAATTTCAGTTTCTATTTGTTCTCTTCGCTAAACAGAGAAGAAAAGAAAAAAAAAAGAATACAAAGTTGCAACCAAGTGGAATGGATGAAACCTCAGTGTATACAAAGTAGCATAATTTGGGAAACAATAGTATTATCATCCTGAAAAGCTATTCTTTCAAATTAAACATAGTTCGACGGTGTCACTTGATGATCTGGTTCACACCGAGGACGTTTAGCTACTTAAGGGAGCAGAGCTCCTCCGTCAGTTAATGTTTGGTTTTCTCCCCTTGGCTCTTCCCCAGAAAGTCGAGGGGACTTTAAGAAAAGAAAAAAAAAAAAAACCCAAAACACCGAGGAAATGCCCTTTAGAGGGCGTACTTGTCCATTGGGAAGTTAAGCTCCTTAGGGGAGCAGAACTCCTCCGGGAGTAAATGTTTGGTTTTCGCCCCTTGGCTCTTCGTCAGAGAGTCGATGGGACTTTCAGAAAAAAAAAGCACACAGAGGAAACGTAATATTTTCCACTTCGAGAGCTCGGACAAGTTCGTTTATAAGCATTGCAAACACCACTGACTAGGGGGTGCAATTTGCGACAGTAATTACATGCGGAGATCGCAATGGAAAGCATCAGAAATTTTATATAAGGAAAGTTAGAAATCATTCACTAATTGATCGCGTTACTTGATGATCTGGTGTCACTATGGCAAATTTTCGAATCTGTCATTTTTCATAGCCTGTTCCCTGGGCGACTGTTCCCTGTAGCTATGCCAATCACTACCGGACCCTCTTTCCTAAAACGTTAAAGTTATATAGTTTTGTTTGAAAATGTGCAAAATTGTCAAAAAAATTACGTTGAATCTTTCGGCTTCGCAAAGTCTTTCCCCCATTCTTAGATACCTTCGGCAATTGCACCTAACCCTTCCTATTGGATATTAAAATATTCGTGACGGTATATGCAGCTTCGAGAAGTTTATATAAATAGTACCCAACTGCATTTATATCAAGCTGGAAACATTTATCGTCGTTGTTATATATAAATTAGTTATAGTTAGATGGGATTTAACGACACAACAACACGAATATGTTATAAAATGTCAGTCAACTCGATAAAAGTTAAAAGTAAATTTATTTTCAAGTATGATCCGATTTCAAGTTTAGTTTCTCTTTTGTCGCCGCTTGCGACAGGCTGACAGGCGGAGAATATACCGTGGCATATTGTTCTACAACCCAACCCAACGGGAGCTGTAATATATAGAAGAATGCATAAGCCTTTATGTGACATGAGCCCACCCAGCATAGCCTTTTCCCGTTTTGAAGCGTTCCGAAGGTGTGAAGAATGATATGTGAATTAGGAGACTGAACCATTATTGTGTCGGAGTAAATAAAACGCCGATTGATTCCTTTGTTGATATAACCCATGTGTTTAAAGAGTATAAAACGCTTGTTCCATAAATCGAATGTTGAAGCTGTGAGATAATTCAATAATTGGGATATACCGTAGTCCATTAGTTTTTTGTTTGATCTTTTCTATTCCAACAATCATTACCTAAAAAATTGTCGAAATATACAGGATTTAAAGAGTTTTTAAGAGACCTCCAGTAACCTAGTCTGAAAAGTCCAGGAAATTACTGTAAAACGATGTTGGCAAATATAACTAATTCTTGTTGTGTGCATATAGTAAACAGAAATTACCTCAAACTGTTTTAAAGTTACGATTAAGTTATCTCTCCGTTTCTTCGCTTGTGACATACTCAAAAGTAGCTAGGGCTGCACCTGTCGAAGTTTCCAGTCTTAACAGAGAAAATCGAAGTTTGTTTTTACAAGTTTTTCACGACTTACATTCTTCACTATAGACGAATCCGATCAGCGCTTGTTTAGTGACTGTAGGCAGCCATTAGTGGGGGCCATCAGCCTTAAATCTTCTTCATATATTATCTACACTGATTTCAATTCCTTCCTTATATTCAATCAAATTGAAGGAAATAAGATACAATTTAGTGTACAACCATCCATGATTCAGGTAAGCAAGGAAATTAAAAGATTAAATATATGTTTTGCATATGTGTGTAAATATTGCAATAAATTCCCATTCAATAGTAATTAACTCAGAACTGAACGATTCTTCTCATTTAAAAGACCTATTCAATGCCTTGATCCTGGTAAATGATCAGTCAAAAACGATAAACGAAGTGCTGGAACAAAAGGTTAACATCATCGCTGTCAAATTCTCTGATTGCCTCTTTAAGCAACAACTGCAAAAAAAGCTTTTCCTAAGTACATGACAAAAACAGTTTCACTTTTTGCATTTGGATTTTATGCACGGGCTTCCTATACATGGACAGAGCATACCGTACTGCACGGTAGATTGTGGCTACCGTACGTAAGAGAAAAATTGCACCAAGATGGCTGTTTGCTATGCTTTTGTGTAAAAGTTTAGACTTGCTCAAGTCAATTACTAGATTTTTGCAAGAAAGTTGAAATATTTTTGAAATATGGCAAGGTAAGGTCAAAATCACTACACGCATTGCACGAATATCATATTGTTTCCCATTCAAGTTTAACTTTTGTTTAAAATATAATAGAGCCGTCGTCAAATCATACGATTTATAGCTGCACGCCTACCATCTCGGTGCGCCTTTTTGTCCCAGTCGGTGGCGACAATTTACGGATACTACGTACACGTTACATGCTTGGTCCATGTATATAGGTCTGTGATTTTATGTCACAATATAATGTCATGTTTCACGTATAAGCGGGACACCAAAGCTTGGAAAAGAATTAATCAATAGGCACTGTGTTTTGTTTTGAAGTGTGTGGAAAGATGTAATGTTCAGCATTATTACAACGTAGGTACATTTTGCCATTTTGTCGAAATAAGTTGCTTAGCTGATCAATTAGTATATTCCAGCAAATGTCACCTGTTTCACGGGTAAACACAAACAAAAATTTTGGCGTCCCAAAAATCGTTTACACGTGAACCATGTTGTGTGGTTATGACAAACTGAAAAATGTGTGGCAAACAATTCTGTGTTGCTTCATTTTACCTTGGCACTGCCTGTTTTGTGTCTGGATTTGGAGAAGAATAAATGACTTTAAACATATGTGATTTTTGGAAAGTCTCAAGTTCCCCTTGTAAATATTTTGCCAGGAACATCAAAATTTTGTCTCGTCTTACGCAAGACCATAAAAATTTCAATAACCAAATGCACATAAATTTTGCAACTAATTTAAGTGTGCGAATGGCAATGGAGAGAATATGAGCTTAGAAGGACATGTATCTCATAAGCAACATGACATATGGCACAAAATTGGCTTTGGTGTTTAGACCATACAGGGGACTGAACAAACCGAGTCCGCCCCCGGGGCAGGAAAAAATCGAGAGCATGTCAATACAAGCACCTACCTGAGGATCTTTGCATGACTGCTTCTCCTGTAGTAACTTATAGAGGGCGCGATCATCCTCTTCTACACCGTGACTGACGTCATCGGGATTAGTCCAAAGATTAATGGCGTCTTCATGAAAGGATTTGCGGTGATTTAAAAACTCATCGACGGAAGAATATTTGCTTCCGAGGGGACGAGCACTAGGGAGAGAAAGAGAGTTTAAGCTCTCAGAAGACGATGCTATGGGTATCACCTGCAATTCAATCTCATTTTTACCCCTCCGTTCAAGACGAAACTGTGGACTAAACGAACAAACAAATCGGGCGAAATGAGATTACTTCTGAGTCGTTTGAAACCAATGATCCGCCACCGATTTTGAAACGAAAGACCCGCCACCAACTTCTCAAGTTGCTCGGATTAAGCAGAAACCCTCCACCGGATGAATGAAGATAGTGGTGGTTAGAGTGATTTGTTGTCAAGTTTGACGTCACGTTTTGAAACATGCAGAAATTCAAATTCAAAAAATAAAAATTTGTCTCCAGCCTTTTTTAGCAACATGTTCGATTTTCACGTGCATTTTTTCAAACAGGACGCTCTTTTTCGTAAGAATATGAGATGAGTTTCATCCTTCGACACTCATGTTTTCTTTCAGCAACTTTTGTCCGGTTCTGATTACAGAGACATTTTGCTGGATTTGATGTATGTCAAGTCCAATTGCATACTGCTAGCACCCTTTATCCGGTATAACGTCATCCCACCTGATGAAGGGTTTATCTCCGAAACGTCGTGGAGTTTTCCGCAAACTTTTAAGCACTTTTTACTACCTCTTTTCGACCTATATATATATATATATATATATATATATATATATATATATATATATATATATATATATATATATATATATATATATATATATATATATATATATATATATATATATATATATATATATATATATATATATATATATATATATATATATATATAGTGATATAGTTATATAGTGATATAGTTATATAGTGATATAGTTATATAGTGATATAGTTATATAGTGATATAGTTATATATGTGATATAGTTATATAGTTATATAGTTATATAGTTATATAGTTATATCAAACTGTTCATAAACTTAACATACTTTTATGTACTTCCGTTTCTCTCTCCCCACCCCCCCTCTCTCTCTCCTTGGATTTCTTCTGCTCGTTGACATGGCTTTGGTTACTCACCATTGAATTCTATTTAAGAGGTTTATTTGGTTGATATAGTTATGTGATGTTGTTGGGACTGTGACAATTACAACACAATTGTATTCAGTCAAATGCATAAGTCATTGGCAAACTTCACAGTCTCTAAGGTGCCGCGATGAAACAATTTCAGTCGGAGTTTCGCCTCAATTCCTGGCTCCTCCGTGGCAGTATATGGTCCTGGTTGATAGTAACGAACTCACTGGGCAACTTCGGGAAAATACGAAGCTTACAAGAAGCATGACGTTGTTTATTATAGCATGAGAGGTCTGACTAAAATCGACCAACTCATTATGACACAGTGTCACAGTATGAATTTCAACTCACCCATTTAATAAATTCGAGTCCTCATCTGTAATTTTCCTGTACTGGTCATCTTCTTGGTCTTCTACTTTCTTTACTCCTAAGCAACAGTGAAGCATCGTATAAGAACATTAACTCGCTGATTTGTAGGCCGAATATAACTGTTATCATTTGCACAGTCAGCAACCACGGGGATTAGTCCATGATCCACGGACTGACGGATATAGTAAATTCACCTAGATATGGCTCAGCTCGTCCGACCTCAAAAACTAAACTAGGCTAACAAGCGTATTTTGTCCTTTGTATGGCCTTTCCTTTTGTCAAGTCTAGTGACTGTAAAAGCAGGACAGTATGTAATCACATTTACAAAACTATGTGATACCGAAAGTCTCCGTTGCACAGTAAACCAGATATTAGCTTTAAATCTTTTTCTTTGCGCTCCGTATGGCGAACACATGAGCGTTATGTATTAGGAAGTTGTGTCCCATACGATACTTCCGCATCTGCCGTTAAGCTTGTTAAATCCACAGCGGTGTAAAAAAGCGTATGTCGAACTGAAATAAAAAATAGCAATAGCTTCGTTTAAAATATGCTGGTACGATAACAGTGTACTAATCATGAGCTCTGTCTGTTAATATGTATACACAACGTTATTTAATATTGAATTAACATACACAACGATTTTGCACATACCTGAGCTGAGATTGCAAAATTTGCTGTTGATGAATACAACAAAAACATAAAACGCAGTTTGCAATGAAAACATTAAACCTCATCACGGCCTAATAGTCTGGCGTGACAAAGCTGCTATTCATTCAGACATGAATACCAATCCCTCACCAAAAAGGTCTTGCCTTTGATTGTGAATGAATGGTGTCATATACCTGATAATAGTTTACTATAAAGCCTCGTGGCAAAATTATAAGGTGGATTTAATAGTGTTATTGACTTTGAGCCATGACCCATGACTTTTTTTACACACATTTGTTTGATTTTTATGAATCAAATAGAAACGATGGTAAATTGTAGGTCTAAAGAATGTCTGTCTGTGAGTCGACCATTTATGCCTACGTGTATTTCAAAAAATAAAGATATACGTATTCGTATCCTTATAAAATAGGTTCATTGATCACAATGAGCAGTCAGGCCTGTGTTTTTGTTTTGAAAAGGGAAGTCTCGTGATTGCAGGTTGGCAAATGATTTGGGAAAGGGTGCATGCAAGTAAATCAAAGTGTATAGTCACTGAATAGGCTTATACCAGCAAATCACATGAAATGTAGAAGTTGCACCGTCAAGGAGCGTCACAAGGGTGCACAAGTGACTCGAAATACGTCAATTTTACTTGGTGGTAGTGTTCAATAAGGTAAGGGTGAACCCTGATGTTTGCATCACCCCAACACTGTACGCCGCCCAATTTAAGTTATCCTTGTCGTCATGAATTACCGAATTAGTTCACCAGATGAGGAGAGGGGCTAAAATACACAAGTTTCCATTGTCCTGCTCTCCCAATATTTTCTCATTTCTCTGTCTCCGAATAACCTTTGTCTCTCTTTTTCTTCGATTATTTTGAGTCTCTGGATTGTTCACGCAGGCTAATATAGGGAGCGAAGGCTGTCCCGCCCTTCTTCCACCACTATTTATTTCTCCCCGATACACCTACCTCCTACCTTACATCTACTGTATAATTCTATGCAAAATTACTGTAATGTTACTAACAACTTTACACCGTCTATCCTAATAGGCCAACTGCTTTAAATCTGAAAAAAATAATAGTCAGCAGTCAAAGCTGAATGACTGATTTCATGAATTCGTTTTGATGAACAGATTACGGGGAAACTATAGGATAAAGATGTTATAAGTTGAACAAAATAAAAATAAAAGTTGAAACAGCAGACTGTACCGGTAAAACAAATTGTGCAACTATTTATCAATATTTAAGACCTTACTTAAATCTTACCTTTTCTCCTGTCTATGACTTTCATCTTTTCTTTTCTCAGCGCAAAGGGACTTCAGTGTGTTTTGCGCTTTATAAGAACTGTGTATTATTATTATTATTATTATTATTATTATTATTATTATTATTATTATTATTATTATTATTATTATTATTATTATTATTATTATTATTATTATTATTATTATTATTATTATTATTATTATTATTATTATTATTATTATTATCATTATCATTATCAATATTATTATCATTATCATTATTATTATTATTATTATTATTCTTATTATTATTATTATTATTATTATTATTATTATTATTATTATTATTATTATTATTATTATTATTATTATTATTATTATTATTATTATTATTATTATTATTATTATTATTATTATTATTATTATTATTATTATTATTATTATTATTATTATTATTATTATTATTATTATTATTATTATTATTATTATTATTATTATTATTATTATTATTATTATTATTATTATTATTATTATTATTATTATTATTATTATTATTATTATTATTATTATTATTATTATTATTATTATTATTATTATTACTGTATGTTTAAATCTACCAGTCGGTTTTTCACTTTAAGGGCAGAAGGGCGTCAGTTACAAATATTTTGAGTGTCGAATCATGTCAGTGTTTAACCGTTTACCTCTCAAAGTGTAGAGAGGAATACTTCATGTCAGACATGTCCAACTAAGAAGAAGAAAGTAAACAAGGAAAGAAAAGAAAAAAAAAGACAAATGAGACAAAGCGTATTGGAGGTAAAGAAAATTTCGAAAAACTTTAGACGAATACGACTAGCGTTTGTGTTTAGTGACTGTAGGCAACCATTAGTGGGGTCCATCAGTCTTAAATCGTCTTTATTTATTGTCTACATGAACAGTGAATTTGAAGGAATAAAGACACAACTTAGTTTAAAAACATCCATGATGCAGGTAGGCAACAATAAAAAGTGCAAAACTTGCACATTTTACACAGCATGAACTGTCCTGAGAGAGTTCTATTACGCAGTAATCAGGGTCGTGTATACTCAGACTGAAGAAATAAACTGAGTTTGTGTCTTGATGAAGAGGAATTTTAACAGTTGAGGAAAGGGCTTAAATAAGAAAGATAGGAGAATTGGAACTGTTTAGGTCGAGAGGATTTGATCTTTACGTGAGCCAAATCTGCAGAAAAGTGCACGATAAAGGACACTTTATCAGAAACATCCAGTGGAATAAGTCTCAGTCGACTGCAGACCTGTGGCACACCAAGTGACCTTCGCTGTAATTTGACGAAAAAATTAAAGAGAGCAAAAGCATTGTATTTTTGAGAAATACCAGTTATTTTCAGAGATGCAAATCTGAACAAAGGAGAATTGCATTAGAGGTTAATAAGCATATTTATGTGTTAATATTCTTTGAGGACTTTGTGTAATAAACAGCTTCTGGTTGTTTAAAATTTAAACACCATAGAGCGATTCACTGGTTTAAAGGTGGTTGCGTAAATTAATTTAAACAGCTTCTTTAGTTTTGTTTAAAAATATAGCTTGACAAGAACAGCTCCTATCATCCTGCTCTGCGGTTTAAACCTGTCAAACAGTAGACGTATACACCATACTATACTCAACTCTGGGTGGCAGCATAATTGCAAAAGTCGATTTGTTTAGAACTGAACCAGAGCCTGGTCTTTCCGTCCAAATCCCCTCCCCTCGCCCCCTTACGGTGAAATTTTGGTGGCGAAGGAGGAGATACCCTACAGGTGCTGTGCACAAGTAGTTTCCGATAATAAAGGCCCAGCTCTCTCACCCCTTGAATAGCGGATTGCATTCAAACGTCAATTTGTAAAAATGAAATGGAAAGCAATAGTTTAAACCTGTTCTCAAATGGTAAAGGGGAACGTCGACTATATAGTGACATTCTTCCCCACAGAGTGCTGGCCGAGTGGCCGAGTGACGTAAAGAACGTAGCAACGTGGCAGTCCCCATTAGTCCGTAGGCTGGAGCATGGTAAACTCAACTTCAATTATTCAAGTGGTGTCTGAATTCACTATCCAAGTTAGTCACCCATATTTGACTAAGTTGTTGATGATATCTGACGAATTTCGTAGTAATGAACTTAAGAATATCAGTCAATACCTATAGTCAAGTAGGCTTTGTATTTGTTAGAAACTTATTCAACTGGGTCAAATGTTAGTCTAATATTAGTCAATAATGTTTAGTTGTGACAAACGTGATAAGTCATTTCACATTCTGTTTTGACTAATTTGTGTTTAAAGTGACCAGCAATCATCAAGAATTAATAAAATATCGATAGTTATGTAGTTTATAGTGTAAATTTTTATTTTTTATGTCAGCACTTTTCCTTAGAGCTGAACTATGGTTACTATAGGTTTAAATGTTGATACTATAGTACACGACAGCTGAGTGACTATAATTTGGGTGTAGGGAAAATCTAAGTAGCAATAGCACTGGAAAATGGTACTGTTTGAAGAATGACCCGGATCAAAGTGATTGTCGTGATTGACTCTATCATATAAATAGGCAAAATGCAGATCCGTCAAGTCCGGTGGTAAAGCACCCGTTTCGCAGGAACTAACGAATGAACCGAACGCACTAAACAAGGAAACTAACATGTATTAGTCTGAATGAGCTAAATGTTAAGAGGGTTTTTCATTAACCGACCCTATCAGAAAACTTAAAGCTGACTTTATATAATCGTCCCATTAAAAGGGGCAAATCCAGAATTCCTCAAGGCGCTGGGATCGCCTCCATTAGGTCTCAAATGAAATAAAAATGGTCCAAAAAGGGGTGATGTAGAGCCTTCTATAGGCCTGTCCAGATGAAATCGTCTCGGGACAATTTCGAGTTCAGTAAAAGTGAATCTGAGTCCATGATTGAGTCCTAGTCCCGACTAAGCTGCCAAGGCTTTACAGATCTGACAGCGAGCCACAATGGATCTGGGGATATGTGTTGTGTAGGTTCACCGTCCTGTTGCTACTTGAAAGTGACTTACCGCCGGCGAACATTGGGGAATAGGTTATAGTTTGACGTCTCAGTAGGCTTGATTTCCCATTATGTCATAAGTAGCTATATTGCAATATAAATGTAAATGTATACCTGTTCTCCGTTTGAAACCAGATGCAGTGATTGATAGAGTAGTCCACTGTAAGAGACCGCTACATGCTTACACTCGCTGGTTGTTAATGTGACGAAGATGAAAACGGCGGCTGCCAATCTGAGGTGAATGATGCACTTAAGCCTAGAAAGGTACAATCCTGTTAAGATGTAAAAAGTATAGGCAAAGTCCGCGTGACTAAGGTAAACAATTTTAACTAGTTTGTTGTGTTTGTGAAGTAAACACTAGGCCTACAAAATTTTCGAATTACACAGTCTACCTAGAGCGTTATCTCACGACGGGATATTTGTGGCCGAGAGGTCAAAGGGTAGTCGAGTGGGGATTATTCCTCCTCAGAGTGCTAGGAATTTCTTAAAGGGCCACTCCTCTCACCCCAGACTACACTTCTTGTAGGGGGTACAGAAACTCTCCACTGGCCCAGCTTTTTGATCGACTATTAATTCAAACAATGTAGATTACCAAAGCTTATACTACACAGCATGTGCTGTACTGAGAGTGTTTTGATTATACACATAAGGATTTTCTATGCTCACCCTGAAGCAATAAACTGAGATTTTGACTGGATAAGGATAGATTTCAGACAATTGTGGGAGGGACTTACGGTAAGTAGGAAGGTTAGGAGAATTGGCACTGTCTGGAGTGAGAGAACTGGGCCTATAAAGGGAAAATGCAGTCACCTCAGAATTAGTGCATAGTACACTATCCTGTTTTATGAATGGCTCTTGAGAATCACGTGGCGATATTTTGAATATTTCCCTCTTCAATTGTGAAATTGATAGAATCGCAGTGACCTTGAATATGCCATGTAATTTCTAAAAATATCATGAAAGATACTTTGATAAATAATAAAAAAAAAAAATTGTGAGGTGAAACTGTTGTATCAAAATGAGTTTTAGGCGACCGCTTTCGCCTTTCAAGCAGGTTGCGAACCCGGTCAGCACATCATCCCGAGTCTCCTCACCTGAAGCGACAAAGTGCAAGCTTTTGATGCTCCTACAGAGACTTCATGCTTCATTGAGATGGCCACCTATAGTCACGAAGGGAGTTTGTGCCCTCATCTGGTCTCATAGCTTGCATGAATGAATAAAATATAGAAAGGAAAAGTACGGCTACAAAAAATTTGGATATGTAAATAACTTATGAGATGAAGAGAAAGCTTCATGGGGGCGTTTTGAAAAAGTTGCGCTCTTACAATATATGCGAAGTAAAATTTAGAGGGCTCATCAACGGGATTATCATGAAGAAAGGAGGGCTTCATTTGAGTAAAAGGGCAGTTCATGTTACCCAACTTCAAACAGTACGGTAGGCCACCCAAGCCGAATCATGAAGCAATGTTTTTGACAATACTTTGGCTATTTTCCTCTTGAATTGTTAAATTAATTGCATAGCAACTTAGCTTACCTTGAATATGCCAAAGGTAATTTCTGAAATATCATGAAAGATACTTTGATAAACAATAAGAACAGAATTGTGAGGTGTAACTGTTGTTTCAAAATGAGGTTTTCGGGCGACTGTTTTTGTCCTTTAAGCAGGTCAGCACATCCTCTCTCCTCACCGGTAGCGACAAATTGCAAGCTTTTGAAACTCCTAAAGAGACCTCCCGCTTCATTGAGAGAGCCACATACAGTCACGAAGGGAGCTTGTGCCCTCATCTGGTCTCATAGCTTGCATGGATGAAACTAAAAAAAAATATATATAGAAAGGGAAAAGTGTGGCCACAAAACTCGGATTCGTAAGTAACTTACACTCTAAAAACGTCCGCTTCGAATTGAACGGGAAAAGAATCAAATGGGCACTGAACCTAAAAAGGTTAGAATATTTGACTAGTTTTGGTTCAAAATGAACCTTTTGGTCCAAATCAACAAAAATCTGGTGAAATATTTGATCCCCATCTTGGGTTCAGTGTCCATTTGATCCCTTTCCGGTTTAATTTAAACCAAACATTTTAGAGTGCATGAGATGGGGAGGAAGCTTCATGGGAGCGTTTTGAAAAAAATGCGCAAAAACTTCAGTAGGCTAAACAACAAACTTTCAAGAAGAAAGGAGGGTGTCATTTAAGTTCAAGGGAATGCATGTCACCGAACCTCAAGCAGTATGGTAGGTAGTCCGCGGGGCGGACGAATTTTTTTCGTCCAGCTCATCGCTACGAAAAAATTAACTCAGCCTAAAGGGGGCTGCAGCCACAGAGGCGCTACGCAGGCTATATGGTAGGCTGTAATGTATAATGGCACTTGAGAATCATGAAACAATGTTTTTGACTATTTTCCTCCTCATTAGTTTACCTTGAATGTGCCGTATGTAATCTCTGAACTATCGTGAAAGATCTTTTGATGAACAATAAGAACAAAATTGTGAGGTGTAACTGTTGTATTAAAATGAGGTTTTCGGGCGACTGCTTTTGCCCTTTAAGCAGGTTGCGAACCCGTTTAGCACAGCGTCTTTCCTTACCTGGTGCCATAGACCTATTTCCAAATAGCAGTTACAAAGGATTGTGGGATAGAGTTTTGGTGTTTGTCATTTTTGTCAATGTCATTTTACTGTGGTGAAAATTGACGTACACCAAAACTCTATCCCACAATTCATTGTAATTACTATTTGGAAATAGGTCTATTGTTGTAATCGAGCCACTAGATTAGTGACTCAGTGACCAGTTGTCAAACTTTTAAGTGACTCGAGTCGAGTCATTGACTCGAGTCACTGAACTAATTCCATGGGGAAATTACTCCTGAATTCTATCGAGTCATTATCATTTTGAGAAGAAGTGACTCGTGCCGTGACTTGCTACAACACTGCCTGTAGCGACTAACTAAACGGCTTTTGGAATTCCTAAAAAGATCTGCTGGTACATTGAGATGGCCATAGTCACGGAGGGCTTTTGTGCTCTCATCTGGTCTCAATAGCTTGTACAGATGAAAAAAGTGAAATAGAGAAAAGAAAAATATGGCTATAAAAAGAAATGCACATGTGTAGAGAGATGTGGAGCAAGGTTTCGGAAAGCTTTTTTGGAAAAGTGGCGCCCTTTCAATATAGGCAAAAAAACTTCAGTCCCGGATCTTTCAAGAAGAGAGGCGGGCTTCCATCAAAAGGGGGTTTGTCCTTTCACCCCAAACTGCAATTTTTGTAGTCCACAGAAATTCCCTACTGGCTAAGCTCTTTGGTTGACAGCTACTTCAAACAATGCAGAGTACCAAATCTTATATCAACCACCATGAGCTGTACCGAGAGTGTTTTTATTACACACAATGGGTTTTTCTATACTCACCCTGAAGTAATAAATTGAGATTGTGTCTGGATGTGGATGAATTTTAGACAAATGTGGGAATAGGCGAATTGGTACTGTATGGAGTAAGAGAAATACTGCGCCTTTAAGTTTAAGGGAACTTGCATGTCACCCAATCTGAACCAGTGTAGTAGACTTGTATTGCTTAAAGGGGAGGTTTAAGCAAAAATTTAATTTTCATATATATGAAAGAGGAACCAAAACTACACAATATGGTGAAAGTTCCATTCAAATCTGACATGTAATTCTGGAGATATCAGTAAATTAAGTCAGTAGATTTGTGTTCAAAAGTGAGTTTTAGGGCAGCAGAGCTTATATCACTTCCTCACATTGACAAGGAATACTTTGTTTCCCTTTGTTTTATTAGACTGTTGTGTTGACCTTGAAGGTAATAGGAATAGGACCTCCCTGTGGGGGATGCCAAGTTTGTAAAGTTCTCATGCCACTTAGGTAATCATGTTAAAATGAGGGATTTTTTGAGGAGAAAATCAGCTCTAGAGTTTAAAGAAAAACAAAAGACTGCACTAATGTGGGGATATGATGTCATATGTGCTTGCTTCAACTTCACCTTTTGTTGAAAATGTGAAAACTTTACGTGCTCATATCTTAAGAAC
Organism: Holothuria scabra; assembly: GCA_037179385.1. Classification (NCBI taxonomy): domain Eukaryota; kingdom Metazoa; phylum Echinodermata; class Holothuroidea; order Aspidochirotida; family Holothuriidae; genus Holothuria; species Holothuria scabra. The sequence goes on from CM074187.1 coordinate 28,525,539, forward strand.
TACACATCGGATTTCAATGCAAATTTCACCAAAATGCTAAGAATAAGTACCCCTCTGACATACCAAATCCTGTAATGACCTTAAACTTGTTAAAACATACTTTGACCCGAAAAATTCAATTTTGCCCGAAGGACTATCTGAGCGAAGGGCCACCATTTCTTGGCGGGGAGTGTAGAGAAAATTTTGAAAAAATTGCGACCCCTCAAATGGCCAAACTTTGCGTCCGGTTTTCATGCTTGGAAAGAGAATCTAAACAATCTTATGATTACCTTTTGTTTGCAATAACAAAAGAAAAGAAAAGAAAAAACAGAAATATGCTTAGTGATGAGAATATTACCACATAAAATATTCCGCTACTACTATACTATACTATATTAATTCTTTTCGGGAAACTTTAAAACGGAATTGAAAACATGCTAATGCTTCTCTCTTGTGACTCTTGGCTTAGTTCAAGATCTGCTGAACTGATGAAATTGTCTGTGACTGCTCAAACTCCCAACCGTTAATAAGTTTACCCGTAACATCTCTTGCATGATAAAGGCACACTATTGCTCACCGCACATGATCCCTCCGCTTCCATGCCCCGCCACTCTTCTTCCTTTTCTTCTTCTTGCAAAATACGGTGAGACATCCAGTTAAAGGCATATTTTCATCATCCCAAACAGTTCCAATTCTCCCAACCTACGTACTTCTAGCCCCTCCCACATTTATCTAAAACTCATCTTAATCTATACACAATCCTTGTTTATTGCTTCATGGCTTGCCCCAGTGGCCATACAACTCCATAATGTGTAATCAAGACACTCTCAGTGCCCATGCTGTGTAATTTAGCTATGATGCATTGTTTGAATGTGATGCCAATCAAAGAGCTGTACCAATTGAGAGTTTTGATACATGTATACTGAAACTGTAGTTTGGGGTGACGAATGACTGCCTTTAAGGACGTTAGTAAACCACCTACGCGCCGTGAGGCCGGTCAGGCCGTAAGAGAATGAATTCTACGGGCTTAGGGTGACTAATGACCCCCTCGATGAGACTGCTGGGAAGATCATTCCAATCCCGAAATAGTGATAGGGATGAAACTGTATTTAAAGCAATTTGTCCTAGCAGAGGGGGACGGTAGTGCAAAACATGCATATTACCAGTAATACGGATGGGTTTACAAAGGTCAGACAGAGGGATGTTAGCTTGGCCGTAGATACCTTTGGCGAGGATTTGATAACTACAACGCCTGCGGCGATCAGAAAGCATGCCAAGACCGAAATCTTTCAAAAGGACAGTCATTGATCCAACATCACGGTAGTAGTACTCATTGGCTATAAACCGAACAGATCTTCTTTGTACTCCCTCTAGTTTATCTTGAAGTGAAACAGGCTGATTTGGATTCCAAACGGAACAAGCATACTGTAATGAAGGCCTTATCAAACCTTTACAGGCTGCCAATTTAACTTCCTTGGAACAAAAAGAAAAGTTCTTGCGCAGCAGACTGAGAACTTTATTTCCTATATTACAAACAGACGGTATGTGCTTACTCCAATTGAGATTCTTAGTAATGGTCACACCAAATACTTAATGGAGTCCACCCTCTTCAGATAAGCACCATGGAGAGTATACATAGAAATTCTGGGATTACGTTTCCTAGTAACAGACACAACATTGCAATTTGCCGAATAAAATCTCATGCCCAAGATTTTGGCCCATTGGCCCAGGTGAGTAATGTCTCTCTGTAGAACGCTGCAGTCACTTTGATCTTCAATGACTCTATAACAAACACAATCATCAGCGAACAACCTGACTTCAGAAGAAGCAGCTTCAACAATATCGTTTACATAACACAAAAAGGGAACTGGACCTACAACAGACCCCTGAGGAACACCAGAAAAAAACGGAGCAGGAGCAGATTTTGTACCATTTACAACAACAGATTGTGAGCGATCAGAAGGGAAGTTATCCACCCAATTAACGATTTGTCTAGAGACCCCTAAAGAATATAACTTCGTCTTGAGGAGTTCATGGGGGACAGTGTTGAAGGCCTTCTCGAAATCTAAAATAAAGACACCGACCTGTTTGTTTTTATCCAAGGCCGAAGCCCAATCATTAATAACTGACACCAACTGAGTATTACAACTGTGGTTTTTTCTGAAAGCATGCTGCTTAGTGGAAAGGATTTCATTCACTCCATAGTGATCCATCAAATTTGAGCAGATGATATGCTCCAACAACTTACAGCAAATTCAAGTCATAGAGACAGGGCGATAGTTGGATGAGAGTATGGCAGAGAATTAAACACCTCCTTCTTGATATTAGCACGAAGGTTAGCCCACTTGTTGTAAATATGGGCTTTGTTTGTTTTCTTATACAGAGCATAGAGACTGTTCCTCCTCAGTCTTAATCATCTTACAAATGCTATCATTGACCCAGGGAAGGGATCTCCTAGTTCTCTAGAGTTTTGAAGGGATGTTTTTCTCCACAGTTCTCTCGAGAAATGACCTAATATGAGGAACCAGTTTTCTTCAACTGTGCGGTTAACCTTTTTGCCATTTAGGTAACCAGTGGCAAAATTTCTGGTCTCAGATCTCATAGTGTTATTATCCCCTTTGGAATACTGTTTGCACTTGCGTAGACAGGGGGCACGAGGGGACCATAGCGCCCCTGTTCATGCCCACAAAAAAATGGAAAAAAATAAATAAATTACGACAGTAAAAGGTACGTTCGTCACCTTGGCCTAGGCTGGCCCTATGCACTTCAAGGGTCATACTGCACAATTAGTAAACATATTCCAGGGTTCGTTCCACTTTTCTGTTGATGTCCAACGGTGAACTTACGCTGAACGCGAAAACTATTTCAATAGACTCAATCAGTGTTTACAAACAAATGCCATAACGGCTGGGCGTCAAAAGAGTTGGTAAGGCGCGCTTACTGAGCTCTATGCTATAGAGGAATCCGGGCAGATTGTGATGGTCTGATTTTAGTCGGCCATTACTGGGGTCCATCGCCTTTAATCTTTAAATATCCTTCCTTACCTGTTCCATGGATGGTTGTTCACTGAAGTGTATCTTAATTTTCTCAACTTTACTTAATATGAGGATTTGAAATTCACGTAGACACTAACTGAAGACGATTAAAACTGGTGGACCCCACTAATTGCTGCCTACCGTCACTAAAAACAAGCGCTGATCGGATTCGTCTCAGTGGGCGCGCTTACACAGTCGTCACAATTGACGGTAGGTTGTAATTTGCCTACTCTCTGCGTTCAACCGCGCAAGCGTTAACACGCACAACACCAAACATACACCCATCTGTTCTTGTGCATGCTCTATGCCAACCAATGTCAACCAGTGACGTTAGCGTCAACAACACTGTAATAGCCTATGGCACTACAATCACCCAAAATCGATAGTTGATCCATCACTCGCCGTCACGTAGGCCCACGGTATATTGATGCACCATACCCTGTAAGCAGGCGGTCTGTCGGCGGCCATTTGACCGACGGAGAGCCATCGGAGGCCCTGGCTTGCTGGCTTGACACCATGAAAAGTGCATGATGGGTAGAGAGTTTTTGCCAATCATCTGCACGCCCGTCAGCGAACCGCAGACCCATACATTTTCCGAAGATGGGCCGACAATGGGCCGTCAAAGGACCGATCAAATATCCTTGGCTAGCTGGGATAATTATTTAGGCTTCATGCAATGTTCAAAATACAATAACTGTTAAGCAGTGGAGTAGTGATCTAGTAAAGGAAATATGATATTAAAAGAATCGAATGAAATTTCTTAATTGTAGGAAACATATTTAGGAAAATACGGAAAATTCCACTGCAAATAGTAAAATAGGGCTGTTTTACTGATCCCATGTCCGGAGAGTGTAAAATTTGTGAAAAACCACAGTCATTCAACATTTGCTAATGTTGCCGTAGAGGGAAATCTTACTTTCTTCTTTTCTAGACAGCGATTACATACAGTTTGTTGCCTTTTAGCAGTCACTAAATACGTAATGAAAAATTGAAAATAGTGAAATGCACCGCCAACTAGTAATGGTCAAGGGCAATATATACTGAGTATATCTTGAGGGGACATGATGAAGGAGGTGAGTCATTGACCAAGGGTTTTTTTCCTGGAGATCCTTTAGAAACTTTAGGGAGAAATGATGACACCATAAAGAAACATCTCGAGCATTCTTCAAGGAATACCAGATATACCTCACCAGACATCTAGAATGACATATTGAGTTCAGCAGAATTTAAGCTTCAAGTGAAAATTTTTTGCAGGCGGAAACTCAAAAGGCGACTGCTTAGATCCCTCTATAAGCCTGGGAAATGCCATTTTCGACTGTCTGAGGTGTCCCATCTTTCAAAATTTTTTGTACGCTTCACCAGACTAATGGTGGCTCTGAGCTTAGTCTTTCTGGATTTTGGTTTGAAGCGAACGTTTATCTGCAATTGAAAACTTAAAAATAACGACTGCTTGGATCTCCTTTATAAGCCTGGGAAATGTCATTTTCGACTATCTGCGAGGCACGAATTTTCAAATTTTCTATACGCTCCGCGCCAACCAGTGGTGGCGCTCCGCTTAGATTGTCTGTCGGGCAGAATTACATTTTACGGGCAAAAAATCTTCTGCCCCAAACTGAAATGCTCCCCTACGCCTATGAAACTCCTTACTCACTCGTTCACTGGAAACAACTGCTCGCAACTAAGAGCAGGATTTCGAATTTGCAATCCTAGGATCCATAGTCCAGTGGAGTGATGAACTGAGCTGATCAGTATCTCAAAAGCATGTTTGAATCTGAGAAAAATCACCAAATTTTCTCACCAGAATGAAAGACAATTAAACCTGACAAATGCCATTTACAGCCATCTGAGAGCAGTTAAAATCCAAAATTTTCTTTGTACGCTCCGCGCCAACTGATGGTGGGGCAACGCTTAGATAGTAAGCTCCAGCCCCCTAAAAATGTATCCCCCTCCCACAGCCCCACACAAGAGAGGAAAATCCTACTTACGCCACTGAATTTGATGTACCACCAGCTGAACTAAAAACAGAATTTGAGCTATATGAAACAGATGAAGGTACATGGCAAGCAAAAATATCCTTACCAGGCCAAGGGCTGTTAAAACACCTGCAGGACGTGAACAATGTGTACAAATGTCTCTCTAAAGTATTGAAAGGGTTTGCTTCAATGCCAGTTACTTCAGCTTCAGCAGAAAGAGCATTTTTGAAATATGGGGATTATTAAATCTAAGCTCCGCTCCACTATATGGCACAAACACGGTTCATATCCCTCATGCTTCCTTCTGTTGAACGGGAGGTGGTAAGCACCATGGATACTGATAAGGTTCTGAAACATTTTTGTGAAAAAACGCATAGACGTATCGACATTGGATTTGAAAATCAGCCCATACTTATCCAGCTATGACTTATAGTGGACAGTGTACATTATGTTGGTTAACATCGATTGTAACTAGTATGTTTATACTTTTTCTCAAGTTACAGTCATGATTGACATTTTTTTCATGTCTCTCAATATGATCCAACTGTGCGTGTGATAAATCTTTATCAGCAGTTGATCATCATCCCCACTAATCGGCCTAAATTTGTCAAGTTTATCCACATACAAACCCTCTTCACCTTATTCCCCAGCCACTAAGACGGCGCTTAAGACTGGAGACGATTTGTCGACTTTGTCTCATCCCTACACCAAGAACCTTGTTACGTCTCTGTAGCTTATTTGGAAACTTTCTCATCTTTCTGCAATTAACTCATTTTTTTTTTTATTGAAGTGAACATTTTATTGAGAAAGATAGTTCAAATTAAAGACTGCTTAAACTCTACTTAAAAGCCTAGGAAATGCCATATCCGTCTGTCTTTGGGGTCGCGATATTTCAAAATTTTTTGTACGCTCCGCGCCAACTGATGGCGGCGCTCCGCTTAGATAGTCTTTCGGTATGTCTGGCCCCCTGTTCAATAATCCTGGCTATGCCACTGACTGTTTGATTACTCTACGGGGTTGCTTAGGTGATGACTAGATCAAGAGTGTTGTTTCCCCAATGGAAAATTTAACGAGTTGGTCTGCTGCATAATCATCAATAATATCAACAAGAAGCTGACTATTACTATTGGTGAGACACGTCTCAGACTTTTCAGATACGTCTCAGACGTCTCCTTTTCAGTCTGGTCTCGCAGTCAATATGCCTAAAGTTGAAGTCGCCTGGAAATGAGACGAGACATTTTTATTTCTCTTTTTCACCATGATATTGTGTAATTGCCCACGAAGAAGAGAGCTGTGATCAGTGTGAGCATCAGGATCCCTATACCAGGAGGCAACAAAATGCTGACTCCCATTTTTGGAAAGTTCAGCCCAAACTGACTCAGACCCATTTGAAAGGAACCTTGCACCAGTTGGGGTCAGATAATTCTTTAGTTACAAGGAGCATAGTACCACCACCTCCCAGAGTGCGGTCATTTCTAAAAACAGTATAATCCAGACAGTCTGGAATTGAACTCCTTTTCGGTAACGGAATTACCAATTTTTGTCTCCTGTAATACAACAATATCTGGTTCAACTTGAATTAAGAAGAGCCTGGAATTCTAGTCACTTCCCTCTGAGGCCGTTGATGTTAATAGACATACTACATAACTCCTTCCTGCAAGAGGTCTTTGAAGTTTTTTTGAGGCTGCTGTGCTGAATCGTTTTCAATGCCCAAAACAGGGTCGAGTGCATTAAAGCTATTGCTTAAAGTAAGGTAAGGTCATTATCCGCTTGGGCCATAACAAAATTTACACTACCGACTATATTCTTACTCTCACACTTTGGGCAAATCCATACACAATTTGTTGCCTGAACAGTTTCGTAATGGGGGGCAGGGACTTGAGAACATCTATTGTGAATCCACAATTTGCACGCGTGACACTATGCCGTATATGCCCGACGGGGAAGAAGTCTAAGGGATGGGCTCCTCCCTTTTAAGAATTCTTATACTGAAAGGCAGGTGAGTGTCCTTAGAGACAATCGGTGCCACCAGGGAGTTATCAGCGTCTACTTTTTCAAGAAAAATATTTGGAATTTGACAAAATTTTTAGAAATTAAAAAAAAAAAAAGTTGTCATCCCTGAGCGAGGGGGCCTTGCAGAGACAGTTATCCCCTTTGGAAATTTTTGAGAAATTCGGTATCCTTGCTTGCAATCTGGTGCCATATGCTACCTTTTGAAGTAAAATCTGTGTTTCTACTGTAGGACTACGCATTAGATGAAATAATGGCAACTGTGTGGGGTTGCACTCCCCTCAGCCCGTCCCCTCCCCCGCCTTCGTAAGCCAGTGTTCGAGACCTTTATTTCTATAAGAAATTGCTACTTGGCACTGTGGCTCCGTCCTCAAGATGCCAATTTCCAGTCGGAAAAGCATAACGGAGCCGTGTAATGAATGAACAGAGGAGTAACCGCATGATCTGTAGAGGGCGCTTCTCTTAAATTTTCCCGCGTTTACTACGTTGCTTCACTGTGCCCCATAGCTAGACGTACAGTGTGATGTGCATGCTAGTACAGCACACAATAGTGGTGATAGCACACATATATACTTACAACATGCACATTCGCACTATATACACGCATGGTTTTAGTACATGCATTGTATATATGTACAGCACTGTCGCTTTAAATAACCCGGCAGCTATACTGTGTCACTGACAGCAAAAGTAGTGGAACGCGTGCTCTCATAACACTGTTATAATTGCAAGATCAATTGGAGGAGTTGTTCGTTGTTATTGTGTTCTAGAGGTATTCATGTTTTGAGTGGAAAATCCGTAAAATAAAGATGGAAATCTCATAAAATTTTAATTTGGTTTCAAACAATACTTCTAGCCTAAGCTAGGCTTCTTGACTATCAATGGTAACTGTGCTGTGTTTATGTAAGGGCCTAACACTGTAAATGTAACATCACTTGTGCGTAATACTATAGTACTAGCAGCAGGCCTAACACAGGCGGAGCCAAACCAGTGAGTTAGGCATAGGCTAGCCTTGGACTTGAGGAAGGTATCCTTACTAACAAGGCCTAGGCCAATGCTTTCATTACCAAATATTATGTATTGTTAGGCCTAACGTTAGACTCAGTCTAGCCTATAATCCTCGACAAAAATGATAGGACAAAACTAGCAATGAACGGAACACCAACCCCCCACTCCCCCATTCAATGTTGCAGCAGCCCAAGTCTTCTTGGAACTTTGATACAGGGAGCGGGGTTTGTCCCATACTGTATACTATAACTGGCGTGTCAGATTAGCGCAGGGCGCTCAAATAAAGATTTGTCTTCCTCAAATAGCTCATACGAGGAAGAGGGAGGGGGGAATAGTAGTACTCTGGTTGATGAAAGATTTAATTTACTTCGAAATTTCATGTACTGTAATGGGGAAAAGACAAAGAATTTTTTCCATCTTATTTTTCATGTTAGGGGTTCAGGGTTTTCCCTGGTTTTAGAATTGAACGTCGCGCATCTGATGTGTCCATAGGTGGATCCCCGGCCTGGGGGTGGGGTATAAGGGGATGGCGTGTCCCCCTCCCCTTTTGGAAATTTTGTGACTTATGCAAGTCGCTAGACGCAAAATTGTGACACTTTTGAGGCAAATTAGTCAGCACAATTTCTGTAAGTCGACGCAAAAATATTAGCACTGAAACTCACATTCGTACAAATTTTGATCTACTGATAGCGGTCACGTTGGCTTTATATCACTTAATTTCTGCTTCAAAAGTTTTGGTTCATCGGCATGGCTTTTATTTAGCGCTGGCTTAGGATGATTTTTACCCCCGGTTGGCCGTTATTTCGCGCCCGTTGCTCACCAAAGTAATTGGGCAGGCTTTCACTGTTACAAGTTCAGGATAGAAAATATTGGGAAAATTTCCATATATCATTTGTAATATCCGTGTAATATTTTCACTTCAAAAGTGGGGATACAAATCAACCATTAATACAGTAGATTTGTTTGCAGTCATGTCACATGCCCTTTAATAATGTAGTTCTTAGGCCAACATCATGCTCATTCTATTTTTCATCCCCCAATCATGTCGAAACATTTGCATTCTTTTACTGGGTTGTAGTTGCGTTAATGTTCTGTAGGTACTCTCCTGCTTTAATGAAGCCCATGAAGAGCAATCATTCATGATAATCTTAGCAGTTCTGGGAAGCAAAACAATTGCACCCGATTATCATATCTTATGGTTCCTTTTGGATATAAATATCCCCGTATATTTAAAGAAGTTCTTGTCCAAAACTTACATCTTGTTTGAAAAGAATCTGCAAACTGAATCTGCACGTAAGTCAGATCCCCGAAAAATCCACGTGCCGTTTCATGGTGAATTTGGCACGCGGCTCGCCCTGCTTCGCAAGCCGGCTATATAAGCATGGGAAGTGCGATCGTCGTAACACAAACTCAACAGGAAAACTTGGTCTTGAGACCGAGTATTTTCACACACTAAATCACATAGGCGAAGGCGCGAGTTGTGATTGGCTGGCTAGAATCAACGCAATTGAACCAATCAAGATGCAGGGACCAGTTTAAATTTTGAAATGGGTCGTATGCATATGATGTCACCAAGCAAAACATGACGCCTTGTTTGGCAGAAAAAATGGACACGCACGTAAGTCTACTGCATGCATGGGCCAAGAATTTTGCTGCATGAGACCACGTGCATCACTGTTTTTGTTTGCAATGACATCGGATGACAACAAATTGCATAAGTCCTACTGTAAATAACATTACGGAAGGAATGCTAGAAATGACCAAAGATAATAACCTACGTCAGGGCTGGAATTAAGGTTGGAGGAGGGCACGGCCATTTGGCCTTGGTCATTCATTAATTTTGGAGGGCACCACGGCCATCAGGTAGGGCACCAAGGCCAAATATTTTTGAATGGCAGGGCACCAAGACCATTTTTGGAGGGGGTGTTTTTATCGGAGTGTTGCACAGCACAGCGGTATACCAGGGTTTTCCCTGGATTTAGAATTGAACGTCGCGCATCTAATGCGTCCATGAGTGGACGCATGGGCCTGGGGGAGGGGATGTCCCCCTGGAAATTTTGGGACATATGCAAGTCACTAAATGCAGAATGGTGACACTTTTGAGGCAAATTAGTCAACACAACTTCTGTAAGTTGACGCCAAAACAGGGTTCTAGCCAGCCCATTTTAACCGGGTGGTGCGCCCGGTTTGAATTTAATATCGCTTCTCAGTGCCCAGTTTGAAAATTATCCGCCCAGTTTGAAAAGTTGTGCTCCGGCTGCTTTAAGTTTTTGTCAATTGTAAAGCATTACTAGAACATACGGACTTCATTAAAACCAATCCAAACATAATCACAAAAACTTGAGATCAACTTCGTTCCCAACAGCCTGACTTCAATCGAAACAGAATTACGTTTCTTTTGGCCTGTCTCTTATAATGTAGGCCGGATAGCACTTCGTGTAAATAGTGCCTAGCCTGCATAGCATGCACGCACCATTACCACTGTACTTTACTCACTGTACTGAACTGTAGTTCGGATATTAGTCACAACGATGCAACGTAAGGAACGCACGAGGCTGATAGTCCTGTGTTTCCTTTACTTTGTAGCTTGGAAGCAGTGGGCACGGCTATGAACACAACTTTGATTGGTTTGTTTTGTAGGGAAGGCTGTCAATTTCCAATTAGTGAGCTAAACGTTTAATCGCATATTTTTGCCATTACTCGGTGATTAATCACATCTGTGAATGTATAACCAACCCATGTAGTAACGTGTAGATACTGGTAGTAAACCTACACGTATATATATGTATGTGAATCAGACAGCTGCAGGACCAACTCCGATAAATTTAATTTTGACACTTGCCCAATCTACCCATTTGTTTCATTTTAAATTGCCCCCTAAAAATAGTGTGGCTTGAAGCCACAACAAAAACAAGACCTAGGGCCTAGCCACCTAAGTTTACAGTACAAAATGTAACGTTGGAGCTAACAATAATAGGCTACGATCAAATCTAGACATCGTAGTTTTCACCTGTCATTTCTTTACTGTGTTAATAGACGTACGTTAGCAGCACATAGCTGGGACCGGCTGCTACATGCACAGTATAATATACGTACAAACACTGCGCCTTCAGCTAGCTGCTCCGCGTGCATCGTTAAAAGCGCTCAGAGAATGGGTGTACTTCAATTGGCAATAACATGACACCCTCCCTTAATAATTACGTTAGAAGCGGGGAATCCCCACACTTTTAAAGAAGCCGCTTCATTCATACACGCAAGCAGCCAATCAGTGAGCAGGATTCTTCGTAACTGAAGTTAGTTCGGTGTACAGCACGAAGCAGCAGCGTAATGATTTTCAGCCGACAGTTACCGTGTAGAATTGCTGCTATGAACGCTGTTGGTCTTGATAAACAGTGATCGGAACTTTTTTGAAACTTTTTTCAGTTCATGACTTACAAACACTCATATGTGATACAAGGACAGGAATAATATGGTTCTAAAGATGCACTTGTTATTTCTTGAAAAATGTTAATCTCAAGTTGAAATTTTTGGAGACAAACGCCAGTAGTGAGTGAACTGACAAGGGGCTGTTAAAATTGAACTATTACGGCAAAGTGCACAGTGGCACACAAGATACTTAAAAGACACTCCAGTGTATGCATAGGTTAAGTGCTTTCAAATTTCATTGTAAATTATGTTCATTACAAATGTATTGGTGTTGTTGAGGTAAAATATGAATTTTAGGCCACCGGCAATTTCATTTAGTAAAGCATTTTAGTAGGTCATATAAGAATCACTGATTTATGGACAGTGCTTGAATTGGAGAACCTTCGTTGCATGTACGTGTGTACTGCACTGATGCGTAGAGTCAATTACAATGCTGCGTCAGTCTATAGTGAGTGAAAGCGGGTTTACTTGTATAAAATCGGGGATCCTTTTAGCTTTAGGTAAGTGTCAATTTCTTCCCAAACTTCGAGTGAAACAGTCTTATTTACAGTGTAGGCTAATAAACTGAAGATCCGCACCAAACCATGACACAACTTTTAGAGTCTTTCTACCAAAATACATACTGATGCAGTAGGGAGCAACATGCATCGTAGAAGTAGCTGTGTACAAAGCCCAGTCAGTCACGTACGTACAATCATACAAAAGAATTAATCTGTTTACATGTCGAAATTATTCTCAAAAGAGCATGAATTTAAAGCAGTTTACAGCTCCTAAAATATGTAAAATCGCAGAGCTTCCGGGGGCTTTGCCCCCTGGACCCCCCACCAGGGGCTTTGCCCCTGGACCCTACAAGGGACCCTAAGGCAGGCCCCGTGACCCCATGCCAAAGGGGAAGTCGCTTCGATTTGATAGGATAGTTTGAGGATACAGTAGTTTGATAGATGACCGTCCAGTTTGGCAAGAAACCTAGAACCCTGCAAAATATTGGCACTAAAACTCACAATCGTATTAATTTTGATGTACTGACAGCGTTAGCATTTGCTTTATATCACCCTAATTTCTGCTTCAAAGGTTTTGGTTCATCGGCATGGCTTTTATAAAGCGATGGCACTGGACGATTTTTACCCCAGGTTGGCCGTTATTTCGCGCCCTTTGCTCGCCAAAATTGACATGATTGGGCAGGCTTGCAATATCACCAGTTCAGGATAGAAAATATTGGGAATATTTCCGTTCGTTTCACGAACGGTATATTTAGTATATTTTAGGCCCTTTTTCAGTTTGCAAATAACCGGTGGTAAAGATCGAGTGAATGCCAGAATTTATAAAAGCAATGGAACACGTGGCTGCAAGCAATCACAGATTGTGTGCATACCAATCTTTTTATGAAAACATGTTGGGAAAACAAGGGTTCTATGACATCATACACATATGGTCCATTGCACTTATTTTAAGTTACCTCTACGTAAGAATCATCGTGATTGGTTCATCATTGCTTTTAATCAGCCAATCATACTCGCGACGTCGTCAATGCAGTTTTACTGTGTAGGAAGAACGTGTAGAAACCAACCACCTTCGCATAGAATTCTAATACTCCCATTGCATTTGTGCTACGATCAAATTTCCCAAACTTTTGTTGTAGTCAGGCAACTTACAGTTCAGAGATGGAGTACTTACTGGGGGTTAAGACTGCAGTGTACGTTTGCACAACTTCATTTTCCGATTTTCTGAATTGCGGCGTAAGGTTAAAGAACGAAGTAACAGGAAATTTGTGGGATTAAAGAAGTAAAGATACAATGACATGGTTCGTCCGTTTGATTGATAATTTCCCAAATCTGAGACATTAGCCCCGCCTCTAACCTGCATATATATACGGGCGTTTGTGTTTTGGTCGTGCAAGTCGTGTTGTGCCACGTAGTTAAATAAGTCAGTGATTTTGTTGTTTATTGCATTAACAACAAAAGCAATCGAAAGAAGAAAAATTATGGAGGCTAGCTTTGTTGCAGTATACAGTGTCATCTAGGTAAAATGGTTCCAGTCCATCCCTTTCAGGCCTCGATTTTCAGAAAAATTTATGGTTGTCCTTCGGGCAACCATTTCAGTATTCCTAGTTGTCCGAAAGGAAATTTGGTTGTCCGAAACATTTGGCGCACAATTACAGTACAAAACAGTATTATAGGTCTTCAAGAATAAAAAAATGATTTTTCCAAGACAAAAACACTTGAAGTCTGAAATTATATGATGAAAAAAGTTGAGAGAGTTGATCAGTCAACAGTATTTCTTTAATCAGATGAAAGCAAGCTGCTTGACTGTGATTCGTTGTGAGAGAAAATGGTTGTCCATCGGACAACCAACTTTCAACATTTGGTTGTCCATACTGAATTTTAGTTGTCCCGGACAATCGGACAACCATGAAAATCGAGCCCTGCCTTTAGTGGCCTGTTAGTCTGTAACAATAGGGGGAAATACTGTGGGCATATTCTACACCCCTGCCCATAGGTGGACAACCATGGAGGGATTTGCTCGATTTTGTGGTGCCGACAACCTGTCAGTTGTATGATGAGTACTAACAGTCTAGTGTGAGCATTTTATAGCTGATAGTCAGGAACACACTGCTCGCCACACGACCTCATTCCACCTCAGTGCAGTTAAGTGTCGTACCCAGAATATCCAACCATCTTAACAATTCTCATTCAGGGCTCGATTTTCGTGGTTGTCCGATTGTTCGGGACAACTGAAATTTCATATGGGCAACCAAAAGTCAAAGGTTGGTTGTCCGATGGACAACCATTTCTTTCTAGGACTGAAAACGAATACTGATGACTGACCAACTCTTTTGACATTTTGCATGGTACCATACAGTATTTCAGACTTCAAGTGTTTCTGTTTCTCAAACATCTCATCTTTTTATTCTTCATTACTATAAGTACATGAACACAATTAGTGTTTTGTTTCAGACAACCAAATTTTACTTGTGGACAGCTGAAACTAGTGGAATGGTTGCCTGAAGGACAACCATAAATTTTCCTGAAAATCGAGGCCTGTCATTGCTATGGGATGTTTTACCTGTTACGGCTCTACCATTTCACTTATAAAGTACAGCTCTAGACAACCAACCATCTGTAAGTTTTGGTTTTCTCGTGAAAACCAACTAATGCACAGAATGCAGATCTGACAGCTGCATCAGAATGATCACTTCCTTAATGAGCTCTTTGTTTCAAATCATATGTTTTCCTTTGTTATACTTCATGCCAAATATTCTAACTATGGTCTTTGTTTCTTTGACCCAGATTTGAAGGGGGAAGAAAATGTCGAAGAATCGCCTCAGAGAACAAAAGAAAGAGCAGCCCAAAGAGTTAGATGGAATCGATGACATAGAGGAGGAGGAAGAAGAAGAGGAAGAGATTTATCAGGTTGAGAAAATTACAGATGTCAGAATTAAGAACGGCAAGAAAGAGTATTTTCTCAAATGGAAGGGTTACGGAGAGTAAGTTTCTGACTGTATTCTGTGTCTGGCCTTGAGTTTTAGGTGTTGCTGGTGTGATACAGTCCACACTTGTTGGGAATTAAAGAGGAGAGTGGTGCGGGGTACCATTGTATTGTATTGTATTGTATTGAGAAGATTTCCACAATAATATATACATACTTATGATACAGTATTTACATTAGACTATAAATTGTGGGGGAGGTCTGAAAAAAGCTTAAAAGCTTGTACAGGCAGACCCCCTGAATCGGGTACCTTAAGGGTACAAAAAAAAAAAAAAAAAAATATATATAAAAAAAAAAAAAAATATATATATATATAAATATACTGTATATATATATGTATTAAACTGGACCTATTTTATTTTACCATTCGTTACATCCAGAAGTGTGAAAAGAACTGCACTAAGACAAGTGATTGTGTTGGATTGCACTGTTACTCCTCAAATTTCAAGGCCTGCTGTATAGACAATTCCAGTAAGCCAAGTTATGGTCATAGTTTTGCAGCAATAACTGGGTGTGAGGGGAGGGGGAAGGGGTGGGTTATGCGATTTTGGCGTATGGGCTAGTCAAGTTGAAGCACTGATGTTTGTTGGGAAAGAATGAAAAAATAGGGTTTAATTTTTTCCCTCATTTAATGTGTGTACATTTCCACAAAGGTGAAATTTTCAATGAATCATATTTTCTAATACTGAATATATTGACAAACTTAGACTACTCCCGTATCCTATACAAATAACCATTTTGGAAGTGAGTATTTAACAGTTCAATATGGTCTTTAACCTAGGGGCAAAACCGTCACAAGACAAGACACCACAAAATTTGAAATTTCAACTTTTCCTGTAACTATTGGAAATGAAACTGACTCCTATGCTATTATTATAAGCATGTCATGTGGTAGTGACCCTTTAACACTCTCATTAAATTATCAGTATTAGCTTAATGAGCCCCTTCAAGAGGGACTTCCCTTCCTGTGGAGGGTGCAAAGTTTGTTAAGTTCTCATGCCCCATGTACAATCACATTATGATAGTACAGGATTATTGAGGAGAAAATTGGTCTGTAACTTTAAAGAAAAACAGAAGACTGTCCATTAGTGTGATGTATATGACGTATTATGTGCCTGCTTCCTTATGTACTTGCCGAACCACAGCCCTTGAGAACCACACATCAAATTTCGATGCAAATTCATTTTAACAAAATGCTTTGAGTAAGTACCCAGGGAATGTATCAAATGTGACCCTATTGGTTCAAGTTGAGCCGAACCACAGCCCTAGAGAACCACACATCAAATTTCAATGCAAATTTATTTTAACGAAATGCTCTAAGTAAGTACACAGGGAATGTATCAAATGTGACCCTATTGGTTCAAGTTGAGCCGAACCACGGCCCTTGAGAACCACACATCAAATGTCAATGCAAATTTATTATAACAAAATGCTTCGAGTAAGTACCCAGCGAATGTATCAAATGTGACCCTATTGGTTCAAGTTGAGCCGAACCACAGCCCTTGAGAACCACACATCAAATTTCAACCCAAATTTATTTTAACAAAATGCTCTGAGTAAGTACCCAGCGAATGTATGGAATGTGACCTTAAACCCTTCTTTCAATAAAGCAGCACACCTTCTGTACACTCCAAAACATTTTTAAATAGAGACCTGTGTGATTTTAATGAACCTTGGAAATCTTAAACTCACAGCCTGGTGACTTGTTCTTTACAATGAAACACGCTTTACAGTGCTTTACTGTCATCTCAAGCTACGCTTCTTTTGACGGGCAAAAATTGGTGTTGTATGCTAACAAGTGTAACCAGCTTAGAAGCAGCTGAAGACCTACAGGTACCACCTAGGTGTGACTGTTGCACTGAAACCTTGTTGATATTTGCCTGGGAGTGAGTAGTGTGGCTTAATACCAATTGTGCCTTCACGAGAAAGCATTCTATAGGTTAACACTATAAAGGTTAGAAGTAGCTTGCTATTGAATAACCAAACTAGTGATTAGTGAATTGACTTTATGACCCAATTTCATCAGTGCATCATCTACTTTATCAGTATAAAGCAGAAAAATCAGTTGGTGCTGTTGCCCTGGTCAAAAGTCACAATACCACACTATTGAGCTATTTGGTAAGTTTTTTTTAGTAACCATACCCACAATTGTGCTTTGACACACAAATTTATTGCCAGAAATTTTTGATCCCTGGGTTGGTTTGGGGGGGAGGGGGGACCAATTTAGTTCAGTATAGAAAAATGGGGTAAGGAACAGTAATATTGAATAGCATGTTATGAAATTTTGGTTTGCAATGCCAGCCAGCTTTATATGTGTGGCTCACAATCCAAACTTCATAAGTGTTCCACACATTCCAGGTTCCAAGGTTCATTTTATCTGATTTTATACCATCATCTTGGTTTCTTACTCAGAAAGATGACAATTTTCCAGCAATTTTTGAACGTACACAAATAAATGGCCTTTTAAAACCTTCAAATTGCACCTAACAGGGACCTTGAAGCAAGCTTTTGTCCCCCTGAACCTACTCATAACTTTAGCCAAGGACAGCATCAATTTGGACTTGGGGTTTAGCAGTAATAAATCCCCCCCCCCTTTTTTGTGTTTCTGGCAGAATCCCTGCCAGAACATATTGGTGGCAGGTAAGAATTGGTGTGTGGTAGGGGGCATAGGTGGAAGCCATCAGGTTTTTTGATATAGCCATCTTACTATGCTACAGACTTGCCAGAGGAATTCTGCAGGTAAGTAGGGTTACATAATGTAAGTAGAAGGCGAGTATTGGGGCTCGTACAGTAGATTCCCAAACGATGGAGTTTTAAAGATGCAGTGTTTGTGAATATTCATAGAGGTAATTTGCATTTTTTTTTTTATTTGTCTTCTATTAGAAATTAAAACTTGTGGGTCAAGTACCTCTATATTTGGCACTGTGTACAATACTTAATACATTTTGTTAAAGTGTGCTTTTGTCACTTTTGTGTATATTTGATACACCGTCTGTGGTGTTATAAGTTGTACCTACTTAATAAAAACTATTACATGTAAGTTACGTTAATATTAATTTATCTGTCAACAGACAAGACAACACTTGGGAACCAGAGGAAAACTTGGACTGCCCTCTTTTGATCAAAGATTTTGAAGACAAAAGACAAAAGGAGAAGGAAGAGAAGGAAAGCAAACGAAGAAGCGCAGCTTCGGTAAATGGTGCTGGAGATGAGGTGCCAAGAAAGAAAGCCAAAAAAGAGGTAAAGGAGATGAGCCACCCTTAACTTGTTCTGATCAAGGCTCAAATGGTCTGAAGCACATCGTGCATGGATACCTTTGGGATGTTCTCAATTATCTACAAGTTTTGATTTTGCATAAGTGGAATATCCCCCACCTCCTAGGAAAATTACTTCTTAGCGAAAGAGTTGGTTCACTGTGTTATAATTTATCAAGACCCCCCCCCTCCCCCACCCCCTTCTATTTATGTGAACTTAAATTTTCCCCTTCCCTCAAAGGAATTCCCACTAAATGCAGACCTACTACCAATACAGGAAAAGATACTTTCATTGATTTTGTGCTTATAAGGGGGGTCAGGATAATTTTTGTACAAACTGCACAGTGTTTTTAGGTGTTTTTCTTGGGCTATCGGGGAGCCAAACAGGCTTAAGGAAAAGATTAAATGGAAGCCAGAAAGTTCGAAAAGGAAGCCTCATGCATCAGCGCATAGAATTTTTGGCAACCAGGAATATGGATTAGCTGGCTGAGGCCAAATTTCTATGCGTCCAAGCTAACTTCTGGGGATGCTCGGGAAGAAGCCTAATTTGTAAACTGCGCGTCCAGAGACACAGAGACAGAACCTTGGGTCTATGACGCGCAGACGCACCAAAACCCGAAGCCTGGCACTATGTGGAATATCCTCCACCTTCTGGAGAAATTATTTTGTAGGAAAAGAGTTGGCTCTTTGTGTTACAATTTTTCAAGACTCTGCCCACTTTTATTTATTTATTTGAACTCAAATTCTCCCCTTCCCTCAAAAAAATTCCCACCAAATGCAGACTTACTACCAACACAGGAAAAGATACCTTCATAGATTGTGCGCTTAATGAGGGGGTCAGGATAATTTTTGTGCATAAAAAAGTGAGTGCTCACTAAGTTTTCATTTCCAAGTTTCAGAAAGGATGTTTTGGTGAATTAATTTGGGGTCAGTCTAGCTAGTATTGCACCAGGTGTATGGCATGTAACATGCAAGATAAGAAATTTTTAATCGCAAAACCTCTATTGAAAATGAAAGAAGCTAACCCCATTGCATGTTTTCACTGCGAAACCATAATTTACCATGACTATTTATGCATGGTTTCTCCGCAAAACCGTAGCACTAAGGTGCATTCTGGCATAAGCTTATTATAAAGGTATGGCATGCAATTGTGTTTTGGATTAGAAAAAAGCTTGAAGAGAAGACATGTAACACATATGCATCCTCTTTGGGAATACCGAAGGCAACTATGGCCGCATCTATACAAAAAACATAGCATTTCGCAGAACTGGTACGTCTGTACTTTAACATAATACAAAGTTCAGTATGGTGGGATGGACCCCCTTCAGTAGTGAAAGGGTTTAACTCATTAAACAACAGAAATTTACTATTTGTCATACTTGTTCCAAATTTAAGGATGTTGGATGTTTCTGGTAAAAAATTTGAATTTGTAGATTGAGAGCCTACTGGCCAGGGGGTGGGGAAACTTGACTGTGTCTTTTAAATCATCTCAAAAAATGATGGAATGTTAAATTGCATGAGCACACTGAAAATGAAGATGTAAAGCTCTGTTTTGTAACTACACTCTCAGACAAAGGTTAATGAAAGGAGTCACCTTCCTTTCTCCCCCTTTCAATGTTGGCAACAGTTTTGTAAAGATCAGTTACGTCACAGCAATGAAAAGGAGCTAGGGGGTTCCAGGTTCACTTCATTTAAACACTTAGGCTGTGCAGTAGTCTCATTCTGTCTGATTGATAAAATTGTGCTGACAGTGAACCTGATAAGGTATTTTGTTTAAAGTGTACCATAAGTCAAAAAATTCAAAAATATATATTACAGACCATGAAAAGTACATTTGAACAGTCCAACTCCCACCCCCTAGGACATTCCTGAGCTGAGATATTAAATGTTGAAGTTTATTCACTCAAATTAAAATGGTACATTGCGCAATAATTTTTGATGTTATTCTTGTACTACTCAGGATATAAATTTTCCAAGTAATTCAATTTTTTCTTGAGATTTGGTGTCACGGGAAATTTATGATGTCATTGTGGCACATTTGATTGACATTGCATTTAATCTACCTATAATTTTGATGACACTGCATGCAATATTAAGCAACATTGTTGGTTGTACTCTATATATGGTGGAAGGTAATGCTAGGTCTACAGGAAAAGATATTCAAACATTCCAACATTATTAATTTCAAGGACAAACAGGACATTCAATTACGAAGAAAAACAAAAGGAATCTTAAACAACGTACCTTTCTACATAACTTTCTGTGGCTTTGTTGAAAAGCAGAGGTATTTGTTAACAAAAATAACCAGTTTTGAAGTGAGATATCTTGAGTTTGAAAAAGGTTATTTCGATAGGCTTCGAAGGACATGGTGTGGAATATTTTTGTTATTCTAACAAGATCCAGGTGAAAAGCCACCACAATGTTCCTTAATAATTGGGCCATCCATAGACCTTTTTCCAAATAGCAACTACAAAGTATTGTGGGATAGAGTCTTGGTGTTTGTCATTTTTGTCAATTGCATTTTACTGTGGTGAAAAATGACGTACACCCAAAACTCTGTCCCACAATTCATTGTAATAGCTATTTGGAAATAGGTCTATACAAAGGTTTACCTCATTTATTTTCTGGCATTAATCGTCATCAGGAAAAGGCTATATGGAGGCATTTCCCCTCCTGTTTGGAAATTTATATGGTTCGAGGATGTCTAGATCAGAGATCTAGTGGTGCAATATTTTGTTGCTTTAACCATCGTTTCTTTGACTTAATTGCAGTTTTGGTTTTGAAGGTCAAATCCTAAAAAAAAAGGCCCTGAAAAGAGTCAGATCATGTGAGAAATAAATGCATGATGTGGAAGTCAGATATAATGGGCAATCTTACAAATAAGCCAGGATACCAGCATGAATGAGAGTAAAGAAAGAGGTCATGATCCATGTTAAAGGGGCTCATTGAGTTAATATTGATAACTTAATAAGAGTGTTAAAGGGTCACTACCACATGATATTGCTCATAGTTAGCATAATAAGTCAAGTTTCATATCCAATAGTTACGGAAAAGGTCCGGTCATGAATTTTTTAAAATCGAATGGAAGCAAAAAGTACTCATGCATTAAACAGTTAGTTATATATAGGATATGGGGATAATCTAAGTTTGACCGTTTTTAATTGCTACTGTATGTGAAGAAAATTAAGAGGTTTGGAAAAATTTGTTGCATTTCATGAACCAACTCAATGTGCCACTTTAAATCACACTGGTAACCGTATTCATATATGATCCTGTGGCCACTCATTTCCACAGAGTAGTATTACAAGCCGTTGGATTTCAAAAATCACAGGAACCCATTTATAGGTTGCATTGTTTTTCACCATGGAAACCCATGGGAACCCACTTTTGGGTTCTGTTAAAATATGCATGGGTGGTAACTGGTTGGTGGTAATAATTTTTTGGGTTCCATGATTTCATCACCATGGGACCACTACGCGATGGGGAACAATTGCTCCCTTGAAATCCTACGGCCTGTATTACTTTCATAGGTTGACAAGCCTTTATGTAGCAAAGTGCTCTCTTCTGTACACCTACTTTTATAGAGTGAAGAATATGCTTTTTTGTGAAATTTCAACAGATTATGAAACTGTCATGTTAACTTTCCTCTCTTAGAAGATGATTGCGATTCACTTGCATGTATTTCTTGTATTCCCGCAAACTGTGTCCATGACAACTTGCTCCTGGTTAAGCATTATAAATAGCAGCAATTTGGCCCTTGGAATAGGATTTTGGAGGTATTCTGTGCTCAACAACGAATTGCTAAGATAACCCAAACCTTCAAGGGACTCTGTCAGAAAACTGAAAAAGGGGTAGGAATTTTTTGTTGCCAAACCCCAAATCCAAATCAATGGTGCCCTTGGCCAAAGTTATGGGTGGCTTTGTTTGGGGGGGGGGCTTGCCTCAAGACCCCCATAAGGTGCAGTCCAAATGGCAAAAAAACAAACTATCTTGAGTGAAATTTTCAACTCATTTAGTGCATTGCAACCATTCTTATATACAAGAAACTGTCTTTTGACCACCTGGAGGGCAGAGGCTTGTTCTGTCTGACTAAAGTTTAATTTATCCTAATATTCATTATTTCAGTTACCAAAACAGGAGAAAACTCCTCAATCATCAAGAAGTTGGGACGAGGGCAAATACAAGGGTTTTGAGAGAGGTCTAGATCCAGAGAGGATAATAGGTGCCACAGAGTGTCATGGGGAACTGTTGTTCCTCATGAAATGGTGAGTATAAACTAGTCATTTCTGCATTTAATAACAATGAAGAAATAGATCTTACACTACCATTCTTGCATTGGAAGAAAACTTGGACAAGTCAATGAAATTTTGTAGTAAAATTGTCAGGGAGACTGGTCTCGAGCACTACAACACCGCTGTCATCATGTGTGGATGATTTAAACATTTACACAAACATTTATACCCAGCCAGAAACTAAAATGAAATTATCCCCTTTTCTGTCCCCCAATATCACCGTATAACAGCCAATGCAATTTCAAATACAGTATGCACTGTTTAACAGTGCATTCTCGGCCACATACAGCAAATTCTTTATCACTGGGGAAATGAACAGTCCTTCATTTAAGCGACCATTCCCTACGTTTAAGGGATCATTCGTTCGTGATCTCTTACTGAGTTCTATGTAAAATTTTGCTATGACTGTTTATGTCCCATATAATCATAACTCAAGGTTCCTATTTTCAAACTTATTCAAGAGTCACAACTTAGTTTCAAAGCAACTTTCCAACTTAGGGAAGCTTTGTAGTTCTGCAGTACAAGCAGTAATAAAGTAGATATGGATGGGTATATTTTGGTTACTGTAATGTGCATAACTGTAAAGAAGTGTGGTAAATTAAGTCAGAGCAGAGGTTCCTGCCTGGCAATTAATTCAATCATACACCGCGCTGCATTAATGTGCAGGACATGGGGACCATGTGGGACATGGGGACCGTGTGTGACTTAGGTTCCTTCCCACCCGACTTCCCTACCCAAGTGTTGAGAACCGTTACCCAAGTGTTGAGAACGGGTACTGTCTCAATACTGGTTCTGTGTGTTTAACAGTACCAGTACCAATATTTTCACGGTACCGCCCAACTCAAATCAGTAGCAGTGTTGTAGTTGATGCCTTAATTTCAAAGGTTGTGACCCAACCACAGAGACAAAGGTTGAGTTTATCTGTTATGATTACACAGCCTGCATTAAGTAACTTAATCCAGTCCTGTGGTGTTATTCAATTCTGTACCTTTCTCAGTAGTATCCCTACTAAAACATGGTTAGAGCATCAGACTTTCAGTCTGGATGGAGGTCGGGAGATGGAGTCCCTGCAGGGTCACTGAAGACTTTAAAAACGGAACCTCCCGCAATTGTGCTTGCTGAGCATTAGCAACGTAGCAGGGATAACAGGCCTTCGAGCCACAGTTGGAAACAAGGCAATGGCTGGCTCGACTCGAACCAGTTGGTTAGAAACTGCATTGTGAAGCTCCATCTAACCTAATCTACAAGAACATTCACATTGCCACTTTGGTGCACATATGTTCACCTTTGATGGGATATATGCTTAGCAATGTGTGAAAAATGTTCTGGACTACCAAATTACCTTGGGGAGTAGGGACAGCTAATACTAGTGTAATAATGGTTACCCAGAGGACGGCTAATAATGGTTACCCAAAGGATGGCCAAAAAATTTTCAGAAAATCTAGGCCTGTCAATGATCTAACCATTAAAACCCAACTGAATTTCATGATATGCCTCATTCCACAGTTTCAATTTATTCATCTGAGCCTGTGTTGAATGCACTCCATGCTAAATCTTTAATGTGATTATTTTCTTGTTTTTTTTTTTTTTTTTTTTTTTTTTTAGGAAAAACTGCCAGGAGGCAGATCTGGTTAAAGCAAAGGAAGCAAATGTAAAATGTCCTCAAGTTGTGATAAAATTCTACGAAGGGAGGCTGACTTGGCACGATTCAGATGACGATGATAAGGGAAAGACCAGTTGAAGACAGTTTCGCCTGATGTTTCTGTATCTCAGGCCTGCTTACTGTCCCGGACCTTTTTTTGTGCTTCACTAGAACTGAAAATCCATCAGGAGATCAAAGACACCATGTTGTATTATAGTCCGTGAAAGAACTCTGAAGCACAGACTCTCCTTTTTACTATTGTACATTGTTAATCAACTAAAGTAGCGATCGAGTGCTTAGTACCCAAGCGAGGCCATCAGGCTACAGCCTCAGACGGAGATGGGGCTTCATGTGGATCTGCTTCGACATCTACCAGATCATTCCAGGGGGCAAGAGTTTGAAGAGAATAGAAGGTTTGCAATCTTGTCACCCCTCACAAAAAAATGCTCCCCCTACCTCGTTGCCTCCCAACTCTGCAGAAATGTACATTTTTTAAATCATATGCAGTGTCTTTGTATGATACTTAACATGTTAGTCTCACATTTTCCGTAGTTAATCAAATGTGTGGTGTATGTTTAGAGCAAAACGTTCATATTGTGATTTCTTTATCTCAAAGAAGTATGTGTTTGTCGAGGTAAGGTATTGTATTTTCTTGCAGTTTTTTTTCTTCTCTTTTTTCCTTGCCCACAAAACAAAAATTTACAAAGGAAGAGACCAGATAGTTTTAGTACCTCCTGTACTTCATATTCATTGTGCATATAAAGTTTAATCTTAATGTTGATTTTATGTATGGAACTTCTTGATATGGAAGCGTTAGGGGTATGGGGAAAAGGGAAGGGGTGGTTGTCATTAGAGGGACTCATCTGTCACAACACAGTGTACATGAATATTTTTGGAGACTTTTAGAAATGTAAATATGTAGGCAACTTTTGTTTCATAAATAAAGCATGTCAGCATTCCGTATGGATACAGGTTAAATGGGCTGCATAGTTTGATTTGTTGTGCAACAGCAGGTATTGAAGAAATGTGGTTTTTTTGTTCTATGCTGCTTGAGAGTGTGAGAAGTGCTGCTATAGATTCTGTAAAATAAGACAATGACTGCTTCTATGTAATCCATTCATGTTAGGGTATAATGTGGTATTTTAAACTCTGGGGAAGCATGTTTTGAAGTATTTTTAGCTGGACACATGGCAAAAATAGCATATCGCATGCCTACAGTTCTTGTCAGAACGTCTTTGTGAAAGGAACCAACATACGTAGCTGACCTACACTTATGGGTTAATTGCATACTTTTGGTACCTGTTGTTCTATTACTACCCCCCTTCCCTTTACGCCAAGCTTTTCCAAAAGTATAAATTAATCCTCTATTAATTTGCCCCCCAAAAAGTTGAAAATTACTCTTTTCTTATATGGATATGGTTTGCAGTCAACATAGAGTGTGTTTCATATATTTATTACTCCTATACAGAGGGTAAAGGGCAGCACTCAAAGTAAATCTTCTGTAAGTGGACACAAAAATTCATTATCTCAGCCATGGTGTAGATCTCCTTGTAATCTGAAGAGAAAACAAGCCATTTTCCCCTTGGAGGTATTCTAATGTCAATTAAGGGACATTCTTTGTGTTTAACTTCCTGAAATTAGTTTTTTTTTTCCATGTGTATGCCTCATTCTGTCCCTGTCATTTGTTGCAGCATTCTCATCGTAGGGCAGTAAAATATATCTCCTTGCATTGATTGTTAAATCAGAAACAAGTTGCATCATTAAATGAAAAATGATTTACTCATTGTATCACCAATTAGTGTAGTATTAGAAAACTATCCAGGAAAGCAGATTTTTATTTACAGCCTGTCTCATTTTACCACACACTGCAGAAGAATTGGTGTACATATACACTTTTAATACTTTAGCTAATGGTAATGTCTATTAACCCAGTGGTGGCTGTGTTATCCATGACAGTCAATTTGTTTTTTAGGCACTGGCTACATGGTCATACATTTGGTCAAAAACATCATATATGTATTTATATAATGATGAGGAAAGGACCTCGTGAACTGCTCCCCCAACTAATTTGAACAATGCCCAACATGAATGAATGGTGTTCCTTGGTATTGGGCTGTTTCATCTACCCAACAAGTGTCCAAAGAATAGTTATATTTCAAGGTACATGACCAAATGTATGAACATTTAGACGGGTCTGTATGGTTATTCTAATTAATACATATTATTGAAAACAATAAGGTCCAAGAAAGAGCATGAAGTTTTTGTATAATTATTATTATTATCATCATATTTTTATATTTTGGGGGGAGCTTTTCTTTTATTCTTTTCCTGTGCATCCAAAAATTTTGTTGTAAATTTTCAGAACATTTTAATCTCCAGGATAAAAAAATGTACAATAATGTGGGAAGTTATTGTCCTTGACTACTTAAACTCCCCTTGTAAGGATGATCTGTAGTAGTAACCCATCTGTCCTGATGTTCTATTTTTGCCCTTCAACCATCAATGGAAGTGTAGACATTTTGAATGAGATGATTTTCCTACCAGCCCCATCCTCCTTGAAGTATGATTGTTTGCCCGAGGAATATTAAGTGCACCTTATTATCCAGTAACAATAGCATTTGTTTATGTTACTGTCTGCTTTATTATGAATACAGTGTTTTTTTTTTTTGTAGTATTTAGATTCATTTTATCCCTATTTGAGACATACAGTACCATTAGATACAACTATTTTTTTTTTGTGTGTGTGTGTTTGGATGTATGTGGGGTTCCAATAACAATGAACACAAAGAAGTGCCAATGGGTTATTGTTTTACCTGCTGCAAACAATAATAAAGCGGAAGAGATTGCAATTTGTCTCTCAAAATGTAAACAAAATTGGACAACCATGTTTTTGTGTAAAGTAAAAACATCCTCTGTCAATATTTCGTGAGTATACTGTACGTAACCATTGATTTTCTTCATCTGTTAAACATTCATTGTTACACCAGGAATCCCTTTTTTACAAAATTGATTTTTAAGGTTGTAAATTATAAATAAAAGGTTGGAAAGTTTGATGCCTTTTGTTTCCTTCATAAATTGTGTCTTTTCCTGGATATACCAGTACAGACAAATCTGGTCAGTGAGTACTAGTCTGTAATTCAGTCGGCCTTAACTGGGGTCCATTACCTTTTAGAGTTGCAATTTCCTTGCTTACCTGTATCATGGATGGTTTTACAGTGAATTGTATATCAATTTCCTTCAATTTTACTAAATATGAGGGTTTGAAACTCATGTAGACAGTATAAGAAGAGGATTCAAGGCTGATGGATCCCACTTATGGCTGCCAAGTCACTAAAAACAAGCACTGATCGGATTCGTCTTTACATCACCATGTCGGATATTACACAATACAATTTTTCCCCGCTTTTGCTCATGTAAAATCGGTGTTTACTGCTTTGGGCATGCTTCACAATATTGCTTCAAATCCAGACTGGGCCAAGTCTCTCGTGAGTGTTCCTCGAGGAGCTGACAACACTACCTCTACGCAAATCCAGTACTTCAGCACAGTACAGCATACCGTACTTTCCTGTTTTTCTAACACGCCCTCTATCGGTCTATAAGGGTATCGTTGAGAAACGTGCAATAAATAGACAGAGGGCGTATTAGACAAAAGGAAAATACGATATTCTGTACTATGCTGCAGTAGGGGGATTTTGAAGAGAAAATTGTAAGCTCCCCGCGGAACACTCACGAGAGACTTGACCAAGTCTACTTTAAAGCAGGAAATGCAGTCACCCAAATTTTAAACTCGCCTGGACAAGTAGCTTCACGAATGGCTCTTGAGAATCACAGGACAATATTTTCCTGTCTCAATTGAGAAATTAACTGCTAGAAAATGCATGCAAGTCCTGCAATAACTGACCGGTTGGCCTAGTGGTTAGAGCATCCGCCTTTCAGCCGGGAGTCCGGGTTCAAATCCTGGTCAAGTCATACCAAAGACTTTAAAAATGGGACCTGTTGCCTTCTTGCTTGGTGCTCGGCATAAGAGATGAGAGCAGGGTAATAATACATATCGAGTGTTAAAATCGTGAGTGCCGAAATGGCAGCCAGGTTTGTACAGTCCCCAGGGGCCTGAGAAGGAGTTATGGAATGAACAGATTGTGAAAGATTTATGTACAACCCCTTGATCACTATGGATATGTGCACTTTATAAATCCCAGATATTATTATTAATACCCTAAACGATTCGCGACAAAGAAATAAGAAAATTACGAGAATTCACTGAAGTTATATAGGTGATTGTTCTTACCACATTTAAGCCATAGACACTAATACTTCATCCACAAGAGGGTTGGAATTACTTTATTAACCTTACAGGTAAAGAGCAGTCCCCCCAAACTTATTTTGAAGAAAAAGCTAGTAACTCAATTTTCATCTTATTTCTCTTCAAAGTATCTTTAATTACATTTTATGACTTTACTTTTGCATATTCAAGGTAAACCAAGCAGTTATTTCTGGTAAATTTCACATTTGAAGAGAAAAAACATTGTCACATGACTCCCAACAGCAAATCATGAAACTAGGCAGTCTACTACACTTCTTCAATTTGGGATGACTGCTCCTGCCCTTTAATCTGGTGTTCTCGCCTCAAGATTGAAAACCCATACTGGAACTGCTTATACAAATGGCTATGCAACTGAGACAGGGTATTATATTATAATGATGACAGCTTGAATTCGAATATAAATACCTTATCATTACAACAGTGAAGTTGAACGACCCTCCGCGAAAATAATATAGGCCAATTCGAATGAGGGAATAACCCGTTTCTGGGTGGGACCGTATGGTTGTGATTTATTGCGTACAAGGCCAGCAATGTAAAGAGTGCAACTATGACTGGGAGCAAATCGACTTTCTACATTGGAGCATTATAAATGGACGGGAAATGTCTTTGTCTTCCCGCCTGAAAGACTTCCAAATTGCGGAGCGCCACCATGAGTTGGCGAGGAACGTTTAGAAAATTCGAGACCACTCTCAGACAGTAGCAAATGGCATTTCTCAGACTTGAATGAAGAATCTAGAGCAATTGTCATTTTCAGCTTTTGTTTGCAATGTAATGTTTCCTTTGGTGAAATGTGAGCAAGTTGATGAGAAAATCACTAGACGAAATCCAAACGAAACTGGCTCATCATGCGACAATTTTTGACAAGTTCTTGGAGGGCATGTTTTGTGTCATAGGTACAAAATGGTGCATTATATTTCAAAATCTTAAAACTTTAATGAAACAAGACAATATCTGGGAACTTAAATTTACTACAAATCAAAACATTCTTTTTTTATATGGAGATTTATAAAATTCCTGACCACTGCTGTGACAACGTTCGGTACGTACTATAAGCGGCTGTACTAGTCCTGACTAGCTGAACAAATGTACCCGAACAAACATGATGAAACGATCCTTGTTACTTTTTGTTACACCCTCCTTCTCTGCCTGATTACCTCTTATCGCCACAGGGAGGAAATGTAGCTCACTACACCCACACTTGACATAGTCACATTTCACGTCTGATTAGTCGATTGACAGTAACAGATATATTAAAATACACAAAAAGTTACGTAACATTTGAGGTTAGCTAACAGGTCAATCACGCATGTGTTAGTTACTTTTCACTCAGTGTGAATACAATGAAAGCTTAGCTCAATTTAGAGCACAGATCATGTGACAAACTCAGGTATCAGTTACACCCCACACCACCTTTGATGTACTGGTGTGTCTATAGCTTTCTCAAGAAGAGACGTCACGGCATGAACGTCACTTCGTTATTTGGGAGAAAATGGAGCACATTTTTCTCATAATTTTTTGAGCGAGAGATCAGGACTTTTAATTAAATAATTGAAAGTGTGGACCAGAGTTAGCGACGTCTCGAAAAATGCCGATTTTGTGTTATCGTTATGTCTTTGTTTGCCACGATAAAACTGTATTGCTGCTTTATCATGGTGTCGCATTTGCTTGCATTCTGTTCGAAATGATGATCCAACAATCTGACAATAATTAGTCGCTAGAGACTCCGAGATCTTGGTTTCAGTCAGTTTTGAAGGAAACCAGCCTAGTAAAAGCAAGTTACATAAGTCATCCATTATTGGAGCTGGTACCTATACTGCCTAGCACGACATAATGCTGTCAAATAGTCTGATAAAAGGAAATCGCGCCTAGCGCGAGAACTCTTTAAATAGTCGGTTAGGAACATATCCAAAACAGGCGCAGCGAACGGAAAAATATTAGGGGCTGAGTGCCAGCAAGACTATCTAAGCGGAGCGCCACCATCCGTGCGTACAAGAAAGTTTTTGACTTAACAGACCCCACAGGTGGCCAAAACGGCATTTCCTGGGTCCTCCAAGCCTTAATATGGATCTCATATTGTCGACACTTTTCGGAGCCACACTTTGCAAATATTTAGGACTGAACATGAATTTAACTTCCCACTTTCTCATGCCCCAAGTCCCTCCCCGTTCCGCTTCGTGATCTAAAATGCTGTAAAAGAATAGTGATGATGGGATTAATAAATTTAGTCACACAGCCTAGTTGTAGAGAATGGGCACTCAGATCCCACCGGGGAGGCGAATGTTAGGGGTGACCTTCCTCCCCCTTAGGTGCGCGGTTGTTCATTGCCTTAAAGAGTAACTGGCGCACTATGCAGTGACGGCACCAAGATAAAAAAGTGAGAGGCAAATGGAGGGAAAAAGAAAATTGGGGGGGGGGGGGCAAAAAAGCGCGAAATCTTGTGAGGCACTATTATTCCTGAGCTCGCTGGGGGAAATGCCCCCCTTGGTGCCGCCACTGGCAATATATGACTCTAATTTAATTATTAAATGAGATTTAATGACACACCAACACGAAAGTGTTATGTATGGAGTCAGCCAACTCGATAAAAAGGGTCTAAGTTTTAATTTATTTTCAAGAATGGTTCAAGTGCAAGTTTGATTTTCTTACTAACCTAACGTAACCTAACCAAACGTCTCGATCGCTGAAACACCATGTCCCCGAAATTATCATGCAGTATTTCATAAGTCTAAAGTGCTCTGCTGCCACTGATAGTTCAGAATTTAACCGTGGATCAGCTTTTCGTATCGAGTGTCTTTTCGTGAAGACTAAACTTGTTCATCATTGTCATGTGGGTGTATTGTCTAACAAAATTTCCACTTTTTTAAATTTTGATTTTTGCCAAAGGCAACTGGGTCTGGGGCACAGTGAGGATTTTTTCCAAGGAGAGAAAAGCCTGTTTTGAAGAACGTTAGGTCTCTGTCATATAAGTTCATTAGAGGTAAATCTGCCGCGATGACTCCTTGTAAATGGCATGTAAACACGATATCTCAAGAAGCTAGCCTAGTTTGATTTGATTTATTTATATCTCCAATTGATTATATTACACGAATAACTTTCAAATGATTATAAACAAGCCAAAAATCCACATTAAAGTAACAGAGAACACCAAACAACGATATTTGAAATACTAGCTTGGCACAACTCTTAAGAAAAAGAAGATAAAGGACCAGGGACCCATTCCACAAAGAGTTACGCACAATCTTAGGTTTGATTCCCCATACTTAAGTCAACAGTAAATCATACCTAAGATCGTGCGTAACTCTTTGTGGAACGGACCCCAGAAGAAGGAATCTTCTTAAGTCTGGCCCTTGTCCTTAAAGGGCAAAACCTCTCACATCAAACTACAATTTTGGCACGGGGTACCGATATTCTCAATTGGCTCAGCTCTTTGATTGGCAGCTCATTCAAACAATGCAGAGAACCAAAGCTTATATTACACAGCATGAACGGTACTGAGAGTGTTTTGATTATATAAATTGAGTTTTTCGATACTCACCTTGAAGCAATAAACTGAGCTTGTATCTGGATGAGGATGGATTTCAGACAATTGTGGGAGGGGCTTCAGTAACAAGGTTAGGAGAATTGGTACCGTTTGGGGTGAGAGAACTGAGCCTTTAAGTAAGGAAACAACACAGAAAAACAAACATAGAAAAGACATAAAATGACAAGCAGGAACAAACTTGCTTGTTTTCCCCTACTCCATTGATTATGAGGAACATCACGGCAGTAGGTTCCATTTTTAGAGTCTTTGTTTAGTATAATATCTGAGGAAAGCTAGACGGACAGACCAATTCACATTCACAGCTTTTATCCGAAAAGGAGACTGAAGCGGTTTGGGAAACGATGTGCAATGGGGAATTCGACTTATCTTGTTGGCTCTTGTGTTTAGGTGTACTCTCCTTTTGGCGTAGCCAAGGAAGGGGGGGGGGGTATTGGTCCAACCTTAAACTTTTGTCGGCAAGAAAAAAAAAACCAGTTAAAATAGCCGTTTTCTCCCTCGCCTTAGGACTTTCGCTCATGTCGTTTTCCAAAACCTTTCTACCCATGACACAATCCTGGTTATACGCTACTGTCTTTTTAGTCTTGGTCAAGACGTTATTACATTATTTCTCGAGGGTGGGCTTTAAACTTGACTATTTTGCATGGAAATTTTCTCCTAATACAGAGTTGAGAATTCTGAAGGTAATAGAGGGTGTACTCAAAAAAGAGTAGCAAATGTATTATTAACTAGTATTAGGGTCTTGGCCAAGACTTCTGCCTTTTCGTCGTAAGCGGCAAATGTTGTGACGCATTTAT
Organism: Holothuria scabra; assembly: GCA_037179385.1. Lineage (NCBI taxonomy): Eukaryota > Metazoa > Echinodermata > Holothuroidea > Aspidochirotida > Holothuriidae > Holothuria > Holothuria scabra. The sequence continues at coordinate 28,558,303 of CM074187.1, forward strand.
CAATGTATAAATTATAGTGTTGTCAATATTACTAGAATTTTACTTTTTGACAATTTGGCTAACATGATATGATCACATACTGAGTATCTCTTAGGTGCGTCACTTCCAAAAGATTTATTTGTGATGTGGAAAAATGGAAGAGTTATTGCATGACGAGGTGTGCACTTTCATAATTTCAAGCACTCCTCGGCTGTAAATATGTTTTATCACATTGAAAAGGTTTCGTTGGACATTTGGACGGACTGCATTAAAACCGCACTTACACGTGCTAGGTATAGGCCGAATTTTTGTGTAAATCTTTTGTAAAGGTGATTTGCAAACGCAAGTTAGGTGGCGCAAATAGTTCAAGGCCTTTAACGAAGCCTTTTGTCTTATTGGACTTACAAACGTACTTTAAAAATCATCTGGGGTTAGTACTTAATGCTGTGGTTGCATTGACTTTACTAAGCTGGCCTACCTATTCTAGTGCTTACATAGACTATTAATAATATAATTCATATTTTTACGTAGAACAATTTTGATAAAATACGCAGTAAGAAGTCAACTGCTTCGTTTCTAAACAATTAAGTTTTAGTGTTATGCCCATGTGGGCCTCGGACAGTAAAAGGGGTATGATATGGACTACAAATTTTCAGATCACTGAACGTTGATTGTGTGCTAGTTGCATTCAGTTGAGTCTTAAATATGACAAAATGTTGTGGACGCTACAGAATGGTCAACTCTTGCCTTCATCAGACGAGGTGCTAGTTTCATCTGCTCCGATGAACGTCCCAATGTATTCCAATGATTATAACAACTTGCACCCCAATCATGCGGGGGCGCTTTGAGACGAAAAAGTAATAAAAAATCCAATTTTGTGAAAACATGGAAAGTGGCTTTCTACAATGCTATGTTTGGTTGTACATGATGGTGCGCTGTGATATGATCCATAAGTCAGCAAATTTTTTCCCGTATGGAATTCCAAAGGAGTTTCATGCATGAAAAACTAAAAACTCCCCCAATTCGTTTCAGTTGGTCTCCCCTTCATGATAACATAGGCCTATCGTAGGTTAATCACAAACCCACATGAGTAGGTGATACACAATGTTGAGTGGGACGGTCAAAAAACGTCGTATGCTGACGAAATATTATACCAAAACTAAGTGATCTCTGAATATTTCTGCTCTTCTTATTCAAATCACCCTCCATACAAGTTTCACTGACTTGCATACAATGAATCCCGTGTAATTTAATGCTAAAATAGCAAGCTGCGCATTGATTTTGGGTGTACTGTGCTACCGACACCTGGAAGTGCTAGTATAAAGGCAGTGCAAGTTCAAGCCATCCTCGAAAATACTTTTATTCTGTAGGGCGTGTGTAACACAGAAGAGTGATTAAGTAGCCAATAGGGGAGTACCTCGGGCTGGATGAGTTTGTTATAAGAGGTTAAATATGTTACGAAGAGTCCAAACATGTTGCGCATCTCAGAACGAGGAAGCGACTTGGTATGCAGTCGCCTGAAGAGTATGCTAATCTTGAGTTTGTTGTTCATAGTAAGAGAAGATTTTTCAATTAAGAAGCCAAATTTTCCTTAAATGTACCACATGTTCCTGACTTCCAAAAAATCCTAGTGTTTCGATCTAAATTTCTGAAATAAAACTCATTTTTTTTAAACTTTTTCTATCAACAAGCCGATAGGTTTTTGTACCATCAAAGACTTCATCAAAGATTTTTCACGGTCCTCATCTCAGTTAATCGACTGATCGTCTTTGTCGGAGCTTCAGGTTATTGGACCAGGACCCCCTCCGTCGTTCAAGTTGCCAGACTTGGACCAGGCCATTGTCTTCCAAAGGCTGGAGCCACATCAGTAGGGACTGGGAACTGCGCCGAGAGATCCTTTTTTTTTTTGTTTTTGAATCCAGCATCCCCTTACCCGTCCACGCCCGCCCCCCCCCCCCAAAAAAAAAGAGAGAAAAAAAACGAGTCCAAGGAGATTTCTTTTGTGTAGTGACTATAGCAACTTCAGACTCATCATTATAAGTGTTTTTCGATAGTACTGTAACTGTTGACCCGCATTGCAGTCGTAGCCCATTAGCTCCTCTTACCAGACCTACCTGTATGGAAGTCGGGGAAGAAAAATCAGTCTAACGTTCCTTAATGATTTGTTTGTTAACTGGTTTCCTCCTGATACGTGTTGAGGTTTTTAACAATGCGAGCTCTCAGGAAAAAAAGATAACGTCCATGTTAGCCAGGAAGTTGAGCTACACAGTCTATTTACTTAGAGGATTAGTTGTGGTTGGAGTATTTCTAAAATCTGGGTAATGGGCACTTTTGTAATGCATTGTACGTGCTTTAGAGTGGAACCCTATTCACCCACGTTGCGGTGAACATCAGTAAGCCTAAATACGTGATGCAGTAAAAACTAAGCACTACCTGTGTGATGTTTACAGCTTGGTAAGACCTGGAAAATTCTTACTAATGTATCACTAATTGAAAATAATATGATATTTATTTGGCTTAGTGTCCAATAAAAATAACTCTTGGACTATATCAAATTCAAATTTGACTATGCGTGTGAAGCATTATTTCTAAAACAACAATCTATACAGAGGAGTTGATAAGTTTGGAATTTTCAATTTTATTCAGTGTGAATTGAGCCTCTTCATGTTTTTGCGTTATTCGTTCATACTGATATAAGCTAGCGTATAATTTGGGGAAATGCAAAAAGCCTGGGGGGAACGCAGCCACCCAAACTGGATTAGTGTACAGAGAATTTGCAAATACGTCACGGATAGGACATGCTAGAGGACAATCATACCAAAAGCACGTGACTTTGTGCTGGTCGCACTGCACAGTGTGTCCTGTAGTTTTGCTCGGTTTGTACACATTCATCAAGCAAGCAAGACTTTCGGGTGAGGTCTACGACGTAGTTTCAGGTACTCCAACATGGCTGCTGGGGAGTATTATGACGTCATATGAAACGCCTCTATAGGAGATTACCCTGTTCAATGAATACTAAACATTCGAGAATCAGGTGGACATATTTCCCCCTCAAGTTGTGAATTTTACTGGGAGTGGCTTTTTGGTGTGTCTTGAATAAACAACATTTACTAAGTACTGTATAACTTGGGGTATCTGATCCTAAGTCCGAAAAAACCGACTGCATGGTTAAGTGGGTAGAGCAAGTGGGTGCAGTCGGAAGGGTGGGAGTTCGAGTCCTGGCCGTGTCATCATAAGTGTTTAACCAGAATGCAAAAAGGCATTGAGGTTTCGATTATACATATGTTACATTTAAAGTAATGGTACGTACCATATGTTCTCACTCAAAAGTTACGGCCTACAGCTAGCAGGTTCAAAAGATAATTTTGATATCCCAGATGACCTTTAACACATTGACATACCAAATATGAAATCCGTCCAAGTGTCCTATTTCAAGGTACCACTTAAACAAGATTTTCAGACATTGACCCCGGTGATCCCAGATGACCTTTGACTTTCACCAAAAGCGATAGGGACCCATCTTCTGGCCATAACGCAACTACATGTCAAGTATGAAATAATCCAAGTTTTCTATCTTGAAACAATGCATTAACAAGAGTTTCAAACTTTGGCCCCTGGTGACCCCAGATAACATTTTACCTCCACCAAAAACCATAGGGTTAATCTTCTGACTATAATGCATCCACATACCATATATGAAATCTATTCAAGTTTCCTATCTTGAGGTATTGCACTAACAAGATTAATGGACTTTGACCACTGGTGACCCCAGATAACATTTTACCTCCACCAAAAACCATAGGGTTAATTTTCTGACTATAATTAACCCAAATACCAAATATGAACTCTATTCAAGTTTCCTATCTTGAGATATTGCGATAACAAGATTTCGGAATTTGACTCCTTGTCACCCCAGATGACCTTTGACCTTATTCAAAAAGGGAGAAGATCCGTTTCCCCACTATAACGCATCTATACACCCAAATATGAAATCTGTCCAAGTTTCCTATCTTGATATATCACACTAAGGAGATTTTGAGACTTTGACTCGAGGGGAACCCAGATGACCTTTGACCTCCCCCGAAAACAATTGGGACCATCTTCTGACCATAAAGCATCCACATACCAAATATTAAGTTAAATGTATCCACGTTTCCTATCTTGAGATATCCTGTAAACGAAATTTTCAGAATTTGACCCCATATGACCCTAGATGACCTTTGACCTCCACCAAAAACAATAAGGACCACCTCGTGACCATAATGCGCCCACATACTAAGTATGAAATCTATCCAAGTTTTCTATCTTGAGATAGGCCTATCGCGTTAACGAGATTTTCAGACTTTTACCCCCTGTGACCCCAGATAACCGTTGACCTCCACTTAAAAGAAATAGGGACCTTTTTCTGACAAGAACGCATCCACATACTAAATATGAAATCTGTTCGACATTCCTACCTTGAGATATTACGTTAACAAGGTTTTCAAACTTTGACCCGTGGTGACCCCCGATGACCTTTGGCCTCCATTTAGAAAAAAATAGGGTTCTTCCTCTCAACACACACACACTCTATGACACATCTATGAACCAAGTTTGAGAACTCCATCTTACGAACTAACTGACCTAAGTCCGAAAAAATAAAAAAAAAAATGATTTAGAGAACTATTATGAGGGAATCTTGGAAAGTAACTGATGAAATAGAAATAATTGTGATTGAATTTCCAGAGTTAGAAGTGCATGTTTGGTCTAGATGAACTTGGGGAGCATCATTTAAAAGAACATTTCAGAGGAACGTATTCTTAGCACAATGGTGAAATCTTTGTTCATTTCACATGTTCGGTCCTTGGGGTAATAGCAATCATGTGGTAAATTTTCCGCATAGAATAAACTTGAAGCAAGCAGGTTTGATGGCACGGATTCACGATGTGGTCCAATGTTTTTTTTTATTTATAATTTACCACCAACCACCAGTTTATGCAACTGAACTCTGATATAGTAAAACCATAGGTGCATTCTGAGCCAAAATTTTTTAAACCTTTATATGCCTTAAAAGGCAAGATAAGCATCCATAACCAATTGAAGGTCAACTTACTAACAGGATGAAAAATAAAGAAAAACAAACCATTGGCCAACATCATGATTCCATGACATCACACCTGCTGTCTTCAAGTTCACTTTTTATAGAAAATCTGTGAACTTCAATTGTTAATATCTCGAGAACCACTTGGAAATGGGAAACTGACAATGAAACTTCCCAGAATGCTTAGAACATGTTCCTCTTAAAGAAATCAAACATAAATTTGGCTCTTGACGATTCTTTAGACGTTGGCCCAGATCTTGTAGGTCATGTCTGGCCACCCAGTTGTTATTAATCTTCTTGATCTGACTTGTGTAAAATTAGCCTTAATACGTAAAATATGGTGAGCACAGGCATGTGTTCCACTACGTTCATAAAGCCTCGTTGCACCGGACTTTAATTTAATATTTGTGTTATCGTTTTGGCAGGCCGGAAGTAGCCGTCGGATCCTTAACTTTGACAGTTTCCTTATACCAATAATTATACACTAACTGTCCATATAGTTACTTAACACACCTTCCTATAGGCCTATAGAAACATTTGTACAGTGGCAATTGCAACATAAATTTCAACGTACTGTGGACTGGGAAAGGAATTTGCGTATGTATGGCAATATGTGGACATATGGAGGGCAATTGTGTATACAGTACAGGGTGTAGGTGCGATGTGATTTCAATGTTTGAAAAACATGTGATTCATAGTATTCCGTCCTCAGACAACATCAGAACCAAATATTTGTCTCAATATTTTTTATGCATAAAGGGACAATCCTCTCACCCCAAACCAAACTTCTAGTATAGGGTAACAGAAACTCTCAATTGGCTCAGCTTTTTGATTGACCGCAAATTCAAACAATGCAGAATACCAAAACCTATGATACACAGCACGAACTGTTCTGATAGTGTTTTGATTATACATATTGAGCTTTCTATATTCCCCCTGAAGCAATAAAATGAGACTGTCTGGATGATGGTGAATTTTAGACAATTGTGGGAGGGGCTTAATTAAGAAGGTTAGGAGAATTGGTACTGTTTGGGATGAGAAAATTGGGCCTTTAAAGGAAAATGTGAATCATGACCAGATTTTTGAGTTTTGGCAAAAATATGAACCAGGAGTTTGCAAAACTTAATGATTACAAAATGGCTCTGAATAACAATTCCGACAGAAAAGACATTATTTTTTAGGAATTTTTGAAAAAACTCGTGGTAGTTTAGTAAAGATTTTATTTGCTTGTTTTATGAAGGTTTTGACTCAAGATTTCTTCATGAGCATTGCTATAAATTCGGTACTGCCACCTACATGTCAAGATACATTTTCTGTGGATTACTCCATCCAAACAACACCAAAATATAGCAAAATGGGGCCGCAAAGAAATCATCATGAACAAAATTACTGTCAATGTTTCACTAATTTTTGGATTTTTGTAAATCTTTTCATTTATTATGATCTTTAACGTATGTAACGTGTTCGACTCATGGTTATGTCAGTATAATAAAAGTCACGGTAGAAGTAGACTTACGGGCATCGGTCAGGTCATCTTAGTTTACGGGTCACTGTACTAATGCTATGGCCTGTTGTTGCCGTCAGAAATGAGAGGGCCCCATGTGAAAGTGTTGAGACGTATGATAAATTTTGTTTTCCACAAAGTTGTAGCAGAACTACTGTGATAATGATACTAGGAATGATCGATAAGTAAGTTATCGATCATGCAATCTCAGATCACACTGATGTGATGACTTCGGACGTCAGCATGGCGAAAACGACGAAAATAAATGCTGTTTACCCGTTCTCTATAGGCAGGTACAGAAAATAATGGCCAAAATGAGCTATATATAGCCACTAGGATTCTTTCAATATCGTTTACCGTTCTCAAGATAGACCTATACCCTTCAATCAAGTTCAGTCTGAACTAACGGCACCATATTGCTAATGCAAAAGTAACATGGAGAAGTTGCACAGTTTTAGGTTTTAGGTCCTTGAATTTCCTCAGTTACGTATCAGACAGATATTAATTTTGGGCTAGGTGAATACTGTTATATTGAAAGAAGTAATTTTTCAAAATAACCCACCAAGGGCATTCCAATTCAAGTCTCTTCCAAGTCTCTTCGAAGCAAAGGTGGAAAAAAGGATAACATTAAATCATAATCAACGTCAAACGTTTGCATGTTTGGATCATGCTAATTCACTATAGGGTTATGTGAATGTTATTTAGAAATCATCATTTTTAAATCTGTCAAACTATGACTCTACATTGGTTTTAATGCTTTATTCACTCAAATATTCAACTTTCTCATCGTCATGAATTTTCCTGTCACTAGATCTGAGAGAAAACGACACAAAATTGAAAAGAATTTTTGGTGTTTGAAGTTCGAAAACGGTGTAGTGAAATTTATGTTTTTACAGGCAGTGATACCGTTAACGCATGAATCATTTTATCCAATGATGCTGCAAACGGAGCTTGAAGGATGCAGCCGCGCTAGTGTAGCACGATTCGGAAGATCTGATGTCCTTTCGGGCACGTGTAATATCCTTGGGTAGTAGAACTCTCCTGGGAGTAAATTCTGGGTGGCCGTTTGGATAGGCGTACGAGGCGGGGTGTAGGGGGCATTCGCCCTCTCAATTCGGGCAAAAGCAGTTGGTCTATTCGGGCAAAACATAATAAACGGTGACATTATTCTGGCAAACATGCTCTTACCTTTCATAGAAAATTAACCCAGTGCGCCCACGGGCCTTTGCTTGCCTCTTCACCTGTTCACCAGAGAGATGAGGGCACTTTGAAAAAAGTAGCGATGATCTAGAATTACCTAACGAGTTCGGTAATTCGTTTTGGTGGCTATGCACATGCGCACATCCTCCAAATCGTCGGGATAAAATAATGTACCAATCCAGCACCAACAACACCTATTCTAAAATTTGAGTTTACATGGAAATTTGATGGCATCATTCTTTCGTAATCCAACCAACATAAGGAGGATTCATAAGGATAAGTCTGTGTTGGATTTTGTCTAAATTACCCCTTTTCTGTAACAATAAGTATTTTAATCTGCCATAAAGTAGAAGTGAGTCCCTATTTTCGTTCGGGTTGACTATTCAGGTTTATGCTTAGAGTTGTATGCACGTGCTGCACAAAAACAAGGGAACGCCGTTCACTATGCGATGAGTTCGGTACTGTGTATCGCACCCTTTGCCTCACAATTCTATGCACCCACGAATGACTGAACTAGCTTATTCTCGACCTTTTCGCTTTAAATCTCGTGCCTTTTTTAGCTACTCGTTTAAGAACTGATAATGCAAATGACAGGCTTTTGAGGTACGCTACTAAGATCTGGAGGTCAAGAGGTCAATCAATTCAAGAGCTGGAACAGCAGTGGTGCAGCCACGGGGGTGGTTTTGGGGGTTGAACCTCCTCCATGCAGTCACATCGCAACTGCTCGAAAAGAGCTTCCTTCTCTTACATTTTATGCATGACGTTTCGTGACGTCATAAGGATTTTAATACTAATTAGCTAAAAGTCATGACTTTTAAAGTCAATTATCTCAGAAACTAGGAACCCAAAAATCTTTAAAACCGTGAAAATCAATGAATAAGATGTAAAAAATACTTTCGGTGCCTGGTTCTGAGTGAACGTACGGGCAAAAGGGAGGATTTTAGTCCATTTTATGAAACGTCTAAAATGGGTTTCAAATGCTCTGCAAAATCGTTCAGCATTTATTCGTTGTTGTTTTAAACTACTCAGTTTTTACTTCAATAGAGAGAAAATTTTGTTTTCTATCTAGTGGTACCATTTTTGCACTATAAAATATCCTCAATGAGTCAGGTACTCGGTAAATTCAACCACGAATCGATTGTGGCGCCCAGAGTATATACACAGTATAGTGAGCCTACTTTCGCGAAATGAACGTTAATGCAGGTCGCCCTGTGTAAAACGTTACAACAGCAGCCTAATTCATCCTCACCAATATTGTTCCCATTTCGGAGAAAATGGTGCGATACTTGCTCCTTCGACATTTTTGCAACATATTGTTAGTTGTAATGCCATTTACAAATTAAACTAATCAGTAGTGTTGCACTAGAAGGCTATTTATACTTGTTTGAATGTGATATGCCTGTATACACATACAATGTCATAGTCATGATGGCAAGCTCTGTTGACACAGAGCAAAACTGCATCTTGTTTGCACCAAAACAGTGAAAATTACCTCACTTTAAAAAAAGTTGGGCTAACTAAAAAGCTGGTTTAAAAATCTTTATACTAGGAAACTCTATCAACTTCAATCAAATGTTCATTGTTTGAAAAAAAATAAAAAAAATTCTATGCATCATGTAGTACACTCAGTCAGCATAATACATTGAGCAAGAAAATGAATGAGACTGAGAGACCTTCTAAATAGGCCTGCTTAGATAGGGAGGGCCTTGCAGGAAAGATCATCAGTACAATGTTTAACAAGTGCTATTGATTTTCCTCATTTACTCTGGGTAAAAATGAAAAGTACTGAAGGCAAAGGCAAATACCAATAAGGAGTGCAAGGCAAGGAGTATATCAGCTGAGGTTTGGCAAATGGGATATCTTACTTTGAATTCTTTGTGAATTTCTTTTCACATGAAATACTGGTCCTAAAAATAACATAACATAACATAACATAACATAACAGGTTGAAGGGCAAAGGAGGGCCAAAGCCCCATAAGATGCCCTGAAGTCCAGGCCCAAATCAATTAACTCTTCGAAGATCCAATGCCAGAGTGAGTGTGGATGAACACCGGCGAACTTCGCCTTCTCTTTTCGACTAGTGCTCAGAGGTAACGAGGCAGGCGTGTACTAATAGCTTCCCAATCCTGCTCCCGGGACCGCCATTTAACGTCCCCATCCGACGGACGTGAGCGTATCCCCAGTCTTTCGCCACTTTCCCAAAGGCTGGAGGGGGTGGAGGTTATACTTGCTCTGCACCACTGCTCAACAGCTGAACTGAGCAAGCGGATGATAGCTGGACTGCTAGGATAATAATTCATCACTATCCTGTCCTCTTGTGAGGTGACGGAATGATCCAGGCTCATTTCTACCGTTGGCAGTAGGACAGTTTGATATGCCTATAGTTTCTCAAACAGTCAACGTAACAATAAAGTTTTTTTTGCAGGAAACTACCTAAATGTTGCCCAACATAGTTCTCCTTTATGTGACCTCCTTAAAGATCAGAAATATATATATTTAATGTAAAAAAAATCTAGGAATGAATTTACAGTTTTCATTTCATTGAATGCCACACTGATGAGAATTTATTTTAAGACAAAGTTGGGTTTAGATGGTAGTACGTAATTGCCCATGGGGTAAGGTTTTGAAATGATATAAGCTTATAAAGGGCTATAAATTGTATAAATTGCAAAGCTGCAGCTTTGCAATTTATAGGCTACCTATATGGGACTTTATAGAAATAGACAACTTGAACTTAATTACAGAACAGTATACCACTATACTGTAGGTCGATCTATTATGAAAAATGATGGGAAGGACTGAGTTTTTCTGTTTGTGGCACAGTAACTATCAGGTAAGAAAGAATAATAACCCGTGAATATGTCCGGACTGAAGTTGAACCCTCTAAATTTGTACAGTTTGTTTACTTTATAATCCAGGCTGACTTGATCATGATTCATAGGAGTCCCAGGTTTACCGACTTACAACAAAGTTACATCTTATTGTAAGCCCCCACTAGCCAACATTGCAATGTTAGTTACTGAATATGCCATGAAAACTGAAGCTTCAGATTTCATAGACTACAAGTCTACAAACAACACTAGAAGTTTTTAAGAATGTAAATGCAATGGGTACCTGTCCTGTATATCCCACAGTATAATAATAGTCGTTCATTATTTTGTTATGAACGACGTTATCCGAGCCATACTGGAATAGTACTAACTAGTAACAGTAACGTTGTAGGATATACAACGTTAACTGTGTACATTTACCAACACCATATGTACTATAGTACATACTACATACATGCTGTACGCTAAATGCCCCTTCGGGTTTAGCAGTTGTTTACAAAATAATTTATAAATTAAACTACGTAATTTTGGTATCAACAGGAAGCCTATACTATAATCTTCAAACGTCGATACAAAAGAATCGTTTTACATCCCTCAATGAGTCAGGTACTCGCAAAGTTTGAGGTCCTAATTTGAGACATAAGAATCGACTGCCTCTTTTTGGGAGCGTATTTTTGCAGTATATGTTTGGAAAAACCTAAAAAATCTTTGATTTCTAAGAGAAGGAAAGATCAAAATGTCCACTTACCGTCTCGTTGTATCCATTTATACGCCTACTTATACATTATTCAACATATAGGGGGAGACCCCTTGTCAGTCACAGTTCCGCGAAATCTCATTTGCGCAGATCTAAAAAAGGCGGGAATGCTAGAGAAGTGGTCACTTGGCTTCATTAACTGTACAGCTGCGTGTTGACTGCATGAACCAACCTTGAAATGCAAAAAACACCTAAAATAGATATTTTTTCTCTCTCCCCTTAGACTTTTCCCTCACGTCGTGCTCCAACCCCCAACCCCCTTCCAATGCCACAATCCTGCCTGTGGGCTCTGCTTAGGAGCAGTCACCCGAAAATCATTTTGAAACAACAACTTTAACATCACAAATTTCCTCTTATTTCTCTTCTCAGTATATGTTTTATTTTTATTCATGACATAAATATTGCATATTCAAGATAAACCATCCATGCAGGTGCGAGCTGTTTGTCACAAATTTTACAGTTTAAAAGAAAAATTTTGTAACATGATTCCTAAGAACCATTTATGAAATAGCATATAATCTGGATCTATTACACTTAATCAAATTGAAATGCAGACCGCATTTTCCCTGAACTAGGTTTTGTGTCCTTTCGGGGGAATCAGCTCCCGTGGGAAAGAGGAAACTCCTTCGGGGGAAATGGACGTTTAGTTTGCCTTTTGCTTTTACACCAGGGAGTCACCCATGCTTTTGAATCCCCAGGTCTATGACCAATAGGGCCTATAGACGAATCCGATTAGCGCTTGTTTTTAGTGACTGTAGGCAGTCATTAGTGGGGTCCATCAGCCTTTAATCGTCTTCATTTATTGTCTACGTGAATTTCAAATCCTCATATTAGGTGAAGTTGAGGAAATCAAAATACACTTTAGTGTACAACCATCTATTGAACAGGTAAGGAAGAAAATTTAAATATTTAAGGTGAAGGACCCCAGTCATGGCCGACTAAAATCAGACCATCACAATCTGTTCGGATTCGTCTATATAAGTACAACTGAACTGCAATTGTTTCGGAACCCCATGAGAAAAGAAAGGTAAAGGTTTTGCCTTAGGTAATGAAGACCATTTACCATTTTATGACGATAAGCTTTTTTTCTAAAAGTCCCCACGACTCTCTGGCGAAGAGCCAAGGGGCGAAAACCAAACGATTACTCCCGGAGGAGTTCTGCGACCACAGATTTTGATGATGCCTTACTGCTAACAAATAACTTCACAGGAATGCTAGCTGTTAAGGTGTGTATCCACCTGAAAAATCAGCGTACCGTAATCATCGAATTTAGTTATTTTGAAAGACCAGTTAACCGGACAGTAAAATGTAGATGGCTCTGAATAAGATCTCCTTTTACTTGATTCAGTCGGGAAAGGCTAGCATAAAGCTTCATCGTTTTTAATGCTGCCTTGAACGTGTAGTCATTCGTCACCCAAAACCACAATTCTCAATTGGCACAGCTCTTGAATTAACATCAAATTAAACTGAAAAAACCCCCTCAACTTTCAACTACAGAGTAGCTCATATTTCACAGCATGCAGTGAGAGTGTTCTGATCATACATTGGGCCTGCCTTGCTCATACAGTATGTCAGTATGTCCTGAAGCAAGAAGATAAATGTTGAGACCTGATGAGGATGAGTTTCAGACAGTTGTGGGAGGGGCAGGGGGAGAGAAGTGAGTTCAAGGTTGGGGGATAGGAACTCTCTGCAAGCTGGATGATATTTGAAGATTTAGTTAGCTCCAATGGTTTATCCTGGATTAAAGGATCCTTAGATGGAATTTCAGAAACTTGGAATTGAATCATCAGATAACATGTTTGCATGTCCGATGAGATAGGTACCCGGTCGTTATTCCCCCTTTCCAGTTCGCCCCCAAAATACCAGTTCTCCCCCAGAGACCTGTCAGTTCGCCCCCAAAGTACTGACAAGTTCGCCCCTTAGTCTGTCCGCATTAGTTTCCTTTCCAAAAAGTGATTGTTATTGACAAAAAGATTTAAGTGAATTAAAATATATTATTTAATTCTCCTTAAGAATGAAATTTGGGCTGATTTAAGATGGTAAAAGATTTAGAAGAAAGACCTTCATTTACACTTGCTCACACGTTTGTGCGCTATTGTTTTTAACTTTGTGCTTGATCATTGAGTGACTGATGATTTTCATTTTGTTGACTACATCAGTACGATCAGTGTTATTCAGTACCTTCTTCAAAAAGTAGTGACGATAAACAAGTAACAAAACTTGAATGATAATATCATTCAGTGGGATAATTGTTTAGAACTAGGAAATTGTACATAAGAAACTGCTGAAATTGCACATAAAGCTTAATTCATCCTGGACGAGTAAGAGAATCGGGTCAACCCAATAAGATCAGTGCAGGGCATATGATTGGTTGTTGGTATTGTCGATTGCAAAGGCAATTTTGCTGGAGAGTTGTTTTAGTTTTGTCAGAGAATTTCACCAAATTTTACGATGTAAATGAAACCTTGCTTTTGTGTAGACTACTTATTCAGGGCGAGTACTAAGGTAGTCTTTGGGGCGAAAAGACTTACACTTTGGGGCGAAACGACTTCCAGTTGGGACAAACTGGCAAGGGGGCGAAACGACCGACCAGGGGGATCGAATGGTACCTTACCCGATTGTATACTTCAGAACTGCTAGGCATGCAACTGTCGTAACCAGTGCACCATTGACGTTTCCGGGCCGAGTCAGTGATGATTTCTGAGTCGACAATCTACCATATTGATGCAAGACATCATTACTGCTCCTAAATTAGTTCCGTTTCAAGTTACACCATCCCAGCAGGAAGCAGCCACTGATCCCAGTGATCTGGTCACTTGAAACCTACGTAAAAACTTTTGACCGAAGAAACTAAAAAAAAAAGTCTGCAAATTTGACCTAGTAAGATTTACGTGACAGATAAGCTAACTTGGAAACAGACGCTCATCATGTATAGGCTATCTTCACTACAGAAAGCCACTGCCGAGTTTCCCGTTTAGAGGATACCTGTATACTCGAACCGAACCTCATGCAGCTGCAGCAGTTGACATGGCAAAACAACTGTATATAGGGTCGTGTATTTGAGTTTCTTCGTCTCTTATCTTGACTATGGTTCACGATCTTACTTAACGTGAATTTGTCTTGTGTTTCTGTTACTTCGCTTTCAAGTTGCTTCCATGCAAAGTACGAAGCCAACGCCTTTTTTCGTACTTGACCTCACGAAGTCGTGATTCACATTGCTCTGCTTTGTCGTTGTATACTTTGGCCATGGTGACGCAGTACTACGTGTCTGTTTTAGACAGTAGTGTGGGAGGGTAGGTTAGGAGAATTTGGACGGTTTGGAGTGAGAAGACTTTAAAACAACTGCTGTCTCAGTAAGCCACCAACCTGCTTTAGTAAGACTGGTTTTCATGAGTGCTGTTGCCAGGCAAAATCATTTTTGACCGTATCGCTGTGCCTCTTACTTCTACGAAAATCATACCGTTTGTAATTGTTAATTTACATAAAATTAACATAACCTAAATGTTTTACTTTTTCGTAGGCCTAATGAATTTATAAGGTTAATATGGTTTTGAGGGTAAGTACCTTGAGTGGCGTTAACTTTTGACCAGAAGATTACGTTAAGTTTTTTACCTTCTCTGACATGTACCTGACTTTTTATTGAGCATTAACGCTTACACTCTCAAAAAAAAAAAAAAAAAAAAAAGAAAAAGAAAAAAAGAAGAATCTAGTCAAGTGGAGCACGAACCGGAATCTTGTGAAATATTTGAAAAGATTCGTTTCAATGGACTAGAAATGGGTTTAAATAGAAAAATAGAACTATCTGTTTCAATTTTGAGTCGCATCTATCCAAGATTCCGCTTTATGCCCCAATTGATTAGATTCTGTTTCAATTTGACTAGAATCATTTTTAGAGTGTACGTAAAAGGTATCCATCACATTGCAAGGGGGATTAAAAGTATACGAAAGCCGAGAAAAGCTTGCAGCGAAAAGATATACCGTATACGTACGTATTCTAGTCTCACTAGAAGTTTGGGGAAGACCGGGGGGGGGGGGAGGATTCATCATGCAAGGCTACCTCAAACTGAGGTTAATAGACCACTGAAGAGAGATAAATAGGCTGAATAGCTCAGGGTGCATAGGATTCCTTGTTGTCTATCACAGACTTCCTATACATGGACAGAGTATGGTGCACGGCAGATTGTCGCTGCCGTCAACCCGTACATGTGAGAAAAAACGCACCAAGATGGCTGTCTGCAATGGTTTTCTGTGGAAGTTTGAACTTCCTCAAGTAAATCAACAGATTTTGCAAGAAAGTTGAAATATTTTCTAAATAGTACACGGTAAGGTCAAAATTACTACACGTAGTGCAGCGGAATGTGATGTTCTTAGCCATTCAAGTTAAACATTTGTTTAAAATATTACAGAGTGGTTGTTGAATCGTACATCTTGTAGCTTCACGGTTGCCACCTTGGTGAGCCTTTTTTTGTCACAGACGGTGGCGACAATCTCCGGATAGAACGTACGTGTTATATGCTGTGTCCATGTATATAGGAAGTCCGCGGTGTCTGTTTACTTCAGTTTGAAACTAGAGAACGTTCCATAATTCTTCGTTATTTTTATTTGATTTATTGACGTATAGCCTCTTCAACTGACAGGCTAATCGGGTTCTAGGTAGGACTTCAAAACTGACGTACGTGCACACAGTCACCGAGATTGCATTACGTCCCTTAACCAAGTTCAAATTTAAGTTCATGAAATTTGGGCCTATATTTCGCAGTATTTAAAATATTGTTTTAATGCGCCCTACAAACGAAAGTAGAAAAACAAAAGTCTGAGGTGTTCCCTCACATACCATCAAAGGCACATCTGCATACGTGCATTTTTTAAAAACCGGGACTGGAAATGTTCCAGGCAGCATGCCGACTCAGCAGAAGGTGACAGATCATCCCGACATAACTTAGGACCTTGGACTGTTAGCGCGCTGGGGCTCCCCAGACATAATAGATCGAGTTGAAACAACCAGATTGAGAGTTGTCTTACAGATATGCAACCGAAAGCCCCCAAAGACTGGCACTCAAAACTATATTGACGGGGCGAAAATAATTTTTAAAATGGTGACGGAAAATCACCTCTGTAAATTACCACCTACAGTTATGATGTGGAACCATCCGCAAATTATTTCATAAACAACAACAACGTTTTTCAAACTGTTTCAAGTTTTAGTTTGCGGTACTTTACACAGTAAGTTATCTAGCATAGCATATAGTCTCGATTTGCGCACATCGCTACAGCATGACAGTAGCACGGACATGACGGACATACCTACTGCTAGATGTAGTTTTATAGCAATGGTCCAGATTTACTAAGTTGTTGTAGCGTTAATCGTATGTAGTGCGTACGGCTATGCTGTGTTTATTTACTGTAGGCCTATACTATTGCACGATAACGATGACTTTCATACATATCCTGGTTAAAAAATGACGAGGATCTCCCAGTCATTTTAAACAGGAAATGTATCTAGTGATTTCATACATTTTTTGGTTAAAATGACCGAAGAATCTTGGTCATTTTAACCAGGAAATGTTTGATTAACGGTGACTTTATACATTCTGGTTAATTTGACCAGGAAACCCTGGTCATTTTCCCGAAGAAATGAGTTACATTGGTAACCACAACCTTGGATGTTTTTTTTCAGAGTTTGGCCTTTATGGATCCCCAACCTAACAAAGGTAAGCTACCCGTCAAGGAAAGAACTTAAAAACGGGCTTTTTACTCATTTTATTTCATCATAACTAAGCTATCGTGACTGCTGCACTTCATATACTCAGTGCAGCAGTACCTTAGTTAATTACATGAGATTTGACACCAACCTGTCAACACGCATGTGTTACATATTGTCATCTGGATAAAACGGTTAAAGTCCATGTCTTTAGGCGACTCTTTATGACAGGCGGGAAATACCGTTTGACGTATTCTACCCCCCCCCCCTTCAACCCATAGGGGGACAACTATGCAGGAAGGGATATGGTCAGTTACGTGGCGCCGACGCGAATGCAGTAGTATTCCCCGTCTAAAGCCTTGACATAATCGAAGCTGCCATCCTTTGTCAAAAACTATTACATTACGACATTACGACACTATATTGTGTTTTGGTTTGACACCTATCTTTCCAATAATAACAATTTCTAAAACAGTTCAACTCTTCCAGTGCAAGGTATAAAATCTGATGTCATGTTAAGATTCTAGTATCCTTGGACATATTTTCAGTGTATACTATCTATTTAAGAAGGTAATATCAACTGACAGCGTGCCTCCCAGACATATGTGTTCTAATTCCCAGTTGCTCTTTATACCTGTTCAACCCGGCTTTCTGCTTCCTTCCTGTGTCCCGTCTCAAGTTTGGTGCACCGGAAATTCTCACTTGATAGAGGGTCACTAGATTGAAGGTTCACCATGTAGAAAGTTCACTGGATCGAGCATCATCACGACAATCTGTTAAGGGAGGGAGTCAACGGTCATATTAGATCACTGTCCAATGAATCGATGGTTTACTAGTTCGTAGTTTCCAACCAGGGCCGTAGCGAGCGGGAGGGTAAACGGAGGGCCGCCGTCGGCAATTTTTTGGTCTGTCTGTCTGTGGTAAAAAAAGCAGAGGGGAAGGAAAAGAAAAGAAAGAAAGAAAGAAAGAAAGAAAGAAAGAAAGAAAGAAAGAAAGAAAGAAAGAAAGAAAGAAAGAAAGAAAGAAAGAAAGAAAGAAAGAAAGAAAGAAAGAAAGAAAGAAAGAAAGAAAGAAAGAAAGAAAGAAAGAAAGAAAGAAAGAAAGAAAGAAAGAAAGAAAGAAAGAAAGAAAGAAAGAAAGAAAGAAAGAAAGAAAGAAGAAAGAAAGAAAGAAAGAAAGAAAGAAAGAAAGAAAGAAAGAAAGAAAGAAAGAAAGAAAGAAAGAAAGAAAGAAAGAAAGAAAGAAAGAAAGAAAGAAAAGAAAGAAAGAAAGAAAGAAAGAAAGAAAGAAAGAAAGAAAGAAAGAAAGAAAGAAAGAAAGAAAGAAAGAAAGAAAGAAAGAAAGAAAGAAAGAAAGAAAGAAAGAAAGAAAGAAAGAAAGAAAGAAAGAAAGAAAGAAAGAAAGAAAGAAAGAAAGAAAGAAAGAAAGAAAGAAAGAAAGAAAGAAAGAAAGAAAGAAAGAAAGAAAGAAAAAATGTTAAGATTCTATCCTTGGACCCATTTTCGGTGATTAATATCTATTTAAGAAGGTAATATCAACTGACAGCGTGCCACGCAAACATATTTTTTCCAATTCCCAGTTACTTTTCGCACCTGGTCCCCCTCGGTTTCCTTCATGTGTTACGTCTCAAGTTTGGTTCACCGGAAATTTTCATTGGATAGAGGGTCACTAGATCGAAGGTTCACCATGTAGAAAGTTCATTAGATCAGGCATCGTCAAGAGAATCGATCAAGGGAGGAAGTCAAAGATCATATTAGATTACTGTTTTCTGGATCGATGGTTTGATAGTTCGAACGTTTCCAGTGCAAGGTATAATCTCTGATGTCATGTTAAGATTATATCCTTGGACCTACTTTCAGTGTATACTATCTATCTAAGAAGGTAATATCAACTGACAGTGTGCCACGCAGGTATATCTGTTCCTTTTCCAGTTACCCTTTGAACCTGGTCACTCCGGCTTCCTTCCTGTGTTACGTCTCAAGTTTGGTGCACCGGAAATTTTCACTATATAGAGGGTCACTAGGTTGAAGGTTCACCATGTTGAAAGTTCACCAGATCGAACATCATCACGACAATCTGTTAAGGGAGGGAGTCAACGGTCACAATAGATCACTGTTCACTGGCTGGAAGGTTCGATAGTTCGTACGTTTCCAGTGCAAGGTATAAACTCGGACGTCATGTTAAGATTAAATCCTTGGACCCATTTTCAGTGTATACTATCTATTTAAGAAGGTGATATCAACTGACAGCGTGCCACGTAGACACATTTGCTCCAGTTCCCAGCTGCTCCTAGCACCTGGTCACCCCGGCTTCCGGCTTCCTTCCTGTGTTCCGTTCCAAGTAGTCTGATGAACCGGAAATTGTCACTAGATAGAGGGTCACTAGATCGAAGGTTCACCGTATAGAAAGTTCACTGGATCGAGCATCATCACGACAATCTGGTAAAGGAGGGAGTCAACGGTCATATTAGATCACTGTCCACTGGATCGATGATTCACTCCAGCTGGAAGGTTCGCTAGTTCTTGCTTTCCATTGAATTTAAACCTAGGTATATTGTTAGGAAAAGAGTTATGGAAAGAATCTGGTAAACCATCGGTGTAGGGTATATTTCTTTTTATAAGACACTTGGTCTAGCGAACCGTCAGTCAAGCAAACCTTCGATCTAAGGAACCCTCGATATTGTGAACCTCGGTTCTAATGAATCTTCCACCTAGTGGCATGAGGAAGACACTTGCTTTAGAATTCTGTTAACCACCTAATAGATGTGAATTCAGGGACGGCGAGCTAGATAAATGTGAGCTGGGAAGTCACCGAAGCATAAAACAGGTAAGGAAATATTTTTTCTGACAGCAGATAGCCTAAAAAATGTCCTGCTCACTGATGAATAGATAGATTGAAATCGTTTTACGGCCCAGTTTCCAACCTATTCGTTCAAGTCGAGCCGGCCACAGCCTTTTTTCCAGTTGTGACTCACTGGTTTGTTGCCCCTATACTCCATTCCTTATGCGGAGCATCACGAACAACGGCAGTGGGTTCCAATTTTAGAGCCTTTGGTACGACTCGACCTAGGAATAGCAGCCGGGCTTTCCGCGTGAGAGGCGGATGCTCTTACCGTTGGACCAAACACGCGGAAAACGGAAGATAACAGAGGACTATTTATTGCGGTTTGGGGTTAGATTATTTACGATTTGTTAGCTTCAAAGTATTGTTCTATCTAATGACCTTCGATCTAGTGAACCAGTTTGACCTACTCAACTTTCGATCTAATGGACGTTCGGCCAATAGAAACTGCTCATCCACAGCCGAGATCGCCAAGAAAAGAATTTGCAGGAACAAAGTTGACCCACTCCATCAAATTGAAAAGACTTCGCAAAGAAGATTAGTTCACTTTATCAAATTGACACGAAAATTTACATGGATGATGTCAGTAGAAATTTTTAACGCGTTTATCTTTTTCGCAGATGATATTTTGTTTTTTGACACAAAGCATTATGCAAATCTTTAACTGGCTATTCGAAATGATTTAAACATGCTCATATACTGGTTTGTTGCAAACAAGCTTTCACGAGGATAAAACAAATTTTATTGTTCTCAATAAAAGTAAGAATATGGTTATCTTTAATGGTGATATCAATGGTGATAAGTATAGGCATACTGCTTCAAAGGAACCAATTGGTACAATTCATGGACGTTTCGTAGCTTACACCAGTTAACTGCAAACTCCCTGGTTCTACGCGAAGTACGAAGTAGTTTTTTATACAGTTTAATGGCGGTGAGATGGACATTCTTTCAAAACTGAAACAGTTTACCCTTTTCACTAGAAACATACTTTCATGTTCTAATCACATCTAACTTACTAAGTGTTGTACATAAGGTATATGTGGTCGGGATCTATCCATAAATGTACTTGTCAAACGCGGTCGCTAATTCTACATAAAAGGACGATAAGGCACCTTCTGTACAGACCATGGCTTATTCAAATCTTGGAATTAATTACTTAAACTGCACTGAATATACGAGTCCTAAAGGTGGACGGTTAGTCTACTGGCGTTTTCTGCACGAGATGCTTTCACTGCAAGCAGCTTCCTTTCTATTCATTTTCACCATATGAGATACGCTAATCGCTGCACACAAGGAAATTGCACAACTTGGACAACGATACCCTTCATTTTTGTACCATTATACTTTGAAATCCCTTGACTTCAACACAAAAGGACATTTAAGTCTTCGTTTGTTTCCTTTAGAACATAGCTTCAAACCTATAAACGTACTGCTTCAAAGCAGACCGAGTAGTCACTCTTTTTGTGGCAAATCACCTACAGCCATTTTAGCGGACTTCGGGGACGGTGAGTGTGACGTAGCGATTCAGTCTTGTGGGCATGACTCGAGTCACTGTGTTTGTCAATGGGAGAAAAACTTGGTCAGATTGTTTTCAATTCAGGTGACGGCATTGCAAGGTATGACTCAAGTCAAGAGTTGATTACATCTATACTCAAGGTACTTATGTAACTTAGCAGCAAAACACATGAAATCGTCATAGTCGCGTGTATTAGTACTTCCAGTCTTAGGGACCAGGGCCAGGTTGCTGGAAGTTTGGATTGCCGACAAAGGTGGGGTTCTGGTAGGATGGGACTCAGTCACAGTGACACATTGTTTTATTTCTTTTTGTTTTCTTTTTAGTCCGTAAATTGTGTTGGCCTTAAAGTTAATAGGGAAATACAACATAAGAGTAGTTTGCCTCTTTATGTTCGTGTACTATTCATTTAATTGTAGACGACCCTACAGGATTTACTATTGGTTGGATATGGATGGGGATTTATGGATCGAATTTTCGTAACACAGTTCATGTAGTTTCCCGTCGAACTGAAACTAGTTTCACTGAGGGCAAGGGCAGTTGACCGAATATTTTGGAACAAGAGCTAACTCTGTCAAATTTTATATTTCGCTTCAAATTATCTTTCATCACATTTGTAAATACGAAATTACATGTTCAAATTACACATATCAGTTACTTCTAGTAAATTTCTGATTTGAGGAGAAAAATATTGTGACGTGACTCTCAGGAGCCAATCATGAACATGAAACAGGATAGTCTACAACACTATTTCAAGGGGTGACTGCATTTCCCCATTAATGTCATCACTGCTTCTTGTCACATAGTTGACTATATATGCTTCTCATATTATGCAAATATCTACATGCGTAAACTTGTCAAAAGTTGATACCAATATTGAGTACCGTTATAGGTGGTCATTCCTCCATTTTGCACTAGCCACAGAGGTTGAAATTTGATCCAAGTTTGCCTGATATCTCATCTGCACTGTTAACAAGCCTTTACTGACGATAAAAATTTCGGATTCCCTTCTGTTGTGGCTAAATTGTACATCCTCGTATTTTTTTCTTTTGAATTTGTGTTATGGGTTTTTCATTTTATCAGACTGATGGTTTTAAAAGCTAAAATAAAGCTTGAATACCTTCTGCCCATTAGTTTAAGATAATTAAAGCAGAAAAGAAATATTCGGACTAAGTTCAATTGGGCATGCCTGCGGATTCATTAAGATTTCAATCAAAACCTCGCGAAAAAAACAAACAAATCCATGGAATTTAGAACAATTCTATATGGTTGAATGTCCAGCCCAGTTAAAAGCGGTTACCAAGTTCAACCAAGTTGGTATAATATGGAATTTGGGCCAAACCAACTGGAAAGAGTTGAGCTCTATTGGTTGCGTTCAAGTGGAATTTGTTCCTGAGATTATGCCTTAGACCTGTGGTATAACTTTGACTGAGTTCAGCAAAGGGAAATTTTTGCTCATGCGTTACTTGTTTGTTAAATGTGTGTTGTGATAAATCAAAAATAAATCATTGAAACACAAGCTACCCATATGAGTGCATCCGTGTGTTTGTGGCAAAAACAGAAATCTCAGTTACGAAACAAGGCCGAGGCTGGGTGTTTGAGAAATGGCGTCTATCCACTGTCAGACGGAGCCAGCTCGTGATGCATGTACAACGATGACAGGCATATTTCTCCCTTAATCGACTTACGTTGATCGATCGATAAGAGACAAAGAAATTGACAGAAAGAGAAGCCGGCTATAGAATTACGCTATTGTATTGTAGAACTAAATCGATATTAGCCTGGGGCAATAGTTACGGTACACAATAGATGGGTGAATATGGCTGCATGTGACAATGCGCAACGGTGGTGCTTTATTGATTGTAGTGTGGCCACATTTTGTGTCGATAGTGTCTTACAGTTGACGTACTACTCCCAAAACACCTACGAAAACATGGCGGAGGTGTAAGACATAAGTTGTACATAAGATAGATGGAAGCGAAGTAAGGGAAATTTTGCTCTCTGGATAAATATTTCAAATTTTGTATTTTTTCCCTACAATATTACTGCTGGTTCCACTTTGGGGTAAATGTGGCTAAGAAGTGCTTTCTCCAATGATTTCGCATTTTGGACCAAAACTTTCTCTCGCTCCAAGTGAATCCGTGAGAGCGCTGACAGCACACTAGGCCAACTCGGACAATACTTTCAGGGGACAAGTTGTACTAGGCCAACATATCAGGCACGCGTGACATTTATGTTAAAAACAACACCTCTCCCTTGTTTGTAGCTGTTGTGTGATTCTGCATACTTGGCACAGTGGACTGATTAACTATGCCTATTCGGGAGGAATATATGCGATTTTCACTTCTATATATCTATAAATACGTTATATGTCTCCAGAAGTGGGCTTTCAAAGTCATCGGTATGACCCGCCCAGAAGTCGAACTCCAGACCTCTCGAATGCAAGTCGGATGTTCTAACCATTTAACCATGCAGTCTTTCGGAAGCTGGTACAGAGTAATAGCTCCATGTTCATCATAACATGGTATGGTGAGTTCTCTCCTGGAACTGTGGCATTATCAGCCCCGTAGTCAACCAGCGGGGATTAAAGGGTATGCGGTTGAATTGTCTTTCTGTGATGGAGGGACACACTAACACGAATTCAGGCCATTGTCACAAAAATTCTCCTGTGGGTGGGTTAGAGAGATAGTTAGATAGTCAGTGAGTTGCTTAGTTAGTAAGTAGGTTAGTTAGTTAGTTATTAGTTAGTTAGATGGAGTTTTACGGCCCAATTTCCAATCAATTGGTTCAAGTCGAGCCGGCCACGGCATTCTTTCCAGTTGTAACACACTGGCATGTTTCCCTACTCCACTGCTTATGCTGAACACCAAGCACAATGGCAGCAGTTTCCATTTTTAAAGTCTGAGGTATGACCCGGCCAGGACTTGAACTCTCAACCTCCCGACTGAAAGTCTGATACTCTAACCACTAATTTTCCTGTGGGGTAAAAATTGTTCCTACGTTATGGATTGAGATAAATGAACGTACGTTTTTCACTATGTTAAAAATGTAAAATTCTAACAGACTATAACTACATAAATCTTGATGTAAAAGAGTACTACCCCAACATAGGCAGAGAAGTAAAATAACTTTAACGTACGGTAACAGTTGTGCATGCCACAGCCAAAGATAATTGATGAACTGGTTCGTCAATACGTTAATGAATTTGCTTCTCAATCCGATTGCTTATCAAATTTTGATATGCGGTCCATGATTCAAATGCTACACGTCACACCTTACAAACATAGCTTACGACATCAAACTTAAAAAAATCATGAATCAACTTTCCTTCTTTCTTCATGCTATTGCTGCAGGGAAAATATGAAGCTCACTACAAATAAACATTTGATAGAGTAAGGTTCTCCATCTGATTAAAAGGTTGGCAGTACGAGATACATCAAAATACAAACAACGTTAGCCTTTGTAACATTTGGGGTAAGCTAACAGGACATTCAAGTATGTCTCACTTGCTTTTCACGCAGTGTGAACCCAATGAAAGCACAGAATACTTGAAGGCATGGATCGTTCCAAAAAAACTTCGTTATCAGTTACACCCCCTACCGCCTTTGACCTGCTGGGGCGTCTATGTTGCATTCTCAAGAAAAAGGGTCACGACATATGTACCTGGTATTTTCAATTTGGTTGTTACCTAGCTAAGCCCAAAGGTGTATATTTAATCATTTAATCGAACTTGATCTATTCCCGAATAGAATTAAAGTAGCCATCAACAGCACAAATGATAGACGAAGTCGACAACGCACGAACCGTGTCTCCTAACGTTTAAACGTGTCAAAATGAATGCGAACTGCGGGATTACTAAATGTTGTATAACTTATAGGCTACAGCAGAATCACATGAATCATCACTCTCAACAGTCTCGACACCAACCTCCCATTCATCCATTGATGGTAAAGGTGAGCAATACGTATAGCTTACAATGCGTTCTCTCTCAAATCAAACTTGTTGGGGAACATTGTCGTAGTCTCTCTGCAACTTATGCAGACGAAAAAGCTAGATTATAAATAGCAATGGAATAATCTGGCTCTGTTCATGCTTCCTTCAGTAGCAGATTTAATGAGATGTTACAGGCAATAATTCGCGAACAAACCTGTACAGTCAGAGACGGTGCATCGCCATTAACCGAATGAATGTTAGTACTTGCATCATTCACAGCCTGAGGACGTGACAGCGAAGCCTACATAGGCTACTTTCTGTGTGAAGTCACTTCCTATTGAAATAACTTGCTTCGTTTGATTTTGGACGGTTAATGTCTCACAGGTTACTGTGTAAAGTAACTATGTGCCTATTGAAATATCTTGTATCGTTTGATCTTGAGATGGTTAATGTCTCACAAAATTGCAGATATGTGAACAGGAATCACCACTAGATCGAGGTGCTCTTCCTGCTTGTGACAAAACCTTTCATCCAGAATGCCCCCAAATTCCTGGAAACTTATCTAAGAATCCACCACTATTAAGATGGAAAACTTAATTCCACCCAATAGATATAAATCACTACTGTGACGTCATAAGGATCTGTCCTTGAATGGTTCAAAGCCACACGTCAATCAAAGATTGCATAAACAGAGAACAATTGTCAAGGATGACCTATGTACACTGATACACCCACCATGTCTACGAACACTTGGCAACTAGTCAGGGACATCGAAGCCAATTGTAAACAGAAGCAACAATTTACCGCCGAGAACGTTGTAACAGGGCACTTCGTAGTTTCGTATGTAATGCACCGTACATAAGGGCACAGTTACAGCTTTCCCGAGTACTATGATGCGAGACATTGGCCTTATGGGGGTTAAAGGCGTGGAGAAAGGGAAATAAACCGGGCGTGGAACAAACGTAAAAATTCGACCATATTAATTCAACAAAACCATATACTAAAACTTACTAATGCAACAATCATGAAAAAACACTGTCCGCGTTCACCAAGGACTAGAAAATTTCCAAAACTTTATTCGTTAGTACTATGCTCCGATTAGCGATGAAGTAGGGAAAACAAGCCAGTGAGCCACAACTGGAAAAAGGCCGTGGCCGGCTGGACTTGAACCAGTAGGTTGGGAACTGGACCGTAAAACTCTATGTAATTAACTAACTCTTTAGTACAAGTTTCAGATCTCTTTTTGCATTTTAGCTGTGTTTATTTGGGAGGTTTGTGTACCATCATTTTCTTTTTCCTTCCTTTGTGCTATGACTATTGTGCCATTCCCAAAGCATATCTCTCCCAGATTACCCGTTACTTAGTAAAAAAAAAAACTGGGTACACCGTAAGAAGTCCCTTACAAAAATTCCCAGTACATTTCCTGTAGGAATCCTGTAGGAAAAACACATTTCCTATAGGAAGTAAGCCATTTCCAGTAGAGATTTTAAGATTCCAACAGGAATTTCAATTTTCCTATGTAGGAATTTGCTATTTCCTACGTAGGAAAGACCATTTCCTGTAGGAATTGTCGAATTCTTACAGGAATTTCAACTTTCCTACGTAGGAATTGGAGAGTCTATTCCTAATACACTGACCATTGCATTCATTGGCACATGAAAGGAAGTCTATTGTCATTGGTCAGTAAAGCCTACTGAGTCACAACAAAGAGCTTTTCAAATCTGTCCTTTGTATGTGTTTTGGGCTGTGTAAAGCTATGGACCATATGTTGTAATATAGCAGCACAGTGTATTGCTTCATTGCAGTAACAGGCTTCAGGGCTTCAAGCAGCAAATAATGTTAATTGGTTCTAGCAATGTTCAGAATATTACTGTTGCTTACATGGTGGACACTCATGGATAATCTGAGAAATATATTTGCTTAGGACTGTGCAGTACAGATAT
Source organism: Holothuria scabra (assembly GCA_037179385.1). NCBI lineage: Eukaryota > Metazoa > Echinodermata > Holothuroidea > Aspidochirotida > Holothuriidae > Holothuria > Holothuria scabra. The sequence goes on from CM074187.1 coordinate 28,585,585, forward strand.
ATCCATGCACTAGTTCAGGTCATGGCATATTCTGATTCTTGATACATGAACATTTCTTTTGGATAAGAAGCTGGGATAACTGCAGTTATCTGGATCGACATATCAACAAGTGAATAACCTGGTTGTAGCTTATTTTAAACTGCATTGCTCTGTCTGAAAAGGCCATAACAAACACAGGGAACATGTTCTTTTTTCCTTCTATTTCAAAGTTTTGGAGGTTAGCTATGTTCCTTTTAACCGGAGCAAAGGCATTGAGCGCAGCAATAAATCATGGAGTTCTGGATATTCATTTATCATCCTCTCATAAAGCCTATACCACATATTTCCGTGGAGGATTGGTGACCTGTTTCAGTAATTGGAAAATGCATGCAACTACGGCCATGGCACTATCGCCTATGCACAAGTCCCCAGCAATCTGCACCATGGTGCTCATAGCCTCAAATGTTTACTTATGAACAAAGATGCAAAAGACACCCCACAATATAAATGGAATGACCCATGTGGAAAGTTATTTCCTATGTAGGAAAGCAATTTCCTATGTGGGAAGCATTTCTTACAGGAAATTTGATTTCCTACAGGAAGATGCCCAAAATCCTATACATTTCCTACATACCAATTTCCTGTAGGAAATCATGTGGGGAATTTTTGTAAGGGGTTACAGTAGATTTACAGAAATACAAAATAAAGAGATAAGTAAGAATATCAGACATCTTCTGCAGACTTAGGCCTATTACCAGAGCTTTTCTGTTTTCTTTATGTTTCTGCTTATTTTGTTCTATAAAATCAACCCAAAGGTTTTGAGCCATTTTGTTCAGTTGTAGGCTACAGTGCACATTAGTTCAGCACTAGTGTTTATGAAAAATGTTGGCACTCATTTTAACCAACATGAAACTTCGCTTTAGAGTAAAATGATAAAACGAAAACTATGAGGCAAAACTATTTCCCAACTTTCATTTTGCGCACTCAACTTACGTTTAAGGTATATGCTATTGCAACTTACACCTCTCAATCTTTACGAAAAGGAATAAATTCTTTCTAATTCAGTTCTGTCAAGAATGATGAATTCCTGTAAAATGAACCAATGCTTGAACGGTAAATATCACGATAAAGAAAAACCTTCCAGTTTAAGAGCTTTCGTATAAAGTGTGTGTTCACAATCACGTATATCACGTTGTTCACAGTCATATAGTTAGTCCATCAAACTATGGAAGAACCACTTTCCATGAAATCCTGCCCCTTAGAGACTGGGTGGTTATGTTAAAACTGTGCGATATTTCGGACGTTACAAAACCACATGTACATTTAATTACCAATCTTTAACCAGTCTTACTGCTTCACAGTTTACCATTTTATTTACTGTGATACTGTGTAGCAATTTCAACGTTAAACTTCGAAACACCTTTTTTTAGAAAAATGTGTGGAGATAGATTTCCATTAAAGGCGATGCGATTGAACCACAGAAACGTTTGTCTTTCGAATTATTTTTTGAAACGAGGACATGTAAGTAAAATTGTTTTGCTTTCAAGCATGAAAGCAAATGTTGTAATGATTGCGCTTGCGGATGACATGAAGTTCGCGCCGAAAGTAGGAACAAGTAGCGATTGGATCGTTGTGGATGGTGTCTGAAAGTCATAACTACACCACATAACCGGGATAGTAACCTTTCTCGGGTAGATGGCTACTTGACGTTGGATATCGTATTTTTAATCAAAACTTTTCAGGATGAATTTGTTCTGAGATTTATCCCAGAACACCGACTTCCTACATACATGGACAGTGCATGTAACGTGTACGTCCTATGCGTAGATTGTCGCAAACGACTGGGACAAAAAGGCGAACCAAGATGGCCGCCGAGAAGCTATAATTTTCGTGATTTGACGACGTCTCTGTAACATTTTAAACAAGCTTCAAACTTGAATGAGAAACAATATCATGTTCCTGCAATAAGTGAAGTGATTTTGACCTTACCTTGCATTATTCCGAAAATATTTCAACTTTCTTGAAAAATCTGTTGATTTGAACTATACTTGTGCAACTCTAAACTTTCACAAACAAAACCATAGCAAACAGCCATCTTGCTACGCATGAAGTCACGCGTACGGTAGCGACAATCTACGCATACATATGCTCTGTCCATGTATAGAGGGAGTCCGAGTCCCAGACCCAATTCGTCCAGGTGTCACCTAGGATAGGCTATTAATAGGCTACGCAATTAATTTGAGTGAGAGAACTTTCCAAGCATTAACTATAGGTTAACCTTAAACAGTGGCCTTGGGATAACACAATTTCTCCTTACTACAAGTTCGATAAGAGCTTTGGAAAAATGTAGAAACTTTTTTTCAACAAGTCTGTCACAATGTACAGTACAGTCCAATATGTTTTTGCATATCGATTTGAACAGAGATCAAAGGTATTCCTGTTAAAAGTTATCGCCGGTACGGTATTGGCTTTTCTGTAGCAGAACACTGTAATCCCCCTCCCCATCACAGTTTATGTTGTCTTAAATAAACCTTTTTTCGGAAACTTTTAACGCTTTGGATTAGGAAAGTTCTCCATATCTACTGTTCCGGAAGTATCCGATCCGAACCAATCATCCTGTCGATCGCGTAAATGGGCCAGACTCTTAATCCATGGTTTAGTTTTAAATTTTAGAAATTTGCGGCGATGTCGCTCGCGAATCTCGGATGTAAACCTCCGAATACAGATCTCCACATCACGCTTCACAGAAAAAAAGTTGGTCAAAGAAGAAGAATCAATTAATTCATTAGTGACACTCTCAACAACTTTATAACACTCATGGAGTTGCATGCAAGTTTCAGTTATAACAAGATCCAATAGATCCGCAGAAGCACGGCATAGAACACTATTCCAGGAGTCAAGGAAAGTATCCGTAGTTTTGCCCAAGGCTGGAGGCTTAGAAAATTGGAAACCATGCGGAATAATTCCATACTGACGACACTGTCGAAGGAAATCCAGTCTGCATTCAGTGCGTACACGCCTCTTCTCAGCGTTCAAAAGCTTACAGAAAACACTCATTGCTAGTGTTAGATGCAACAAATATAGTCCAAAAAGACGCATCATATCAGGCACTTCAGATAAAGTAAAACAAAAACCCAACACACGAGGATTCAGTTTAATTTTCGGGCAGCACAGTACCCTTGAACACAACTCGTACAACACTAAAACAAAAAGCGAACACTACAAGCCTTAAAACGGAAGAACACACAAGTCTACGTACATACAGACAAGATTACACGCCTTAGTGAATAAGAAGACCTGAAAAGACGGGAACTCTACACTGGAAGAAAACTCGACAACAAACAATAAAAGTTTAACCAAGCGGAGAGGAGAGATCGAAAAAGAAAGCTCAGTTACGTTTTTGTCTGCTGGAACGGTTTTGAGAGTAAAAAGTGTCGTCAATGTTACAGCCATGTGGAACCAAAGTGTTCAATTTCCAAATCCATCGTCTTTCTTTTTCATCGTCTTTCTTGTTCCTGTTGAGTAAAGTATGTAGTGTGTGCCCAGGTGGGAAGCAGCTGTCCAAGAGGTTAAAGAATTTCTTGCCAATGTTGGTTGTGACACTGTCACTAAACGGGGGGTTGAACCAGGTTATGTTCCTATTTCATCTTCGTTTCGGGGCTCCCTTGGAATGACTGGTGCTAGGGGGTTGGGTCTCGTACTTTAGGTTGTACCCATAGCCACTTCTTTGTAATGCTACCTGGGCACACACTACATACTTTACTCAACACAACAGGAACACGGTGAAACTGAGTTACAGCTGCATGGCAAACATAGACCAAATTATATCAGCGCACAACAAATACATACTGGCAAAACAGGAAGTACAACCAGCAACGCGAAGCAACTGCAATTGCAGAAAGCAAAGTGAGTGCCCATTGGAAGGCAACTGCCTCACGAACAACATTGTGTACCAAACAACTGTAACACGCCACGACAACAACAACGAAGAAACATACATTGGTCTAACAGAGAACACATTCAAAACAAGATACACCGCCCACAAGTCTAGCTTTAAACACAAAGACAAAAGACACGCAACTGCACTCAGTGAATACATCTGGAAACTAAAGGATACAAATGTAGAACACTCCGTAAAATGGAAACTAATGAACAAAGCTCGAGCATACTCCACTTCATCTAAAACTTGTAATCTCTGTCTGGAAGAAAAGTTCTTCATTATACTCAAACCTTCCTTAGCAATTCTAAATAAAACAAACGAACTGGTAAGCTCTTGTAGACACAGGAACAAACATCTCCTGTGTAATTATTCTAATAGGTAATGTATCTTGGCTCGCTGTACACCATTCGTGCCTGTTCACATCGAACACGGAACCAACACGTGCTTAAAAACGGACACGTTCAAAAGCAGCGAACGTATACGTATTTAGCGTTATTGACATCATTCTACTTCAGGCTTCTGAGGAGTGAGGACCTACATTATTGGCCCTTACGAAACAGTTCTGTAAAGCTATGTTGCAAGAACTTATTGCAACCTTCTCAATATATATATATATATATACATATATTCATTGATATATGTATATATATATTTATTTATATATATATATATATTAAGAAAAGTATCCACGTGTGCTCCCAAAAATTATAAAAGCGATGAAAAATAGTGAGTTACACAAAGATGACATCGTAAGAGCACAAATTTCCAATACAGAGAAAACAGTGTATATTTCAGGCACACCTGTGCCTTTCTTCAGCACCAACAGTGAATTGAAAATAATATAATGGAGGTCTAGTACACTGTACTCAATGGTATACTTATTGCAAAAGCTCATAGTCACGCTTCACCACGAGTGGCAAACGGAAAATCACTCAAAACACCCAAATCCAAGTTTAAACCATTGATATGGGTTTTAAGCTTCATTATCCACTTACTCTCGGACCTTAATCTATTGTTGAGAGTGGGGTAATTAGAGCATAACAGGACAAACTTGAGATTGGAGAGGTTGTGATTACATTGATTGAAATGTTTGGCTACTGGATAACTGATGGCCTTATCTTTAACTGTCTTTTTGTGGTTGTTGAATCTGAACCTGAACTTTGAACCTGTTTGACCAATGTTATTACCATACACACACTTATTCCAAAAAATCAAATACACGACGTTGAGAGTATCACAATTGAAAGGACCGGGCGGATGCGGGCATTGGTGCCGGGAGGGGTGAAACAGGGGTCAGTGATCAAAAAACTACATACTTGACATCTAGGCTTTCCGCATTTCCGGTTGCCCGTGTCGGACCTACTGGGAAGCCTAGAAGAGGTAATTAGGGATTTAAGGTTGGGAGGTTGCCTACAGGACATGAGAGGGGGGGTCTTTGAACAGATCGTGAATGGAACTGTCCGATTTGAGAATTTCAAAGTCTTGACGCAGCACTTTGAGTAACTTGTCAGTTCGACTGGAATAATCCACAACACTAGCGTAGCCAGCGGGGGGCAGGGGGGCAGAGTGCCCCCCCCCCCCCACAGAAATTTTGGGGACGCGATGGACGATGTTGAAAAAATGAAGGAGAGCAAAAAAAAAATAAATAAATAAATAAAAAAAGATAAACGGCAAGAGGATGGAGGGAATCGGGGGCATTTTTTACAGTTTTTCGAGGGGGGGAGGGAAGCTCTTAGTCGTTACGATAAAGTATGCAGTCCCCGACGGCGGCTAGTGTCCCCGATGGTTTACCTGTTTTTTGCTCTTAAGGGACAATTTCCCTAATAAGAACCCCAAATTTTCGGCGCGCTGCGCGCGCTGTAGATTCACTCCAATTTTTTTTTTTAATACTTCCATTCCACATATCTAGAGAGTGTAAGTCCTATCAACCTTACCAAGAAACAGGGAGGCAGAGTACACAGGTTATTTAGAGGTCTTACATTTCATCCCATATCACAAAGCCTGGTTGCTGTTCTCTTGTGTGTGTCATGCGATAGGTCAGTTGGTGAGCGACTCACGGACAGACGGAGCATAGTTTGGTTATTTTATCGGGTATTCCAGGTGTTTTCGACGCAATGTATCTTATCCCCGATACGGTCTACAACCCCCACAGTTTCTACTTTTTTCTTTTTGTTTTTAATGATTACATAGGCTATGTTATTTTTGTAAGTCTACCAAAAAATTTCGCGCGCTTCGCGCGCTTTGCAATTTCACGATTCAGACTCAACAGGACACTATCAGTGCGCAACTCGGCTTTTAAAATATTAAGTGATATTGTGCAAAATGTGCCAAGGGGTTCAATAACATGGGATAGTTAGGCTCCTTCATATCCCCGTGACCCCCTCGACATAGGGGCCGTTGGAACTTGTGGTCGCTGACATGGCCCGCCCCCTGTCGGGAATAATCTGTCGCCTTCCCATGGTCGGTTTAATAATTTTGGCTTTCAAAAGAGTTATTTCTGCGATAAAACCCAAAATGTTCAGAATGCTTTTCACACTCTTCCTCAGTTCCGTTACCTAGAGCTAATAAATTACAAACCCCATCTTTTCAAGTAAATTAATATGTAGAATAAATGGATTAATGAACATGTCGGGAATTTCATCTCATTTCGCTAAACCAGGGAGGTGTGATCTCTTGTGTCAGTCGTGCGGTACGGACTCGAAGAGGGAAGTACAATATAAGTTGCGCCCGATAGGGCCAAAAGGCCGTGACAATTGATCTATATAAGCTTTAAATAAGTACAGATTCTTTTTAGTGTAGGCTAACCCCCAAAAAATTCGCCCGCTTTTCCACGGTTAAATCAGTGCGGAAATATCTCCCTCTAGCATATACAAATTTTATGTCGTATATGACTCGCAATGGCAGGTATAGTGCACAGGTTTTCTTCAAATCTCCCTCACCAACTCATCGACGGCATCCTGGCTGTCGGGCTTGGGGTCGCTACCCACCCTACCCCTCCCCCGTTCGGAGAGTGGCCCTTCGTCGGGCAAATCCTGGCGCCAAGCCTGGAGGGAAGACACATTTCCCAGTTATGACTTGTATATGTGTAATGAAGCAATGAACTAAAGATGGAAGCTGATTTTTTGGAGAGCGGCAACTGTTTTGTAGGGGCGGCCAATTTCACTAGGAGTGCGTGTCGCCCCTCTAAATCCCCCTGTGGAGAACACTAGAATCTAGTATAAAAAGAACAAAATATAGCACCATGTTGCATCTAAGCTCTTCGAGAGAGAAAAAAATTCCAAAAGGGGAGGGGGACACCCAGGAAGACAGGCCCGTAGCCAGGGGGTTCGCACTTACTCCCGCCCAGACCTATTTTTTTATTATTTTTTTCTATTTAAACGGAGTTTTGGCGTTTTTCAAGGTAAAATGTCAATTTCGCTGGTTTAGCCAATGTAAGTCTTATGAGTAGCTGTTTTGTTTTCAGTGCAACACAATTTCCTAGGGCCCCATTGACTCGTACAGTAACCCTCTTACAGGCACACACTAACTCTCGAGGGAATAAGGAAAACATTGATACAAGATTGAAAATGTCCAAAAATTCCAGCTAAGGTGTTCACCAGATCGCTCAATTTTGATGTAAAATTGCAACATCTCCTTGAGGTAGGAGTGGGAGAACCACACCCTCTCCCCGTTCGGATGCTGGGCTCCTCACTTGGGCGCTTCGCTCTTTCAAAAAAATGCCACACCCCAGTGGCGGCGATGAAAAATGAAAAAGTGGGGGCTAAAGGTATGTGCAGCCCCTCAATATTTGTCAAGTGCTCCAATTAAGAAGCGGGGAGGATTTCAAAGTTGGGCTGAACATATTCTTGCTCTGAACACTCGGGAAGTGCCGTTTCCGGCAATCTGAGGGGTTTGTAAAACCAAAAATTTCCTGGTTCGCTCCGCACCAATCGATGGTAGAGCTCCGCTTAGAAACATGTACTGACATTTTTTATAGATTGTTTTTTTTTTTTTTTTTTGCATTAATTGAGAAATTTCAGAAATGAGATCCATTTCCAGGTTGGGAACATGCAGCATAAAACACTCGGGAAGTGCCGTTTCCTGCCATCTGAGGGGTTTCTAAAACCAAAAATTTTCTTGTACGCTCCGCGCTAACCGATGGTGGCGCTCCGCTTAGATAGTCTTGTCGGTCAAGTTTGGGGACGATGAGTCGACTTTGCCCCCCCACAAGAAAATCCTGGCTACGCCCCTGATCCACAACTAAAGGAATACGAGAGTTAGTGGCTTTCGGTTTTTCAAGAAGAAGGTCTTCCCGACATAGAGCAGAAGCTTTTAAAATTCCCCTTTTAATAATGGAAAAGGGGTACCCGTTATGCAGGAAATGACCAACAAGATTTGAAATAAGAGTACAATAAACATATTGTAGTTTTTTTTATCACTGACCCCTGTTTCACCCCTCCCGGTACCAATGCCCGCATCCGCCCCGGTCCTTTCAATTGTGATACCCCCACGTCGTGTATTTGATTTTTTGGAATAAGTGTGTGTATGGTAATTACATTGGTCAAACAGGTTCTAAGTTTAGGTTCAGATTCAACAACCACAAAAAGACAGTAAAAGATAAGACCATCAGTTATCCAGTAGCCAAACATTTCAATCAATGTAACCACAACCTCTCAAATCTCAAGTTTGTCCTGTTATGCTCTAATTACCCCACTCTCAACAATAGACTAAGGTCCGAGAGTAAGTGGATTATGAAGCTTAAAACCCATATCAATGGTTTAAACTTGGATTTGGGTGTTTTTCCCCTTTTTTCCGACTATGTTCGATTTGTACGTGCACTTTTTCACCCAGGACGTTCCTTTTCTTGTTCTGATTTGTGTTTCATCCTTCGCACTCATGTTTTCTGACAGTCACTTTCGTCCGGTTCTGTTTTTACAGCGATCGCTTCGGATTTGATGTTTGTCGTGTCCAATTGTTACTGTCGGTTGGTTTTTGTTGGTTGTTCATTTCTGTGCTCTCCCCTTTAGTTTCAGCTTTGCCGTCGTTTGTTCAAGACACGCCACATTTCTTGAGACTTATTCGTGACTTTGAGTTTCCTGAAAATTGCGGAGAACGTCTTTTATTCACCATGGATGTGTCCAGCCTCTACACGTCCATTCTTCATAATGCTGCCTTAACAGCTATCCGTTACTACCTAGACAAACGGCGTGATCCTCTGACACCTTCCTACGTTTAACGGAACTCGTTCTCACCCAAAATTGTTTTCAGTTTAATGGGCGTTTTTCCGTCAAGTTAAAGGAGTGGCCATGGGAACCAAAATGGGTCCCTCTGTTGCCTGTTTGACCATGGGTCACTTTGAAGAACAACTTTTTTCTCAGTATACCGGGCCACGACCTATACTTTACAAAAGGTATATTGATGATATTGTAGGAGTTGCCAATGGATCCCGTCGTGATTTAGAAACTTTTATCGACTTTGTTAATTCCTTTTGCCCCTTTTTGAAATTTACCCATTGTATCTCGGACTCATCTGTTGTTTTTCTCGACCTTAAACTGTCCATCAACAACCGTACAATTACCTCTAACCTACACTTTAAGCCAACCGACTCGCATAACTACCTTTTGTACCCTTCCAACCACCCCTAATCTTGCACTAAATCTATCCCTTATTCCCAGCTCTTGTGAGCCAGACGAATTTGTTCGGAGGATTCTGACTTCTCTACTGCCTCTGAAGAAATTTTGTCCTTTTTTGAAAAACGCCAGTACCCTGCCAAAATTCTCTCTTATGCCCTACGCAGAATTCAAGGAACCAGCAGAGAGGAAGCCTTGGAGAAAAAGAGCAAATCTGGTACCAATCTACGTATTCCTTTAGTTATTTCTTATCACCCTTCGGTCCGTCCTATTTTACACGATATCCACAAAAATGTAGAGTTGCTCCGACAAGACCCCTCAACCCGTGATGTTTTCCCGGAACCCCCCCATCACTGCCTTTAGAGTTGAGAAAAATTTCGCCAACCATTTAGTTCGGGCTTCCCACCCACAAACTTCTTTCGACGACACGGCTGGTACCTTTCCATGTAACCGTCCGAGGTGTAATACATGTCCAGTTGTTGGGAAACACAACCTCGTCAACATTTCAGGCCCCAACGGCAATAGCTTTATTGTCAAACAAAGATTCTCCTGCATTTCCCCTGATGTAGTTTATATTTAAGCATGTGGGAGATGTAACTCGTTGTATGTGGGAGAGACTAAGCGCCGCCTCGCGGATCGAGTCACCGAGTACCTGAGGTCCATCAAACAGAATCTCCATGGATACCCGGCGGCTGCACATTTCAATCCACCTTCACCTTGTTCAATACAGCATAACGGCAGCTGTAATGTGCCGAGGCTCCGATCGTGACCGCCTTAGTGCTGAAAACCGACTGATCATGGGGCTAGGTACTCTCGCTCCACACGGCCTTAACATTAGAATTGACCTTTTGTGATATTCACCCCTTTTTTGAACCATTTTTTACTCCTTTTACACTTGCCCGTTCGTGCTCGTTCTTTTACTGTGAAGGCCTTATTATTTTTTTCCGGACCAAGTTTTTGTCTATTTTTCCCCTTCTTTTTTTTTCCGACCATGTTCGATTTTTACGTGCACTTTTCCATCCAGGACCCTCTTTTTCTTTTTTTGATTTGTGTTTCATCCTTCGCACTTATGTTTTCTGACAGTCACTCTCGTCCGGTTCTATTTTTACAGCGATCGCTTCGGATTTGATGTTTGTCGTGTCCAATTGTTACTGTTGGTTGTTCAGTTTGCTTTTGCCACCTGATGGAGGGTTTATACGCTAAACGTCGTGGAGTTTTCCGCAAACTTTTAAGCACTTTTACTACCTCCTTTCGACCTACACATTTCCACAGTGCTCCGCAGCATTTCGATCTTTTCAATATATATATATGTAAAAGCCGGCGAATGTTAGGACTTTTTACTAAAGTGGGTCGGCAAAATGTGTTTATTCCGTCCTAAGAATATGAGGATTCAAAGGTGGATAATTTAATTGGGAGCAAATTGACAAAATAATAAAAGGATAATTCTTTCTAAGTTTCGAATGATTTAATACCACAGGTCCTTCCTGTACAAATTAATTCTAACTCTAAGACTCAATATATTAATTATTTCATTGGTCAAATTATTCAATCTGGCATCTGATGTAAAAATGCGAACTTTGTAACATTAAATTAACTTATCTCTTTCCTTTAGCAACTCCTAGTCACGCTCGCAATCAAACACATCACACGCACTACACGCTACGGACGTCCGTCCTCATTCAGATACAGCTCTCATCTGTCCTTTTGAAAATCTCAACAACAAACTCGCATCTCCAGTTTTTAAAAGTAAAATAATAATTCCATTGCACAGACGCAGCATATAAATAAACGCTCTGAAAGGGAATCCTCTGTGACGTAATTACATTACTCATACCAATATTACGTCACAGACAATTGTGGAAACGCGTACAACATTGACTGCATGAACACCATTGTACGGCGCGCGGTTCAAAGGCGCACTATTAGTAAAGAGCTGGGATAAACGTTAGGCTTAACTGTTTGTAACTGGGCATATAAATAACTCTAAGAACGTAAGAACTAACAATAGAAAGGTACATAGGAATATCTACTGCTCTCATTAAAAGGCTATGAAAGCTGCTAGAATTAGGAGAAAGGAATATATGGAATAATGATTGGTAATAATTGATTACAGCTGAGAATGTGATCCATTTCGACGTACGGTAAGTCATACTCATTGTTAACCGACGTACGCCTAGCCTAGTATATTGTACGCTCGACTCCAACGTTAGTTAAGGCCAGCTTAGGCTTAGGCTAGCCCATAACATAATATTACAATGACTGTTGGCACTGTATAACACTACTAGTGTAGCGAATATCATTCATAATTATACCCTCAATTACTACCCACTTTACATCCCCCCCCCCCTGAAAACCAGACTTCTCCCGAACTGTATGCAACAGAATGCAAAATAACTGCTTCCAACAAGTGGACCTAGCCTAGATCTAGGCTAAAATTGCTGAATAGAACTTCTGAGCACCGTATGAGATAAATAAATAAGTAAATAAATGCATTAAAAACAATTCAACCTTTGGTTAGTAAAGCATTGAAGGATTTGTATAAATTCCTTTTCTCGCCCTGCTTTTTTGTGTTGGCTTCCATGCCAACAAAGGCTTGCAAAGAAAGAAATTAAAAAAAAATGAACAATTGGATTTTCACTGTAGCCCATAACATAATATTACAATGACCGTTGGCACTGTATAGCACTACTAGTGTAGCGAATATCATTCATAATTATACCCTCAATTACTACCCACTTTACATTTATATATATATATATATATATATATATATATATATATATATATATATATATATATATATATATATATATATATACCACTAGATTGAACATTAGGGGGAAATTTGTATATCTTGATACGTTTAGGCGAAATAACAAACAATAAAATACATAACTGAATATTTCGCCTTTAAGGAAAAACATATACATGTACGTAAATTCAATAGTCCATTAGTCGTACGTGTTAAAAGCGTCCGTAATTTGGTCAACATTGAAGTTATTAGGTATATTACGTACCCCCATATGTATATTACTATACACTAACGTATTCCCATTTAAAACGTAAAGGGGAACGTAAATTTTCCCCCTAACGGTAATTTCCCCCTAACGTTGATATTTTCCACAATTTATTCCACAATTAGGTATATATATATATGTATACACATAGATATATATATTGAAAAGATCGAATATATCGAATATATATATATATATATTGAAAAGATCGATATATATCGATATATATATATATATATATATATATATATATATATATTTATTTATATATATATATATAAAATTAGAGGAAAATCCGAAGAGACAAAGATGGACAAAAGAGAGTACTAATTTTTTGTAGTCAGGTATTTCCGCCCCACCTGGGGCCTTCCTCGGTGACAAATGAACAAAGCTTAAAATTTAAACATACACAATGGCAGATTGCGTTAAAAACAGAGATAAGATCGTTACGAAATAATAAAGAAGAATGTTACGAAATAATAAAGACGCGCATCGTGTTGCGTCATAATCAAGGATCTTCACGTGACGTAAAAGCGTAACTGCCAAATCACTGGGAGTGGGTTATTGATACGCGCGCATAACTCGGCCTTAGTTACAAAGGAAGTACAGTACAAAGAGAGAGGCGCGCAGGGCTATGAAGAGCGGCAAGGAGCCTCTGGAGTAAGAATAAAAAATTATAAAAAGTATCTATTGTGCCAGAAAACGAAAACTTGACGGAGCTTATTACAATGAGATCCTACTATAGACAGGAGAAACATATCTCTAAGAGAACCATTCTTAATAATATCGATGAGAAAACTTAAGGTAGAGCAAAACGAGAAAATGGTTTCAGATAGTTAACTGATAAGGTATCCTAAAACAAGTTACAAAGAGTTAACGAAGGAATATCCCTTAGGTAGTCCTAAATCTCTGTTTAAGCCGGATTTAAATGATTTAATCCGGAGGATCCACTTCAGTTCTTGTTTTTTTCTTTCCGAAGCAGATCTAAATCCTGAAGCTACAAGGACGCATTTCATGTCATAAATGTTACGGTTCTCAGAATTAAAATGTTCCGCCACTGGGAAGCCACTCCATTTGTCTCGGATGGATTTTTTGTGGTTGTTAAATCTCATCCTAAAGGGAGTGGCGGTTTCTCCCACATAGTTGCCTAGTTGACATTTGGTACAGTAAAGGATGTAAATGACGTTATGTGAGTCACAAGTGAGACTGGGGGGTCTGATGGTAAAGTTGTTACCAGGTGGCCTGAAGGGGGTTTCGCAATTGATGAAGTTGCAAATTTGGCAACGTGGTTTTCTGCATTTGAAATAACCCGTACTGTCGAAATCTAGAGGAAGGGAGGAGGAAGTAAAGATATACTTCAAATTAGGTTGCAATACGTTTTACAGAACTGTTTCGTAAGGGCCAATAATGTAGGTCCTCACTCCTCAGAATCCTGAAGTAGAATGATGTCAATACGTTGTGTTCGCTTCTTTTAAACGTGTCCTTTTTAAAGCACGTGTTCGTTCCGTGTTAGTTGTTAACAAGCAAAAACGGTGCACAGCGAGCCAAGATACATTACCTATTATAATAATTACACAGCAGATGTTTGTTCATGTGTCTACAGTTCGTTTCTTTTATTTAGAGTTGCTAAGGAAGGTTTGGGTATAATGAAGAACTTTGCTTCCAGACAGAGATTATAAGTTTTAGATGATGTGGGGTATGCTCGAGCTTTGTTCATGAGTTTCCATTTTACGGAGTGTTCTACATTTGAATCCCTTAGTTTCCAGATGTATTCACTGAGTGCAGTTGTGTTTCTTTTGTCTTTGTGTTTAAAGCTAGACTTGTGGGCGGTGTATCTTGTTTTGAACGTGTTCCCTGTTAGACCAATGTATGTTTCTTCGTTGTGGTTGTCGTGGCGTGTTACAGTTGCTTGGTACACAGTATTGTTCGTAAGGCAGTTGCCTTCCAATGGGCATTCGTTCGGCTTTCTGCAATTGCAGTTGCTTCGCGTTTCCTGGTTGTACTTCCTGTTTCGCCAATATGTATTTGTTGTGCGCTGATATAATTTGGTCTATGCTTGCCATGCAGCTGTAACTCAGTTTCACCGTGTTTATGTTGATTAGAGAATGTAGCTTGTGCCCAGGTGGGAAGCAGCTGTGCAAGAGGTCAAAGAATTTCGAACACGTGCTTTTAAACGGACACGTTCAAAAGCAGCGAAAACATACGTATCGTTAGTGACATCATTCTACTTCAGGCTTCTGAGGAGTGAGGACCTACATTATTGGCCGAAACAGTTCAGTAAAGCCATGTTTTAAAAACTTATTGCAACCTTTTCAATATTACAGCTCCCTTCACAGGGTTGAGCACTTTACCATTGCCTGGTTGACATTATTAATTAATTTTCACTATTACGGTTATTAAGTTCCAGTTTTCTGTTAATCACTTTGTACACCATAATGGGCAATAGGTTCGACAGAGTCAACTTCGGATATTCTACAAAGAACATACCTATACCGTCAAACAAGAGCTATTTGAAAAGATTCATCTTTAAAACTGAGTCATTTCTAAGGAACGTAAGATGGAGAACTCATTTCTTTTTCAACCTCCAAGCCGGTGTAAACAAAAAAGAACATCACGGCTTCCGATCGACAAAGGCTTCGCCCCAGAAACCCGAACTAAAAGAGTCCGAGGACGGCATGATGAGCCTTGTACAGAATATTAAGTTTAGCAATAATTGCAAGCCCTTCCAAGCACAGTTTAAAACCGACACGACCAAAATCAAAGCGGACGTTCCGGCTGACAAAACCAACAACTTCTGCAAATTAAAACCTGAACAGCATGACAAGCTGGTACAACAAAACGTAAACAAAGGATACAAAAAGCACCGCCCAACACACGCAATCAAATCACTGCAGCTGACAAAATTATAGCTTCAAAACTTGAAATTGGTGAGAGAGTCGACATCACAAGGGAAAAACAAGTATTTATTACACTAAAAGACCTCAAACGAACTTCAACAACAAACCCACATGCAGACTAATCAACCCATCAAAATCAGAACTAGGGAAGATTAGCAAACAAATACTAGAACGGATAAATTCAGAAATCAAACAATCTACAGGTTACAACCAATGGAAGAACACAAGTGAAGTCATAGACTGGTTTAGTGAAATACACGACAAACACCAACAATCGTTTATTGCTTTTGACATTTGCGAGTTTTACCCCTCAATTACTGCCGACCTCCTCAACGAGGCTTTAGACTTTGCATCAAACTACACAGACATACCAGCATTCGAAAGGCATATTATCTTCCACACAAAGAAAACTATGTTGTTCAACGTTGGAACACCATGGTGCAAGCGTACCGAATCTTTATTCGATGTCACCATGGGTAGTTTCGACGGTGCTGAAACTTGTGAACTAATAGGATTGTACCTCCTATCACAACTCCAGCACATTAACGTAAACGCAGAGTCGACGGTTTGGCTGTTTGCAAAGCAACACCGTACCAATGCAAACAGAAAAAAATGAAAGAAATATGCAAGATATTCTCAAATAACAAGCTAAAAATAGAAATCGAAGCAAACAAAAAAATAGTGAACTTTTTAGACCTTACCCTTGATCTTACCACAAGCACATACAAGCCATACATGAAATCCAACAACACCCTCTCTATGTGCACAAACAGAGCAACGACCCCCCACTTATCAAAAAGAACATTCCAGAAAAAATTATCCGGAAACACTCCAACATTTCTTTCGACGAAAACACAACCTAAATACGAAACCAAATCCCCTAGCACCAGTCATTCCAAGGGAGCCCCGAAATGAAGGCGAAATAGGAACATAACCTCGTTCAATCCCCCGCTTAGTGAAAGTGTCACAACCAACATCGGCAAGAAATTCTTTAACCTCTTGGACAGCTGCTTCCCACCTGGGCACAAACTTTATTCTCTACACAACAGAAACACGGTGAAACTGAGTTACAGCTGCATGGTAAACATAGAGCAAATTATATCAGCGCACAAGAAATTCATACACAAACATACACACACACACACGTAAATATATATATATACATATATAAATATATATATACAAAGAAATATATATATACCTAGATTAACAGTCGATCCTACCACGTTCGATCTATATATATATATATTATAGAAGTGCCGAATTAGTGATATATATATATATATATATATATATATATATATATATATATATATATATATATATATATATATATATATATATATATATATATATATATATATATATATATTTAAATCAAATTGGCACTAAGCTGGAAAATCTGGCTGAGGTGAAAAAACGATGTTGACTCCACCGGGATTCGAACTCGGGACCTCCCGCTTTCTAGTGCGGACGCTCTAACCACTGAGCCATGAAGCCAAGTTGGTTTGGCCTTTGTTCAAATGACAGATGAAGCAACTCGCAATTCACCTCCTGAGCAGGCGCCTAATTATTTGGAACAGCACTAGTTCTCGTTTGACGCAAACCCAACCAAAGATCAAAGTTGATGCTATCCAGCTGAACACAATTGCTTATTCGCCAGCGGATCTCCGAAGAGATACAGAAACCTGTGAAAGCAGAGATGAAGTGAAAATAAACGCTGACGACAACTGCGTGGAATATATAAATCAAATTGGTAAAGCTGGAAAATCTGGCTGAGGTGAAAAAACGATGTTGACTCCACCGGGATTCGAACTCGGGACCTCCCGCTTTCTAGTGCGGACGCTCTAACCACTGAGCCATGAAGCCAAGTTGGTTTGGCCTTTGTTCAAATGACAGATGAAGCAACTCGCAATTCACCTCCTGAGCAGGCGCCTAATTATTTGGAACAGCACTAGTTATATATATATATATATATATAACTAGTGCTGTTATATATATATATATATATATATATATATATATATATATATATATATATATAGAATATAGAAATATTCGTTTCAAATACAGACTATTGTGCTCTGAATACCGTCGTTTTTATCATTTGTTGGTTTTGTTGTCGATATCGAGCATACGTGGAACTCACTAATATATATATATATATATATATATATATATATATATATATATATATATATATATATATATATATATATATATATATATATATATATATATATATATATATATATATATATATATATATGTAAATATGTATATATATTTCACTAATTCGGCACTAAGGGGGAAAAGTTTTTAATGAAAAGTCGACCTTAAGGGAAAATTTTTTCGGGCGAAATATAAGTTTCGCCTCAACGTTTCTACACACTTCTTCTTTGGAATACGTAAACGTATATATATATATAATACGTAAACGAACAATATATATATATATATATATATATATATATATATATATATATATATATATATTAATATACCTACATATATCTGTCTATATATATATATATGTATGTGTCCGAAATATTCGTTTCAAACACAGACTATTGTGCTCTGAATACCGTCGTTTTTATCATTTTTTGGTTTTCTTGTCGATATCGAGCATACGTGGAACTCACTAATATATATATATATATGTATATATATATAAGTGAACCAGTGCGGTATTGAATAGTCGCATGAAGACCTTAGGCCATTTTTTCCTCAAACATATAGGCATTGCCTTATACTGAAAAAAAAAGTAAATCCTCTTTCAGGATTTACTTTTTTGAAATGGAAAACTTAGCCTCAAGGAGGATTCGAACCAGCGACCTCCCGCTTACAAGGCGGATGCTCTGACCACTGAGCCACTGAGGCCTATGTGATTGAGCGCGGTCAACTAATTATAAATACTGTTGGGTTAAGTTCTCCATTGTTACGTCAGAGGAATGTCATAGGAACGCGTCCCCTGTAATATTAAGTAAGTCGAGTGACGTAGCGACCTTACATGAATAAGTGAACCAGTGCGTAACAATATATATATATATATATTATGTATACTCATTTTACCGTTTCAAAGATTTAACCAGTTTTATCATCTTATTGCATGGAAAATTTTAACGATCCAGCTAACATTGTCGTTTTAATAAACTTTTATGGATTGTTTTTGACATGTCGTGCGTCCGGTGGCTTCTTATTTTCATCTTATATATATATATATATATATATATATATATATATATATATATATATATATATATATATATATATATTTATATATATATATATATTTAAGTGTTATTGGGTTGTTCACGTGTATTCCTAAAAATAAAAATAAAACGACGACAATGAAAGAAAATGCCGTCGGAAATTGACAGATGAAAATATTCATTTAAAACTTGGAAATTTTTAGCTTCTCCTGAAGCCTTTGTCGGCCAACACGGACATAAGAAACATGTGTCTGTGAATTTATCATAGTTCTAGCCAATTTATAACTGATATTGCATCATTACACATAATTCCGTGGGTTCCCCTATGTGACGGCAGTTTGAACTAAATAACAAGCCGAACGTAGCCTCCATAGAATCTTAACAGGAAAATAAAATTGCAGATCATGAGGAACTAAAGATTCAACTCATTTTATGATGACGTGGAATGCATGCTGTTGAATCTAATAAAGGAGGAATGCCGATTGTTCCTTCAATGCCGACATGTTACCGAGCTTTAAATTAATACACGGGAAAACAAACAGCTGAAGGCACGTGCATTGTGATCATGTATGTGAATGCTTACACACTGCGGTCTACAGTGGATCAGTCGTTTCTCATGCCGTGTTGTTGTTGTGTGCATGTCAGTGCTGTAGAACGAAGACTTCCACTGTAGTAGTGTGGAAAGCAGGGTGTGCAACTTCAAGCCACATGTCGTGTCAGAAGGTTAACTTATTAAAATGCCTTAAAGCCACTGTTAGTATATCTACTTAAGTCCTTAGAGATTTGACCTGGATACAATGAATTGCCGCCTTTGGTGTGGTTCTTTCAGTTTCCTGAGTTTTCCATTTCACTTTCATTCACAGTGATAAGCCCAGTCTGGGCACAAATCCAACAAGGGCGAGCATTCAGCGTTAGGTTAATTTGACGTTGGTTTTTTTTAGTACAAGTAGGCAGTGGATTTACATATTTTTCCACAGTCTAACTGATGTTCACCAGATATTATGGTTTGTTTAAATTCTAAGATCATCAAGTTAGACGGACGATTGAGTCTTTTCCTGAAAGTGATGTTCTCATCTCAACCAGCTTACATAGCAAGTAGGTGATCTACGTATACCGTACTTTGCACACTGAGCTTGGCAGCTCGATCTAGTACATTTGTGTTCGTAGTGAAGCGTGACACTGGTGTTGTGTTGTAGCAAAGTACGTGGCATTTAGAAGCAGATAAATTCCATTGTACATTTCTTTAGGCCAACGATGCTTGGAGGACATTTTTGTTGTGGCACACAATTATCACCCAAACACTGCACAGATTTTGCTTTGTCCTGAAGGACGTGCACTATTCATGGTTCTGCAGCGACTGAGGTAGGCCCAATTTTAATGCCTGCATAAAATATCGGCCTATTGTTCAGTGCAAGCACTTACGTAGGCCTTACCCTAGTTTGAGACTTTATACTTAGGAAAACGGAATACTAGAGAAGAACCATGGAGGGAGATGAAACCGCAAGGTCTTTGAATATGTAAATAATGAAGGCACCAGCTAACATGGTGTAAGTGAGTATCTCAAGTTAAACCTATACTTCAACATAACCGAAGTCTCATCAGATCCAGCGTATCTCATCAATTGACCATCATTCAAAAGCCAAAACAACTATTCTTAACTGACATCATACAGGCATACATAAGTTACTCGTTTAAGCTTTTGAAGCGCCGAGAGTTATACAAGCTAATTCGTTTTTTTTTACTAAGTCGTCTTTAGAAAACGGCAGCTATAATTTGCCGGGATGGTGCCCATTTTGACGGTAACCTATTTAGTTCTTTGATAATATTCATATCAAACATCAAAGTAGAATCTAGGTCGTCAGTAAGCATTGAATATTAGGCTTTTTGAAGGCGTATTCTGGAGATAAAATTCGAGAAGAGGTCTTCCAGCTCCCTGATTGTACTCTACATTTGGTGATTGATAGTGCTTATCTACTGGAAAAGATACACAAACTTCCCCATAGTATCAAATTTCAAGGACGAACAAGATTTTCACTTTAAAAGAAAAACAAAACAAATCTGAGGCAATGCGCCCCGTTTCAAAACTTTTTGTGGCTTGGTTGAAAAGCAGGGGTATTTTTCAGCAAAAATACACAATCTTTAGAGTAAGATATCTTGAATTAGGAAAACGGTATTGAGACAGGTTTTGAAGGACATGGTGGAGAAAACATAATGTTTTTCTAACAAGACCCAGATGAAAACCACCAGAAGATCTTATGCTTTGACGGCACACTGACGTCATCCTTGGGGATAAAAGTATGGAACACGTGCCCACATGCGTAAGACTTCGCCCTTCACGTGTAGCAGACTATGCGCGTATTCGACTGGTTGACAAATCAGCTGTCTGAATATGACAGTGATGGTTTGCTTTGCCCCCAAAGGAAGACGTACTTCATGCTGAGTAACATCATATACGCAAGTTCTCTATACCTTTAAAGGACTAAGCAAACGAAATGCAGATACCGCACATCTCTCCATCTCATATCTTTCTGGACAAGATCAAGAGTAATATGTAGAAATTGTCAAACTATGGGGAGGAATTGCCTTGAGTTAATAAGCTGTTTATGGTTTTTCCTAACCCTATTGATGTGAGTCGAGTCGGTCACGTCCTTTTTCAAGTTGTGGTTCATCGTAGATTGTTTTTGTTCCATGCTATGGAATATCCGTTCAAAGATAGTTAAATATTCCAACGGTTTCAGCTGAGGATTTTCATGTAACTTCTTAATCAAATTGATTTGGTTGTGTTTTCACAGACTTTAGTACAAGGCATTTCAGTTCACGGTTCACGGGTTAAAGTGACAGAATGCATATCAATGTTGCGATTAACAAACTTACCCCAGGACCAATATCCCCTCAATCTTTAAGGGTTGAATCAAACACAGACATGATATTGTGCTTATTTTAATCTACTCACGTTAGGGTGAGGTATATACTAAAAGTACACTCTTCCAAAACGGTCATAGTGGTTCACTATGGGTTTGAAGAAGCCCTTGGCGATAGTTTGTGATAGTGACATATCATACATATGGATGCCAGGACGCAATAATGCAAGTTTTAAGTTAAGTTTCCGTTTTAGTTCAAAACTCTCCCACTAGCTTTAAGACATTTTCCTAAAGGTCGATGTGCAAGGTTTCAATGTGTGAGGCCCTTTGAGCTTGAACAAGAAGTGAAATTAATGCCAAACAAGTTCCGTGCAGTCGTTTAACGTCTCATTGACAAGCTGGACAGTATGTGTATTCCCAAACCCAATGAGAAATACAAATGATGGATTATGGCAGTGCAGTCTGGACTACAATTAACCTGTAAAGCCTGCCGGGCTTGCCAGTACTGCCGTCCAGAGTACGCTCCTGACTGGAGGTGTTTGTAACCCGAAGTCCACCGTAAAGGCGACGGGTCGGCCTGCAGAAGGATGCATGAAAACCATGATATTATTCGGCACGTTGTTCTGCTTGGAAGATATTAAAGGAATGAAATTGTAGTGGAGAAACTCCGAAAGTAAAAACTTGTATGGGAAGGCAATCTAATCGTTTTGGGGAACAGTTCATTTTTAAGGGGGAGGGGTTCATTAGCGAATCTGCCTCTTTCTTGAGACAAAACTAACATTCATATCAAAAAGGTTTGTACAAAAACGATCACTTGCTCATTTTATACCTAACTTTTTAAATTGTTTCAGTCCAAAGTAAGCCTACTCAGTTATTTCTCGGCTTTCAAATAATATTGGTGAATGGAAATTACAAATGAAATGTCGCTTTGGTATTAGAAATATATGATGTTTGGTGATTTCAAATTTTTATGAAGTCTTATTAAAAAAATTTGCCCCTTGAAACTGGACGTCGTGACTTGACCGATCGCGTTATGATTTGGCCGATATTCGGTAATTTTGGAACGCCGAAGTACATATTTCTGATATGTTTTCTGTCCCAAAAATCAAGAATTTGACAATTTGTAATTCTAGTTTTTTAACTTTATTTTCGTGCATAATTTCACTAAATTTAACCGGTCGGGGTTCATGGTTCAAGACACATTTAGTAACAAACGTATTGTCAGCTGCTGGATATGGAAATCAAATTTGTCCTACATTCAAGGGGCAGAATTTTCCAATAACAACTTGGAAAACCCCCGCCCTAAATAATGCGCAATTTCAAGTCTTAAACCACACGGTTTACCGCAAAAAGATAGACCCAAGTAAAACTGAAATGTTAAATATATGGGCCTTAAGAGAAAACCAAGAAAATACATGTGCTAACACACTGTAACGCATTCAATTCCCCTGCTTACGATCGGATTTTTTTTAAACAGACCGTCCATGTGACTAACGAAGTAGATGATCATATTTTATCATAACCCATACACTTTAAAGGCTCCCTGGCAAAATCGAACTGAAATTTCCCGGATTTGGAAAGGAGGGCAGTCTTTCCCGAACGGATTGCCATGTCCCTTTACCACAATAAGCGCCACCTTCACAGTTTCTTACTGCATGTCCATGTGATTAAATGTGTCGGCTTCCATTTCCTGCCGGCATACCAAGGTTGAATACACAGAGTGAAGGATTAGTACATATTATTAAAAAATTACTAACATTACATAAAGTGTCTTAAATAAGATGTACATAAACACATCGTGTAAACTGATGTTCTAATGAGAGTAGCAGCTCACAAATAATAGTAGACGTTCAAGTGTAACAACTAAGTTAACAGAGAACTAGTATAAACATCCATACAGCGAGATCTTCTGACACCTTCCTTATCAAACAAACAGCTTTGGACATGAGCACAATCATAAGATTGTGTTGCGTATGAGCAAAACAGGATATGAGATATAGGAGAGGGATTACAAGATTAGATATGTGTAAAACGTGCCTGAAATTACTCAGTGATCACTGACGAGAGATGGTATTGCTGCCATGAAGACCATGCTGGCTGAAAGCGCCTCTGCAGATACGATGAAATGACGCATGAGAAGAGACGTACGTATAGACCTACCGTACTATCCGCGGAACGTTCTGCTGTAACAAGAATTGTCCAATGCCATGGCAAAATCGGAGGTTGCATACTGTATGCGTCGTGCAAGTGGGCTTTGACGACGTCTTTCATAGATAGTTCTTACTCAGGAGCTTTTCGCGCGGCAAATGCCAGTCATGTTTGAGACCAAGTATTTTTGAAGCATGGTGGTTACTTTATTTTCCATCCCATTACTTCTGACCAGCTTGAATTGATTAAGGATGCTACCTTGCCCCGGGAATATATTTTTTAAATTTCATTGATTTATGGTATAAATATTTCAGAGTTAAGCTGCAAAAAATTGGTGATATATTATAAAGTAAAGCAAATCTTTGGCCAACAATATAAACCCATCACACCTGCTTGTTTCAAGGTCACTTTTAAAGAAAATGTGCAAGTTAAATTGCAAATAACTTGAGAACCTAACATATGGGGTAGTTAGATGGAGTTTTACGGCACAGTTTCCGAGCAATTGGTAAATGCCGAGTCAGCCACTTCCCGTAATGGCTAACTGGCTTGTTTTCCCAACTCCATCGTTCATGCAGTGAACACAAAGCACAGCAGTAGTAGGTTCCATTTTTAAACTAAAACCAAGAAGTGTAGGGTGAGTTTATGTGGCACTGTGGGGTAAAATGTCTGTCTCTCTGTTCAAAAGGTTCAGTGTTTTCAAATCACTGAAGATGTGAATGTTACTTGTACAAGAGGATGATTGCATAGCCATGGCAAATGATGTTTTGATTTCGGAGAAGAATGGATAAGATTGGTGTAGGGCCTATCTGTATGTCCTCACACACAAAGTTCAGCATAAATATTTGTAAAAAGAGCTTTTGGCTGGTGTTCCTTTTACATTCAGTCACCCTCCATTTCACTGGTTGCTTCCAGTACATTGCTGCTATGCTGGGTGTTAGTATCTCGAGGGAGTGTGTTTGTTTGTTGAAGTGGACGGTGTTGATTTGTCCTAAAACCTGAATCATGGAAAAACTACCTCGCTACCACGCATGCTTGAGGCCTTTTAAGAAGAGCTTCCTAAAAGCATGAAAGTAATACCGTATTTGGGAATAACATGCTGACAGCAAACTGATGTAACAGCGACGCAGTATCTGTTACACAGCTCTTTGCTGTTACACAGGACATTGCATACAGATGGGTCATTGTTTATCCAGGAAGTTTTTAAATTTGGATCATCATCTCTACTTTCATGGTGTAATTGAATCTATAGCGTCATGGGTTATGTTGAAGGTTGTTACTTTTGAAGCCTAGTGTAAATTCAGGAATTAATTGCTTGGAATAATTTTTATTCAAAGAGGAAGTGCAGTCACCAAACTTGAATTAGTGTAGTAGACTGTCCTATTTCATGATTGTTTTCCTCAATTGTGAAATCAAAATTACTGGGAGTAACTACTTGTATGTCGTATACGTAAGTCCCAAAATATTATAACAGATACTTCGGTGAGAAATGAGAAGAAAACTGCGGTTTAGCTGCTGCTTCAAAGTCTTGGGTGACTGTCCTTGTCCTATCTTAAGTGCAACACTGTTCACCTGCTAGTGGAAAGTATTACCTCATGGTTAACATAAAGGTATGTATGAAATGTAGACCATGATTGTGTTCAAAATAAATTAAAAATTCAAATGTTCAGTGTTGAGCAACTGCAGCAAGTGCTGCGCTAGTAAGTCTTCGAAGTCCCATGCGTCGAAGTTGTCCCGATAACTGCATGAAACCTTTACCACAGGGTTTAGAATGTTCCCCTTTAATATATCAAACTTCCTCACCAGGACTGTATTACAATGACATCAAAACTTATTGTACAGTCTACTACTATAACTTGAGGGAACAACCTTCACCAAGTTCAACTCTTCAACTCATGAATGTCGCATTTGACATTTGAGCTCAATTTTCATGATCTGCCGACTGATTTAGATTTGTGATGTTGAGAAAAAGAAGCCTGTTGTTTTTGGTAGAGATCAAAGGTCATCTGAGGTCACCAGCGGTAAAATTGCAAAAATTCTGTGCCGTAAATGTAAAGAAAAATCTATCAAACACTGTCACTGGGTGGAGATGGCTCGGTGGTTTGAGCGTACTGCCTTGCATACTGAAGGTCCCCGGATCAAATCCCGGTGGTCTAAAAAAAAATTAACTTGTTCAGCATAATACATATAAGCAAACAAGTATGTACAGAATTTTAAGAAATAGATATAATATAATATTTACAAGTATTTACAAGTAATTTGCATAAACACCAACACCACCACCATGTATTTGAAGGTTGAAATAAAGCGTTCCTTCAAAAAAAAACTTGTTCAGCATAGCTGTTCACAGTGATGCTGAGGGGGTTTAAAATTGGTGAATTACAAAATTGGGTATTTGGTTGTCCGTTTCAGGGAGTTGTCCGACTCAGGAAGTTGTCCGCTTGCTCAGTGGTGCAGAGCAAGTATAACCTCCACCCCCTCCAGCCTTTGGGAAAGTGGCGAAAGACTGGGGATACGCTCACGTCCGTCGGATGGGGACGTTAAATGGCGGTCCCGGGAGTCCCGGGAGTACACGCCTGCCTCGTTACCTCTGAGCACTAGTCGAAAAGAGAAGGCGAAGTTCGCCGGTGTTCATCCACGCTCACTCTGGCATAGGGTCCACGATGAGCCAAAAGGCTTCCTGACCCTCAAAACGTTGAATTTGAATTTGAATGAATTTGAAAATTTGAAAGCTCCGCATACCCTTCCCTCTTTTGGACTAGAGTCGGAAGTCTTGGGATTTTTTTACTGGGTCTACAGATTAGGGAAGTAACGCGTAGGCCTACTACAGAAATAAGCTGAGTGATGACCCTCCTCTAAGAAACTTGTCCTTCCAGACTTAATAACAACCCAGAGCATGCACATTTAACTGTAAAGGAGGTCACCTACAAATTTATAAACACATCCTGCGGGTGATGTCAGAGTTTTTAAAACAAAAGACTGCTGTACTTTTGTGTGTATGGTCTTTTTTGCATTTCCCGCCATCTCACCCAAGGTCAATTGCATCCCATGACTCACCTGGGAGCAATGTCAATTTTTGACAAGACTTCGAGCAGGGTTATCTTTTGTCATCGCTTTCTCCGTTGTAAGCCTTCCGGTGAGTTGTGGTTTTGTGTGATGAGTGTTGCATGCTCAGGCTCAAACCGCATGGCAGCGCAGGTTGTATACATTACCAAGCGCTAAGTGCTTTCCCATGCTGCTGCAGCTGGCTGCTGGCATTTTATCGTTAATCCTTCGCTCCATTGCACAATTCCGCAGAAGGTGAAAGGAAATTCAACGTAAGGTAAACGTGCATATGTTGGCTCAATGGGGAAAAGACTTGGCCTATTGAAAGGACAGTAAGCTGGAGAAAGGGTCTGTACAGATAACAAGGGCGCATGTTCACCAGAGGCACAGTAGTGTCCTGCATCAATGACGTTATATTACATCACCGACCGTCTCAAATTACTTTGGGAACTGTCACCTAATGCAAATGAACAGTATATTTTGTGGTTACAATATACCGAGCTAAGCGTGGAATATCGCACTCAAGAACCTGCTATTGGTTGATTCCAACGTTATTGGTCACAAGAGACCAAGTACTCACTGGACAATGGAAATCACGATGAATATTGTTTTGAGTCCATAAAAATTGGCGGGCTTAGTAATAACCCATCGTCTGAAAGAAGACGTCGCTTAGTAGTTATACATCATAGAATTTACACAAATTGAACTTATCAAGATTCTGAAAAGAAGAAACGAGTGTCTGGCTAGGCATCTCCACAAGACCACAGTAAGATATAGGCATACAGTAATTGATGCAGAAGGCAGGGACGTGACGGCGGACGGTGGGAGAAGAGAAGTTGCATACACTAACTTACAATACATACGCACGCAAAATTGAAGTAGCTAGCTAGGCATTCCGAGGTGGAGGAGTTGGTAAGACTTAGATTTCCAGTGAAGATCGAGTGGTACCATACTGTAGACATAAGCAGCCTGATTGAATATCGCTAACGTTATAATTAGCCATGCCTTGTTACATAATAATATAGGGGGCATAACATTAGACCTAGGCTAGGCCTAGTAACACTAACAGTGCAATATTCAGTAAAGGAAACACAAGTATGATGCGGCATTGTTTACGTTAAAGTTAGGCCTAACGTTAGGCCTAGGATAGGCTAGCCCTATGTAACTTTAGACCAAATTAGACCTCTAGCTTACACTTACAATACTAGTCAGTCATTGGACAGACAAGTTTTATGGTCCTAGGTTGGCTCAGACTGTGGTCTAAAGTTATATGCTCAACCTAGGCCTAGATTAAAGACTTAGCTCACCCTATTCTATAACCTCATTAAGCACTTGGTAAGTTGTAACACTCCATGCTGGAAAGTAGGCTAGAGCTTTTCACAGAAAGATCTTTGGCGTGCGGAAATGTACGCCAACAAATTTGGCGTATGGCGTACAGGGCTGCTACAGGGAAAATTACAATAGTTGGCATACAATTGCAACAATTGGTGTGGCATATAATTCCAAACACCTGCACCTTGGCATGATTCTTTGGTGTATGGCAAATGTCAAACATCCCAGTTGTATATTTTAAAGTGAACTGCAGTTACTGAATTGTTTAGCTTAGTTGAAATGATTCAAGTTGTGACCAGTACTAATGTAGAATCAGTGCCCAGAAATGACATAATTTTAAACAACTCTCAACTTAATTCATAGTCCTAAATCCATTCTTCCACATGTATGTATTCCTTTTACTAAAATTCACTAACGCTTTCAGTCTTATGTTAAAAACTTGCAATTTTTAATTGGACATTTGAATTCTTTATGCAGGACGTTTTAGTATACCATATGATATTACAGGGATGTTTTGGTAAAAAGCGGGGATGTTTTGGTCTGAGGATGTTGTACCCACAGTAACACTTGTGACTCTTTGTGTCAGACCTATTTATGGGCCTCTGCCTAATGCTAACATTCACTCTTGATTTTATCTGCTTTAATAATTATAACTTTGAACAGCTTATGCCATAGGCCTAAAGGAGGCAGACTTCATGTTTGGCCTAGTGCTAGAGCATTCGCCTATCACATGGAAGGCCTGGGTTTGAATTCCAGGTAAAGTTATACAAAGACTAAGTCCTAGATTACGTACTGTACAGCAATACAGAATCAGATTACAATCGAATTCTTTGGAGTTTTTCTCAAAATCTTGGCCCATCCATTGTCGAAAGAAAAAAAAAAATTTCCATCTTGTGTAATTAAATGTGTGATCAATATATGAGGACCACGAAAGTAAAATGATAACTATTTTTTCATGACCTAACATTGACAATAGCTTTTATCGGACTGCCCATATCCAATAAAGGCTGTCTGCAGATCTTGTGACGTTACAGAATTATTAGTATCAGTGAGATGTTCATACTCCTGCGATACAAATCATATATCTACCCAGGTTGGCAAATTGTTGCTCCTTCTTGACCAAAGCTGAAGAAGGTTTTAAGTAACACTCACAAATATTGGAGAGGAATCCAATCCAATATGTGTGTAGGGTGACTTGGGCTTAAAAATGGAACCTACCGTCTTTGTGCCTGATAGTCCACATAGGCAATGGAGTAGGAAAAACAAGGCAGTGAGTCACAAATGCAAAAAAGGTCTGGCTAGCTTAACTTGAACCAATACTGTAGGTTGGAAATTAAGCTGTGAAATACTAACTAACTAACTAGGCCCAGGTAACTCATACTGCTGCAAAAATTCATGTTTTCCATACAGTGACATAGTCGGGGGGGGATGGGGGTTGAACTCCCATGAGCCAACCTTTTAAGAAATATTGTTGCAAAAATCACCTAAAATAACCAGTCTTTCTTCCTCCCTTTGGACCTTTCCATCATGTCATGCTCCATCCCACCCCCCCCCCCCCTCAACCCATGACACAATCCTGGCTATGCTGCTGTAGTGTTTCCATATGTGTGATCTTTGTCACACATCTCTGTCATGTGTCCACCAATGCAGACACATAATTAAAAAATTGCAGGGATGTAGATAATATTGCACAAGGTTTAAGACTCAAGAGGCTGCTTTCAAACATACAGAATTAAAGTTGTGGGATCCTTTCCAGGTTTGTGGGTACCTGGGTCAGAGATGCATGTTAAGACCCCAGTAATTGCACTGTGTATGATGGAGAGGGAGATGAGGGGGAAATTTTTAGCCAGTTCCTCACCCCCAAAAATTAGCTAAGTCAAAGAAGTGTCGCAGGACCCCAACTACAGGAACAATGTGCTTCACATTTAGTTTCACTGTTCTCAAAGGTTTTCCTCAGAATTTTCCTTTGCCCCCCCCCCCCCCCGGCTTCCCTCCCCCACAGTCAAACATTCTGTTGCAGCCTCTTGTAAAGACCCCTTCGGATGCTTGATAAAAACCTGTGTCTTCATTAGACATACTGTAAGCTTAGTTTGTTCACATACAGTACTGAGTCACCTATATTTTGCTCTAGAAATCATTTGAATCCAGGAGACACCCTTGTTTTTAATCTTAACATAGAATATTTTACAACTGCTTGCTGTGTACTTATAAATGAATTGGGAAAATTTTGGGATCCTTCATATACCTCATACTCTTGCAAAAAAGTATCAGGGGGTCCCATACTCTTTGGGGTTTTGGGCGCTCAAAAATATTACCAGAGACCTACATAAAAAAGGCATGTTGGCTTGCAATACAAACAAATCAGCAAGGACCAATCCTCTCTCCCCAAACTGCAATTTTGGTAGGGGTGTACCAAAATTCTTAATTGGCTCAGCTCTTTGATTGACAGCTAATTCAAACAATGCAAAGTGCCAAAGCTTGCATTACATAGCATGAACTGAGAGTTTGAGGGTGTTTTGATTAAATATGCATTGAGCTTTTTTATACTCACCCTGAAGCAATGAACTGAGACTGTGTCTCGATGAGGATGAATTTCAGATAATAGTGGGAGGGGCTTAAGTACAGTAAGAAGGTTAGGAGAATTGGTACTGTTTGGGGTGAGAGAATGGGACCCTTAACTGTCCCTCTGAATAGTCATTTCCAGACAACCTTGTTTTAAAATGATATGCCTGTTGTTATTGAGTTGTTATTGATACAGTATGTACAGTACACACAAAATTACACTGCATTATCTTTTACATTTGATGGGGATAGTAAATTTCTTGGAATGGATGGGTACTGTACGTAAGCATCAGGGCTGGATTTTCGTGGTTGTTTGATTGTCCAGGACAACTAAAACTCCATACGGACAACCAAAAGCCAAATGTTGGTTGTCGGATGGACAACCAGTTTTTCTCACAGAAGGAATTAAAAAGCAGTCTGACTTTATCTGATTGAAGAAGTATAATGCTGACAATGGATCAATTCTTAAAACTCATCACACAATGTTTCAGACTTCAAGTGATTTTGTCTCTCAAGCACATGGCTCAATCCATAAACTAGGGGTCCAATGGGGTTTTTACTGACTTTGCCAATTTAATGCTACATTTCAAAAACAGGGAATACATCAGTCCAGTGCCTCAGGTATTTTAGTATCCTTTACCAACTAGACTATCTTATCATATATAAACTGAATATCCAAAATTAAGTATTTTTTGGAAAATAGACTTCTTTGGTTTGGTGTCCCCCCTCATTT
The DNA here is from genome assembly GCA_037179385.1 of Holothuria scabra. Taxonomy (NCBI): domain Eukaryota; kingdom Metazoa; phylum Echinodermata; class Holothuroidea; order Aspidochirotida; family Holothuriidae; genus Holothuria; species Holothuria scabra. The sequence continues at coordinate 28,616,917 of CM074187.1, forward strand.
TTGCATAATGGCTGTGACATACAAATATACAAATTTGAATAATCAGAAAAACATACTTATCACAGACTGAATTACTTTGCTCATGTGTCATGGTAAGGGTATCACCAAAAGTCAACATTTCTAAAAATATGAGCATTAGCGCTCCACCCAATTTTCCAAATGATCCTTTTGAAAACAACCTGGCGGACATAACTTTTTGGTGTCCCCCTAGTTATGTTGGTTTTTGTAATGTATATTCCATCATTTCTACTGAACAAATACATTCTCAGGTAGCCATAGTTTTTTTGATACAAAAATAGGTCAAACTCTTTTAGATAGTAGCTAATTTGGAAAGAAAAAATCAAAACAAAAGATTTTCTGGATAAAATTCGATATGGACAGAATTTTGGTGTCCCCCTTTGTGAGTTATGTTGGTAAACTTTGATGTTTCACCAATCGCACAAACTAATTAATTTTTGGGTGAACAAAGGTACATGAATAGAAGGTCCCAGAATATTACCAGAAAAGTTAACCCCATGGTTTGAGAATCTTGTATTCATTCCTGATGAACATTTGATTTTTTTGGTGTCCCCCTTCCTGTCAGAGTTATGTCCGCCATAAGCAAACAAAAAATTGATGAAAATGGATCTTATTATTCTATCTTACAATATACTGTAACTGCAAACAGTGGTTTTTGTTGTATTTGAAAGTTACCAGCTCAACTTAACATTTAAAAATCAAACTGGCACTTTGAATGTTACTGTAGGCGTTATGGGGACACCAAATCTTGGTGTCCCTGTTACACGCGACAGACATAATGGAATGTAATATCTTGCTAATATTACATATGTCCATGAAGGGAGAGTAAATAAGATTTCAAATGTTAAGTCTAACAATCTTAGGGTGTCAAAGAGGAAAATTTGAATATTAAAAGCATCATTAATTGGTAAAAATCAGTCAATATTGTACAAAAATATGTTAATGTGTAGACATTTTGGGAACTGAAAATTTTTGAGAAAAGTGAAACTGACTTTTCTAATTTTTGGAGTATTTTTTCAAACTTTTACCATGTTCTTGTTGCAATGGGTATTAAAACACATTCAAATAGCAATTTTCAACCATTTCAGATTTTCATTATTCTTGGGAGTGAAGGTTAAAGACTGCTTTGATGTCCCCGTTATGTTGGTCAATTTATTGGCCAAGTTTATGTTTGAATGAGTGTCCTCATGCATACATAATGCTCAATGCAAAAATATTTGTAGTTTTTATAACTGCTGTTGATACTCTATCATGAGTGCATATTTCAATCAGATAAAATGATTTTTAAATTTTGACCTCATGTCACACTATTGGACCCCTAGTTTATGGATTGAGCAGGGATGATTTTTAAGCAATTGAAATTGGTTGTCCAAAGAACAACCAACTGCAAGAATTTGGTTGTCCTCCCAAAAATTTAGTTGTCCTCCATAAAAGACATGTGAAAACAAAAAAGTTGTGCAATGTGCATTTTCTGGTTTCAAGACGATTGTTTTATTTTTATTACACTGGCTGCTATTTGCATTGCATTATATCTAGCGTGAAAGTCACTTTATTGAAAATAAACATGAAAGGGCTGATGTGAGTGACAGTAATACCCAAAGTAACAGTTGGGGAATCTCCGAGACGACAGAGGTCTGGCCTCTGTGATCATTGCTACTCCCCCCCCCCCCACACATATTATTCATCACTTACTCAAGGATGGACAAAAGACATTTTTTCTCCTGAAAACTTCCCAACGTTCGGTAGACGCAATAAAAATGTGATCTTTAGATCCCCTATTCGTACATTAGGACATGCAGTTGTACCGTCAAAATATGGTTCATTAATACTAAATTTGAACGGTAGCCTACATATCACGATTTCTGAAACTCATTCCTTTTGAATCAAAATCTGACAATCGTAAGCATGGAGTGTCTATTGAACAAAATGCCTTTTTAAAAGCTTGTTTGTTTCAGCTTTAATAGTGTTTGACCGATTATGCTATAATCGGCAATACAGTACCCTTTTACAGATTATTTAATTAAACTGTAGGACCGATCCTGATTATTACAAAGAGGAAAGTCACCGTGACATGTTTGTCCCTTAAGCCCCTTGCATCTAATATATCGCATTCCCGTAACCAGTTCAGGGTGAAAAAATATTGGGAATCGTTACGAACGGAATATCTTTTTGTATACGTGTCATATTTTCACTTCGAAAGTGGAGATACAAATTAACCGATAGTACAGTTGAATTGTTTGTTGTCGATGTCACATGCCCTTTGATAATTTAGCTCTAAGGCCAACATCATGCTTTGTTTAGTTTTCATCCCTCAATCATGTCGGAACATTTGCTGTTGCGTAAATGTACTGTAGCTGCTCTCCCGCTTTAATGAACCCGTGTTAGAGCAATCATGATAATCTAGCAGTTCTGAGCAGCAGAACAAATGCACCTGATTAACGTATCTTATGGTTCCTTCCGGATATAAATATCCCCGTATATTGTTAGCAGCTCTTGTCCAAAACTTACGTCTAGTTTAAAAAGAATGTGCAACTGAAATGCACGTAAGTTCGATCCTCGAAAAAATCCACGTATACAGAGATTTGTGATGCCTCTTGGTGAATTTAGCACGGGGCTCTCCCGGCTTCGCTAGCCGGCTATAAAAGCATGACAAGTGCGATCGTCGTAACACAAACTCAACGGGAAAACTTGTCACGAGACCGAGCATTTTCACACACTAAATCACATAGGCGAAGGCGCGAGTTGTAATTGGCTGGCTACAATCAACGCAATTGAACCAACCACGATGCAAGGGCCAATTTAAATTTTGCAATGGATCCTATGCATATGATGTCAGTAAGCAAAACATGGTGTCTTGTTTGGCAGCAAAAAGGGACACGCACGTAAGTGTAATATATGCATGGGCCGAGAAGTTTGCTGCACGAGACCACGTGCATCACTGTTTTCGTTTGCAATGACGTGGTATGACAACATTGAATAAGTCCTACTGTAAATAACATTACAGAAGGAATGCTGGGGATGGCTTAATTTATGCAAGATACAGGTAACAACCACCGAACTTCACAAGATTCTTCATGCTATGTGTACAAAACGTGCTCAGATATGTATACAAAGCTTGGGGATTTGAAAAACAGCGAAACACTGCAGCTAGTTAGTCTGTTCTATGTGTTTTGTGCACAACCATTTGTACAGCAACTTACGCAGCGCTTTCTGCCAGACAGCAAGGTATACACCTTGAATGCAATTTTAATTTCAGGTAATACTACTGGGTTATAGCGGAAAATATCAAACGGCAGGGGGAAAATTTATACATTTGTGATTATCAGTGCATCCCGTTTTGGCGGGAAGTTAAAAGATTGAGTATTTACAGGAATTTTACTGAAACTAAGAGCAACTTTCAAGTTGCAAATAATCGGTGGTAATGATCTGTTGAATGAAGATGTTTTACCAGTGCCAATTATTTACCGATAACGGAATAATTGGCCCGATGCTGATTACATAACAACAAAGACAGGCGAACAGTCCTTTCCAAGAACTTTTCGCGCCAGCACGTTGAACATAATCCCGGAGAATGTGTATGAGCACGTTCTGTACAGTTCAGCTGAAACAATGATCATCCACGAGGCTGCTTGTTTGGCATAGTGCGTATCGTGGTCCGTCTCCAGGGTTGTTTTGTTCTGGTGTGCTTTTCGTGAAGGTACAGATGTGTTTTGTTATGCGAGTTCATGAAATGTTAAGATGTTTTGGTTGCATAAGAGTGTTTGTTGTACGCTTTGTGTATCAATATACATTACCAAAGGTAAAAATTAGTCGTCCAAAGGACAACCTTAGGTGGTTACTTTGGTCGTCCTGCAGAAACTTTGGTCGTCTCGGATGACCGGACGACCGCTAAAATTCATCCCTGTTGAGCCACATCTTTTTTATTCATCAAGAGTCAAGACCAGTAATACATGAACACAATTGCTGTTTTGTCATTGTGCAAAAAAGTTCGGACAACCAAATTTCCTTGTGGACAACTAAAACTTCATAAAATGGTTGACCGAAGGACAACCAAAAATTTTTCTGAAAATCAAGGCCTGGGTATATTGAACCAGTAGTTTACCAGTACAAAGTTGGCATTGGGTAATGGAAAAAATTTGAAATGAGTGTGATATGTTAGAGACAGTTTTCAGTTGGTTCACCAGAAGATTCATCTTTGCTGTGAGAGTTCAGGAGGGATGATGGCGTGGAATTATCCTCTCAAAGAATTTTGGTTTTGAAGTTGATTGGGAGAATTTAAGTTTGTTAGTGTTAAAGGCAGTTTATTCATTGGTTATTCATCACGTCAGACAGTTACACAACTCTTTCAACCCAGACTGACTTCTGCTGTAGCCCCTCCCACAACTGTCTTAAACCTATCCTTATCTAGACAAGTGTACCTACTGTGCATAGTAGGCCGAATGGCATGCTCATGGTTCAATCATATCCCTAACACCTGCCAAAGTGAACACTGCCTAAATTGTTTTGGATAATCTTGTGAGAGAGGGACTGGCCATGTACAGTATGGCTAATATTATCCTTTGTTTTAACAAACTTTATTTCAAGGAAAGTTGTTACATTGGTATGTCATGAGAGTATTATTTTGGAACCTTGTGTTGTGTCCGCTAAAACTCTTGTATTAATTACCAAAGCAAAAGTGAAATTAAGAAATCAAGGAATATTTTAAAATAAAGAAAAATAAAAGAAATAGAAGGTGAACAAAAGACATGTTATCCCTCAACACTCCACATCATTATTTTTTGCATAGCAAACAAGTTCCTCCTGAAACCTTCAAACTTTGAAGAAGTAGGCCTATGTCTTGAGAATGTTAAATTATTGATATACAAACCAATTGACATTTCCTTGAAAAATCTTTCTCTTTCAAGGCCTACTGTAATCCTCTGACCCCAAACAGTTCCAATTCTCCTAGCCAACTAACCTAAGACCCTCCCACAACTGTCTAAAAAACTCATCCTCATCGAGGCACATCTCAGTTCATTGCTTCAGGGTGGAGTATACAGGACTCATGTGTAATTAAAACACTCTCAGTACCATACAGTACATGTTGCACATATTATACAGTATGAGCTAAAGTACTCTTCATTTCTTGACCTTGCCTCAGTCAAAAAGCTTTTCATGCCCATTGTGAATTTCAGTAGCCAACTACAAAATTGTAGTTTTGGGGGAGAGCTAACTGCATTCAACTCTCAAATAAAGTCAGACTTTTGGTGGCATGTCACTGCTGTATGCAGTACTGCACCCTTAAGGCTCAGCATGGTAGTGGTGTTGCAATGTAACTTGGGGAATCCCCTATTTTTTGCTTCAGTTCTGCAGATTCAAATGGTACAGTATGAATTTTGAAATGAATACATCAGTTGTAGCTCCCTTGTACATTAGGCTTGCAATGTGGGCATCTTCTGTATGCTCAAACATCATAGTCTGGTCATGTGAACTACCACACTCTAAAACTGTTTAACTTTGCCAAATACATGTTGTTGGGCAGGTCAAATTTGTTCCTTTTTGATTCCTTGACGTAAGCAGGCAAGGAATCTGTGTGATGATGATGGTTTTTCTGTGTCTGTGTGTTTGTGACACTTTGCTTAAAACAACCTCAAAATAGGAATGACTGAAGCTTTTCCTAGTTGCTTTATAGATTTATCATGTTGAGAGGAAGAACCCTGTATTGATTTTGGTGGAGTCCAGAGGTCATTTGAGGTCACAAGCAATGGGAAAACCTCAAAAATGGCCTGTAAACATGTTGGATCTCAAGATAGGAATGACAGACACTTTCCATGTCTGGTATAAAGATTTTTCATGTTGAGAAGAATAACCCCATTGTTTGTGGTGGAGGTCAAAGGTCATTTGAGGTCACTAGTGGTCAGAACCCCAGAAACCTCATAAATGTAATATCTCAAGGTAGCAATGACTGATGCTTTTCATAATTGGTATAGATTTGTCACACTGAGAAGATGATTGCCAATATTCAAATGGGTGAAGAGCAGAAGTCATTTGTGGTCACCAAAGCCCTGTGTAAACACAGAAATGGCTGGTAAAACATGATACCTCAAGAAAGGGTTGACAGGCACTTCTCAATTTCTCATCTCTGGTATATTTTTCCTCTTGAGAAGATTCCTTTTGTTTTTTGGTAGAGGTCAAAAGTCATTTCAGGACATCATTGGTCAAAATCTCCAAACCTGGTGAACACATCTCAACTCAGAAACAACCAACACATTTTATATTTGGTATATACTGTAGATTTATCATTAAGAGGTTATTTAACCTCAAGAATGGCTTAAAAACATACAATCTCCAGATAGGAACAACTGACTCTTCATATGTGGCATATACTATATATTTGTCATGCTGAAGGGGGATCCCTACTGTTTGTGGTAGGGTTAAAGGTCATTTGAGGTCACCAGAGGATACACTGCTAAAACCATGTACTACAGTGTAGGCAGCTTCACTTTCCAATTGTTTTACTCCTAGAGAGTTTGAAGTTTGCAACTTTTTTGCTCATTTTGTTCCCCTGAAAAGACTCCTCTCTGCCATCTGCCTTATCCCAAAAGGTTTACCCCTCCAGTTCTTTGCCTGGTCACAGGTTGGAAGGGCTTGGTAAATCACAGTATTTCAAAATTGCAATGATGGAAAAAATGAACAGAGTTTGATTCATAGATTTGCCTTTGTTTTTGGTGGAGGTCAGAGGTCATTTGAGGTCTCATGAGCTAGATGTGGGAAAACCTCGTGAATGGTTTGTCAACACAATCCCAAGATTGCAGTGATGGGACACTGCATGTCGGGTTAGCACATTTGTTGTATCAAGAGGAAGGAGCCTATTGTTTTGGTCGAGGTGGAAGGGCATTTGATTTCACTAGGAGGACATGTGAAAATTTGTGAGAAGCTGAACCCATTGAGGGGAGGAACTTTGTTTTTGGTGGAGATCTGGCAGGTCACCAAAGATCAAATGCCAGATCAGCAGAGGTCAAATGTCATATGAGACGGCAAGACACAGGGCTGCAAGTAGTTAAGTTGTAAGTGTTTCATATGGATGCAATGTCGTAAACAAAAGAACTCTCATTGTTTTGGGCAGGTCAGAATTAAGTCATTTGGGGTTGTAGAATTTCCCAATAATTTCCAAGACTATCATCAGAAGTCACCAGAGGTCAAAAAGCCAAATTTCTGAAGTTTTGCTTGTGGCAAGGAATCACCTAAGACTTTTGGCTTTCTGGTTAAACTGCCCATCTCTGATGTTTACTTAATGTAAAACTGTCACTGCATTTTATGAAAGAATGGTAATAGACGTAATTTATGTGAAGGAAACACTATTTGTCTGCCCTGTTCTCTCTGTATCTGTAAGCCTGTTTTATGTCATGTAGTGTTGTGTAATATTACAGTATTATTATTGCTGTTAAGTACTGCAGTGTGAACAGCCTTGCATCATAATCTGGCAAATGTATCAGAACTTAATATTTCTTCATACATTCATACTTTAGGTACAGTGGCTCTCTCAAAGTAGAGAATGCCAGGAATCTTGACTCAAGTTCTGTTTGTTTTAAAACATAACTTATGTTGTACAGGTAGTCACTTGGAAATGGAGAAAGTTGTTTTTGATATCAAAGATTTGCATTCTAACCTTGTTACTCATTTTGGTGGTAGTCAAGTTAGGTAGTCAAGTTAAGATAAACAACACTGGCCATGCATTAAGTAGAGTATAATGCATGATGCATGATGACTCAGTGATGCACCGGTTGCACTCTGGCCATGCTTTTGTGCATGTTTGCAAACAGTAACCCCCAATCATGCATTATCCTCTATGAAGAGCCTACTGTACGTCAGGCATTGTTTTAAAACCTTGTTCAATCATTTCCCTTACAACAAGATTTTGATTTTAAAGACGTAAAATGCATTAAATTTTGTTAGTAAATTACCATAAAAAAACAGCACAACCCCGAGCAAAATTGAATGAACCTACAGTAAGATGAATGTCTTTATCTTTTACAATGGGTGTAGATGAAGATAATGCTTTGTCACATGATTTTAACACATAGATTTATTGAAGTTGATTGTTATTAGCTCAAACCAGCTGAAAGAGCACTTTGAGCTGGTTTGGGCTTTTAAGATCTACCACCGTCACTCTCTGTCCGTCTATCCATCAGTCTATCATGTCTGTTCACAATTGCCTTTCTCATGGGCACATTTTTATTTCACAAAACTTGGACACACTCTTCATTGAACATACCATAGGGTCATATGTTGTGTTCAAAAAGTTGAGGTCAAGGTCATCAAGGGGTCATTACTGGCTGTTTTGTGAATATCTTTAAAGTGTCACTTCTCCCACAAATAGTACTCAATATCCTTGAAAGTTGGCCATACAGTGTTTCTTGAGTACTGCACATAGATTTTTGATTCTTTGCTGAAGGCAGGCAAGAATTCTATGGGATGATAATGTCGTGTATGTGCGCACCTAGAAATGATGCCTTAGCAGGTGCCGGTCACTCACAAGAGCTCAAGCCTCACACGTCTTTCCTCCCTCGCGCAGAGCTCGTAACTGGTGTAGCTACCGCAAAAGTCGGACACTGCAATGAGCTCTGTCACATCAATATGCAAGAGCCCGCCTTGGGGCAGCATTCACGTTCTGCATGACTTAACCTGCTAAAGGGAAATTCTGTCCATTTCCTTATGGGGAACTGTTCTCTGTACCCCGTAAGTACGGGTATGTGCTGCGTGTGTGTGTATGTATGTGTTGACTCGGAATGTGAGGTACTGTATGTGGTGTGATAACTCAACCAAGTGGTCAATTATTCTCAAACTTGTTAGTATGTACTGTAGCTGTTGTTGAGTAGATGTGCACTTTCATTTTTGGTGTAGGTCAAAGGTCACTGGGGATCTCCAAATGCCAAAAAGTGATTTTCTCTTAGTAGCTGTTACTTGGTATCCATTGTTCAAACAGTGGCATAATTTTAGGATAAGTTAAACTGGTAGGAGGTTGAAATGTCCCATCTTCATGGGACATTCCTGAGCTGAGAATAAAATGTTGAAGTTTGTTCACTCACATTAAAATGGTACATAGTGCAATAATTTGTGATGTCATTCTTGTACTACTCAAATTACAATCTTTGTATTTGTTTGTTTTTCCGAATGTTACTGCACCTTGCACCAAGGTGTGGTAGCACTCTTGCTCTTATGAGGTGAAGTAATTAATTGAGCCCTTCTTGTGCAATATGCTATGCAAGCAAACAGGAAGTGTTCAAGGTCATAAAAAACTTTTTTAATTTTAAAGGAAAACAAAGCGTGTTACTGCATGTGTTGTACAACAAGACAGTCCCAAATTATTGCTCCATAGACCAATTTGTTTTAAGTGAATAAACTTCAACATTTTATATCTCAGCTCAGGAATGTCATATGCAGAGGGAAGTTGGACTGTTAGAATTCATTGCTCATGCTTGTATATTTTTGAATTTTTTTACTTAAGGTACTGTTTAAGTCAAATTAAGTGACAGGTTAGTTAGTGTTTACAGAAGGTCATTGGCATTGTAATGTGAGTCATGCAGTATGATAACTCAGTAACCAAGTAACATAGGGGGTGGCATAATGAAAAGTTGTGTTTGTTTAAGTAAAGTGCACGTGTTGACCTACTTTTACCTCATTTGGCCTTTGTGACATTTGTGTGACACTTGGATTCACCTTGTTGAGAAGAACAAAAATGGCAAATACACTTACCATCCTATGATGTTTTTAATTTGAGTTACAGTAGAGCATCTGCCTCTCTGGAAGGCCTGGGTTCAATTCCCAGGTCAAGTCTTACCAAAGACTCTAAAAATGGAACATAGTGCCATTGTGTGTGATGCTCCGCATAAGTAATGGAGTAGGGAAAACAAGCGAGTGAGCCACAACTGGAAAAAAGGCTCAACTTGAACCAATGTGTTGGAATCTGGGCCGCAAAACTCGATCTCTTACTAACTGACAATTTATTGACATTCCAGTGAAAAGTTGTTTGGTGTGTATGCGTGTTATACCTGTATGCATGGAATGTGAGGCATATGTTCGATAACTCAATAACCAAGTGATATAGGGAAGTCACACAATGGACAGCTGCATTCATGTAAAGTGCACGTGTTGACCTACTTTGACTGTGTTTGACCTTTGTGCTTTTTTTTTATAAGGTCTGGATTCGAATTGCTGAGACAGACCAAAAAGGCAATTAACTACCATCTTATCCTGCCCAAACTCAAATGAAATTTTAGTGAATGGTTAAATGAGTATAGGTATTTGTCACATACCATAGGAGGTATGCGCAGCAGTATGATGACTTGAAAAATTAAGTGATCAATTTCACTTAAACTGCGAGTGTTTAAATGTTTTTGAAGTTTAATGTGCCCTTTTGTTTTTGGTGGAGGTCAAAAGTCATTGGGGTACAAGGTGCAAATGCCTCAACTTGCTCTTCCCTTATTACAAAATCATCTCAAATGCAAGGAACCATAGTGCCCTTGTTTGAAAAAGCTTGTAACATTTGAGTAAAAAGATATCGTACAATCTACTTCACTCCTACTTACCTCTCCTTTTTCACAAATGGACTGTTCCATTTACCGGGGAATGCTCACTGGCAATGTCTCCTGTAGGTGGTGCTATCCCCTAATAGTGTAGGAACCATCCCTGAACACACCCTTGCTTCATGTGCCTAAGGAGTCAAAATCATCTCAAATGCAAGGAACCATAGTGCCCTTGGGCCCTTGTTTGAAAAAGCTTGTATAACGTTTGAGTGAAAAAGATATGGTACAGTACATGATGGCATTATTTGAAATGGAACACTCATGTATCATCTAAACCTCAGTGCATTTTTGGATTCTGGTTACAACCCCACTGGTGTGTGCAAACTGGTCTCTTTTACTCTAAACATAGATTGAACTGGTGTTATGCAGAAGATGATTGGATATGCCCAGCCAACCTCATGCCAGTTATCAAGTGGAATGGATTGTAATGGAAACTCTTGGGCTCATCAACAGAAGGACCAACATACTCTAGAAGCTAAGGTGAGTGTAACAGCAAAGGAGATAGGGCATTTGTACAGTACTTACCACTGATCTTTATTTAGATATGGGCAGTTCCAGATCAGAAGATTAACCCTGAAATTTAAAAGTACTTGACACAAATGAATTTGACGGTCAAGTGAAAGCTTTCTGGGCTCAGAAAATAATGTCCCTATGTTTTGTCAGTATAAAAATGTGATTAATTATTGTTCATATTTTTATGACAAGAATGCAGTAAAACTGACCAAAATCTCTATTCAATGACAACACTTGATAGCAAGTATGAAAATGATATTAATCACTCAAATGTAAAAGCACAGATCATGGAAAACTGATCCAACCATATTTTTTTTCCTTTTAATCATTTTTGCCCCTTTAGTAAACTGAAAAAACTTAAGCCACTTTAAATGTCCTTCATTTACCTAAAATACATGGGTGTTTTCTTATTTCAGGAATATTAGCAGATTTGCTCATTTTGTACAGTAGGTGTGTTACTGCATGTAAATTCTAAGAAAAAACTTAATATCCATTGTTTTTGTATTTCCATTACCACAATTAATTTCAATTAATGCATAAATTTACTCAGCAACCAAAGTACTGATTTTAAAATGAGATGTGGTACAATAGAGGTAACTGCTTTGGGAGAACACTGATCACCTTCAAAACAGGTTTGCCTCATAGAGTTCTTGAGCAAAAAACCAAAGTTTTGTCTGAACCCTTGTCTGTTTTGCTATAATCCAGTTGCCAACCTCATTTATATTCATATCTCATTAAAGAAAGATAGTCCTGTATCAGGATTTGGTGGTAATGAAAGGTTTCAGTAATAGATAAGAAATGATGGTATTACAGTAGTTTGATGTTGTCCAAATGTTGTATTAGTACTTGAGATACACTCCCTTAAATCCTGCAATAAAGTCAAAATGTCCTTCCGTTACCGTGGAATTGCCCATATCCCAACACATATTTTGGTGGTACAGTAGGCTGAGGAAGAGGAAGACCGGCAGCCTCTGGCATCTCCTCTGTACTATGTGTACAGTAGTTGTTTACCAGGTTCTCTGTGTAGGTGGGATTGAAAGGGTAGTAGGAGGTTAGTATCTGGGCTCATAGATCCCCAGGAATTCTTAGAATACTGTATGTCCCTCTGTACCATATCGAAAAAAATTTTGGCTTTGGACTAGTCTTTTATGTCTGTGTTAAAATTGCCTGCAAGTATAATCTGGCATAAATGGCACTGAATTCATGCTCTCCCTTATCTAAAGGGCAGTGCGTGGTCCATGGAATTTCATTTGAAATCTGAAAATGCATGTTTTTCAATTTTCAAGCTTCATAACATTTTATCATGACAGGTATTGTCCGTTACCTACTCTCACCCCACCTGCCAATGGCAACTTGGGGAAGGAGGATCAGGCCACCTTATTGATTTGTGGGGAGCCCTTCTATTGGCCCAGCAGAGCTTTCATTATGTGGGTAACTTTCATCATTTAATGCAAGTTTTCAGGAGTCAAGATGAGGTTCATGTCTGTCAGGAATTGGAGCTTCACAGAGTTAAAGCGGCTCATTGAGTTGGTTCATGAAATTCAACAAATTTTTCCAAACATGTTGTTTTCTTCACATACCAATTACAAATAGTCAAACTTAGGCAATTTCCTACCCCTTGCATACAAATTACTGTTTAACGTATGAGTACTTAACGGTTCAAGTCAGTTTTCAAAATTTCGTGACCTGACACTTTTTCAAATTATGTACAAAACCGTTACAAGTCAGGACGCTAGAAAATTCAAAATGTTAACGTTTTCTGTGACTTTTGGACTTCAAACTTGACTTGTTATGCAACTACTGTATAAGCATTGTCATGTGGTAGTGACCCTTTAAGACTTTTATTAAGTTATTGATATGTAGGGCCTAACCGCCATATCTGTGCGTCTAGGCCCACAATTTTTTCCCATTTACTAGTAGGTCTAGATTTCCTTGTTGTAACTATAAGCAATGCCTCTTTATGTACTGTACATCGCCCGCGCATTTCCTTCTGTTTAAAGTCATCTTAGAAATGTCTAATAGTTTGCAAATTAGTATGAATTTAATCAAGACTGTGAATGAAGTGATCACCTGGAATTATATTTGAGTTTGAATTTTTGTTTTACTCTATTTAATTAAGTTGAAATTTTCACTGGTGCGAGGGCCGATCATGCTGATGTAGTGTTGCTTCTCAGATCAGTGTATGCTATAACGTACACTACCTCTAGAATCTGCATGCAAGCCACAGTGATTCATACCGTAGCAACGGGTGGCCAACACTGCAAGTCAGTTTTCAAGTTATGTAGAAACTTGCCGACAAGATGTACTGCGTGCCGTATATATTCTGCAAGAATCTTTAACAACTCTGTCAAAACCGAGCCGACCCTGCGTACAGTAATACTAACGATTTCCTAAAATACACAATACAGGACGCTACTTCAAGTATACCGAAATGAAAATCAAACCTAAAAATAAATTCGAGACTTGTACAGGCCGATATAATGGTTTATTGTGTCAATATATTGCAAACGAACACTTTTCCACTATAAGTTTAGTGCCAAGATATGACTGCAATGATTTCGTAAATATTGACGATAATTTAAGACGCCAGGATTGTTGGTTTGATTCTTCACCACGAAGCAAAATAACCTCGTGTTATGTATAGAATACTAGGATGTAACTACCAGCACTAAAATTGTTTGGGAAAAAAACGATCTAAGCAAAATTTCATTATCTTGTAAGCACCAAAATAGCGCCGTTTACGCACGTGTGGTGGAGAGTTTCTTTTCGACAGGTATTTGATTTGAAGGGTGTCCCAACCTCAACGGCAGGGCGGTTATGAATGAACCTACGGAGTTCTAATAGGTACGCGACTTCTTAATAAGGCCACGATACCGTTGGTGTTGGCGCACATGTACGACAGATGCAAATTTCACAAGAATTATTTTTCGGATGTGATCGAGAATACTGTAAACAAAGGCTGGGATCGGTAGATATTTTGAAAGAAGTAATACAAACAGCTCCAAGGTGGAGTTAGCAGGATTGCTTTTTGAGTCCAAAAACGTTCAAAAATTAAAATATGAAAAAGGCAAAGGTGTAAAGAAGTATTGATTTTTGATTCCTTGCCGTAGGCAGGCAAGGAATCTATGCGATGGTGATGTCGTGTGTATGTGTGTGTGTGTGTGTGTGTGTGTGTGTGTGTGTGTGTGTGTGTGTGTGTGTGTGTGTGCGTATGTGACGCTTTGGCTTGTAAACACGATATCTCAAGAAGGGTAAGTCCGAGGGATCTCATACTTGGCATGTGGATTGCCCATATTGAGTAGATGATCCCTATCGTTTTTGGTGGACGTCAAAGGTCATATGGGGTCACGAGAGGTCAAAAAGTCAAAATCTTGTAAACACGATATCTCGAGAACGGTACATGTGACTATACTCATATTTGATGTGTGGGTTGGTCATATTGAGTAGATGATCCCTATCGATTTTCGTGGAGGTCAAAGGTCATTTGGGGTCACGAGAGGTCAATAGGTAAATTCCTTAGAAATTGCTTGTAAACACGGTATCTCAAGAAAGGTAAGTGTGACTAATCTCATATTTGGTGTGTCCATTGGCCATATTGAGTAGATGATCCCTATTGTTTTTGGTGTAGATCAAAGGTCATTTGGGGTCACTAGAGGTCAAAAGGTCAAAACTTCGTAAACACGATATCTCGAGAACGGTACATGTGACTATGCTCATATTTGGTGTGTGGATTGGTCATATTGAGTAGATGATCCCTATTTATTTTTGTGGAGGTCAAAGGTCATTTGGGGTCACAAGAGGTCAATAGGTAAATTCCTTAGAAATTGCTTGTAAACACGGTATCTCAAGAAGGGTAAGTGTGACTAATCTCATATTTGGTGTGTGCATTGGCCATATTGAGTAGATGATCCCTATTGTTTTTGGTGGAGATCAAAGGTCATTTGGGGTCACGAGAGGTCGAAAGGTCAAAACTTCGTAAACACGATATCTCGAGAACGGTACATGTGACTATGCTCATATTTTGTGTGTGGGTTGGGTATATTGAGTAGATGATCCCTATTGTTTTTGGTGGAGGTCAAAGGTCATTTGGGGTCACGAGAGGTCAAAACGTCAAAACTTCATAAACACGATATCTCGAGAACGGTACATGTGACTATGCTCATATTTGGTGTGTGGGTTGGTCATATGGAGTAGATGATCCCTATCGTTTTTGGTGGAGGTCAAAGGTCATTTGGGGTCACGAGAGGTCAAAAGGTCAAAACTTCGTAAACACGATATCTGGAGAACGGTACATGTGACTATACTCATATTTGGTGTGTAGGTTGGTCATATCGAGTAGATGATCCATATTGTTTTTGGTGGAGGTCAAAGGTCATTTGGGGTCACGAGAGGTCAAAACGTCAAAACTTCGTAAACACGATATCTGGAGAACGGTACATGTGACTATACTCATATTTGGTGTGTAGGTTGGTCATATCGAGTAGATGATCCATATTGTTTTTGGTGGAGGTCAAAGGTCATTTGGGGTCATGAGAGGTCAAAAGGTCAAAACTTCGTAAACACGATATCTCAAGAACGGTACATGTGACTGTGCTCATATTTAGTGTGTGGATTGGTCATATTGAGTAGATGATCCCTATTGATTTTCTGAAAGGTCAAAGTTCATTTGGAGTCAGCATGTTCAAAGCCTGACAAGCTTTCCTGCACAGTCTTTCAAGAAATGTCACTTGTAGGGTCCTGTAACTTGTCCTGTAGATGGCACATAGTGAATACATGGTCCCAGAAGTTTTTGGTGGAGGTCAAATGTCATTTGGGTTCACAACGGGCAAGGGGGATCTCAATGTAGGAAGATTGGATGCCTTGCATGTGTACTTTGTGGGCACATTATGGAGCCCTGTTAATTGAAAAACATTGCCAAGCAATGTCAATGTGAAAAAAGGCCTTACATTTCAGCGGCAAGGAATCACTAAGCCTTTTGGCTTTCTGGTCTTTCAAAGGTTTTTTCTATCATATTTCTAATATCTGTCTGTTTGATTTGAACAAGTTTGTGAACGTGATCGCTACCTCTACGATACAGTTGTAAACTTCTCATGTTTATACAGTACCCAAAGGGGCATGAACAAATCGTTGCTATAGGTCTACTTTATTCATCGTCGGGAGTATTGCTTGTCTTCCCCAAAAAGCTCTTCACCAAAGAATCGGGAGGACTTAAGAGAAAAATGTGTAATCACCGAACCTGAGGGATGTTGCGATCAGGACCTTTTTATGAAAGTTTTTTTAATACCAGGTGCAAACACTAGATCTAACCCATGCCAATATTGGATCATTCCATCATGAAAAAGGCGGATCAAAGTTTGTAACGACATCGGAGTAACTCTTGAAAGAAATTTAATGATACAGTTGATATGTATTGCAGGTTTGTTCTTTATTTGAGCAAAAGGGATGTCTGAAACTGTCATCAAACAACTGTGGGACCAAAAGGAAGCGAAAATGCAACTGAAATAAGTGAAATATTACATAGGAAACAACAACTTTGCTGGCTTGTTATTACTAATGTTTACTTATCCTTTATGGTGATTTATAGAAACTTTATGCGGATGAGGGGTTGGTCAAGTGTTGTCCTTAAGTGGACGTTCACAGTAGCTTCTTCGGGAAGTAGTATCATGTTTGGTTTCGCCGAATGGCCCTTTGCCAGAGGGTCGGGAGGACTTTGGAAAAAGGCTTGCACACGAAGACGCAAGATCACGCAGTAAAAATTTTCGTTGTAATTTTAACAAAGTTATCATGATACAGAATATCGGTATACTTCGGCAAGTGAACTTAGCTGAAGAATGCCGATCCGATATTTTACCAATGTTGGCGAATATCGGCCCGATCCGATGTCCAATCCGATTATCGGTTGAGCCCTATTGATATCAACTCAATGTGCCCCTTTAAAAGGATCAGTTGTTGTTGGAGTGTTTCTAAATCTGGCCTTTGGGAATTTCCCCTTATGTGTCGTTTGTTACAAATCATCATAAAATGGGTGAGATAACCCCTTCTCCCCTTCCCTGAATTACAAAAAATATACAAATATTTTCCAACTTAACACTCAACTGTTTTCCAGGAATTGTATTAACCAATCACATTGTAGCTTCAAACCTTTGATAATCTATAACTTGTCTGTATTACAGCACCCAGAGCTTGCAAAGTTACTTGATATGGATGTTGGAACATCTGCCATTGCGCAATTACAGCGAGTTGCAGCCAACCATTTGCCAGATGTTTCTCCTGGGGTGAGTACTAGTGTACTGGTACAACTTGTAGATTAGGGTTCTTCGTAAAAGTATGGCAGAGATACAGTTACTGTACAGTATTTGTAAAAAAACAGTTTTCGAGACTGTTCAAATTTTCAGGCATTAAATAGGTTGTTAATTCATGGCGAAGACATGTCAAGTTTTAAGCATAGTTTTACTTTTCACTTGTTGTACAGTGTACCTAAGGAATGGAGTCATCAGCTGTAAGTGCAATGTCTCTTTTCTTCTATCATATCAAAGGAAAGTTAGTTATCAGATCAGGAAATGTTGCCCCCACCTCCCTCAATTTCTCTTGTGCTTCATCTTCAAGAGAGGCCTCTACCAGGTGGCAGGGAGGTGGTATTGTTAGTTGGGGTGTTTTTGACCAATAGAATACTGTAGCTGCATACCATGGGGGGGGGGGGGGATTTGTAAGGAACCCTTTTCATTATTTTAATTTTTGTATGGGCCTGTATTTCTCTAAAACATGCATACTGTCTAAGAAATTCACCTAGTTATGTGATTGCATCATATTATGGTTGAGATTTCCAGATCTTGCCACTGGTAAGAAGATCAGTTTCAGTTTGAAAGGGATTCCATCAATGCATTTCACTATGCTAGTGCTATGACTATATTGGGCTATTGCATCATGGAAGTACTTCCATGATTGCATCATTATCATGAAAGTTAGAAGCAAAATCACTGTGGTGGGCTATTGCATAATTTATTGTGAAATTTCGAAGTCATCCTGTTACATCCAGGTTTTGAGCTGAACTAGATATAAATCTTATCTTCTTGTTCTCTGCCCTGTCAGCACATACATTAATATTCAGAGTGAGTGTGTTTTGCAGAGTTGAGAAAGACAGCTGTGGAATTGCAAAATGTACCATTACCATATTTGGTGGGTAACATGTGACTTATCAGAACAAAGGAATTCTTGGCACTTGCCAAAAATGCCAGGGAGTTGGGAGAGACAGCCTTTACAGGTGTCACAAGGTCAGCTGCAAACTGATTCGTCAGCAGCATTATGACCTGACCCCTGCCACTGCTTCCAGAAGTTTCAAGTATGTAGTGGAACTGTTCTGCTGTCAGAATGGGCAGTTGGTCATGGTCAGAGTGCTCCACAAGTACTGTTAGTGTGTTCCCTCTCACAACTAACACATGAAGTAGGTCAACTTGGAGTTTTAAGAGTAATTAGAGGTTGATGGTTTGTGTAAACAGCAGAGTTGGTAAGGAGTCACAAATCTTCAAATGAAAAATGACTGAGTTATTTAGATTGATGAGATTTTATAGCACAGTTTCTAATCAGTTGAAGTCAGGGCAGGCCGTGTGGCTTTTCCCAGTTGTGGCTCAGCTTCTTGTTTTCCTTACTCCAAAGAATATTACCAAGTGCAATGGCAATGAGAATGGAAAATGACTGAGGGATTGAACCATAGTGTTCCTCATGGAAAAGAAAAAAGGCAACTGTTCTAGTCACTGACTCAAGTCACATTTATTTAAAGCAGTATGACTCAGTCAATTTCAAAATTGAGTGTCTCATAGAATTCTGATTATTAAACAGTTATACTGCCGAGACAGTGATCCAAATACAGTGAGCCAAGCAGAAGATGAATCTTGTAGAGTGGATAATTTTTCAGGCTTTGACAAGGAGGGGTATGGTACAGTATTGAAGAATTAACAGGTGCTTTCTCTATGTGTGTGTTTACGGTATTGGTTAGACACTCAAGTTTCATGTGTAGTTAGATGGAGTTTTACGGCCCAGTTTCCAACCATGTTGAGTGTACACTAAGCAGTACAGTATCTGGTAGGCTAAATGGAACTCCACTTAATAACGAAAATCTGGAGATAACAAGTTGATTGACTTCATCTAATTTCTTAATTCATGGAAATGGCATTCTTCATTTTGAAAACTTTTGGTTGTCCACGGCAGGCCTTAAGTTTTAGATTCTTTAGGTGTGCTACAAATCACACTTAGGAAATTCAGGAGGGTGATGGGTGAGCTGTTCTCTTAAGCTTTAATAGAATTATATGAGCTCCAGATCTTTAGCTAGATGTGCAAAAAATCACACCCCTCACAGTGATTTGAGGTGAATAATGTGCAATCTCACTGACATGCCTTGAAATTCAAGGCCTGCCACAGGCAACCTTGCTACACAGGTTTTGAAATATTTGGTAATCCAACAAATTCTAGTTCTCTTGGATGCTGGGACACATGTTAAAGTCCTTTGCTGCTAAAATACTTCACTTCCATGTAACAATCCTGTGTGGGTTAGTCATTACATTGGTCTACACACACACCAATGCAAATGTGTTAGTAGTGTAGGGGCATAGCCAGGATTGTATCACTGGGAGAGTTTTGGTGTCTTGGGGTGGGTTTTGGGGCATGGCATGAGGGAAAAGTATAAGGATAGAGAGAAAAATCAGATATTTTAGGTGTGTTTTGTGTTGCAAGGTTGGGTCATGGGGGGATGGTTCTAACCGCCAAACCCCCCATGGCTATGCCACTGTTGTAGTGTCAGCCAGGTAAAAAGCTAATGGGATAGGGTGAAATGCAAAAAGTGGAACAATGTGGCTAAATTTTATTTGAATCTCAAGATGGAAGGAAATAAGAGAATCACAAAGAAAATTCCTATTAGTCCCAGTTTGAGAGAATGATCTTCGTGCTATAATATTTTCAAATTTTTTCAAATTTTGGTGCTGTATGGAATTTTTGATGAATGTGGGAGTGTGTATGACACTCAATGAGGAATATGACTGATGGTGACAGCACCACTGCAGGGGATATACATTGTGGTCTGTCATCTCAATGGAGTAAATAAACATGGGTAAAGGTGAGTGTGGCTGATGTGAGTGCTACAGTAAGCAGAAGTTGAGTCAAGTCATCCTTCTGCTACCAAAGGTTGTCTAAATATCTTAGGTGGGGTAATATGTTGCAACTACAGACAAATGAAACATTTTTATCAATGGTCTCCTGAGTCCTTTGCACACTGTCTGTTGAACATCTGAAGGGCAGTCCTCAAAATACATTAAGTTTGAAAAAGTGCACAGGGAAAATGAACAGTTCGTCTGTAGAACTAACAGTCCTGACATTTCTGAGGGGCACCACCACCATCAGTAAAATCCATAGCTTTTGGTACAGTATGTGTACTTCACTGCAGATGCCAGATATTGCCCACAGTACTTGCATTCCTGTACAAGTTGAGGGAACTCAGTTTCCCCAGACCCCATTATTGTGACCTTGGCACAGATTGCACAGCTTGTCAAAAAATAGTATGCTGTGCAGTTATTGTACAAGGTTGTAAGTTTTGTTTTGTAAGATTCTGTTTTTTTGCTGAAAATTCTGTTCTTGGTTTTGATGAAAAGAGAAACCTATGCATTCATGATGGCGTGTGTGTGTGTATGTATGTGTGTGTGTGTGTGTATGTGTGTGTGTTTGTAACACTTTGCTTGTTTACACGATATCTTGAGAAGGGAAGATCTGACAGTTCTCAAACTTGGTACACAGATACCCCATACTGAGAGGAAGAACCCTATCTATTTTGGTTGAAGTCAAAGGTCATCTGGGATCACAGGGGGTCAAAAACCGAAATCCTTGTTTACACAATATCTCAAGATAGGAAACCTGGAATAATTTCAAACTTGATTTGATGATGCGTTTTGATGTAAGGAAGAAGCTTATTGATTTTTGTGGAGGTCAAAGGTCATTTGGGGTCACATGGGGTCAAACCCCGAAATCCTTGTTTACACAATATCTCATGGTAGGAAACTTGGATTCCTTGCAATCTTGATATGTTGATGCGTTATGATGTAAGAAAGAACCCGATTTATTTTCGTCTAGGTCAAAGGTCATTTGGGGTCACATGGGGTCAAACACTGAAATCCTTGTTTACACTATATCTCAAGGTAGGAAACTTGGATTCATTTCAAACTTGATATGTTGATGTGTTATGATGTGAGGAAGAACCCAATTAATTTTGGTGGAGGTCAAAGGTCATTTGGGTTCACATGGGGTCAAACCCTGAAATCCTTGTTTACATGATACATCATGGTAGGAAACTTGGATTCATTTGAAACTTGATATGTTGATGTGTTATGATGTAAAGAAGAATCCTATTTATTTAGGTGGAGGTCAAAGGTCATTTGGGTTCACATGGGGTCAAACCCTGAAATCCTTGTTTACATGATACATCATGGTAGGAAACTTGGATTCATTTGAAACTTGATATGTTGATGTGTTATGATGTAAAGAAGAATCCTATTTATTTTGGTGGAGGTCAAAGGTCATGTGGGGTCAAACCTTGAAATCCTGGTTTACATGATACATCATGGTAGGAAACTTGGATTCATTTCAATCTTGATAGGTTGATGCGTTATAATGTAAGAAAGATCCCAATTTCTTTTTGTGGAGGTCAAAGGTCATTTGGGGTCACATGGGGTCAAACCCTGAAATCCTTGTTCACATGATACATCATGGTATGAAAGTTGGATTCATTTCAAACTTGACATGTTGATGCATTATGATGTAAAGAAGAATCCTATATATTTAGGTGGAGGTCAAAGGTCATTTGGTTTCACATGGGGTCAAGCCCTGAAATCCTTGTTAACATGATACATCATGGTAGGAAACTTGGATTCCTTTCAAACTTGATATGTTGATGCCTTATGATGTAAAGAAGAATCCTGTTTATTTTTGGTGGATTTCAAGGTTCATTTTGGGGTCATGTGGGGTCAAACCCCGAAATCCTTGTTTACACGATATCTCATGGTAGGATACTCGGATCAATTTCAAGCTTGATTTGTTGATGTGTTATGATGTGAGGAAGAACCCAATTAATGTTGGTGGAGGTCAAAGGTCATTTGGGGTCACATGGGGTCAAACCCTGAAATCCTGGTTTACATGATACATCATGGTAGGAAGCTTGGATTGATTTCAAACTTGATATGTTGAAGGGTAATGATGTAAGGAAGAACCCTATTGATTTTGGTAGAGGTCAAAGGTCATTTGGGGTCATAGGGGGTGAAACTCAGAAAAACTTGTTTAGGATAGCTCAAGGTATGAAACGTGGATCGATTTCATAATTAGTATGTGGATGAATTATGGTGAGAAGATGGTCTGTATAAGGTTTTTTTTGTGGAGGTGAAAGGACATCTGGGGTCATGATCGGTCAAACTTTGAAAAACTTGTCAAAATGGGATATCTCAAGGTAGGAAACTTGGATGGATTTCCTAATTAGTATGTGGATGTGTTACGGTGAGTTGAAAGTACTGTACCTGTTGTTTTTAGTGGAGGTCAATGGTCATCTGGTATCACCTGGCATCAAACTCTGAAAACCTTGTTTGCAGAATATCTTAAGGCACAGTGTGAAATTTGGTTTTTTGAATATAGAAATGTTTTGGTTAAAAGAAAAACCAGTTACTTACAGGTGGAGTCAAAGGTCACTTTGGGTCACCAGTTGCTACAAGAAATGTAGCATTTTATTGAAAAGAGCATGTTTGTAGCATCGAAACCTCAATGCATTTTTGCATTCTGGTTTGCCATTTGGGTTCGTTTTTTGGTTTGACAAGGTTGGCAGCTCTGGTATTGTGCCCTTTTGTGCAATGGTTATGGTTTTTGACCTAGTACACAAGTTACAAGGCAACTTTTTTAATATTGAAATGGTAACAAATTTCTGATTCTGAATATAACCAAGTTATTTATCTGTTTTGAATAATTATGTAATGTTTGAATTCTCAATAAATCAGTTGTGCAAATCATGCTGTCTGCAACAAGGAACTTCCACTCAGAGCTGCAACAGAGAAATAGTATTAAAGTAGCCTTAATAAGCTCTACACTGCAGTAGATCTGTACTCAATAGAGCATTCCAGCAGTATCAGATTCCAAGGACAGAGAGAACATTCCATTATACTGTAAGCATGTAGAAAATGAAAGGAATCAGAGGCAATGTTGCCCAGCTAATTGAATAACATTTTGTAACCTTTACAAGAACTAGAAGGTTCTCCTAAGGTGCTTTTACACTTGATCCGGATCTGATCGCCCCATGTTATCTGCGTATTGAATTATGTGTGTGAATTTACACTTGTCTTGTACTCTGATCCTCCTTTGTGCTTAAGCGGAAGTTGCTCCAAATGAATTACAGGCACATACGCGTGCACACCAAAGTGTGAGCAAAAAATAGACCCTTTACATGTACCATGCATACCGTACCTTACCTCATTGCTGATCCGGCGAGCATTTACACTACAGATTTGATCGCCTGCGGGGGGTCTGATCCTCCCCCCTTACTAGGGTCAAAATCAGGCGATCAGATTGGGATCTGATCTGCATTTACAGTTACAAATTTGATCTCGAGCAGTGGATCAGTCCCCACGTAGGTGATCAGATCCAGATCAAGTGTAAATGCCCCCTGAGGAGAGTAACAAATTTAAGGTGTGGTGTTAAAGCTATCTTGTTTAGCAAATTTCTCATAACAACCTCTTTACATTTTGTGCATGTTCAGGGATGTCCCCATGCCAGGTGGCACAGTGTGTTGACACCTGGCACTTATGCATTTCGCCCGCGCACTCATCCCAAAATGACGGAAAACACCGGGCACTGTTTTCAGTTTCCTTAACCATTATAAAATTCCTACAATTATTCAAAATCATTGAGTAACATCCACAGTAGTGTTGAGCTGATAACAGTGAATGTCAAAAATTTTCCTAAGGGGAGGGGACACCTTAGCTTATGCCTAGACCTTTCCCCAATGAGGCATTCAAATTCTGAATACCCTGCATTCAGAATCCAATAGTCACATCCCTGTATGTTATCAAATACCACACTATTGGCCCACAGAGCATCAGCAGATTGCCTTTCCTCCCCTACAGAGCATCTGACTTTGCAGTTGGGAGGTCTGGAGTTCAACTACTGGCCGGGTCATGCCAAAAACTTGAAAATTGGAACCTACTGCCATAGTGCTTGGTGCTCAGCATAAGCAATCCATTGTACAGCAGCTGTTACTAGGTGCTGTTGTACACTCCTTTCAGTAATACACCTACTGCACTTGATTAGTGACATGAAGTACTTCAAATTGAAATGCTCTGACGTCACATGCATTCATGACCTCTACAGTAGTAAACTACTGGTTGATTTTCTCTAAACGTTGAAACTTCTTTTTTATTTTGTTTTTTTTTTTCAGAATCATTCATTACCACAGTCATATCAGGAAAAGCTCTCAAGAGCATACCCTGGAAGTCCAGCAATTTGCAACAACAGTGTAACCACACATCCATGCCAGTCAGACACGATGACTAGTCCCTCTGTAAGTGGCACATATTTTTGATCTTGATGAAAAGGAAACTAATGTAGTCATTATGGCATGTGTATGTATGTGTGTGTGTTTGTATGTTAGTTACAAACAGTTATACACATATTTGTGGCATCTTTGTACGCTTAAAGGTTTAGGTGTTTATATGCACTTCGGTACAATTGCCCAAACTGAATCTGACCAGCAGATCATAGCAGACAATTTTACAATTTTGAATTAGTGTGCAAAGCCTTCAGCCCAATAATCAGCTCAGACAAGATGGATGTGATGTTCCAACCTGTCCTTTGTAAGCCCTGTTATCACCGTTGATGAACATGGGCTGAAAACAGTAAATTTGTATACCTAGGGAGCCCCTTCCCTATTATGCCTTTCTAGGTGATCACATTCGGAATTTCTGAGGCCCTGTTCAGCATTTGACATGCTTTGACAGCACCAAAATTTGGAAGAAGAGGGGAATTAAAGACAATTAACTCTCATCCCAAACTACAATTGTTGTAGTAGTCTACAGAAATTCTTAATTGGATCAACTCTTTGACTGACAGCAGCTTCAAAAAATGCAGAGTACCAGAGCCCATATTACACAGGATGTACTGTTCGGAGGGTGTTTTGATTACACATTGGGGTCTTGTATACTCACCTTAAAGCAATAAAATGGGTTTGTGTATGGATAAGGAAGAGTTTTAGACAGTTGTGGGAGGGGCTTAAGTAGTAAAGAGAATTGGAACTGTTTGGGGTGAGAGGTTAAGCTCTTTAAGACCAAAACTAAAGGGAATGTGTTTACAGCTGTGAGGCTCACATCATAGTCCGTTGTGAAACCTGGCTTTTTCCTGAAGGCCAGATTGAATCTTGAGAGATGTTAGCTAATGTTAGAGAAAACTATTTAATAAGGGAGTTACCAATTACAAAACCTGTCATGTGACATCTGCAAAGGAGAAGAGGGCCATTGCAAATGGAAAGTCACTTATTGCAATCATCAGAACACAAGTTTCAGAGATGTTTAAGGACTTTTCCAGCTCTAAATAGACTTGTTATCTCAATACATAACACATAGTGAGATATTGTCACACTAGCTGTTGAGCATCGTCACATTAGGGAGGTTTTACACTTAAAATCTTGTTGCTCTCTGCCCTGTGGTATAGTATGTATGTTTCAGAATTTGAACTTGGTTATTTGGTTATTTGTGAAAAGTAAAATAAAGCCATTGCAACCCACTGCTAATACTACTTTTTCCCATAATGCATTCTTTGTATTTAGCGTGGTGTTTTGTCTTTGGCTACACACCTCTGCTAAATCAAGCATATTAAGGTACCTGTTACATGATCTTGTCTTGTCTGACCAAGATGTTTGCCCAGGGATTGTCTTGTGATGGAAAAGTTCATTTACAGTTGATTGAGTTTCTAAACAGGATGTTAGCTCTCAACCCTATAAAAGTTTTGTGAGGCACTTACAGATTTTAGTTACACTTCAAGTTGTAGAGATTAGGGAGAGCTGGTGTTAAACAGAAAGAGTGAAAGGTAGTACTGAAGAAAACCATGTTTTTTCTTTTCTGTTGTATCTTCAAAAACTTATAAATAACTAAATAAAGTGCCATTACTGTTTGAAGATAACCATTGATCATACATTTATTGAAGTTTTGACATTCTGTAGCATAGCTGCTCTAGTTAGTCAGGGAGAATACACCAAAGGGAAGCATCACACACAGCAGTAGTTCTAACTCCACCCTTAAAAAGATTTGCAATGGACAACCAATAAAATGGTTGTGTGTAAGCTACGTTTAGGCAAATATGATTCTTCAAGAGGGGACACTGACAGTCACTCAAACTTACTACATAGATGCCCTATATTGAGGGGTAGAACCCTCCTTATTGTTTTTGGAACATCTTACAAAGGTCATCTAGGCATTGCCATCATTTAAAATACTTCGCTTGATTCGTCCTGGAACAATGCTGGATTTTTTTCCTTCTAAGAAGTAGTGATGGTAATCAGTTTAAAGCTAAATAACTCAATTTTCATCTTATTTCTCTTCAAAGTACCTTTAATTACATTTTATGACTTAACTATTGCATTTTCAAGGTAAACTAAGCAGTTATTTCTGGTAAATTTCACATTTGAAGAGAAAAATTACTGTCACATGTCTCTCAACAGCTAACCCTAAAACTGGACAGTCTATTACACTTCTTCAATGTGGGATGACTGCTTCTGCCCTTTAAGGCCCCTTACCTTGTTACTCAAGATCGAGGTACAGTAACATGTATGGTGGTGATACCTTAAGTGTGGATAGGTGAAACTACAGTACATAGTTAAATGTTGGGTTGTGAGTGCATGACCACTGTAGAAGTGTTCTGTAATATCAGTCCTGGGGCAAGATACAGCCATACACAGGCTAGATAAACTCAGAATTCTCCATACTGTAAAAATTTGTTTTAAAGGCCCACTTCTCTCACCCCAAACAGTACCAATTCAGAACATTCTTACTTAAGCCCTTCCCACAATTGTCTGAAATTCATCCTCATCCAGAAACAATCCCTCTTTCATTGCTTCAGGGTCAGCATAGAAAAGCTCAATGTGTATAATCAAAACACCCTCAGTACAGTTCATGCGGTGTTATATAAGCTTTGACACTTTGCATTGTTTGAATTACAGTAGCTGTCAATCAAATAGCTGAGCCAATTTAGAATTTTGGTAAACCCCTACCTAAATTGGCTAAATTGTAGTTTGTTGTTTGGGATGAGAGGATTGGCCCTTTAAGGTTCATATTCAGTCATTTCTCCTGAATGGCTGTTTTCAGGGAATGGTTGCACACCCACCCTTCAGTGATAATGATACTGTAGCTGGGCCAATGTGTCATATTACTCTTGGTTGTATAATTCCAAACAGTACTCTAACACATGTTGTATTGAATGGTCTTGAATGAAAACAGGCTACTTCAGTTCCTCGGTGGCACTGAAAACTGCATCACTTTGGGTACACCAGAGGCTTTTATTTCAAGTTGTAGGGATAGAAGTTTGCAACACCTGTAAGACACCTGTATTCATGTGTTCATGGTGGACGTGAGAAGTCAAAATGCCAGGGGTCCATCTTTTTTCAAAAGGATAGCCAGTGGTCCCTCTATTATGTGTACAAGTTTTGAAAACTGTATTTTCTGCAAATGTTGTTGAGTTCACTTGGCAAAATGCTGACTTTATAATATCAATCCCAATATCTATTTTTGATTCCTTGCCGAAGGCAGGCAAGAAATCTATGGGAGAGGTCAAAAGGTCAAAACTTCGTAAACACGATATCTCAAGACAGTACATGTGACTATGCTCATATTTGGTGAGTGCATTGGCCATATTGAGTAGATGATCCCTATTGTTTTTGGTGGAGGTCAAAGGTCATTTGTGGTCACAAGAGGTCAAAAGGTGGAAACTTCGTAAACATGATATCTCAAGAATGGTACATGTGACTGTGCTCGTATTTAGTGTGTGGATTTGTCATATTGAGTAGATGATCCCTACTGATTTTCCCAAAGGTCAAAGTTCATTTTGAGTCAGCATGTTCAAAGCCTGACAAGCTTTCCTGCACAGTCTTTCAAAAAAGGTCACTTGCAGTGTCCTGTAACTTGTCATGTAGATGGCACATAGTGAATACATGGTCCCAGAAGTTTTTGGTGGAGGTCAAATGTCATTTGGGTTCACAACGGGTAAGGGGGATCTCAATGTAGGAAGATTGGATGCCTTGCATGTGTACTTGGTGGGCACATTATGGAGCCCTGTTAATTGAAAAACATTGCAAAGCAATGTCAATGTGAAAAAAGGCCTTACATTTCAGCTGCAAGGAATCACTAAGCCTTTTGGCTTTCTGGTTTCCTACGAAGTGTGCCTATGTTAAAGCGGTCACAAGAATATCAACATGACTGATGTCACTTTACTTCTGTCAGGACTGGACTGTCCCAGAACCCTTTTATATGTTAAAGGGGAAATGCCGTCACCCCATCTTGAAGTACTGTAGTGTTGTAGACTGTCCAGGTTTATGATTGGCTCTTGAGAGTCATGTGACAATATTTTGTTCTCAAATGTAAAATTTATGTAACTGTAAGCATTGTCATGTGGTAGTGAGCCTTTAACACTTTCATTAAGTTATTTATATATCAACTCACTGATCCCCTTGAAATTGTGATCAGTGTACAGTGCAACAGGAAACCACAGGCTAGCACTGCAGCCAATCAGCATCTTGCAGTGTCATTTTTGTTGCTGATTTTTTTTTGACCAGGAGTCTTTTAATTTAACATATGCATGAATTTCATTAACAGAGTATAGTGTTATCTCTTTGCTTATGATGCAGTGTCTACTTAATGAAGAACCTCAACAGTCTTGTGTCATGAAGGATTAGGTTTGGTATTTGGTGTAAAAACCATTGAAAATCTGGAAAATAGACACAATTCCCATTAAAAGTCGTAAAAATTGACCATTTTACAGAATAATTTCTGTTTTGAATGTTATTACGGATAAATACAGTATGAGCTGAATATGCAAAAATTGTGATCCTGAAAGAGGGAAATACCAGTTATGGCTAATGTCTTTTTTTGTACAACCTTCATTGCAAAGACAACTGTATTACCTCTTTGGGCAGTTCCCCAATTTCTTTTCTACGCATGGCCTGGAGTGCAACAAGGTGAAATTGGACTTGCAGGCCCAGTTCTCTCACCCCACACAGTACCAGTTCTCCTAACCTTCTTACTTAACCCCCCCCCACCCCCCACAATTGTCTGAAATTCATCCTCATCCCCGATACAATCTCAGTTTATTGATTCAAGGTGAGTGTAGAAAAACTCAATTTATATTATCAAAACACTCTCAGTACCGTTCATGCTGTGTAACATAAGCTTTGGCACTCAGCATTGTTTGAACTAGCTGTCAATCAAAGAGCTGAGCCAATTGAGAATATCGGTACCCCCGTACCAAACTTGTAGTTTGGATGAGAGGTTTGGCCCTTGAATTAAAATGAAGAAAATTGAAGACATTGTCACATATAGTGAATGGCTGTATGAAACTAATTAATGCATTATACAGCAGACTGAAACACTACACTGAGGACTGCATTCCTCAAATTTTGTTAAGTGGCACTCCTGTTTACTTTTATTCATCCTGGCATGGAGGATTTGAGGTTTACCACAGGGAGATGTGTGGGTGATCTCTTTCATTGTCCAACTCATCATTTCTTGGTAAAATATCTGTCCTTTCCAACTGAAAGAGGCAAAAACCACATTTTTTGATTCCTTGCCGAAGGCAGGCAAGGAATCTATGCGATGGTGATGTCGTGTGTGTGTATGTGTGTGTGTGTGTGTGTGTGTATGTGTGTGTGTGACGCCTGCTTGTAAACACGATATCTCAAGAAGGGTAACCCCCAGGAATCTCAAACTTGGCATGTAGATTGTCCACATTGAGTAGATGGTCCCTATTTTTTTTGGTAGAGGTCAAAGGTCATTTGGGGTCACCAGAGGTCAAAATGTAAATACCTTGGAAATTGCTTGTAAACATGATATCTCCAGAAAGAAAAATGTGAGCGATGTCATACTTAACATGCTAATGGTCCATATTGAGTAGATGGTCCCTATTGTTTTTGATGGAGGTCAAAGGTCATTTGGGGTCACCAGAGGAAAAAAGGTCAAAACCTTGTAAACACTATATCTCAAGAAGGGTAAATGTGAGGGATCTCATACATGCCATGTGGATTGCCGATATTAACTAGATCATCTCTAATGTTTTTGGTGGAGGTCAAAGGTCATTTGGGGTTATCAGAGATGAAAAGCTCAAAAACTTGTAAACACCAAATGTCAAGAAAGGTAACTGCCAGGAATCTCATACTTACCAAGTGGATTGTCCATATTAAGTAGATGACCCCTATTGTTTTTATTGGATGTCAAAGGTCATTTGGGGTCATCAGAGTTCAAAACATCTAAACCTTGCAAACACTACATCTCAAAAGAGTATATTACTGTGGAAGTTTATATCCATGAGTGGATAGGGTGAAAGGGTAAGAATAATTTGGCACGGGTAATGTAATAGGCATAGGTAATTTTTTGGAACAGTTTTAACTTCACTATGTAAATTCTTTAGTGAGGTAATTTTGAAAATGTATTTGTAAAGCAATGAAGCAAACTCATAGGAAGAAGATCTTAGGTGCACAAAAAGGTGCATCACATGGTATTTACTGTACAGTATGTTGATTCTGGCATGAAATTGTGCCCTGTTGTTACATTAAGTTCCAAGTATTAATACATGAAAAAGTGGGCAGAGCAAAATATAAAAATCTTAAAAGGCAAAATCTGTTCACCAGGCTGGCATACATGCTTCAATGCTCATGGGTATGCTGATTTTGCAGCCACAAGTAAACAGATTTTCATGAAACTGATGTGGAACATGTGAGGTTAAACAGTCTGTGTAAGGGTCATTTAGGGACATAGTCTGAAAATATTAGAAGATGCTTCTATGCACACTAAGTAGATGACTGATGTGGAACTTCATAAGTGTAAACTTTGAACAGAGAGTACTCTGTGTGATGCACAAGAATCTCTTTTATAACATAACTACATTGCTTTTTCAATAACCTTAAAGAAAACCTGAAGAAAACATTAAATTTAGTGGCAAAAATTGCTAAAATTTGGCAAACCTTGTGCCTACTGTCCTCATGAGGAAATGTGCATGCAAGCATGCATGAATTGGAAGTGGGAATTGATTAATTAGATATACCACAGTAAATTAGTTTCACAAGAAAGAACCTAATTTATTACAGATCATTTGGTATCAAACACCCTTCAGCGCACATGAACTAGCTGTCATTGCCTAATAGAGTGAATCAAATTGTGACTGACCCATTCTTTGCCATTTGGTCACAGTTATCTGGCATAATTTTTCACAGCTGACTGCCAGTTATCCCCACAGTGTCCTGAAGGATTACCTCATACAAACATGCAGCTCAATTGACTTGAGCTTTTTACTGTAAAGTGGTGTTAATTGACTCTTATAAACCCTCTGAAGAAAGCTTATTTTGATCTCAGTACATAACAACCATGAAAGCCCATTGTTTGTATATACTCCTATTTCCTGCCATTCCCTGCAGGCATTAAGTACTCTATTTGTGGTCAAAATGTGAGACCTCCATGAAAGTCACACCTCTGCAAAATCAAGCATAAAATAACTGTCCACATTATCTTGTCTCATCTGACCACAAATAAAAGTTGTTTGCCTAGCCATTGTCTGGAGATGGAGAAGTTCATGTACACTTGATCAAGTTTCTAAACTGAAAGTCATCTTAGAAATACTGTAGCTTGACACCCTTCAGAAATAGTGTCCTTTACATAGAAGCTGGTGCAATTGAACAAATAGTGCATTTGTATTAAGATTTTTGATGAACACAACTTTAAACATTGGTATCTATCTAGATTGGTGCTTCTGCTGTACAATTTCAATATGCTCTACAGTGATTATTTATCACTTAGTTTCATTCTAGAATTTGTTTTGGATTTTTGATAGCATAAAATGTATCAGCATACTACTTGCCTCATCTCTGCTAATATCTGGATAACCGCAGTGTTTCATTAAGCTTAATGCATTGCTTCAAGATTACCCTTAATGACACTTTTCAAAAGTATTAAGATTTTTTTTTTTGCATTGCTGCTGTCTTTTAAAAGTAGTTCAGGTAATAAGAGCAAGCATAATGTTGTATACTGTGTATCAAACAAGGAAAACTTGTACTGTGTGTTATGCTGTTCCTACAGTATAAGTAGACAAAAGGCAAATTAAAAGCTTGTTAAATTATGGATTAATAGGGATATCAGCTTCTGTTAATTTGCAAGGATACCATAGACAATGGGTAGGGCATTTTCCCCATAGAGCAAAAATTGCTGCCACGAATAGCCAAGGTTATACATCTCTCACTGTTCAGATGTCTCTTTAGCCTTGGTCTCACGTACCCCTTATTACCCAGTGTTACCTTGTGTTTACAATCAGACAAAACCTCAGGTTTACCCCATGTTTTCCATTCTGTGTTCTCACGTACCCTGTGTTTCGTTGATTGGATAGTGTTACCATAGTAACGAGGTCAAATATTTCACATACAGATTACAGTAAAATGTAAGAAAATACCTGTCATCAGTGCCATAAATACCTGTGACCTTGCTTGATTTAAACAAACACGGTGTTTAAAACTGCTTAACCCTGCGATTTGAGGTGGATCGAAATTTAAACACAGACCCCGTGTTAACGCGCGATCCCACGTTACTCCAGCGCGAGGTATCACGGTGTAACCTCAAGCGCACGGTGTTACCTCAAGTGCGGGGTATGTGAGACCACAGTATTTGATGCATGTAGGAGAGTGTTTGGATGAGGGCTTGTTTTAACACTAACCTCAATGCAGACTTTTGGAAACATAGTGGCATCGGAACATAGAGACTTCAGAATGGAGAGCTGTCCCCATTGACCAAACTTTTGATTAAAATGGTTTTCAAAATCTGCTTTATCAAATAATGAGACAGAACATAGTTTTCTGGCATATTAAAGCTGTGTGAGAAATTCCTCTTGTTTGTGCAAATCAAAGGTTTGGGGTGACAAAAGATCAAACCTTGTAGACATAATATTTTTAGGGGGATAACTGTGAGGGATCTCATACCATGGAGGTAGTACTTCCATACTCCTACCTTACTAAGCTTTTGAATTGCTCATGTTGATGGACGTGTTGGTGTGGTGATCACTATTGTTTTAAATGGGGTAGAAAGGTCATTTTGGGTCACATGAGGTCAAAAGGTTTTGGCCTTACTAGTATTATATCTCAATTAAGTAGGATAATTGTATGGGTCTCATGCATGTCATGTTTGCATCCATGTTTGCTATGATATATCATATGGCAAGGAATCACTAAGCCTGTTGGCTTTCTAGTTAATCCCTCAAGTATTTGCATCTTTAGCAGTGGTTTAGTAAGTACTGTTCAGTTATGAAGGTCATTTGACTTGGGAGACTTTCCAGCCACAAACCTATTGTACAGTAATGAACTCCATTGTGTTGCCACTTTCGACATAAAAAACACATCTGTTCTGAAGTTAAATGGGTAAAAATCTACAATGATACATTTCTGAAAATTTTGCTTCTTGTCAGAACTTTACTCTTTTTTCATAGTGTTTTTAGTTTCATTGAAAGGAAAAACTGTGCACAGTAGTCATTGCCACTATCATGTTAATGGTTAGGGGAGATTAGGGTTTTAAAAGAATCTGTCTATAGATGGCTAGTGTGTAGACAGTTATAGCCCTATATTGAGACATCTCAGTTGTGAATATTCTTATGTTCTGACACCCCTTTATTTTGGCACCTCTATATTCAGACATGATTTACATTCCCAACTACCCTTTGTTTGATCATTCCTTTATTCTGACAGCCCAATGTTTTGACACCCATATGTTCTGGCAACTCCATTCTAGATAAAAATGATCAAAGGGTGTTAAGAGTATTTGACAGTCACTGTGTAGACTGTACATGTATGTACAGTACTTTTATGCTTTCAGGGAGCTGTTCCCAGTACAGTGAATTTTAACATGTACTGTAGGCCTATACCATATGCAGACTTCATAGCCAGTCTGAATCCCCTTTATTTTGATTCCCCTATATGCAAAAATAATTTACATTCCCAACGACCCTTCGGTTGGTCACCCCTATATTGGGACAGCCCTATGTTCTGACACCCATATCTTTCGGCAACTCTATCATAGATGGATGTCCCAATATAAGGCTTGAACTGTGGACACAACTTCCACACAAGCTTAAACATGGAAATGACTACATGTAAGAACTTTCGATGTTAATTATGAGGTAGGCCTGTATGTGTAGGGTCATCTGCTTTTCATAACATTCAGTTTTTCTGAATCAAACTGTAGCAGAAAGCAAGGGCAAAAGAAATATTATAGGCTATTGTGTGACCTTGTGAATATATCGATAACTGATAGTTTAAAATAAGCATGCCCAACTGCCCAATTGATAGAATTACCAGAGCACTGTTTCAAGGTTAAATGTGATAGTCAAATGGTGGGTTGTACAACCTTGTGGTACATATTCACCTTCTTAAAATTTTAATGAAGAATGCTGACAGGAGGGGCTATTAGTTTCAGGAAATATTACTTTGCTCTCTGGCTACAGTAGGTCTAGTGAGTAGGTCTTATGTGTACATTGATGACACAGTGATGTAATCCTTGGGACAAAACAATGGAACATGCGGTGGCACACTTAAAAATTTGCCCTGCATGTGTAACAGACTATAGGCCTATGAGTATTTGACTGGTTGAAAAATCAGCTCTGTATACATTTGTCGATGTTGGCTTGTTTTGCTCTCAAAGATGGCATACGGTACGTTTGACTCTGTGGCATCATATGCATAAGGTCTGTAGACCCTTTCCCAAATATTACAAAGGGTTTTGGTATGATATAATGTTGGTGTGTGTTGTTTTCTGCCATAAGTGTAGAGAGAATGCCTTTGGCAGAACAGAAAAAAAAAAAAACCAGCTGAGAAAATAGGTCCCTCCCCACCCCCACCAAAAAAGAAAATGCATAACACAACCTATCAAACAGTTATTTGTAATTGCTATATGATTTGGAAAAGGGTCTATTCTTTTAACAGAAGAGAAATGTGTTGAAGCTTTGTCAATAGCTGTATTGAATTGACCACAGTGTGTATTCCACTGTAGCTCAAGAAGCCCTAGAAAGAAGACTAAATCTCTTAAAGTAGCTCAGTATGTAGCCTTTGTTGGTGATTTACTGTAGGAGTATTTCAAACCCATGGTGCAAGTCAAAAGTCATTAGCACTCTTTTTGGAGCAAGAATTTTTGAATGAAATAACCAGTCAACTGGCCCAGGAGACCTGTGTCAGAAGGGCACCACTTATCATAAGTGTGGGTGTAGCCTTCAATGGAGATTGGCAGTCTCTCACAGTCCCTCGGGGGTACTCATGCATGACAAGAGGTCACTGACATGGTGACCTTCAAATAACTTTCTGCAACTTTAGGATTTTCTTCATGGTATTTGCATACTTCCATGGTATTTGTACAGTTACATACTGTAAAGTTACTTTTACATTGAGTGAATGAAAAAAGATAACAATGTGAATATATTGGATTAGGATGACTTGTTGACAGTTGAAGTATACACTGCAAAATGATTCACCTGGTGCAGCATTCCAAAGGACTTCCATTTCAAAGAATTGAGAGGGTTTCTGTTTGCAGAGCTGATTCAGGATGATTACATCCTGTAGTATGCTGAAATTGTATTTAGTTGAGAGTAAAATCTTATTTGCACATTTACTGCACAATAAGAAGACTGAGGGACTTTTTGTAGTAGTTGGGCATGGTGCAGTGAAGATGAATTTGTATAAATGGGGAAATTTTTAGTTACACTTTCCTAATGAAGTAGCAGGAAAACTGATGATAATTTGTGGTTTTATTTCTACTTGTGGTAAGGATTTAGTGACCCAACCAGTAGTATTGTTGCATTTCAGTATCCACAGCTAAAGTTCTGTACATTTTCTTTAATTTTTTTAAGCAGGAGTCTGTGTTAGAAAGGCAGACAGAGTTTGTTTTTATCATTTTTCACACCTTTAATTCTGCACTACATTTGTGCATTGCCTTGAAACAGACAAAAAATCAAAAAATATATGATCATGGTATAACACTGTGATTGGTTACAATGTAATGTAGGCTGTGTAGTCTTCCATGACTAATATTCAAAAGTTTTAATCACTAGTAGGTTAAACACAAATTAGCATTTCTTTTAACCTGAAAGACCTCTTTAGTGTCTCGATATTCTGGTAAATAATTAGTGAAAATACAGAAAAGAGGGTGCTGGAACAATTCACAGCAAAAAGCATTTTCTAAGTTTTATTGCACTTTAATGGATTGCACTGTGTAGTATGCACAGTGAACAGTGAATGCTGGTTGTGGACGTTCTTATTTCAAGATTGTATAGGGTGTAGCCTATTGGTTATTGCTATGGATTTATGTAGACTCTCTCTGCATCCAAGTTGCAGGTGCACCCAATGGATGAAAATTCACAAATTATCTAAAGTGACTGCTTTTAAAAACTGTCCTTTTGAGAAAAAAGGCTTCTTGTTTGTATACATAATATGAGCAATGCATTTATGTGGTTTTAGTACTAATGGAACACCTTTTACAAGAAACAAACATAAAAATGTATCTCAATAACTTTCTTTTGTTTTGTTTTAAAAGATTTCAAGAATTAAAGTGGCCAATGGTCCTGTGATACCATTACAGGTGAAGAAAGTTACAGATGTTCAAATACCTCTCCAAAATGGGGTGCATTTGCAGAATGGAGATATGATCCGTAACGAAAGACTCCAACAAAGTGGATGGTCCAGTAGGAGGAAGAGAGAGACACCAGAGAGGAGGACAGAGATGCGGGCGACGAAAGATAACGAGGGTGATCTCCAAACAAAACGCTCGGAGGTTAGTGCCCAGTTAGTGAAAGGGCAATAGCAGTCTACCGAATTTGGATTATTTAGTCTGCTGTGTTTCATGATTGGCTCTTGAGAATCATGTGACAATATTTTTTGCCTTAAATTATGAAATTTGAGAGAGTGATTGATTGGTTTCCTTGAATATGTGTTGCTGAAGTCCTGAAATATTAGGAAAGGCACTTGGAAGAGTAATAGACGGCATGTTTGGTCTAACGGTAGAGCATCCGCCTGTCACGCTGAAGGTCGGGTTAAGATTTCCAGGTCAAGTCCAACCAAAGACTCTAAAAATGGAACCTACTGCCGTTGTGCTCGGCGTAAGCAATTGGGTAGGGAAAACAAGCCAGTAAGCCACAGCTGGAAAAGAGGCTGTGGCAAGTCTGATCAATAGAGTGTAAGCAGAGGTTTCTGCACAGCAATTAACATGACCGTACATCCAGCTGCATTAATGTAAAGGATTAAACAGGAGCTATGTATGGATTAGGCTCCTTCCTGCTTGCCCTACCTGTTCTGTGTACTTAAGGGTAATATTTCATGGTACCCAACCCTAGATAAGGGTGCTTGTTTGTTGTGTCTTTCAGCACTGCAAAACAGTTTCTTAGACACATTACCAAACTTTGTTTAAGTTTTATCCTTCTTTCAAATGGTATCTGGACTAGAGTACTGAATTTTAAGTGAAGGCAGACAAGTTTACTTCCATAGAGCTGTGTAGAACTGTCCTGCCATGTAAGCCCTCTAGCTGCAGTGATGTAGTTTATATTCTTTTGGGGTTTCTCCCAAGATCAGTTTAAAGGGCAAATGTAGTTGCCCCAGGCTTATTTGAAAACAACAGCTAAATCTAAAAAAATTCTCACTAGGTTTTCCTCCATTTGCAGAAATTGCACATTCAGGGTAGATTAAGCAGTGACCTTTACTTAAAGGGCTAATCCCCTCACCCCAAACTACAGTTTTGTAGTAATCCGCAGAAATTGTAAATTGGAACCTCTCTCTGAGTGACAGGTTGTTCAGAAAATGCAAGTACTGAAGCCCATATTACCAGCCCTTGAAATATTCTTGGCATCCGGCAGTGCCGAAGTAAAATGCTGAGGCAAATCGGCTTCGACTTCAGCAAAAATTTTGCTGAGGCGATAGGTTGCAGGACATTGTTCAGGGACTTAATGGTACAAAAGCTGCACAATAAACTGCTTGAAATTAGGCCTAAGCTTTGAGTAAATGACTTGAAGAGAAATTGTTATGTGATAGAAATTACCATTGTGATAAAAATTTGAGCAAATTCATTCAGTATTATTTCTTTAAAAATAAATCATAGTTGCAATTTTTCAAGTTTTAACAGAAAACCTTGATTGCAAAAGTTCACTATGATTGGTATTTACTGAATGTACATAACTCACCACCTTCTGTGTTGCACACACATGAATGTGACGTGGTAGAGAGTGACCTTTATACTTAAGAACCAGCAGTTTTATCGTTTTGATGTATAATTAAGTGGGCAAAAATCCCAAAGTGGCGGTGTTGGTTTCACAGTGGAATTCCAGGGCTTCTGAAGCAAAGTAAGTTTACATACAGTACCAAGTTTGTAAACAACTTCCTTAAACTTTGGTAACCGCTGCTTCCATTGGACACTTAGTTAAAAATAATAATGCCAAGATAAAGTGTAATTTTGCCAAAGTCAATCCTTTTTACTTCAGCAATAGTTTTGCTATAGCCAATATCTTTTTTGCAAGGGCTGTATTACACAGCATGTACAGTACTGTAATGAGTGTTTTGATATATACACATTGGGGTCTTGTATACTCACCCTGAAGCATTTAACTGAGAGGAGGGGCTTAAATAAGTAGGTTAGTAGAATTGGAACTATTTGGATAAAGAGGACCAGGCCTTCATTCTTTTAAGTTGTGAATATGTCAGTAAAGCAGCTGGTTGAATGACATTTTCAAATACAATTTAAAGGGGAAGTTGAAGCAAAAATTTCATTTTCACATGTGAAACAAAGAACCAAATATAAACAGTGTGGTGATATTTCCATTCGAATGGGACATGTACTTTTCAAGTTATCAACAAATGAAGGTACAAGATTTGTGTTCCAAAGTGAACTTGAGGGCAACAGAGATTATATCACTTCTTCACATTGACAAGAAATTCTTGTTTCGTGTGTTTTTCAGACTGTTGTGTTGACCTTGACATTAACTGGAATAGGACTTTGTCATGGTGACTGCAAAGTTTCAAAAGTTCCCATGCCACTTATGCAGTCACATTTGGATAATATCGGTCCTATGGGACTGTTGCGGAGAAAATGGGCTGTATAGTTTAGTGAAATACAGAAGACAGTCTATTAGTGTGAGGATATGATGTCAAATGTGCTTGCTACAAGTTCACTGTTTGCTGAAAATGTGACATCTTTACTTGCTCATATCTTTGGAACCACACATCTAATTTCAACGCAAATTTCACCGAAATGCTCAGAATAAGTACCCTTCTATCGTATCAAAACTTGAAATGACCTCTAGCCCTTCTTTTAAGCATTTCAAGAATGAAGTTGGCGGGCTGAGGAGGGACAACAGTGAGTCGCTTTGCAGCATCTGCAATGCACATTTCTTGTTCCCATTGAGTCAGACCAGACCATCCCCCTCCCTTTGGAATGCTGCACTGAGAAACTCAAAAGGGGGGTGTTAATATTGCTGCAAACCCCAAGACCCAATGGGTACTGCCCTTTTCTAAAGTCACAGGTGGACTTTTCAAAAGAGTCCTTTGGTATAAAAAGTAAGAAAATCTGCTAAAAACAGTTATGTGGTCTCTTATTACTCTAGTAAACATGCTGTCTTCTTCCTGGACTAAAAGCCAAAATTTTCTTCAAGGCTCCTGCTTCAAGGCACCTATAAGGCTATAAAATGCATTCCAAGGAAGGGTTTTGTTTGTGTGAGTCAAACAGTGCTTCAAAGTAGTCCTCTCCTGAAATAATAAACCAAGTTAATGACATTTTTAACATTTTTGTTTTATGGAAAGAAAAGGGGGGAATTCACCTCTGGACAAATCTCCCTTTACGCCTTTGATGGAAATCCTGCTTCTAACGATGGTGACAGAAAGACAAATTATCTGAAGATTTTTAAAAACCACAAGTGGTTTCCTGATCAAGAATGCATTGTACAAACCGTTATTGAAATACACCACCTGTTCAAACTTGTCAGCATACAGTAGCTACTGTATATGAAGGTTACAGAGAAAGGTCACAGCCTTATTGCCATTAATCAACTTTTCCCATGGGTCTGAATTGAATACTTTAGAAGAATGTTTTGGTATATAAAATTAGAAAATCTGTTTTCTCAAAGATGTGTTGTCTATTATTGCTTTAAGTAAAATATACTCTCCCCCTCCTTGCCCTTAAAGCTGCCACACCCTCTCCACACTGGTAGAGCTTCAATACTGTGCTGTACCTTATACAGAGCTGCCAACCATTCTGTTTTTGCCAGAATAATTCTGTTTTCTGGAGAAAAATATGGGATTCGGTTTTTTCCTTCAAAATTCCGAATTATAGGCTCATTTACCATACATAGTGATATGCATTGATAAGTTTGCTCTTTGCACTTGTAAGTTCTGCATAATAAGCCATACATGTCCTGCGCGTATGATATGTGTACTTCACTGCAGATGCCAGATATCACCCACAGTACTTTCATTCCTGATTAAGTGGAGTGAACTCAGTTTCCCCAGACCCCATTATTGTGACCTTGGCACAGATTGCACAACTTTGTCAAAAAATAGTAGCCTATGCTGTGCAGTTATTGTACAAGGTTGTAAGTTTTGTTTTGTAAGATTCTGTTTTTTGCCATTGAGTTTCTTTTTGTTTTGACTAGGTTTATATACAAATTGGCCCAAATAGCCTAAATTTTAAAAAATATAAAACTTGAAAATTAAATTCAAGTAATCTGACTAAAATCACACTCCTTAGGAAAATAAAGAGTTTGCTTGGTGGGCTGTTTTATTAAACTGTGATAGATTTATATGAGCTCCCATATTCTTCATATAGGTGTGCAAAAGTCTCACACTCC
Organism: Holothuria scabra; assembly: GCA_037179385.1. Classification (NCBI taxonomy): domain Eukaryota; kingdom Metazoa; phylum Echinodermata; class Holothuroidea; order Aspidochirotida; family Holothuriidae; genus Holothuria; species Holothuria scabra. The sequence continues at coordinate 28,658,124 of CM074187.1, forward strand.
TCAATGTGATTTGAGGGGAGTGATGGCCTGTGATCACACTCACACACCTCAAAATTCAAGGCCAGATTCCTTAGCTGTGTATTAATGAAATGTAGAACTATTTCTTTTTTGTCAAAAAAGATCTTTCAGTTTCTTCAAGGTCTTAAAATTTTTGGTGCTAGAGCATAGAAGATTGCTTCCTAACTCTTAAGTAATGGTCAGTATTTTTTTTTCAGTTGAAGCCCTTAATTTGACAGTGAAAGGTTGAATATTATGTCGCCATGTATATTGAATTCAAACCTTTTTGAGAGTGGAGGCTTACTACTCTTAAATTGAGGTTCATTGACAAACAATCCTAATTGTTTTGTGATTAAATGTTAATAAGTGATTTCTTTACACAATCACATTCCTAGTTTTGCTTTTGACATAAACTTTGCAAGAATTGAAACTTAAGAATGATGATTAATACCTGTCATTTAATCCTGTCATTCCATTTCAGTGCACCTTTAGTCTGACTAACATTCAGTGATTTGGATCTTAAACATTGAAACACTCTCAATTTGATATTTCTCTGTTGTTTATTCCAGCCGCCAGTGAGTCCTGTCGACCTACATATGAGTTGTGATGAAGATGACTTAGACGATACACAGATAAAACTGAGTGAGGAGTATGCTGAATCTGTAAGAAAGTATCAAGAAGAAATGGCCAGATACAAGGATGAACTAGAGAAACACTTTCTAGCAAAACATGGACTGGACAGGAAAAGAAAAGGTATATTGTCTTTTCAGTAATTATTTGATGTCATTATTTGAGCTCACTGCCTGTAAATACAATTTGCATTTTCAACCATAGGTTTACATAGACCTTTTTCCACAGTGCAAGTACAAAAGATGTCGGGATGAATTTTTTTTTGTTAGGTATCATTTTTGGCTACAGCAAAATGCCATTGACAAATGTGTCGTGCCAAAGCATTGCCCCATGATCTCTTGTAATTGCTATTTGGAAAAAGGGTTTATGATTATTTAGGTGCTAGCATAGGCAAAGCAATCAATATTATGTCTTTATCTGAATCTGTGCAGTAGATTTGATCAAGAGACCTTCAAAGTGAGGTACATGACCTTGACCTGAACGTCAAGCAAGGATACTGTTAATGGGGTAAGGTAGGAAAATGTAGTGCACTAATAGACTGCTGTCACATAATGTCACAATTTGTGAGCTATACCCACTGCCAGGCAAAAATTGACAGAGTTTAGTTTTAGTGCAACAGCCAGATTTGGACTGTTAGCTGCTTCTCAGCTAGCTACACTAGCCAGGGTAGTTTACGAGTGTTTGCCTGCCAAAATGGGCAGCACTTTTGACATCATTTTAAAGTACTCTATACCCCTAACCAAGATGGCTCTGGTAAATTGTGAAAACCTCTAAGATCGGTGGTAAATCAGGCAGCTATGATGGACTTTTCTCACATTTGGTGTAACCCTATTGTTTTTGGTGGAGGGCAAAGTTCATTTGATGTTTACAGAGGTTAAAGTAAATAAACCTCTTCAATGACTTGTAAACACATTGCAATCTCAAGTTTGCAGTGATGTGCACTGTTCATATTTGCTAACGTATTAGTAAGATAAATAAAGATGCAATTTAAGGATATGTGAACATGAATGTGTTACACTGGATCAGCTGAAAAATGGTGTAGTTTAATTACAGTTTCAAATGTAGATCTTCAAGTCTGAGTTTTTTCTCAAATAAAAAGCATACCAAAATTAATCCCATAACCTTTGTAACTGCTGTTTGGGAAAAGGACTATGACAGGAAATAGCCGTTCCTGTGTCTTATTTCTCAGTTTATAATTGAAGCAGTAGTACTTTATTTAGGGGTAATTTTCTTGAGCAATTTAAGAATTTGATGGTAATTTTCCACCTGAATTAAAATGTGGGAATTTTTGATGGTCAGAAGGGCTTTATTTATCATTGGTATGGATCAGCAAAAAACCAGTGTGGGCTTCTTCCCTCCCTTGCCAACCCTCATAGCTACAACCCTGGACTTGACTCAACTGCAAAATTGAGTGACTCTTTTCAACTGGGAAAAGTTCTATTACGATGGGAGTTGGAACAATTATAACATCACTATATTACTTACAGTAAACTTAAATTACAGCCAGATGAGGCCATGTTAGAAGATGTTTCCAAAATAGTTGATAGGAAAGATTTCATCAGCTGTTGGTGACTCTTGTCAATTGTTTATATCAGACAAATTTGATACACAAATGTTTTGTGTTATTAATTTCGCTGGATGTGCATATTGTGCATGGCTATGATTCTACAGTCAACATTGGTAAGATGTGATATTTTATAAGAAATGGGTCATTTGTAAAATAAGAAAATGTAATGAATATTCAAAATTAGTCCCCATTTTCATCATGCTTACAGCTGGATCTTCCAAAGGTGGTCCAGAAGATGTCATTCTAATCAGCAGAGGGGTTCAGGCCAGCGACATTACAGAGGCCGATGCTGTCATTGCTCCTGCAATTGTGCTAGATCTAACAAGTGAAAATCAGCAGGGACCTTCATCTCCTGATTCTACGATGGTGATCCCCACTACTCAGACCAAAATGCATCTCAGCCATTCAGCCCCACGGAATCGATTTCAGAGAACTGTTACTTGTACCACTACTTCAAGTGATGTGCTATCACCATCTGGCCATCAGAATGCCACAAGTCCTCTCACAGAAAGCGCTTTGTCACCAGCAATGTCCTCAGCATCGTCATCACAGAATTCTTCACCACACTCTGTAAACCAAATTATTGATGGCCCGGTCCCTGGTAAGCTGCAAAGGGACAGAAGAAATGGTCCTTCTCCAATGCAGCAAGTACGACACCCCTCATTAAGTAATGCTCCTGGTCTTGTTCAGACAAACCCACTTTTGAACCAAGGTCCTCCACCTCTCAGACGTGCCGATGAAGTTCAGACAGGCAATTACCATCAGCGTCCCCAACCCTTCGGTTTAGTGCAGCCTCCTGCCTACCCAGAAATACCACCTAACATGGCTATTCCTGGCCAGTTTGGTGGGTACCCACCACCGTATGCTGCCGGGCAGGCCAGCACAAGACCACATAATCAGAACCAACCCTCGGAGAGTGGTTCATCAGGAAGTGCCCTCCCACCAAAAGGTCAAAGTAGCTCTTCCAAGAGGAGGAGAAGGAGTAGCAGTGGTAACAGACAGGTGAAACGACCCAAGGGCCCAGATGGTACTCAGAATGTTAGAGTGAATGTAAGCCAAAGTGGGCACACTGTCAATTACAGGCCAGAAGATCAAGTGACTGCACACTTTGAGGAAACTTACAACAGAATTTTGCAGAGAAATACACCATTTTCACCTCCAAATATTACAGTGAGACATCCATGGCAACATCCTATGCCACCATACTCTGGGAGTGTGAGTCAAACATCTCAGCAACCCAGTATGCGACCTACCCAGAGTCTGTTGAGGGACCATTTAACGAGGCAATCTATGTGGCCTTTTCGGCCACCCCACCAACAACATCAGGGTACTCCCAACAGGATGCCACATTTCCACCATGATTTCAATCAGCCTCCACAGCACCCGGGAGGTTTGAGGATGCCGCCTCCTCCTCCTTTTCATCCAGAGAATTACAATGGACATCCACCAGCCAATCATATCGGTCCGTTTGGAGGTGTTGAGAGATTTGAATTTCATGCAGGATACAGGAAGCAAGGAGACTACCAAGGCATGCCAACGTATTTGCATGGTGGCAGTGACAAAAACCAACCAGCCAATCACTCTCAAGGCCCTGCTCCTGATTCACATCTCATGCATGGAATAGGACACAGCAGTCCTACTTATTTACCCACTGAAGGTGTTTTGCAAATGTATGGTGGGCTACCAGGCAGCTATCAATTTCCAGGTTTTCCGTTGAATGGACCACCGCCACTTATGGGCAGACCAGATGGTTTGCCAAATTCAGTACCTACTAGTGAACCACATGCTCAAAGTTTGCCAGCAAGATCTCAGGAAGGGTCACATTTAACAAGAAATAACACAGTGGTTAGAAATTCTCCTACAGAGGCAGGAAGGAACATTCAGCCTCCACAACAAGAAGGGTCTGCATTGCCTGCTAGTGACAGCAAATATGTAAGTAGAACCAGGCAGTCCTGCAGGTTTTCTCCCCTAGAGAGACAACAGCCAAGTATTTCAAGAAAATCAATGCCACGTGATGATGGTAAACAGAGTAATTCAGATGCTGCCCTAGATTTGTCTCAGCCACAGGAACAGGAGGTAATGCCGCAAATATCAAAGGTACACAACATCAGTAGGCAAATGGACGCCTCTGACCCCATGCAAACATCACCCCCAGAGAGCCATCAGCAAGAACCTGTCATGCCTAAAATTGTGAGTGTGACCACAGAGAGGAGGGAACATTTCCCACCCTTGATAGGCCAGTTCCAAGACGCACAGCATCATGCGAGGAATCCAGCAGACAAGACGCCATGTTCTCCTTTAGTTCCAGGTAACAAGGTGACTGCAGGACAAGTACCAAGGAGTAGCACCTATTCAAGTAACAAACTGATTGTACCCAGTGTTGGTAGTAACTCCAAACCAACTGATCCTGCTCATTCCTCTGGGAAACTGCACCATCAACCTGGTAAATCACAAGCAGTTGCGTCAGTATCTGAAACTACTACCCTGAGCCAGGATAGGATTCTTTCGGTGCCCCGTTTGATAAGAAATGATAGAGGGTCACCCAGGGTTAATTTACGAGATGATGAAAACAATAGATCACCAGGAGTATCTTTGCCATCAAAACAGTTATCACAAAGTACCCAAGAAGCAGTCAAAAGGGGTGCAAACAATGTCCAGCCAGATATCCAGTCCTCTGCCCCGTTGAGAAGGGAGGTAAATCAGGTTGAGAAACAAAGTGGTAAATCCAATTCTGCCTCAGTCAATTCCAGCCATACTTCAAAAGCTATACAGCGGCCTATGCCAGCACTTTTGCGAATTCCAAAGATAAGAAAGGTGATTGGAACTGAGAGGTCTGCCACAAAGGACGCAAACCAGTTGCCCAATACAGCTGTTTCTACCTGTGGCAGCAGTACCATTAGTACAGAGCAGAGGGATGCTGCAGGCACCACTGGTGCAACCACATCTTCATTAGGAGAAATCATAGCATCTTGTGTGTCTGGCAAGAACGTCAGCATGCCAGTTGCAGGTCCATCAACTAATCCTCACATGACACCATCCACAGTATTGCCAAATTTGGTAACATCTCAAGTCCCTTCGGAAGCAAGTGAGAAGCAGCAGACATCAGGTACTACGAAGCCTTTCTTTGCTGCTTTTCCATCATTGTGCAGCATGCCATCCATGGTACCTACCAACACTCCCCTTTTATCTACTGGACCCACAATGCAACAAAATCAAGTCATCCTCGCTTCAACCGTTCCCCCTCTGCCAACAATTGCAGCGCTTTCAGTTCCAACAATCTTAAGTCCACCCATCGTCATCCCTAACAGTGTGCCATTAATGAATTCTGCTGCTGTAGAGCAGCCGAACATAGCAGAAACCACTAACCATGCTTCAGATCAACCGCAGCCGCAGGTAATAGCAGGGACTGTTAGGTCTGTGACAGAAGAACCTGCATCAACAATAAACACAATTCCTCTCGGCCTTCTGAAAAGCAAATCTCAGCTTGACAAATATTTGGATCAAACAACCTCAGGAGGTCCCAACACAGCTATCAACAGGGATAAAGAAAAGACACCTGTTGTTGATCCCTCTAGAGTGGAAAGTGGAGACAAAAGTATCTCTGGAAAGGAAAATAAAAGTGGAAATGGTGAAAGCCAAGGGAATAAAATGCAAACTGATGTGCAAAAAGAGATAGTAGTGACTGGTGCGACTCTCATCACCCCTCGTCCATCCGGTGCTATCACTACAGTACACCAGGAAACGGATGAGAGCGAAGAAGAAGTGATCACAATTCCTGTTGCATCTGTCTTGTGTTCTCCAGAGACAGGTAGAGGTACTAATGAAAGTGAGAAAAAGAGAAATGAGGATGTAAATATTTTTGACCAAGTGGCAACATTTGTTTCAAGCCTTGAGAAACAAACAGACTCGAGCGGAACGACTGACAGGGAATCTTCCAAGGGGACCAGTTTTAACCCTTCGCATTCCAATGGACCAAGCAAGACCAGTGTAAAATTGAATGAAAGTGACGGGAAGTCTGTGTTGCTTGATGCCACAAAGAGTTCATCCTCGGAGCCGTCGAGCAGACTAAAGAATTGTACGCTTAGATTAGTTCCCAGGAAACATAGTGGGAATGAGGAGAAGAAGAAGGATCAACATCAACACAAACATACATCTCATACTCCAAAGGAAAAGCGGAGGAAGGATTCTCATTCAAAGAGTTCCTCCAACAAGAAGAAAGTAGAAGGGAGTGTTTCCTCAAAGTGGAAAAAGTATTATGGATTTAAGAAAGGCAAATTTCCTTCTCACCAACACAACACTAGATTCCGTGTAGTCTGCTACCATTGCGAGAACTTGATGGCGGACAATGTTACCTACATGGATCACGTAGAGGAGGTCATTGAGAAATCCTGTCCTGCTACCAAAATTAAGAAACTCTGTAAGATTTGCTTTAAAGCCCAGACTGGAGGAGACTTGCAGCAGCATATTAAAACTTGTCATATAGAAGGAAGTAAGTACAATTGTCAGATTTGCAATATAAACTTTTCAGAGAGGAAGGACATGAAGATCCACATGAAAAAAACCCATCAGGGTTTGACAATGCCCTACATTTGTAAGATTTGCCTGTACCAGACCTCTTTCCATGCCGATCTCAAGTACCATTTCATCACGACTCACCGGGGAAGTAAGGCCCTCTTGTGTCATTTCTGTACCAAAGTTCTTTATTCCAGTCGTTCTTTCCTCTCGCACTTTACAAAGCATTACTCCAGACAGATGGGGGTCCAGTGTACAAACTGTAAGCTCTTGTTCTTGTCCCACTCTGCATACAAGGAACACTTAAATAATGACCACCAGAAGTTTGACTGTAAAGATAAAGATGGTCTCCCACCTTACAAAAGTTTTTACCTTCCAAAAAGTACTCCCCAAAAGACTTCGAGTTGTAAGAAATTGGTAGGGACAATGTCATCCCTGAATGAGGAGGTAGTTGTAGTCCCAGTTGAAGAAGAGGAGGTCAAGAAAGCTTGGAAGTGTCTAGAGTGTGGAGGTTCTTATTTGCACTTAGCAGAACATCTCTTCACAGAGCACAAGTGTCAGAACTGTCCATATATTACCCATTGTAGCTCTGCCTTCTCTCAGCACGTCGTAGCATTCCACTCCAGCTTTCAAGATGCCCCAGCACTTCACCCTGTCAAGAAGTCGCGTGTCTTTGGGGGCCAACTCTTACGGTGCAAAAAGTGTGGTTTCAAGACAGCTTTTGCTACAAATATGGCCAAACACATTGTATGCTGTCCGGAAGGTGTTTCAGTGATAGATTCATTCGACTATCTAAGAACCAGAGCTCTAAAGGAGATTGCCATGAGAGGAAAAATTGCAGATTACAGTAACAATGTTCCTGAAGTGATAGCAGTAGAAAGTGTTGACTGATTAGTGAGGTTAAGAGGTAGTGACTCTGTCTGTACTTTGCCAAGGAATTTGCCTGGTGATGAAGAGGTGAAACAGGATTGTGTAAAAGGAAGAAAAAAGAAATCGGAGAAGACTTTTGAAAACTTGACTGTAGATATCATTGCTTGAAAGCAAAGTTATTGCCTTGGTCAAGAACTGGTGAATGAATAGCCCTAACTCTTGATTTTTGAAGGAGACGAAACTATAGGAAAAGAAGATGGTGTATAATGAAGATGAATTTATCTATAGAGTATGGACATTCTGCAAAAGCTCACTTGTGAATTGTGAATCATCTTCCTTTCACCAGAAAGTGTTTGGGACCTAAAGCGCAGTTTCATCATCTTGCAGGTTAGACTTCAGTTGAAATACGAAGCAAGTGAACCTCCAAGTTTACCTTTCCAGGCTACAGGAAAGTCTTCCAGTGAACTAGTCAAAGATAGTTCGTGAGACTTAAAACTGAAAGTGTAGTTTTATTTCATGAGAGGGAAAAATGGGGGCAAGCCATGCAATGACTTTCCTTTAAAAGCCTTCAGCATTTCCTTATGGATTACATTATGAATACAGCTCCAAAATTTTTACAGGCGTGCAAAAAAAACGATGCTGCGGTATTCAAAGAGGTTCCTCAAAAACAAGTTTATGCAGTTCAAAGTATTCACATCTAGTAGGCATTTTATTTTATTTTGCATGTTACATAGCCTGTAGTGAATATTTGTACAATTTTTTTTTAGAATCTTTCAGTTGTATTTATGACCAACACATTTGAGGTCAGTTTATAAACAGAGTGGTTTTACACTTTGTCAGGGCATTATAAAAACCCTTAGCCAAGTCAGCTTTCAATTATTTATGAAATTGTTTGATGCATTTCAAAAGTGGGGAGGGCTATTTTTGCTTCTGTAGTATTTATCTGGCTGTTATATTGGTGTAGAGTCTTTTGATATTACTGTTTAAATATGTATACCTTGGGAAGTTCTTAACAGTGTGTTAGCGGTTTTAAGGTTATTTCTAGTATAAGTGGCTATGTCTAACTATGACACCTGAGAATGTCCTCTCTGAGGAGAGAATTTCCTTTCTTCTCATTGTAAAGATAGGAAAGAATCATTTTTGAGGAAGTTTAACCCTAGTTGATTAATTCTTTTAGGGAAGATTTGGCCATTTGTTTTGATACAGTGTAATCATTTAGAACCCCTAATATCCATGATATGGTGTGCTTTTGTGCAAAATAAGGTGTCTTGTTGAACAGGGTAAGGTGGAGGTGAGAGTGAAACCAGCAACTGGTAACTTTCCGAACAAAATTGATTCAAGTCAAGAGTTCAGACCAAAAGGGTATTAAAAGGTATGATGGTGATCCTTCCACAGGTTCTGTTCTTGTTCGAAGGAAAAGGGTGGTGTCTTTTGTGAAAAGTAGGGACTGGGGTTGGGGGCTGTGGGTTAAGGGAGGGGATTTAGGGTTGCTCAAAGGAAAGGTATGGTGTTTCTTAATACACGGAAGAGGGGGTTGGGGGTTTCACACAGACTAGAGAATTTGGCCTGGTTTGTTGGCAGCTTTGTCTTAACTGTAGAGAGCAAAACACTGGCGTGCAGGACATCTGTGCTTTAAGAAAAGTTTCTATGTTGCAACGAATTTACTTTCTGTGTAAAAGTGTCACACCACTTCAACTGAAGTTTGGACCATTGTTTATCATAGGGTTGTATTTTCCATATGTCATAAAGTCTGGTAATGGTAAGGTTGCCCAGCAGTTGATGTCATGTTCACAAAATATTACTTACTTTGCTCAAAGACAACTAGCCCATAGAATCTGCTTCCTAGAATCATCAAGGCCAAAGCAACCATACTATAGTGAACACTAGCTGTTGTGGTTCTGTTCCTCTTATTTGTGCTTTAGCTTATGTATAGGTTGAGCACTGAGGTCATACCATCAAGCGTTATGCTGCAAGCATTCTGGGCGGCAAACAGATTGTAATTGGCAAATGATATTCAGGCTTTTGTTCTTAATTCACTATCATTCGTTCCCTCCCAATATTCCACTCAAAATCTATTAGTAGAAGTGGGACTTTCGATAAGGAGGGTTTTTAAGAAGAACATGGTAAATTAAGGGAAAAAAGAGAAAAAGACATTCTTATAGAGTACTTAAATTATGCAAAAGATTCCCCACTTGCTCATGGCATATGTAAGACCACAATGAAAAACTTTCTGTTCAGCTGCTGCATCACAGTATGACATTATTTGCTCAACTTATATAGGTCTGCATTTGTCAAGATTGACAAAGGTCTTTTTGATTAACCTGCCTGTCTTTCCACTCATTTCTGACAAAATCATTCTGGACCACAATTTTTTGCTTTTCATAAGAATGGACAGAAATTGTTAATACTTATTAATTTTAACAATATTTATGATGCTCTTTTGGACTTAACCATTGACAGATTTTTTAACAATAAGTATGCAGATATGTCGTCTTGGTCAGTATTACATACGTAACCATATACCTTTTTGAAGCACTGCTACTTAATGGAGGGTCAAGGAGTATGAAAGCCTAAAAAAGCTATGAAGACGTAATTTTTGCTTCCAAGGGTATTTATTATTCGTGACAGTGAAATGCAAGGGAGTCCTAAAAAAGAACAATTTTGTGTCTCAATTAGAAACTTGAGAATATAATTCTTGCATTGTTAAACAATGATCCTAAACACTCTGCAGTATTAGATATATGAGGTCCGGGAATCTTTGTTTATGACGTAAGGTACACAGGGTGGGGATGGGGTGGGGATGTGGTGGAGAGGTGGGAATAGTGGGGTTTTAAGATGGTGTTAAAGGGGGAAAAGTTGCAATTAAAGGCCCAGTTCTCTCACCCTGAACAGTACCAATTCTCCTAACCTTCTTACTGAAGCCACTCCCACAATTGTCTGATATTCATCCTCATCCAGACACAATCTCATTTTTTTGCTTCAGGGTGAGTATAGAAAAACTCAATTTATAAAATCAAAACACTCTCAGTACCATTCATGCTGTGTAATATAAGCTTTGGCACTCTGCATTGTTTGAATTAGCTGTCAATCAAAGAGCTGAACCAATTGAGAATTTTGGTACTCGGGTACCAAAACTGCAGTTTGGGGTGAGAAGTTTGGCCCTTTAAGGTTTGTGTGTCTTGAGCGTTAGAAAGGGACATATCAAGAGCAGAGAAGGCAGTATGGAAAGAATTTTTGAGGGTACTTAATGGGGGACAGGTGATGCTTGTGCCTGTATATTATTTAGAGCAGATATCTCTCTCAGTGTAGTGTGTGATACTTTTTTCTGTGAGGGATGAGGGTAAGCCAGACATGCCAAGAGGATAGTTGGTAGTTGATGCCCATAACTAAGAGGGATATCAGGGTTTTTAAGGGCACTTAGATTAGATTTTGGTGATATCCTAGAATTAAATGTGAACTGTAGTTTCATATTGTGTGGAACATTTTTTCATATTGAAAGATGGTAATCTGCATTGCCACCTCCTCCTATTTATTAATGTTAGATAACCCTACTGATGTGTAATCCTTTGGCAAGTTATGGGCACGATCGAATGGACATAGGGACACAATGTCTGTGTTTGGATGATATAAATGCTTTGTAACAATACACAATCCCCTTCCCCTAGAAAGCAGTTACAACTGTTTGTGCAAAGAATATATTCAGGGTATGCAACAAGAAAAGAAAGAGACAGAGCAGGGTTGAGATAGGACTTTCAGATTTTTATTATCGGACCATTAGACTCCAGTAGTATTGCAAAGTAACAATAGCCATGTATTCATAACTATCTTTTAGTATTATAATTTATTGCAACTAATATCTTCCTTATATAATGTCGCAAGACAATTACAAACAATAAGACTTATTTCCATGTAAAAATGGGAAACCCTGGACAAATAATCCACCTTGATAATAGCCATAAAAACTTAATGCAATAATGGTTGGTATTGATATTTATCTAAAAATGATGTGCTGCTTTCCACATGTTGGTGCCATTTTCACTTCCACCAAAGATTTGAAAGGAGAAATTAGTGAAAATCTTTGTTGAAAATTTTGAAAATCCTTCAGCTGTGTTTAACATTTATCCAACAATTAAATATAAGTTACATTGCCATTACCTACAGTATTAAAGATGGTCAGTGTTATATATATTAGACAGATGGTATGATTATATGAGTCTTTAAAGGAATATGAACAGCTGCTGTAATGGTTGAATTATTTTTTGGAAATGAGAAGTTTTAAGAAAGCCAGGGGTATTCACATGAAGTAAGAGAAATTGATGGTTGTGTAAAAGATCATATCATGTGTTTTTACAGCTGTTTACTGGGTAAAGGTCCTTTCAAGTGGTGCCGATGAAAGAAAAACGATCAGTGAGAAAAAAATTGAAACAATATCGTTAACCCTTAAAAAAAAAAAAAAACATTCAAAATTTCAGTTTTGTTGCTCCCATTTGTCACTTAAAGGACAAGAGCAGTCTCTCCTCAACTTGAATAGGGTTTAATCTGTCCTGTTTCATGATTGCCTCTTCAGGGTCATGTGACAGTATTTTTTCCCGTCAATTGTGACTCATACTGGGATTCACTGTTTGTTTTTTCCGTAAATACACAATATTAAAATTGAAGCCCTAAAATATTTTAAAAAGATGTCATACACCGAAGGGAAGTGAGAAGACAGTTTAGAGATTTAGCTGTTGCTGCGAAATAAGTTTGGGAAGACTGCTCTTGAAGACTCTTCCATTTGACCAGTCTTGAAATAGAATTGCAATTTTGAAAGATCACATGATGCAGTGGACATGAGAATCTACAGTGTGATTGGGTCTTGGACTTTTATCAAATTATGCAGTGTTTATCCCCCATACAGTGTAACTGCAGCTTGAAATAGCATACGGATAAAAACTTTTTGATGCATAATTTATTTCATTAATTTTTAGAGTGTGCTTTCACCTTCTTGAAGGTAGCTCTTGGGAGCACTTGTGTTTGTAGGTACATCTTTGAAGTTCCCTCTTATTTTGGTTTTTTTGTCGAAACTATCGTCTCACATTTCAATTTACACACATGTATAAGGTAAATCTGTGACCAAAGAGGTAGATGCTACTTACTCATGAATATGTATTCTTGTGAGCAAACAAATTTCCCTCCCTCCCTTAATCTTGGAAATACTCTTGCTCCCCACTCTGCCCATTTTAAGGCAAACTTAACTGAAACTTAAAATGACCTCATGTAGTGTACAATCCAACAGCATTTTTGGCAGGAGATACTGGTTGGAAACATCTTGATTTTTGGTTAACATGTCAATGTTTTCAGAGTGACCAGACCACTAGTGCTGCATATTTCACTGTGAGGTCACAGTATAGACAATTGTGTTAGCTTCTTCCCAGTTGGTATAATGCGTAGCAATATAAGCCTTCCAAGAAAGACATTTATACGATGAATATTGTATAGGTACAATGTTTCTGTGTATTTCACAGAGCTGTCGTTATGTAGTTATAACATCATAATAGTACGCATATGATGTTCATTGCAAATAAGAATTACCGGGTGTGAAACCTTGATGATCAAGGGGGCTTTTCATTTGGCCAAAATGGTCCACCATTGAAGAAAAATAGCCTGGGAATTCCAAGTAACTATTATGAACCTTTCAAAGCTGCATATGGTACTTACAAGCAATTAAGTGTACCCCACCTCTCGAAAAGTTTCTTGTTTTCCTATCACTTGACAGTTGGCGCACCTTCCAGCTACTCAATCCTAAGAAATGACCTGTGCAAAATTTGCACTCTATCTTGGAAATTTAGTCACCCACAGTGATTGACCATTAAAATTTGAATTTCCAGCAGATGCATGTAGTTATGAAAATGCTCAAAGGAGATGAATGGACAGTATTCTATGAAACAATGCAATAAAATCACAATTGAAGCAAATAAACTTGGAAAGCCCATACTATGCCAACCACTTTCTGACATGCCCACCAGTTGTCCATTAAGAGCTCCTGAAAATTGCAGGGGCAGGGATAGGAAGTAATATAGTGGTTCTGTAAGTAAGTGGGTATGTTAGCTGCTAATGGTAGTTGCAAGAAGTAGATCCAAGAATAAGTACCCCTTCTCTTCCAGTTCAGTTTTTTAAGTGTCATTGCTAGAGGTGATTTTAATCAGAGGTCATGATTTGGAAATTGGCTGATAATTACAACATTTGAGAATATTTTGCACTTGCAACCTGCCTATATAAAGCAACCTTGTATCTACATACTTGTCTCAGATGCTTCATAAGCCCTTTCTGCAAAAAGTCCTGTTGGACAACAAAGCTTTTTTCATTAGAAATGAATTCTCAGCAAGAGCAGCACTACCGTGTGGGGCAAAGGGGCCATCCCCCCCCCCCCCCCACTGACCGGTGCTATGGCCAAGTGGATAAAGGCAGTGGCATTTGAAGAGATAAAGCTTAGCAACCTGGAGGTCATCTGAAGTTTGATTCCTGGCCGGGTCAAAGTAAGGTGGGTTTTTTATTCAAGAGCAATCTATGGTTTTCCAATCTGAACTGGTCTTTCAAAAAATACCAAATTTGATCCAAATTGTTGAATTGGTTGCCACCTGACGTAAAGTTGTAATTCATACTACGGCTTCTCCCACATTTGTGGTCACTTAGCACCCTAAAACAACTGCCCTTCAAGGCCTGATTCCCCCACCCTGATTGAGGTCATTTAGGTTAGGAGTGAGGTTAACAGAAAAAACAAATAATATACCTCTCCTGTGACTTAATTTTCATTCAGATATATGCTAAAACCTCAGAGCTTCTGGGGACTTAGCCCTCTGGATCCCCACTCCAGTAGCAGGTGTTTTGTGCCATGCCCCAAAATCCTCCCTGAGATTATCTTTTGCCCTTTGTTTGCCCCACCCCCAAATTTTGATATTCTGACACTGCCACTGGTACTCAGCCTTTCCCTTAACCCCTTTCCCCTCCTCCTTTTAGTATGTGCCCATAAGTGTGCTCTGTAGATTGAGATTTCATGTCATGCCATGTACATAAAAGGGGTAAAAAAGAAACATCCTATAAGAAATTTATCCCACCTTGTGTATCTGTCAAGCCATATATTGCCAGTCTGTAAATTGTATTTAATTTCTTTTGCTACTTTAATACTCCTACTTTTTGTTTGTTAAGTCATGTCATTTTCTCTCTAGCCTTGTTGCCAGATGCCTAATGTTTGTATATTTTTCTTAGTTTATTTTTTGCTACCAGATCAGACAATCCATGCCAAGAAGATATGGTGTTATTCTGTTACTTTTTCGTTCAGTTTCTTTTTTTTCTTTTTATTTTCGGTGATTTTTTTTACATGTTCTTTTTGTATTTCTAGTAGATAAGTTATTTCCTGTATTTTGTTCTTACCCAACAACTCCTACCTTGCTTTCTTTGTTCTCTATCCAAAAAGTCTGCAAAGAAGTTAAGGTTTAAAAGAAGTAACTGCTTCATTTAACAGCTTAGATAATACAGGGTCTTAAATGTGAAGTCAGACAGGGGACAAAGTTCAACAAAATGTTAGTTACCTCTTGCAAAAATGTAAGAAATTGAACGATTTTGTCTTCAGTTTGTACATTTTATTTTTTAAATTTGCATGTTTCTGTAAATTTTTCTCTACCTATATGTTTTTTTTTTCAAAACTGGTAAGAAGTTTGTCCATTATGTAACGATGTACTTAGCCACATAGCTAAATGTCAGCATCCCTGACTCGGTGGGTGTGAGTGAAACTGCTTTTGGGAGAGAAATTAAGCGAAAAATTTATGTAAATTACGGGTAACTTTTGCTTAAAGGGTGATATACTTACTAGTCAGTAATGCTATGTCTGTTTTCTAGGAGTGAGATTTAGAAATGGAATTACGCCCCCACTTCCGATATCGCTGCAGGCAACCCTCGTTCCTAATTTTGTATTATATGTAAGTATTATACAAAACAAAAAGTTGCTTGTGTACCGCGTCACTTTGCTGTTAAAATCTGGTTCATTGTCAGGAAAAAGGTGAAACGAACAATATTATACAGGTACAGTTCTACAGTATCGTTTGCAAAGGCAAAGTGTTTTATGCCATTATGGCGTCTTTGTGTCTATATGCAAATGTAATCTATTAATGGCTCCAAAATAAAACGTCTTGAAGTCAAAACGTATACTCATTTGTTCCATATTTGTATTGCCAAACCTTCAGTGGGACGTTAAAGCGGTATTCGAAACAGTGATAAAGTCGAGTCCGGAGGCTTTGTGCACGAGCCCAGCAATTTTCAGCCCTACAGCTCTCGAGACTCGAGTCCATGTACTTTCTGAATTGGGACAAAGTCAAGCCCTGTGACAGTCCAAGTCAGAAACCTCGAATCCGAGTCCACACTGGACTAGTCTTGGTCAAGACGTTACTATAGTATTTCTCACCAAAGTTCAAAATAGAGGGCAGGCTTTAAACGACTATTTTGCAGGGAGGATTGCTTCAGGGAGCACACCACCATTAATTTTTCCATTGACCTACACACTATTTTGCCTTCATTAAATGCCCCCTGCAGCCCAGTCAAAGTTCACACCCCACTAAAGCTACCCCTCGCATGAAAGCCAGTGAGTTGGCCAATCATGGCATCACAAATTCACCATAGCATGACCGTTTAGATTTTGAGATACAAGAGGATGAAGTTTTGGGTCTGTTCACCCTACCCTATTAATCCGCAAGGTGACGGAAATAACGTCTTTTTCAGACCAAATTTTTATACAGTCTAAATCACCTTCAATTCTTCCCAATTTGGCAGCACTCACACATTAACACGTCCTCTTTCATATCCAAAACAAAACCACATCTGATTAGCTTAACTTGAGCAATTCAAACTTAAAGAGGACCCAAAATTGACGGTGTACTTTGGAACCACTTTTCCCGGCAAGGTCATTCTGCTAATGGTGTTGTGCTCCCTTCAGTGGTAACAATTGAGAATCTCTGAAGGTAATGGAGGGCGTACTTCAAAAGAGTAGCAAATGAAATGTATTAGGGTCTTGACCAAGACTAAAACTGGACTCAACTGCATCACTGATTTGAAAGGGAAAAGACATCTGGTTTATTTCACCCTTTGACCAAAGTTCCCATTAAAGAAAATCGGACAATTTGAAAGTTTCAAATTATCCGCTTAAAAATGTTGTCGCTTTGTTACATGTTGGTCAAACACTATACTCGTTACACCAAAACAGATGAAATATTTTTTGGATTCGATGATAAGAGAAACCAGTGCAGTCGCGGTGGCGCGTGTGTTTTTGAGGCTTTGCTCGTTATCACAATATCTCAAGACAGAAATGGCTGACAGTTTTCATACTGCACTAACATACTCTGTACTGAGAGGAAGAACCCTGTTGTTTTTGGTGGAGGTCAAAGGTCATTTGGAATCACCAGGGTCAAAGTCTGAAAACCACGTTAACACGATATCACAAAATAGGAAACTTGGGTAGATCTCATATTTGTTGTGTGGATGCGTTATTTTCAGAACTAGATGCTCTCTGTTGTTTTTGTAGAGTTCAAAAGTCATATGGGGTCACCAGGGTTCAGTCTGAAAACCAGTTAAACACTCTCTCAAGATAGGAAACTAAAATGAATTTCATATTTCGTACGTGGACCTGTTGGGGTTGGAAGATGGTCCTTATTGTTCTTAGAGGTCAAAGGTCATCAGGAGTAACACAAAATTATTTTTTAAACTTTAACCTTCCCATAATATTTGACTGAGGAGATATGGAACATCCTGAGATTATTTTGAATAGAACATATGTATATCATCAAATCTCAATGCATTTTGAAGTCTGATTCAGGGGAACAATAGGTAATTTAATGACTTAAACGCAGGCATGTGGCTCTGCTGCTCAAAGATATTCCTCTAAGATGCCAACTTTTCTGAATGATTCAAAATCAGAATATCACTTAGAGCTAGACTTGAAATTTTAATTGATTACATCCGCGAGCTGTAGAGTTCGACTCCAACTAACCTTTCAGATCACACTGCATTGCGCTATCGGGAGGACGTGTATGGGAGCAGGGAGTTGCTCCCTTGAACCATTTTTTCTAGGGGTAAGAAGTACTTTCCTTTCAGCTTGCAATTGGAGATTCTCCGCAGAACATTTCAATAGCAAGGCTGCAAAAGAAAGGAATAAAACAAAAAAGAAAAGTTTTTCGCAAAGGCTGCTAATTTTAACTAGACTTCGGGCGAACTGAGCACCACGATAACTCTTTTTTTGTTATTTCTTTTCAAGTCTTATCCGTCGCAGTTGCTACTGTAACAACAGTGTAAAGGGAAGAAAAAAGCTGCCCGTGTTTGATTTGAGGGCGCTCTGATGACTTCCCGTATGGAAGTGACGGCTGGCAAATTGAGCTAAGAGTCGACACTTCCATGAAAATTATAATTTTAAAGCAACATAGACTGATCACAATGAACTGCAATTTTGAAGTAGCCCCAGGCCAATAAAATAGCTCTACCGCCTTCCAACTTCGGTTCTCCGACAGAGAGCGGAAGCGGTTAGTAAGATACGTCACACCAACACGAGTGTCTCAGTATAGGCTGTATAGTGTTAACTGGATAAACTGATAAAAAGGTAACAAGTGAGTTTGAAGTTCGGTTTCCAAAAGTCCAAATAACGTAAGCCCTTCCCATAAGTCGTCTCTTACGACAGACGAGAAATATTTTGTGCATACTTACAGTTCTACAACCCCAGCCCGCAGGGGACGTGAGACAACCCGCAGGAGACGAGAGGGACAGGAAGGCATACGTTGTAATCAACCGATGTTCGATTTTGTAATTTCATTCATTCTACGGAAATTTTCGTCAACTTGCTGGTAACTACGGCTGAAAACTGCCCAGGGCTATTAGTACACATTTTGAACAAAAACGACTTGAAACGAACAGAAAATGAATTGTTGATGCACAGCTTTAGGGCAATTCTTGCAAATTTTTGGCACAAAAAGTACACCTACACTAGCCAGTTAGCCCATCAAGGGCAAGTGGCCTTAGAGTACGCAAAGGTGAGGCTACTTTTAAAGTTACCGGACCGGGTGGTCAGCAAGTCGGCGGAAAACTCTTTGAATTTTTGCATGTCAGATTAAAGAGCCAAAAGTTTCCCCTAAGACCCCTCTTAACGGCAACAGATAATCACACATTGTAACCACCCCCCCCCCTCCTCACCCCTCTCTCTCCATATTTAGACTGTTAGAAGTGAATGACTAACTACCGGTGTACGGAAGCACCATTTTGCATCTCAGCTCTCTTCAAAAGGTGAAAATTTCCAAAACAGGGAGAAGAGGTTTTCCCATGACGGTCGGGGGATTTGAAAGACTGGTGACCAACTCACAATTCTTGTGCACATCACTGGCGGGAAAGGGAACACAATCAACGTCTGTGGAACCGTGACCTTGGAGGCAAGGTAACTCTTACTTAAATTGTAATGACCTTCTGCAGAGGAAGGCTATGAAATTCATCTGTAATAAATGTATTTCTCTATGTTCAAAACAGAAGTTCAATGGAGAATATTGTCTGATGGTCTTTTTCCAATCTTGCTGACGATGAGCATGTATCCCAAAATTTTCGTGGATATTAAAATTAGAAGGGGAGAGTGCCGTAACTTCAACCATGCATGGAACTATTCCGTTAGACAGTAAGAGCTTCACGCTGTAAAGCATGCCACAAAATGACTTTTTCCGAAAATATTAAAATTATCCTGTCTAGATTAAAAGGTGAGTAGCTTCCAGGATGTTTTGAGAAAAATCCCTATTAATTAGTGTCATATGCAATTAAAAGTAAAAAATACAATGACGGTCTCTCCGTGTGGGTGATAACGTGCCCTGGTCGTCTTTCACCCGACAGTCCGAAATTGCAGGGAATAGAATAATATATGATTCTTTGTTCTCATTGATCTGTTCCACTTATTGCCTCAATACAATTATGAGAAGGGGAGGGGATAGGTCCATGTTTTAGCATATACTTCGGACCGATTTTGGCACCCAAACTGTCACATAGCCTTCTTTGGCGCTTCAACTATCACATAGCCTTCAGTAGTTTTGATCTTTGAAAGAAACGGTGGGAAAAGATAATCTCACTTAAGTTTCTTACCAAATTATTAAAGGAGCTCCCTCCGATTTATTGTATGGGTAATATTGTACAGCTTTTCATTGCTGTGTTACCTAAGCCCGGTACACACCGCCACTACGAGACTCGTGGACAATTTGCATAAATCGCAGACACTTCTTGGGTAGTCGTGGCCGTGTTACCCGGAATTAAGACGCACCAATTGTATCCAACTACCATTGAACATGTTTGCTACGATTGAACATGTTAAATCGGACCGACGGCTTACACACGACGGAAATCTAGTGTTTAAACTGGCCATACCGGCAGGACTACAGCCGACTCGACATTCTTGTCGCGTGGTGTCGTTAGTTATCGTGGCAGTGTGTACCGGGCTTAAGAAACATTAAAATCACCGTACATTGCGAAAATGTGAGAAACTTGTTCGTTCGTTGTAATAATGTTTACCAACTTTTGTTCCTAGCAAGACTTTTGAGTTAAATGCTGAGTGTAACCATTCGAGGTTTCCTATATCTCTATATGCTGATATAAGAACCCTAAACCATTTCAGAGCCGATGCGGCTCTGAACAATTTCAGAGCCATATATGGCTCTGAACAATTTATAGAAGCAGCGCCCTCTATAACGTTTTTCTCATTTCCGAAATGTTTCGCATACAGGTACTATGCGTCGTATGCGATGGAATATAAGATTTCACGAAAATTAATTTTAAGAAGCAAACAAATTTAGAAGCTCACCGCAATTAATATGAGGGAGTATATCTACCTCGTACAGTATTACCTCACTACTCAATAATTCAGATGTTAGGCTAATAAATTACGGCAGCCGGTGTAATCACCTTATTGGCTTAGAATCATGAGTGTCTAAATACTAATTGTACAGGATTGTAGCCTACATACCTCCTGGGGGATAAGGTAAGTATACGAGTGGCTTATCCACGTAAACATTGATCCCTGGTCCCACCCACCGATGCCAGTTTTAGCTCCGAACAGTACTTAAGATATTTTAACATTTAATTTTATTTCAAAAGATAGCGTATGTGTCTCCAGACTGCAAACAAGAACAACTACCGTGACATGTTCAAACATTTTCAAAGGGAGAGGGTGTACCTCAACCCGTGGCCCCTTTCCCATGCCGACAATCTCATAACATACGCACCCCCTCCCCCCCCCCCCCCCCGGCTTCTCGCGACGTTGAGAGGAATTGGCAAAAGCGCACAGTGTACAACCACTGCCAACCTTAACCGTTGTCATTTCTGCCACAATCACTTTCTTACCAGGTAGGTGTGATTAGTTACACCTCCCTGTTCTTACAACCATATAACTGGATAATCGGAAACGGGTTAGGGAGGTGACGCCGGAATCTGCAGTAAATAATTTTCAGTTAAATTTGTCAAATTTAAGGATATTTTGTCCTACAAGATCCCCAAATCCAAACTAATCATACAAAGTGTTATAATTCTAGAGCCGAATGGGTTGGACGAGGGAGGTGTAACTAGATAATAGATGGAGATCCATCAAATCTTTGATTTATGCTAATCCAATTCTATTGATTCCAAACTAAATCTAAATCCTTTATTTGGGGATTATTGAACTAAAGGGCGTGGAATTCCTTTGTTTAATACCTAGGCAACCTCATTCATACATACCGTGACTCCAACAAAAGGGATTATTTGGAACTATGCTATTATGTGTAGGTAGTTGCCGACAAAGTAAGTGCAAGACACCTTTTCGGCATTTCAAACGACTGGCTGTTGCTAATTATCACAATGATCCTGGATACAGACCAATTCTGATGATTTATGCAAATGAGCAAAAGAGACTAAACATTGCTATCGGATTTTCATCAATACTCGCATTCGCTCGCATAGTCGGAATAGCACACCAAAATAGAGAAAAATACAGAGAACAGGACAAGTAGGTTGTAATCCGCATCCAAACGCGTCCAAATCGTCAAATTAATTTTCTTCCTTCGGCGACTGGCAATATTAAGGCAAGGGACAAATTTTCCCGATTTGCTTTTCGACACCTAGCAGACGACTTGCCAGGCTTGAACACCTGCTAATACTTCAGTGTTAAACCTATTGAGCCATAAAGGACAACGCACAAAAGAGATTAGTATCGGCAACTATTACGTCTCAAAGAAAAGGGTTCTCGATGGATCTCCATCTAATCACACCTCCCTGGTTGGACCGCCTTCCTCAAATTTTCCACACCCGCCCAATCCCGGCCTGTCGGTGGGGCTATTTGAATCCGTTAATTACACAGCCGTCCTCGCGATTCTTTTTAGCTGGCTACCCCTCGTAAAGACCAGTCCGTGCAACATCTTGGGACCCGAAGAAGCTTTTGAGGGAGAGGGGTTATTCGCACATGTTTCAAAGAGCTAGCATACCAGAACTCGATTTTTAAACGTGTTTAAAACCTCCCGACCGTGTTTTGTGAGCTACCCACATCTTGCGAGATCGTGTGCAAGGCTGCGAGGTGCGCTTTCCCATTAGGGGGCTCTTGAGGGCACTTGCGAGATCGCATGGACTCACAAGAGGACGCAAGTCATTTACCGCTAAGTGGGAGACCAGATTAAGTCGGTAACTGGTTCAAATGTTGGTTTAATTTGCAAGGATTTTCAATAAGTAATAAACAGCGACGTCTACAGGTCTATGTAAAGGAGTCGCACGGTTGAGTGATTATTTGGACATCTGAATTTCTGAATACCCCACAATGTCACCCGCAATTGGGGGAGGAGGGGTGGTCGAAGACCTAATAAAACGAATAAAACGAAGGACAGGTGAGGCCGGTGTATTATCCAGGATTTACCACAAGCATGCAGAGGC
Source organism: Holothuria scabra (assembly GCA_037179385.1). Classification (NCBI taxonomy): domain Eukaryota; kingdom Metazoa; phylum Echinodermata; class Holothuroidea; order Aspidochirotida; family Holothuriidae; genus Holothuria; species Holothuria scabra. The sequence goes on from CM074187.1 coordinate 28,680,634, forward strand.
CACACAGTACTTTGTTTGATCATACATGTAGTCATTCCCGTAAGAATAAGCCGATCGCCATCCTTAGTTGGCGCCGAGCGAGCGGAAAGTTTTGAAAATTATCGACCCTTTAGGCAGCCGAAAATTATTTCCACCGAACATTATTCTTCCATTTCGAGCAATGAGTTGCCCCAAAACGCTTAAGTGAGACCGAGCAATAATTGAATTTTATAAGCTGCCAGAATGATTAGGGAATTTAATGTTTAAAATCTTAGCTGTCAGCATGATGCTTATTTTTCGGACATATTTTTGAAATAATTTGTGAGCACGCTTAAGCAAATTCTTGTGTAATATGAAGCATGCTAGTATTTTTTAAGATTCAAATGGCTCTCTGAACCTTTCAAGACCCTCTTTGAGATCGTGCGTAATTTTGAGAGGTAGTCTCTCCCTTGCCCCTTGCACCAACTTGCCTAGGGTCAAGGAATGTCCCCCTCCCCTTTGGAAAGATTCGAAAACAGGGTGTGCTTATGTTTAGTTCAATGCTACTTATGCTACCATTTGAAGAAAATTTGTGTGAAAGTTTTCATGTATGTAAGGACAAAATGCCATCATGATTTGTGTAAAGAGGGCATGGCACAATTCTCCCCTAAATACGCCACTCGTGGGACATTGCTTCCTTTTCGGAAAATTTTGAAAATCTGGAGCTTGCATTGAAAAATGTTTTACATTTTTTGAAAGAAATTTGAAAATTTTGCCGACCGCATTTGAAAAGTTTTGTGGGCTTATTGTAAAATTCTCTTTCTAAATAGTTTACAAAATCAAGATGATCGTCGGAGAACTGAAATGAACTTGTTACATCGTACCGACTGGTTCATGGCTCTCTGACGAAACTCGACTTAAATCAAAAGGTTGGAAGCAGGACCGTAAAACTTCATCTAACTAACTAAATAACTAACTGACGAAACTGAGTCATTGAGTCTCCGACGGGAGATAGTCCTCCTGACGGGAGTCATACTCCTTACCCCTGCTGTGACCAATCTGGGCGACGGATTTAGCTGGGCCTACCCTGTCGTGATTGAGTATGCATGCATCTTGGATGTCGCATCCTCTTCATCTTGATATGGATGAAGGCCGTGGGAATGAGACTGTGAACTGATTATTGCGAATAGCAAGCTCTATTAACGACAAACGAAGAACCAGTCAAGCATGCCTCGCGTGCATATTAGCCGTTTAAGAAATTTCAAAATTTCTGACTAGCGCTTTTTTCGGTCGACAAAGTAGCCATAAAAATGTCAAATGGGTTGTCATTTAACATTCATGCGAAAAAGAGTTTCTTCTGAACTTGCCGTCACAGAAATTCATGTTTGCAGAAAAGATCACGACATTGTGTCAGAAGAACTAGGTCGTCTGAGGGGACATGTATCGCCAGACGGAACATTCACAGAACATTCGAATTTAACACAATATCCATCTGCTCTGTTTAACGTTTAACGATCTAGGCCGAATATGGTAAAATGAATCAGCATTTCGCTTGTAAAAAGAGCGAATGACTCCATGAGGACAAAGTTTGCGTTTTCTTTGTAGACGAAATTGCCGCCGTTAATAATACCTCTAAATCCTCTAATAATGAAAAATAAATAAGGTTATACGGTACTGTAATACTAAATTCATATTTTAATTTTTTCAACGTAGATTCAAAATTGTGTTAAAAGAGAGCGTTTAATTTCGGGGAAAAATCGCGGTTAAAAATAACTGGTAAACAGTAGGGACAGGCATCGTTAGTTAGTTTCATGGAGTTTTATATACGGCTTAGTTTTAGTTATTTGGTAAAAGTCGAGCAGATAACGGCCTTTAATACAGTTTTGGCTCACTGGCTTGTCAGTAATCGTAGTATACAGTTGGTACAAAAATAATGCCCGATAATTTGGTTAGGAGAGGGCAGTTTCTGCATGTAGATGCGTTGTTTGTTTGTGTTAAACTACCATTTATGTAATTGATTGATTATCGGGGAGGGGCCAGTCTAGAACGCTTTGTATACATTGACGAGTTAAGTACCTTTTCTGCCCATAGTAGGAACAAAACTTAAAGAACTTTGACTGGTAACACATGGTACGCTACCAATGATTACCAAATCAAGCCTTCAATGTTAATTAAACTGGCTGATTGGTCGGTCCCCAAGAGCGGTTCTACAAGGTTCCACAGGGTATTGGCAGTTTTAACTATTTTTCCCATCCCATCCTTGTCTCCCAAATGGACAAAATGAAAGGACAAGAGCAGTCATTTCAAATTGAAGTAGTGTAGTGGACTGTCCTGTTTCATGATTGGCTGTTGGGAATCATGTGACAAAATTTTTCTCTTCAAATGAGAAATTTACTAGAAATAACTGCTTAGTTTACCTTGAAATATGCAATAGTAAAGTCGTAAATTGTAATGACAGATACTTTGAAGGGAAATAAGACTTAAATTATCATTTGGCTTTTTTCAAAGCAATTTGGGGGGAATGCTCTTTACCTTTACGTTATGCCTCTAAATTCCTGTAACCGAGCGCAGGGAGCTGTTATCTGAATGTCACTTTGCTGAAATAACCTCATATGGGTTAAAGTGTAACTCAAGTAAAAAAATTCAAAAATATATTTTGAAACGCATGAAAATGAATTCTAACAGTCCAACTTCCATCTTCGTTGGACATTCCTGAGCTGAGGTATGAAATGTTGAAGTTTATTTACTCAACTTAAAATGGTACATTGAGCAATGATTTGTGATGTCATTGTTGTACTACTCAAATTGCAATCTTTGTATTTCTTTGTTTTCCGGAAAGTTGCTACACTTGTATCAAGATGTGATAGCAATCTTACTCTTATGAAGTGATGTAATTAATTAAGCCCTCTCTGTGCAACATGCCGTCCAGGCAAACAGAAAGTGTTCAAGGCCATCAAAACCATTTTTAATTTTAAAGGGAAACAAAGCAGAGTGTGTGAGTTGTACAAGAATTGTTGCGCAATGGACCAATTTGCTTTAAATGAATATACTTCAACAGTTTATATCTCAGCGCAGGAATGTTCGACGAAGATGGCAGTTGGACTGGTAGAATTCGTTTTTCATACTCCTTTATATGCATTTATTTTTTTTTTTATTTGACTTGAGGTTCACTTTAAGTATATGTAATGCTTACTTCTAACATTCCCTTCCAAAGATCAACTATATAAAGCTCTTTTTTCCAGGAACATTCGGTTCAATAAACATGTATGTTTCTAAATACCAACTACATCGATGGCGACACTGTTGTGTACGCCATGTTCTTATGCTCTGTTAACAAACGCACAAAAGCATATCCATAATCAAATAACTAGATCATTACTCTAACCGACTTTTCGCAGAATCCTTTGAACTCGCCTTCAGGTGATTCACGAACTCGCAGTGAAACCTTTCATAAAATCCAATATACCTTAAGCATCCAAAGCGTCTGTTTTGCTCCAATTAATTTTCACTTTTTATCAAGAATTGTGTCATCTGCTGGTTTATGTAGCCAGCAGTTTATAAAACTTGTCAGCTTGTTGCCCGCATTTGTCTTAAGTTTTTAAACGTTAACCCGTTTCCTCTGGCTAACTACACTTATACATTCAAACCTGCGTATACCAGTAAAACAAATTATTTTGTTATACAAGTAACTTTATCACCTAACAGAGAAGGAGCCTATCACATGAAAGACGTCCTACGGCATAAAATGTTCAATAGATGTAGACTTGCTCGATTTCATAACTCGATGTAAATTTGACTGATATCATGAACAAAACGCAAATCCACATCACAGTATGTTTTCAAACATCCAAAATAGGAATTTTTCCCTTTGTATTTTTAGTTTTCAGTTCAGTTTTTTCAGTTGTCAAATCAAATTTTCAGAATGGTGGTCTTAAACAAACGTCACTCTCAGCCTAAAGGACCAATCCTCTCATCCCAAACTGCAACTCTTGTAGGGGTTTACCGAAATTCTCAATTGGCTCAGCTTTTTGATTGATACAGCTAATTCAAACAATGCAGAGTATTGCAAGCTTTTATGTACTCACTCTGAAGCAATAAACTGAGATTGTGTCTGGATGGGGATGACTTTCAGCCAATTGTGGGAGGGGCTTGAGTAAGAAGGTGAGGAGAATTGGTACTGTTTGGGATGAGACAATTTGGGCCTTTAACATTGAAGAAGAAAGAAATCAGGGTAATGCCTGTAATGACGACCTCATCTACAGAGTCCTTTCACCTAAGTCACAAGTCCAGCTCTTTTTGGCGGGCAAAAATCCACAGGGTTTCAATACAAAAGTCACACTTTTGTTGTTAGCTGCTTCTCAGCTAGCTACACACTAGTGAGCGCAAAACAACATTTTTTGCCCGTCAAAAGGGTGGGGCTTGTGACGTAGGCCTAAGTGAAAGCACCCTATGACCTATTCCGAATCGCATAGTATATAAGAACATTGTGGGACCCTTTCTATGTTCTTTATTGACCACATGAAATTCTAACTCACACTAACACAAATGCAGATATATCAGTGATGTATGCAGCATACGCTCGCAATCTACTCCGGTCGCATTGGAAATCTTTACTCGTAAGAACAGCAGCTGTTACACCCCCTGCTTAAAGACTACAGGCCTCATCTCAAATTTGTCTAATTTTTAGAGCACCATCACATGCAAACAACTTCAGGGGGAAGTGCAGTCACCCCAGCTTGCAGTACATGCTTTGTCCTGTTTCATGATTAGCCTTCTTGAGAGTCACGTGACAGCATTTTTTCTCCTTGCTGCTGAGTATAAGCAATGGGGTAGGAAAACAAGCCAGGGAGCCAAACCTGGAAAAAAAGCCGTGGCCGGTGCGACTTTAACGAATTGGTTAGAAGCTGCAGGAAAAATTCCAGAAACTCTTAACTAACTACCGCAACTAACTCTATTTCAATATCAAACCAAAATAAGTGATAATAACATACATAGGGACTTGATATACATTTGGTAACAAAATGACAATAACATGCAGTGAATAAAAATGCATTCGGTAAACATAAGGCAATAACATATAGGGACTAAATACACATTCAGTAAAAAAATGAAAATAACATACAACAATTGAAAATACATTCGGTGACAAAATGACACTAAAATATAATAACTAAATGCACATTAAAGGTCAAGAGATCTCACTCCAAACTTATTTTGAAGCAACAGCTAAGTATCATAATTTTCGTCTTTTTTGTCTTCAAAGTGCCTTCCATCACATACTATGACCGCAATATTGCATATCCAAGGCAAACCAAGCAGTTACTTCTAGAAAATTTCACATTTGAATTGAAAAAATGTTGTCACATGACTCTCAACAGCCAAGCATGAAACAGGACAGTCTACTACACTACTTCAATTTGGAGTGACTGCTCTTGCCCTTTATCAAAATGACTGATTTTATTTATAGGAAATACGACTTGCAGGATGATACCAGAAAGTCTAAACACCTCTCTAATTAAACCGATAAGGTGCTACTAGACCCCAGAGGATACTGGACACATCCATCATTAGAAGACAGAGAACGAAACATACGATAAGATGGAAAACCAAACACGAAGTAATAACGACCATTAAAAACAATTACAAAAAAAGAAGGCAAAAGGTAAATTTAATTTGCAATGAACTGAACTTAAAAGAAGGGTTTGATTTCAAATCAAATTTTAATGTTAGAGAAGTGCTTTTTCTTAGCATTTTGGTTCAAATTTGCATTGAAGTCTGATGTGTGGTTCTCAAGATATAAGCAGGTAAAGTTGCCACATTTGCAACCAAAAATGAACTTGAAGCAAGCACATATGACATCATATTCTCACATATTGATAAGTATTATGTTTTATTTTTTCTTTAAACTTTACATCCAATTTTCTTCTCAACAATCACATGCTACCAGAATGTGATTGCATAAGTGGCATAGGAACTTTTAAAATTTTGCATTCCTCACATGGAGCTCCTATATTTTTTTTTATTAAATTGAATGTCAACACAACAGTCTGAAAATCAAAAGGAAACAATGCATTCCTTGTCCATGTCATGGTGAGGAAGTGATTATAACCTCTGCTGCCCTAAATTCACTTTGGAACACAAATTTAGTAACTTAATTTACTGATTTCTCGAGAAATACTCGTTCAATCTGAATGCAAGTTTCACTTCACTGTGTAGTTTTGGTACTTCTTTCACATATGAAAATTAAATGTTTAGCTTAAATCTCCACTTTAAAGAGCTTTCAGTTTTAAATTTCACTGTTTTACGCTTAGTCACTTCTGTAGGAAGAACATTTAAAATTTTGGGGCGATGCGCACTTTTTAACCAGAAATTCCTAACTGGCTAACGTTAGCCCTAATCCCTAACCTAATCCCTAACCCTAACAAAGAATACAATCGGTACAACACAATGGCAACAACCAATCATAAAACACCTTGTTAAACAGTGCCCATCTACCCAAAGTTTTACCCCATAAATCTAATACCAGTTATGACGATCTCAGCCTATACATTGGGCAAAGAAAATTAATAACCAGAGCAAGACTTGGTAATGAATGAAAGGTATGTTGTTGGGGTTCGTTTATATAGCCACTTAAAGATGAATACTGCCACATGATACAAATTCAAGTCATATATATTAAAAAAATAAATACTAGCGAAAAGGAGTGCCATATGAGGGAGACGGTATACTTTGTTTATGCATTTTACATCCCTATTCTTCAGAATAAAAAGAGGTTTAATTCTAGTGACGTACGTGCTCCACCAAATAATAAACAAAAGGAAAGGTTGGGGATCAGAACAATATGAGTTAATTCGACCTATTCTTTGATCAAATTGGTGATAATCCTTACTCCAGTAACCATAGTTTTACTTTTTTCATTTAACTTTATAAAAAGGTGCATGATTTTGTAAACAACGTTTAATTGACTCCAAACTTTTGTTACCTGGTTAAATCTTCCATAATTAGTTACATAACACGCTCGTTTAAGCATAGAATATTTTGGGTTTTAGGTCAATTTGAAGAACGAAGTAAAGATTAAGGGCTTCTTTTTCCTTTTTCACTTTTGACTTAACTAGACTATACTTCTCGGCCTTTTGGCTAAGATCATGTGTAGTATCTGTTCTTTTCATCCAGTCAAGAATGGAGCCATACATGACAGACCAATGATGAAAATGGTCTGAAGGCCGCGAGGTTGGTCGTTAAGTGTTGTCCTTCAGTGGACGTAATAGCTTCTTCGGGAAGCAGTATCAAGTTTTGGTTTCGCCGAACGGCCCTTTGCCAGAGGGTCGGGAGGACTTTAGAAAAAGTACTTAATTTGTTCACTGGCTTTCGCCCCTTGGCTCTTCGCCAGAGAGTCGTGGGGACTTTTAGAAAAAAAACTTAATTTGTTCACTGGCTTACTAATGCAGGGATATAAATAGAAGCAAAGAACCCGTCTTTCGGGGAAAATCTTTTCATTTATAAAGAACGCCCCCCAGACTGACAGGCCAGTTACGATATTTTTACTGAACATGACCTCTTTAACCCATACTAAGTGACGTGATGGGTAGGGCTGTTGGGTATTTTGTTGGCCAGTATCAACTTTTTAATTCGTTAATCTTCCATCTGCGAAAATTTGTACCCTATTACCATACGATATATCAGTGTAGGTTGATATGGCAAAAATAAAACGAAGGGTAGTCATCGTCCTGTCCTTTTTGCATAAGCAGCAGACAGCAGACTAATCAAATCATTTTGAAAGAAGATAACACAATTCTTTTTCCGTCTTTAAATTAAGCTAAAAACCTGTTACTATCTATATTTGTGTTACCCTATCTGTTACTTAGATAACTGCCCTTTTAGAAGGGCCTTTTCATCATAAGCACCGTGGCTTTGGCCCACGGCACACACAGCCCCGGTCAACTCATTGTGCTCCAGAATGGTCTCTTTTTCCCCGAAGTTTTGTTTTCAAATATGGACGTCAAGGGGTCGGGGATAAAAAGGGTACTGCTCGCACCTACCCCTTGAGTAGTAATCAAGTTTAATATTAGCTGAAATGAATTTATAATGCTGTGATTTTCAACAGTGGTAAAGGGACCGGGTGAATTGTTCTTTCCCTAACACATAACAATGAGAAAATTTATACTACCCATTTTTACTATTTAACTTCTTCATTCAAGGATTAATATAAATAAATATCTGATACCTGAAGGAAACTTGTTTACTAGCCAGTGCACAGCTCCATTTCTAGCAATCTGGAAAAGTTTTTTTCATGATGGTATCTTTAAATACTGGCCGGCTAATTGTCGCCTTCAACTCCGATAGTCCCTATCGTTATATGGCCTTCTACTAAAAAGAAACTTTTAAAGGGCCCCGTCTTTTAGTGTGAACTTTTGAGTTGCCCTGAGCTCCATTTAATTTGGGTTTACTAGACTGCTCTCATTTTCTGCTCTAACCCTTTTACAGAATTTTTTAGATTTGTCCGATTGACCATACGAGTACGGACAAGCCAAGAAGGGCTAAATTTCTCATAGAAGGGTGGAAAGTCTGGTTTTCGCAAATATTTATGTGCTCGTGCGACCTGATACTCACGTGAAAAGTAGATACATGCATATTTATACAAGGTTTTCATCGACGTTACTTTTATTCCACCTTTGTGCTTTAAGTTACTCCAAACCTCTTTACTTAATACATGGTTTGTTCTATATACAGGGAACCAAATCAGCTCTCTATTTTATATCGTTATAAAATAACTTAAAACCAGACTTGTGTATCTGATCGGTGCAGTATTACTGCAAATAAACCCTCAGGTTGCAACAGTTTGTAAATGTGATGGTACAATAATATAAGTAGAATGAACGAAACATCCGTCTACCCGTCAGGTACACAATGTTTAGTTAGCGAGTGCCCTCATTAAGTAGAACTTGAGAAGTGAACGTCTTGCTCTGCAATAATGCGAGTCGCGCCCAAGTATAGCCATCGACGGATACATACAAGTTGATGTGCGGACAAATCGTGGTATCTGGACAATAAACAAACTGCTGGAAAGTGCCTGTTAATGTTCTCAAAATGATGTTGTTACCTGTATAATAATGTTTTGGGTGTATATTCTGATATTTGAAAACAAAGATTTTACTAAAAAACACTGCTTATTTTGATTGGATTGGTAAGATCGATAAAGATATGGGGCAACTTATGTGGCTAAGAACCTTTATGTAAATTATCACAAGAAATATTCCCAAGAGATATTCTTGTGACAAATTATACCATGCACATATACCCTGTCTCTTTAGAGTGCATTGAAAAACTATTCTATCCACCGTCAACCTAGCAAGCTGTGGGCCACATTTTATACAAATGCCAGAGAGCTTCTCTACTGCCGAACTTCCATGATAGGGTTATGGGGTACTTTCCCCAGTCCTAGTTACTCCCCCTCCCCCGCCCCGCCCCCCCCCATTCGTCATGTTGGAAATCCTGGAGACTACTTGGCCATCATTGTTTCTTGAGTTTAAAGTCTGAAAGGAGGTGACTCAGGTGAATGCTATACTGTCTGCCCCGATAGTTGGAACAGTCCATATAGTGTAACGAAATTGCTTGTAGATGAAGTAACCTGTTTGCCTTATTTCGCGTTGGACGACAGAGAGACACGATAGGCTACAAGCGTGATCAGGAACTCTTCTTCGAAAATACAAATAAAAAACCCTTTGGATAAATTCCATCCCGTCAATTCACTTTCTCACATTACCCACTCGTGGTTATGGATTGACTTCTGGGGGTTTTACAGGTCGAGACAGTCAAGATGAAATCGGGACTTATCCACGTGACTTGATACCTATAATGCAATCGCTGAATAGCATGTAGCAATGCAGCAAACTCCATGTAATGTAAGTATGCAGTCACCTCAATTTGAATTAATGTAGTAGTCGGCCCTGTTGCATGTATGACTGTTGAGAATCGTGAATAAACAAAAACTTTATCACTAAATTGTGAAATTTACGATAGGCGTTACCCCTTGGTGTACCTTAAATATCCTATGCAATATCGATATCCTGAAATATCATAAAAGACATAAACTTGTAAGGGAAATGTGTAGGATTTGGTTGTTGTTTCAAAATATATGTGGGCGAATGCTTTAAAAATATTTTCTTTTCAACTGTCGTTAAAATACTCCGGAGACGCGTATTACTTTTGAACCTGTACTGACTGCGTTCGCTGTCAGTGTCTTACAACTGTTTATACTGTATAAGGGACGTACATATTCGACACCTGCTATGAAGCCAATTTAAATACAGGTTCGTGTAAAGGAATCTTCACACAAGAAATAACTTTTACGTCAACTACTTTTTACTCAGTGGAGGCGCAAGAGTGAAAAAACTGGGGACAAATAAGGGCAAGGCAAAATGCGGGGAAAAAATTCTGAAAACTTTTCGGGCGCAGCGCGAAACCGAGCCTTAAGTGCCGGCTCCTCTAGGTGGGTCCAGGAGGCAAAGCCCGGAGGCTCTAAGGTTTATGCATGTCTCCGGACGGCAAATTAAGTTTCAGGAGAGGTATATTAGTCATTTTTTTGGTTAGAAAAACTCTGACGTAGTTGACCTAACGTGGGAGCGGGACAAGTTGGGGACAAGGTCAAAAACTTAAGGACAACTAACTAACCCCTCTTGCCCCCGTAGCCTCGCCACTGTTCTGGCTAAAGATTTGTGCAATCATTTTAAAGAGATAATTTTATCCTGGGCTGGCCAACTTGAGACAGCTTTTTATAGAAACGGTCGTTTGCATCGACATATTTTTCGGCTTTTTATGTAGGTTATATTCATCCGATACCGAATGACGTACATTTTTGTTCAACAACCCTTTATTTCTACACTGTAAGAAAATACGATAAATTTACAGATACAAAAAATGAAGAGATAAATAAGGATTACAGAAAAGTCTGGAAACTTATTACCACAACTTTTCTGTAAACGTTATGTTTCTCTTTATTTTTTGTTCTGTAAATTTACAGCGATTTTGTAAAAATTTTTACAGTGTATGTAGCATGCTTTCAGTCACTTTGCTTTACGTAAGAATGAGACCCTACAGTTGCTTTCCTGAACATACCATCAATACAATATGTACCGTACTGGTGAAGATTGAACCATGAAGCACCTCCTCAGTGGTAGAGCTAATGCAAATCATGTGCCTTTGCTACGCATAAAAAGGAGAACGCCTTTCATGTTATACAACATAAGAATACCCTCCTTCGAAAACGAAAAGAGAAAAAAAATATTGATGATTTTTCCATCAAATCTGCTGTTTGAAGAGATGAAAAGCCAGACAACATAAGCAATAGACAATATTTCAAATCATTAATGGAATTTTAATTTAATATTAATTTTAAAGATGTTGAGGAGTATTTTCCCAGTTTGATGGCTGTCTGGCTGATGGTACGAAACTCGGTTTTGCTTGACAGTGATACTCCAGAGGATTATTGTCATTAATATGGAGAGGCACAACCGCTGATTAGTGGGAAAATGGCTTTTTATTTCGTATATCAGTCTCATTTGGTTTTAATTTTAAGCTGCCGGCAATTCTTTCATAATATTATTAACAAGAAGGGGAACATTATTTTGAGTGACATCATATTGATGGTGCTTTTGGGCTTATGGAAAGTATGAAGCTTTATTCGAGTAAGAGCTCTACATCTGCCCAATCACGTGATCAACGTCGAAGGAGAAGAGGAGATGGGATGGACTGATGTAAAAGTGTTTTTATGTAACTGTAGATGGGAACATAGCAACCGACGAAATTGAATTGGGTTTAACAAGATTGCTCACATTCTACACAAACCTGACGACAGATGAATATGATCAATGCAAAAGACGTCCTAAATTTGAATTCCACACAAGAACTGCGCCGTGCCCTGCAAGGACTGGAGGAATGTAATATGCGATGTGATCGCCGGTCTGGGGCAGGGTTTTAAATGGGAGAGAATTCTTCCTGCATGCACTTGACAATTTTGAAAATCAGACAGTGTCCTATGTGCCATCCGGTGCCAAGTATGCTATTTTTTGTGGTAAAATTTGGGTTAAAATATTTTTCCCTGTGAAGAAAAAGTTGTGTTTAAATATTTGCATATTTTTTGGAATTTAAAAGAGAATTAGCGTGGGCATTGACTCAATCTTCTCGGATTCCCCACTGCCGTTCGTTCTTTCTTTCATTAGTTAGCTATAGATCAGGTTTCAAGGCTCAGTTTATAACTAATCAGTTTAATTCGGGCCTGCCACGACTTTTTTCCAGTCGTGGCTCTCCCTATCCTACTGCTCATATGCTAGTTTTTCTTCTAAACAGCTAAAGAAATATCACCGACAGTTGTCTCCGATAATCTAGACAGGCCCATGGAGTATTCGAAAATAGAGGTTGCCTTCATTGATCTTTTGTTTTCAAACATATCATACTTCATATTAAAGGAACTCTTCTCGCGGATTAATTCATACATGAATTTAAGTTTCGTTTTAGCTTGGAAAATATATCTCGTAACATAACAGTTCACTAAAAGGTCCAACTATAAATGAGTTCATGAGGCATGAGTGACTGTCCCTTTCTTTGTAACTGAAAGTTCTTGTCGCAGTTAAATTGTTTCTGCTTTTATTTATCTTTTTGTTTCCTATTACAGCTTCATAAATGAATAAGATGTCAATTCCTGTATAACATCAGATGCCTCATGAGCAAAGAAAAGAATGTATGAGATTATGCATTATACCAAGGAATACAGTGTCATTTCACTTCATTATTACGTTCATGTAAATACAAATACAAAAGAGGTACCAGGCCCGTATCCAGGGGGGTTCAGGGGGGTCGGACGAACCCCCCCCCCCCCCCTTTCACAAGATCTGGAGTTCTACTCAGCCTATGAAAGTAGGCATACGTTAGCAACATACCGTATATAATGAGTTTTAACTTTGTTAGTTTTACGCTCTAACTTCCAAATAACTGATTAAATCAGATTTAACGGCCCCGCGACATTTCTTTCCAGTTCTGGCCACTGGATTGTATTCCGTACTCCACATTGCTTACGTACGCGGAGCAGAAGGTTCCATTTTGTTTGAAGTCTTTGGTATTACACGGTCTGGGGATCGAGTAGCGGCATTTTTGCTTTTACTTATGCCCACATGGCGTTTAAAAACTCTCAAAAACTTACTGTCTAGGTTGACATAACGAATATTAACGCTTACTACTATCAAGTTGCACATATCGATATCATAACCAAAGACCCTAAAGCGCCAGTAGACCCTTACGACGCTTTGGGGTCTTTGATCATAACCAAAGCAAAGACATCAAAAACAAATGCTGCCCTTGGTAAAATGGGTCGACCTGAACACAGGGATCGAGATAGGAAAAGAAGTGCTGGGAGTTGCCAGAAGCCCGAAGTTCCATTTGACGTGGTCCAATGTATGCTTAGTCCCAGACCCCGGAAAGGTTAAGCTGAATGCGTCAAGTTAGGCCTATCTGATAACTATCTGGCCCATTCAACTTAACCTTTCTTTGCATGTGTCTTCGACACTAGTCGGTCATAATTGTCGTGTAAAATGTTCCACTTGTGGTAAAATAGAACCCACCCCCCTCCCCACAGTGAAAAAACTGCATATGGGCCTGGGAACCATGAGACAGGGAGCTGTTAAATTTGGAAATAACATCTCCCTGCGAAGTGCTGATAACAAAATGTTTCCTTTGGCTAAAATTGTAACTGTGTGGGATTGTTTGTATCATGAAAGACCAACTGTCCAAAAGTATGTGCCCTCATGTGCTGTGGGCTACATAATTACAAAAGTGGCTGACTTTCGATTACAAAAGTGCTTGAAGGATTTTTCAATTACAAAAGTGGTCGGTGGGACATCACAAAAGGGGTGACCTCAAAAATTACAAAAGTGTGTAAATTTATTACAAAAGTGGTAGTGGACGAATTTATTACAAAAGTGGTGATCTAGGCTATTACAAAACTGGGTATCATTACAGAAGTGGTTGTTACAACGTCTGCTAAATAAAGACATGGAAAAGAAACACACAGAGAAAAAATAAAGAGGGGGGGGGGGTTAGCGCGCGCAAAATGATAACTTAACATATTACCGTAATAGAAAACTAAATATTTGCCAGGAAGTAAATTGTTGGTGTATGATGCAATGATAATGATTATATTTTGTTTTATTACACCATGTAAATAAAGTGTATATCCCCCAGTTGATTTTCAAATCAAATACGAGAAGTAACTGTCATGAAGGTGATACTTAGATATTGTAATAACAGTGGTTGTAATAGTGATGTCCACACGAGTTAGCTGCTTCGTGTTCAGCATTAGCAAGGAGGTAGAAAAAATAAGGCAGTGAGCCACAACTGAAAAAAAAGTGGTCGACCAAACTTAACCAATTGGTTAGAATCCGAGCCCTAAAACATAATCCAATATACTACCTTCATCGATTTTGAAAACAAATATGACAAATTATTGCCTTAGGCCTATCATATAAAAAGAGGGGGTACATCCTCATGGTATAAATTCTTCGATCAGACAAAAGAAATTGATTTAAAACAGGATAGTGACCTAGCAAACCTCATCTTGGTATCATTTGTGCCCATGCTCTAATAATACTGGTCGGCTGATTGGGGAGAAGGATTTATACACTGCCCACTGTTACTTGGATACTGAAATAAAAGTGGCTGTATGTCTAAGTTGGGTGCCTGGTGCTCTGCATAGGCAATGGAGTATGGAAAAGAAGGCAGTGACCCACAACGGGAGAAAAAGCTTTGGGTGGCTAGACTTAAATGGCCAATCCTCTCACCCCAAACCACAATTCTTGTAGGGGTTTGCCCAAATTTTCTATTGGCTCAGCTCTTTGATTGGCAGTTTATTTAAACAATGCAGAGTACCAAAGCTTATATTAGACAGCGTGAACTGTACTGAGAGTGTTTCGATTATATACATTGAGCTTTTCTACACCCACCCTAAATAAATAACTGAGATTGTGTCTGGATGAGGATGAATTTCAGACAATTGTGTGAACGGCTTACGTAAGAAGGTTAGGAGAATTGGAACTGTTTGTGGTGAGAGAATTGGTCCTTTAAATCAATTCTTTAGAAACTAGGCCGTAAAATCTCCTAAATGATAACCAACTACTTCCACGGTAAGGGATATTACCATGTCCTTCCAGGCTCTCAAGATAACTGCCTCCTGTTCCTTGATATTCGGAATCGGTCCCTAATTGACAACTTTGAAAGCCTGGGTAGGCCTATTATTATAACTAGCTGGAGAAATATATTACAGGGGTCCAAGAGTGTACGCATATGGGCGCAGCAGTGGTAGCTGCCCTTTGCGTTCTCCGTGCACGCTGTACGCCCAACCTTTTTCCCACTCAAAAAATGTTTTACTGTCACTGCTCTAACCAACCCTTCTGAGGTGCCCCCTGCGACCCCTCCCCTAATCATAAGTTACTGAATGTCACCGCACGCCAAAAATAATTGAAGAGGAAACATACAATATTGCATAGAGGCTAATTACTTTTCGAACTTCATTTATAAGCGAAAAAATTTTTAAGACAAGCGTTGGGACATCACCATAAAACAACATACGATTCTAGTTTTGGACCCTACATATATCTTGCTCTGTGGGGACCCATTCTCTGAAAATCGACATCGAAGCGAAATTAAGTCTGTCTCATTCAGTCCTCGTGATAGCAAAGACATTGATCGAAGTGTAATGATTTTATAACAATATACACAACAAGACGTAGCAAACAAAACAGGACAATGACTTCGTACATTATTTGACAGTTTGAAGTGCGACATGACGAATTATTGCAAAATGAAGCAATTAACTAGGATTGTGTCTGAATAAATTAATACAGTTGTGGGACTTGGGGGAGGGGGGTGGCTAGAAGTAAATAGATAAGGGAGAACTGAGACTGTGTAGGATGATGAATACCTGCTTTTAACACGATCATCGTAGATTTTTACACTCGTCTCCATCCTGCCAGCAAATATAAGGAATTGGAACGGAAGTCACCGGCTTCAGGGAGCCTCAAACTGCGAATCAAGGAGTTCTGGGCCTGCCTGTAGTAAACTTTGTGTGCAAGACGATCTGCTCTTTTATTTGCTAGCATTTATTCGTTGGCTGGTTCTGAAAAGTCCATACTTTCATAAGTCTTTAAATTAGTTTTAAAATAAGGGTTAGGGTTAGAACTGATGTTAACTAAATGTTATGTGGAACTTAAATCATAAACTTTTGTCAGAGTTACCTTAACAGGTCAAAAAGTGACTGTTTTAATTAAGGATGATCAGTATCCTGGTGCCTGATTAGTCCATTTGCATGAATCTGTCTTTGTTATCCTACAAACAAACGGAAGGTTGGCAAGCGGCGAAGACTGACAGGAAGTGCAACAGAAAAGTTTTACCTGACTATATTTCTTGACTAGCGCCATCACTTCGGTCAAACGCGTTCATTTACAGGGGCGCATTTTCTCGGTCATGGATGTTTGGCAACCGCCGTTAGGAGAATAAATTTTTTAGATTGATTGATATAATTTACATTCGGGCCATTGATGTAAGGAACGAGGCCGACATTTTCAGTTATGTTGCAAAGCGTTTTTAAATGTAGATTACGTCATTGCATGGAGCGTCTGAATAACCAAGGGTGATTTAAAGCTTCGTTATTAACAGTAATTGCCTGTTGTTAGACTAGGGGCATGCTGATAATCTCTTTCAACTGTTTAAAAAGATACGGTGCAGTGTTCACATGCGACATTTACGATTGCCTCGTGTGCCTTTGTAGCTTATATCACATGTCCGGCCTTTTCACATTGACAGCTCGATTCACAAAAATACTAATCGGACGTCAAAATTAACACAATAAACGGCTCGATTTCTTCATGCAAATTGGAGCATGAATTTTATTTCCTTGCGACAATAGACGAATCGAAGCAGTTATGATATCGGCCATAAGTGGGGGTCTATCAACCTAATATCTTGTTAATTTTATTGTCTACACACAATTTTGAAGCCTCATATTAGTAAAAATTGGGGAAATTAAGAGGTATTTAAGTGTTCAACCACCAATAAACCAGATAAAGGATTTAAACAACCAATGGACATTTGGAAGGACGGTCACTAGGCTCACGCATTTTAAGTTCAACAGGAGTTGCAAATCATGCCGTCTTAAATGCCTCGTTTGGAAGAACAACAATACCGATCAAATTAGCATGAAAATAATTGCCACCAAGTATAAGTCATTTAAGTTCACCTCAAGTCTAGAATTTTTAAAATATATATTTTTAGAGGGTTCACAGTGAATGTCATTCATGCAACATTGTCCTAGTGCGTTTCGTTGTTTCCCTTTAATATTAAAATATTTTTACGACCTTTAACACTTCCTGTTTGTTTGTATTGCATGTTGCCCAAAAAAGGTTTAATTAAATCATCCCATACGAGTAAACAAGGTGTAGTAACTTTAAGAAAAACAAATAAATACAAGAAATAATTGCACAATGTACCATTTAAATTTGAGTTATTACACTTCAACATTTTATATCTCAGTTCAGGAATTTCCTATGAAGATGGAGGGGGAGGGGCTACACCATTAGAAGTCATTTTTCATGGTCTTTAATGTTAATTTTTAAGTTTTTGGCTCGAGGTGCACTTAAAGAAAGTACTTCTTCTTGCATGCCGCCCTCTTTATTCAGATTCACTGAAATATTTCTCAAACATTACGGTACTTGTTAAAGAGAGCAATTCTGCGTGGTTGCCGCGGATCGTGAACTTAGGTAACACGCTCTGTGGCTGCCGCCCTTCGACCTTTTTTTGAAGGGATAAGTAAGTTAGTTAGTTAGTTGGTTAGTTGGTTCGTTGGTTAGTTGGTTCGTTGGTTCGTTGGTTAGTTGGTTAGTTGGTTCGTTGGTTCGTTGGTTCGTTGGTTCGTTGGTTCGTTGGTTCGTTGGTTAGTTGGTTAGTTGGTTAGTTGGTTCGTTGGTTAGTTGGTTAGTTGGTTAGTTGGTTAGTTGGTTAGTTGGTTAGTTGGTTTGTTGGTTAGTTGGTTAGTTAGTTAGTTGGTTAGTTGGTTAGTTAGTTAGTTAGTTAGTTAGTTAGTTAGTTAGTTTGATGGAGTTATACGGCCCAGTTTCCAACCAATTGGTTCAAGTCGACCGGGCCACGGCCTTTTTCCAGTTGTTGCTCACTGACTTGCTTTCCCTACTCCATTGCACCAAGCACAATGGCAGTAAAAGCATTTTGAAGAACCCGGCCAGGACTCGAACTGCAAGTTTGGTGTTCTAACCACTTGACTATTCTGGAGGTGGCTTTTCAACAACCTAAGTAGCAGGCTCCGCGGCACATTCCATGTTAAGGCATATGTTTGGGGAGACTTAAAGGCTGTGTGTAAGGGGAAATATTACACACCACAGAATAAAAAGACAGTATATTAGGTATCCTCATATCAAACCACTCAATTTCACCAAAAATATTACCAAAGTGGTTTCGTCCGATCAAATTATACATTAATTTAGATGAGGTTTTACGGATCGGTTTCTTACCAACTAATGTCGGGTCGGCAACATCCTTTTTACCAGTTGTGGCTCACTCATGTTTTCCCTACTCCATTGCCAACAAACTTAATGACAGGCGTTAGGTTCAATTTTAAAGTCTGTAGGTGCTCATTTTGTGTCAATAAATATTGGTGTTAGAAAACAGTTTTTTTCTATAAATCAAATTCAGTACATATATCCCGTCAGGGGCTAAGCAAGTATAGAATTCGGCGCACCTATATGGTTGCTTGTCGTGATGACGTGTAATACACCCGCGCTTTCATTGGTTGATCAGGGTGTTGCAACTCCCTGGTTGGATAAACTTATTTCTTCCACATTAATTAAAGATGTACGTATTAAACACCTACAGTGAATGTTCATTAGAGAATCCATTCCCTTGAAATTTTGACAAACTTCATATGTCCTTGAACTTCCTTGAAGTCCAGTAGTTCATTCTTTTTCGAGAAGGGCTCATTGCATTCATGTGACATTATTCTTATACTCCCTGGATGGAATTTTGAAAATTAGCTACTTATATTTTCTTGTGATATGAATATTTTAAGTCCTGATATATATTATGGAAGATATTTGAAAGAGAAATAAGAAGAAATTTATGAGATTAAGTAGTTGCTTCAAACTAAGTTAGCGATGACTGCTTATGCCTTTAAGCTAGATTTTATTCGGCTATCTCTATGGATATCTGAAGAATATGACTTACCAAAAGACGTTAAAAAAAAAAAAAAAAAAATAAGGTTGAAAATCACCTCCAGAGACTTAGGGACCTTTTTTGCGTTATCATCGTTCACAATCATATTACCAGTTTCCATGGTTTCATAAAGGAAGAGGTCGTTTGTCTAAACTTGGAAAAATTGAACAAACATGATATGGATAAATATTATTCAAATTTCGTCTTCTCAGATAGTTCTTTTAATGGAGGGAGAGGGGTTAAGTGTTTCCAATGACGTCACAAGCCCGTCTATTTCTTGACTGCCGGACAAAGAATGGAGTCGGTAAATAGCTCATCTGAGAATTAGCTAACTTTGGCATCGGTGTGTTTTGTGGATTGGGTGGGGGCAAAGGTATTTTGAAACAAAGACCAAATCTCACAAATTTCCCCCCATTTTTCTTTCGAGAATCTTTTATAACGTTTTAGAACGTGATAGGACATTCACTATAGATAAACCAAGAACTTGATCCCCATACATTTCACAATTTAGTGACAAATATTGTCACATGATTCGTAGGAGTCATTCATGAAATCAGTTTACCACACTAATAATTCAAATTGGGGTTATTGCTTGTCACCTTGCGTGTTTCTGGTTTAAGAGCAAATAACAGTTTCACTCGTGATACCTCCAAATTACAGCTCCCTGCCTTATACAACCAAACAATTTGAACTGGGTTGCTTTGTTCTAATATTTAATGTCAAAATTTAATTCTAGATTATACAGCTTAAAGTGTACTCTAAAATGTCTTGCATTGTTGTAAAGTTACTCTGGTACTTGATGAGAATTCGCTTTTTCAATCACCTTTTACGTTACTTTGCTGTCCAACATGACATGGTACCTGTGACGCTCGCCCATAGGACTCTGACGTCATATTATGACGTCAATGGAAGGGCGTAACCAGGATTTAATCCTTTAGTGTCAAATGAAACGATGGCTGATCCCGTCCTGAGGAGGGGTCTAAGGGGTGTTTCCTTTCCTTTTAGAAAATTTTGGCTTACAGAGAGTATTCTAGATGCAAAATGGTTCTACAGGACAACAACTGTCCCTCAATCTCCCTTCTTCCTCCACTTTTTTTTTTTTTTTTGCTTCTTTTCCACTCAGTTTTTTTTTCGTGGGGAAGGGGTTTGCTTCTTTTCACCTAAGTTTTTTTTTCGTGGGAAAGTGGTGTGCGACCGTTGGAACCACCCCTTGGCTACCCTGATGTGTCAGTGCATGACTTCATTGCAGATATGTTAAAGAGAGAACAATTTTACATCAATATGTTAATGTTAACTTGTTTATAATTAAGCCCCAGCTAAAACGGTATGGAACATACGGCATAATTTTAACATCTCCACGTTATTCTTATAGCATGGAGGAGGAATTTTCACAAAAGGAGCCTGGCTGTTCCCGGAGGTTTATCAAATGAGGAAATAAATATCAAACAAACTTTCGCCTGTCAAAAAACTTTTTTCTTCAGAAACTACAAATTCTTTTTCGATCGGGAAGGGGGGGGGGGGATTATTCCAGATCTCCCCCTCTATTAGCCTTTTAAATTGGATAAAAAGACATCGTATTTGGGGCCTAGTTGAGTCTGTCTCCATGCAAAATAAACACGACAAAAGGCAGTCATATCCTAGGTTGGGATGCATGGAAAAATCTTTCCCTATAAAGTAAATGATTATCGTTGTCTTATAAAGGTCGTCGAGTGGCAGAGTGGTCTATTTCAGCTGCTGTGTACCAATGTGTCTCATATGTCCATGGGATCAAGTCCCGCTCGGTTTTTCTCCGGGTACTCCGGCTTTCCTCCCACTTGGCATAGACTTGCCACTAAAATCGCGGGTTGCCCAGCCATGGGCGTCCGGAAGGGGGGGGGGCAAGGGGGTACTTGCCCCCCCCCCTCCCCTGGAAAATCAAACTTGTGAAAAAATTAATTTAAAATTTAAATAAAAAAATAAAAATAAATCATCAAAATATCTTCACTCACAGCGTCATTTTCTACTCGTGAAATGTGTGGACATTTGACCACGAATAGCAAAGGAGAGTGAAATCGAAATTTGGGGACCATCATGCGTGACATCTTTTGGAAATTTGTAATTGTAAAACTATGCCAAAATTGTACTGGTTTACAGGTATGTAGTGTGCATATGGCATCCGACTATTGATGAATGCGTTGGCTTGGTTTGGTCCCATGCTGATCTCAATTGGTGACGCGCGGATGTAACTGGGATATACAAGGTGAATATGGGGGGGGGGGGGTATGATTCATAATTGGGTAACGGATATAGGCCTATACAGGCTGTTTGACAGCGTAAGTTTTATCGTGCATAGGCGTGCTAGGCCGTGACAGAGAGGCAGATTTCCCTTCAACAATTTTTTACATTGAAAATTCTAAAAATCTAAAAATTACAGACATGAAATTCTTGTTTCAGGGCTGGGTACATGCAGCTTATAACACTCGCCAAGTGTCGTTTCCGGCCATCTGGGGGGTTTGTAAAGCCCAAAATTTTCTTGTGCGCTCCGCGCCAACCTATGGTGGCGCTCCGCTTAGATAGTGTACACAATTCAATCATCCATGAATGACCTTGCCCCCCCCCCCTTGTAAATATTTCTGCGGACGCCCATGTGCCCAGCCGAAGAAATCGGCTGCGCGCCGGACTGAAGCGCCTTCGGAAGGACCTGTTAACTAGCCGACTTTGCTTTGCTTTGTCTTACCAGGGTTTCCTAACAACTCCCTGGTCTTTCTATCTGTAAAATCTCGCCAATTCATTCGTTACCTCTGAGTCGTTCCCTACAGCTGGCACGTAGTCAAGGAGCATGTTTTTGTGTTGCTGGCTATACTCGCTATCAATGTCTGTCAAAGCAGGGAGCTGCAATATCGCTCCCTGGTCAAAGGGACTGAACTTAACTGCGGTACTAAACGGTACATAGATGAATACTATAAAGAGTGTGTATTTCGATCCTCTCAACATTTTTTAATGAAACGCTTTGTTGAAGCTCTGAAAGGTAGGTCAGGCTAGGGAGTTCACAGTCTCTACGTGCTAACGTGTGCTTCAAAATTACCGTGTATTTTTTTATATTAACGCGTTTCAATTTTTTTCAGTGGGCAAAAACATGTCTGTATGAGCACCAATACAAGTAGAGTATCTGCCCGTCTGCCCTCCTTTTCCTGTATGTATGCCATATAACTCAAACCTTATACCTGAAGTTAATGAATGTATGAAAAAATATATATATGGTTGTTGCAAAACATTCATGGTTATTCCATGGTAAATATGCATACCATGCATGATTTATGTATGTATATAGACTGTAGCCCCTTCCAGATTGTCTAATGATGGGATACAGCCGTCAAGAGTGTTCGACTAACACGATTCTCGTGTACAACAGAACTGTTTACCTTGTTCAAAATGAAGTAAAATATAATGACATCGATTAGACTTGACTCTTTCTCTACGAGAAATACTAATTGCACGGCAATGCTATCAGTGCATTCGATTTAGCGGCTCGAGACAACTCAACTGGCTCAGCCAGCTTTCAGTCTTTCGGAAAAGTGGTTTTAACGGGCCAAACCTCTCACCCCAAACTACAATTTTGGTATCCGGGTACCAAAATTCTCAATTGGCTCAGCTCTTTGATTGACAACTAATTCAAACAATGCATAGTGCCAAAGCTTATATTACACAGCATGAACGGTACTGAGAGTGTTTTGATCATATAAATTGAGTTTTTCTTTACTCACCCTGAAGCAATAAACTGAGATTGTGTCTGGATGAGAATAAATTTCAGACAATTGTGGGAGGGGCTTCAGTAAGAAGGTTAGGAGAATTGATACTGCTTGGGGTGAGAGAACTGGACCTTTAAGGTCATCAAAGCTTCACAACTTGAGGCGGTCAAAGTGACCAGCCCTCCCAGGTAGTCTGGTTGAGCCTTGTGACGTGTTTCACGTCATATCTCATCCAGTTGAGAAACTAGCTCAGCCAGTTACTGTTTCGAGCCACTAAGTCGAACGCACCAATATGGGAATTCGTAGCCGGAAGCGATGTCACTCTTTCAGAGCGCTCCATAGACTTGCAAGACCATGATCTGTAGTGACCTTTCCAAAAAGCAGTCAATAAATAAATTAGCTTACCTTACCAGGTCAGTCTCGTAACTAGGGGGTCAAATTGAGGTAGAGGGGATAACGTAAGGTAGATGTATACCTACAGTTGTCAAAACTGAATCACTTCATAAATCATCCCATGGTCCACGTAGCCATAACCCCCACCAATTCCAATTACCTCAACAGACCCGCAGCCATGAATTGTGATTCAGGGGGAACCGACACCGTGCAGGAGGCACCTTAAATTGATGTTATGTTTTATGGTCAGTCTGAATATAGTGACACTATGCGATAACCAGTTTTTTTTTCGGGAACCCCCATTCTCAAGTCTACCGCAGTCAAATGAAGGCATGCGCGTCAAGCGCGCCCGGAATTTCGCCCATTCTGGTTCGAATTCTCCTTTCGGAACAAGGCTATAATGACGATGCTGCTTCTTTAGTTTCATGTACAAACACGTATAGTAGTAGATAGGTTAGTATACTTCGCTAACGACGAGTAAGTCAAGCACTACCTAGGCTCTTTGGTCCGTGGAATGAGAACACTGTCAAGACTATAAATTACAATAAGAATATAGGTAGCGGACACAATATTTCAACTTTGAAAACAATTTCCCAGGGTCAGAAAATTTTGATTTATTTACTTTTTTTTATGAATTCGTGGTACGAGCCTCAAATTCAAGTATAAGCCTATGTAGTTGTCATGTGAAGCATAATAATCAAGGATTTAGTATACTGCAGGAAAGCATTTATTGATGACGCCAAGTAACTTTTGAGTCTTTGTATTGCTTTACCTAAAGTTCACTGGGACTTTTATCCTGAAATTGTTCATAGGTTCCCCTTCGATTGTGTCGATTGTGGGCATCGCACACGAAGAGTGCCGACATTTGGAAATATTTATCTAACATGGTGAAACCAGGGAGTTGCAAGAAACCTGCCAAGCGGACTCGACAAGTTGCATTCAAAGGGTATGTCTTACGATGGGGCCCGATTTCCGTTAAGATCTCCTGAAACCCGTCTGAAACAGTACGGTATGCCTAAGGAATGCTGAACGCAAAGGCTTGGCGGGTCGAAAAATTGGGGCTCTGTTGAAAGAGAAATGAAAAATACTTTGTGTTAGGGGAAGGTAGAAAGTCTTTGTTTTATGGGATAAGGTTCCTCTTTTTAGCCCAGAAAGTTTCAGTTTTTCCTAATCAGTTATTCTAAACCCTGAAAACTGTTTTGAACTCGAGTTCTTTTACAGATACAAATCCCATTTGATTGTTCAGTCATGAGCTAGCCTGCGTAGCGCCTCTGTGGCTGCCGCCCCCTTAGGCTGCCACCCCGTTGGTTTTTCGTAGCAATGAGCTGGACGAAACGACTTCGTCCGCTTCACAGGCTAGTCCTGGGCTGACGTTACACGTGAGGCCAGAATATGGTACCATACGGCTCTCCGTGTATGTTTCCTAATGTGAGCAGTACTAGTAGGTTGTACCTTTTGGCTTTGATGCCAAAGCCAAAATGTAAGTTGCCAAGATGACTAACGGCTCCGGCCCCTTTCGAGATACGTAACCTTTCATACGAAATATGTTGCATTTGCTTTAAAATCTTCCACACAGTAAGAAAAAGAGAGTGGCACTTCTCATCGATTCCACATTGTGTGTTTTTAGAGTCACGCCCGTACGAAAGAACAGCATCCTCATTGTAGAACTATACCTTGAAACAACCAACATATCTGAAACTGATTTTAACCTTTAATCAAAACGTAACTGGAGATGATTGAGCGACAAATTTTTGTTGATCCTTTTGTGTTATTTCATTAACTCATGCCTTATGGATATCGGAGAAGTTTTTCACTGGGACCTTGAACGGACGTGCCTACAAAATCAGTCAATGTTCCAACAAAATATCAAAAAAAAAAAAAAAAAAATTCAGAGGGCGCGACCTCTCCCCCTCCCCCTCTTCATACTATGGCCAGGAGTGTAATTTTTTTTATTCTAGGTTGCTTCAACCAATACAGAAAAAGGTCTCTATTGTCTATTGTCACAATATCATATGCATCCGCATCCGTCCCATCTTTGGGACGGATGGGTGGGGTACAAAAATGTCAAACTTAAATGGGTTCATTGATCACACTACTCTAAAAACGGGACAGTTTCTGTAAATCAAAATTAGAGAACTAGGGGCAGATTGGGAAACGGGGGAGGGGTCTGTATGACATTTGGACTCAAAATAAAAGCGACTGGTGAAAAACGCTTGCGTCCAGGGTTTTTCTTCAAGTTACAAATCTACTACGAAAGATCGGTTCATCAGCTGTTTTGTTCAGTTTCCTAACGATCATTTTACCTCCACTCAAAAGAGGAGTAAAGTAGAAAGAAGGTTATCGGTAAAAGGTTGTTTGTAGCTGAGAATTCCCTCTTCATTTAGTTGATTGGAATAGTTGTCCTTCTTCACGGTTCCTCATTCTTCAATCACAAGTAGGATTACGATTCTAGCTAGCAGTATTTAGCGATAATCCCTATCTTTGTTGTCATTTGTCAACTTCAAATCAGAGGTCGCCCTCTTTATCGTGGCAGACTTCCTCTCCCTCGTCTGTTCAAGCAGGTGTGTTTACATTTACAGTGATGAAAATAAGTTATGCCCATAAAAACATGGGCCAATAATACCACTGATTCTGAAATGCTAGGCTATCAGTAAAACCACGCCACGACAACATATTGGTCTTCTCGGCCTGTAGGGAGGTTTACGGAGAGCCATCGTCGCGTCTGTCACACTGCAGCATACATGGACGAATTTGTATCCACTATTTAATACATAAATGACGTGAAAATTGCCAGACATGGTTTCATCTCGCTCCTCAGTCTAGACTTTGAAAAATAGCTAAAATATTAAGAGAATGTTACGTCCATAAATTAAACGATAGGTTAACTTCGATGTCCGCCCTATCAAGGTCGTGAGCACTGCCAAATTCGTCCCTTGTGCCGAAATACTCGGCGTACCGATCGCTAGAACATTGAACCTCGGCCTAAAAGCAGCTCTTTGCCAAGGTCATTACTCGTGTGTGTCGTTAAATAAGCGAACCTTTCAACCTCATGCAAAGCTCTTCAAGTCGAAAATTCAATTTTATTATATTGCAAGCAATACAATAAAACAATCACAACATCTTTAATGCCAGTCGTTAATAATACGGTCATAAATCAACTCAAGAAGCCGGTTCGCTATGGTTTGTTCGAGGGCTGCCGTCCCAGGCGCGTCTCCTGTGGGTTCTGTTGTGACAGAAATCTCAGTGCCGTGTGCGTTAGAGATAATACCTTCGGCTGAGTTTAATGTCAGCCTACCAACTAAACATACGAGGTTATTTTAAATTTAAAGGTATAAGGAAACAATAGTACGCAAAGAAACTCAAATTTTATTGTCTTATTATTTATAACGATGAAAAAGAGCGACTGTTTCAATCACAAACTGCTAACTCCTTGTCGCAATGTTTTTTGTTGTTGTTGTTATTTTTTGCAAAAATTTTTTTTGAGGAGTCGCTCTCTATTCTTGCTGAGTTAAAGACAAGAAATCCTTAGTCTCTGAAGCATTCTAATTCAAATTATCATTTAATGATGTGAATTTACGTAATGTTAATGTAAATCTACGCAGTGTAAATGTATCATCCAATTTTAATAGTCCTATTCGATTGTGAAATTCCTCATACCCAACTTAGCATTTTACAGCTGGAGCTTTTTTGGGGTATGCTCAATGTTAACTGGTTAAGTACCTAAATGTTAAAATCATTGCGATGAAATTTGCATTCAGTCCCTCAGTGAGCATGGTTCTGAAGATATTTTAAGATGACCTTACTACTTAGATATGACCTTACTGCTGAAGACGTAAACGGAATACAAAATGGAAAACAAATGTTTGAATATTCAGTATTTTACGTCACGTTCTGAGCTGTTTTCATTTGTCATTTCAATGTTATGCAGTTTCCGTTGCTAATTCACTTGCATATGATTTAAGTTACGTAATGACAAGTTCGTTGTGATATGTTTTCGATGCGCTCGAGGAGAGTTTATCCTGTTTGTTGCAATTGAGCTCGTTTTCGGTCAGTCTCGTAGGCTCTAGTCCCCTTTCCGAATTCTATGTTCTTGTCTGCTTTCCTACACCGTCCGTGCACGTTTCAGAACATCCACGTTACACTACATTTTAAACCAGGATTGAACTTCTTGGAAGCAAGCAGATTTCTGTGGAGGAGACCTAACGGTTAAAGGTAGGGCGAGAAAAGCTTGCAGTGACGAGTTAAAAGAGAATGTTTAAATCCTAAAAAGGACACTGGTAGGCATGTTTGATCCGTCAGAGAGCGCCCCCCTCCCCGACCGTATAGACCCGCTACTGACAGATCGGATACTATAGCCTCACGTTTACCAACACCAGTATGTTTTGCTTAAAGAACATTTTTATATTATGCATAATGCGGTGGTAAGTTAATGTCAGTGCATAAGAGACAAAATTAAATGTAAACAACTCTTTACATGGGTCATTGTTAGGAGACGGTAATCCCTAATCTGTTTCAAGGATGAAACAATATAGATTCGAAACCGATAAAATTCAAAACTATCTCGGATCAATGTGAAGAGATACATGAATTGACTTCTAGTTTCAAGTTCTTCGTGCGTGTTCTCCATAATCTCTGTAGATATCCCCAGAATAACAGAAAAGAATAAGATGGCATAAATCCACAACTTTGGGGGAAATTTCCTTACCTAGAAATATGTAAAAAACTCAAGTTTTCTCCTTTCACTTCTTCTAACATTGCCGTGCATCTACTAGAACGTTTTGAAAAAGAAGAAAATCGTTTATGCCATTTTAGACATCTATGAGAGTGTGTAATGAACAGAATGTGAGCTAGACCACTTACCGTCTATATATCTTTAAATCTGTATCACAGAAAATATGTACGCAAGTGGTAACATGGACGTCCTATAACAAAAACACAAACAAGGGGTTAACATAGTAGGGCAAGATACAGAGGATTTTCACCCACAAGCGCCCCCTGCTTTGGACATGTTGGCCGGCAAATGTTCGTTATTTTAAAGGACAAGAGCAGTCGTCCCAAACTTATTTTGAAGTAACAGCTAAATCGCACCAGTTTCATCTTATTTCTCTTCAAAATAGCTTCCATAATATTTTAGGACTTAAATATTGCATATTCAAGTTGAACCAAGCAGTTACAACTGTTAAATTTCACATTTGGAAGAGAAAAAATATTGTCATATGACCTTCATGAGCCAATCATGAAACAGGACAGTCTACTACACTACTTCAAGTTGGGGTAACTGCTCTTGCCCTTTAAAGGTTTGGTCATTGGAATCCGGATTCTCATGAGTATGTGCTTTTCGAATGTTTTGCACTGGCCCGGTCAGCACGTCAGAGCTGTCTGACGTGAGGTAGGTTAGTTAGGCGAGGTTCGCGG
Organism: Holothuria scabra; assembly: GCA_037179385.1. Lineage (NCBI taxonomy): Eukaryota > Metazoa > Echinodermata > Holothuroidea > Aspidochirotida > Holothuriidae > Holothuria > Holothuria scabra. The sequence continues at coordinate 28,709,391 of CM074187.1, forward strand.
CTCAGTTTCTGGCCGATTAAGTCTGGCCGGTAACGACCTGACGTGAAATAGAATCTTTTTTTGACTTTTTAACTTCAGTTTCATTCTCATATTTGGGTAAACTTGAAGAACCAATCATTGTGTCGGGTGCTCAAAAAAATAATAATAAAAAAAAAAAACCCGAGGTTTACTACTGGTTATCATGAGAAAAGACTGAATTGAATGGTAATTTACCGTACCTCGCAGAAATAATATAGCTGGCACCGATTTTAACCAAATTTCAAAGTTAAAGTGAGTTGGGAGAAGGACATTACGACAGGGCTCGAAGGAAGTGGTTTGGAATATTTTTGTCTGTGTCGAAATTCCATTTTCTTTTTCTACTTTTTGTCTACGTTTTTCCCCCTTTTCCCGACCTTGTTCGATTTGTACGTGCACTTTTTCATCTAGGACTCTCTTTTTCTTTTTTTGATTTGTGGTTAATCCTTCGCACTCATGTTTTCTGGCAGTCACTTTCGTCCGGTTCTGTTTATACAGCGATCGCTTCGGATTTGATGTTTGTCGTGTCCAATTGTTACTGTTGGTTGTTCAGTTTGGGTTTTGCCACCTGATGAAGGGTTTGTACCCGAAACGTCGTGGAGTTTTCCAACTTTTAAGCACTTTTTACTACCTCTTTTCGATCTTTTTGTCTACGTTTTTCCCCCTTTTCCCGACCATGTTCGATTTGTAAGTGCACTTTTTCATCCAGGACTCTCTTTTTCTTTTTTTGATTTGTGGTTAATCCTTCGCACTCATGTTTTCTGGCAGTCACTTTCGTCCGGTTCTGTTTATACAGCGATCGCTTCGGATTTGATGTTTGTCGTGTCCAATTGTTACTGTTGGTTGTTCAGTTTGGGTTTTGCCACCTGATGAAGGGTTTGTACCCGAAACGTCGTGGATTTTTCCAACTTTTAAGCACTTTTTACTACCTCTTTTCGACCTATATATATATATATATATATATATATATATATATATATATATATATATATATATATATATATATATATATATATATATATATATATATATATATATATATATATATATATATAAATCGCTGGTTCCCACCTTAGGGGGAAATTGTTATATCTGCATGTACATAGGGCGAAAAAATAACAATGAAATACATAGGAAAAAGAATCCCCCCTAACGTCTAAAAACATAAACAACGTTATTTCAATGACCAGCCAGCCGTTCGTGTTAAGGGCTAGGTGTCCATAAATTTGACAACTTTGAAGTAAATGTATCTTCTTTGTAAATCTAGGAGGGCGCCCTTGTCCGTTTACTTATTCCTATAGAAAAAGTGTGTAGAAACGTTACGGCGAAACTTAAATTTCGCCCCCCAAAATTTTTCCCCTTAAGGTCGACTTTTCAACAACTTTCCCCCTAAGTGCCGAATTGGTGAAATATATATATATATACAGAGAGTTTCTTCTTCATAATATAAAATGTAGTGATATGAAGAGACGGAAATGTGGAAAACACCGTCTGCACAGATTCGTGACTGCTTTAATGTTATATATTAGGCCTGAATGTGTTTCTAAAATTCATCTTCGGACGTACTCGTTTCGTGCAGCTCTTACTGTTCCACAAACTTATGGATAGACTTTTTAATTGGCTTCAGTAAATCCGGATGTGCGAGACAGTAATGCTGGAGAGATTTTCACATTTCGCCTTCAGGCCAATGGAGTTAAGTGGGCTAAATTAGAAACAGTGTCGACAACAGCAAGCTAAGATTAAGAAGGCAGACAGAAAATTGCTCAAAAAACATGAGCAGAAAAAGCAGAAGACTTGAAGGACAAAGAAAGATATTAAAAGATATTTTGACTATATAGGCTTAGAGACAGAGTCAGGTCGCCAAATGGCGAACCGTCTGATCGAAGAAGACGGTGCCAGGCTAATAGTACTGATTAGAAGGAAAGAAGAAAAGACGGCACTATTGCGTGAAAAATTAAAGTGCATTTGATATCCATGTTTTGGGTGAGAGTGAAATTCTTAAGCTATACGAAGCTGTACTACACCAACACTTAGATTACGATGTGGTTTCGTACACTGGGATTTATTCGCTTTTGGGAAACGGTTACACAGTGCGGAGCGAAGTGCAGCCAAGAACAGGATGGCATCCAAAGGTGACTAGTCGTAGCGAGAAGTGGGGGGGGGGGGGGGGGTGCAGTACAGAGAACAAGAGAAGAGGAACGTTTTCTTTTCCCTTCTAGCGCCGTGACATAACAATATTCACAACAGTTTTATTTGTTATTGCTTTTCACAAGATTAATGTTGCAAGTAACTTTATCCTAAACTAAATGTATTGATCAGCACCTTGCCCTTGACGTTGCATCCATTGCACTCACTAAACCAAGTGTTCATATTCAAACCCTACCTAGTCCCTACATTTTTTTTCTTTGGAGACGGTCGTACATGAGACAGCGCCATTCTTTGTTACACCGCGCTCTATATCAATGGACAGCAGTTTCTCATTGGGGTCATGCATACTTCAGCGTAGAGAATGGTTTTTCATACCTTGGCCCATACGATGAAACATAAACATTGTACTTATGCTGCTAATATGATTTTCCTCTTCAAAAAATTCTCTCACTAATAAATGAATGTGAGCGAATATCATGATGGAATGAGTATATTGGGAATTTAAACTAAGACTTTCACCTATTAGTTTGCCATCTAGCATGGCGCAGCAAGCATCACTCAGTCTCACTCTGACGTCATCTTTATCATGACGTTGGCGAACGACCTCTGATGGGTATCATTACTTTATTGAACGACCGCATACTCAAGGCTAATTTCATTCTAATTTTATCATCAGTACATGTGAAGCTTCCGTCAAACAACAATTGCTTTAAGTCGTTGGCAGCTGAGTGTGGTTGAATCTGATCAACTTTAATAGTTTCAATAAAGGGAAATACATAATTATCGTGGACTTTACATTTATTCGGTACGGGAAACAGATCCTAAAATTCATGTTTTACTTATCCTGTGAAAAAACGGGCTTGAGTTTTAATGCCAAGCATAAAGGTAGTGTGACATGTCATTCAGAAATCCCTGACTGTACTTGACAGTAACAGAACGAGATTTTCTAAAGAAAAATCCGTTGGAATATGTCATTTATCTTGTACCGTTCTCAAGATAGACGTCTCCAACATTTGAATGTTTCTGAAGCAACTTGCTGCGAATACAAAAATAATGACGTGGAGTGTTGCACATGGTTGGCATTTCATTTGTAAACCCCATATCAATTATCTCTTAATTTCTCATTAGATATTTTATGGTTTGGTAATTGATACTGATAACTTTCTAGGTCATCATTTGAACTTTCAAAATAAAACCGTCAGGACATACTAATATGACGACCGCCCTGGAAATGAAGGTAACAGAAACAAAGGATAACATAAGCCATATATGACATGCCCCCCCCCCTTAGATATTACAAGATTTGCATATTGAGCTCATGCATATTGAGTGCAAATCAGGAATGATCCTATTAAATGGTCAATTTTTGGTGGATTATGATAAGAATTGCTGCAATTTTCTTGTTTTTTAATGCTTTTTACATCAAATACCCAACTTTGTCATTTTCGTGTCACACAACCTTTAAATACGGCACAAAAATACCACCGTACACGTATAGAAAGATGTAATATATAGGCCTACATGCAACATGTCATTTCGTTTTGATGAGATGAAAGCTAATCAAATACATCAACGGTTTCAAAGCAAACAATTCGATGAAAAGATATCATTTTTTCTCACTTGAATATTGAGAGCGTGTATTGTAACTGCAAACGCACGGGCTAAGACTCGTAAATATAGGCATGAGAGTTTTATGTGGGACATTAAAGTAGTACAGAGACAGGATATCAAGCGTTGGCTTAAAGACATATATAAAGCTCATTAACTTAGTTCGGATGTGTAATAGGATTAATAGGTCGCTCACTGGATCTCAGATTGACACATCTGGGGTGACACCGCTCACTACCCAGTCAGATCTATTGACGTGTCATGATGTTTGCCGACTCAGTTTCCATTAGGAAAATATCACTGCATTGATTGACGTATCGTGTTTCGTAAAAGAAAAAAAGTAATTAGAGTGCATCCTGTCGGGACTGATGAATTTAATTAAAGAATCAACGATCTCTTTCAATTTCATGATAAACCCACATCGACGACATTAAAGACGGGCTCTCTAAACCGAAAAAGGGGAGCCACCCACGGGAACGACAGTGTTGACCTGAATAGGCGTCTAGGGTTTTTAACGTTAATTAAAGTACCAATCGGCTTAGAGGGAAACTAATACATTATTTTACGATTCTTCGGCACAGAGCCTAAATTCTCTCCTATTCAAGGCTTAAAAACAGTTGGGAAACGGACTTGTAGCTCAATAGGCCCCTTCATGTTGACACAATATAACCTGATGGATTTGTTTGAATAAACCGAAAGGCCAAAGCAGCTTAGTGTAAAGAGGATACGAAACATTTCCGATAAACGTGATATATATATAGGACTTCGCAAATGAGCCTCTTGTAAATATACGCGGGTCTAAAGCCTGTATACATGATCATACATTTGGTCAAAAATATCATTCATGATACATTTGTATGACAAATGCTAACAGGCAAACTTATGTCGGAAGTGACCCCTTTGCAAAACCGGCCGGGATGTGTAGGTTCGATTCCCACGCAGATCGAGCCATCATACACACTACTGAATTATCTTCTGTCGTTGGTCGTGATGTTACGCATAAGAAATGGAGTAGAGAAAACATCCACTGACTGTGCACACTGTTTAACAAGATATTTTCTACCTGACTAACCATTGAGCTAATCTCTAACGTATGTATACTTTAACCCTAAAAAAGAATACAATCGAAACAATACAAAACCAACATCCAATCAAGAAATTTCTTTTTAATCTTGTTAGTACCTCCATTGTTAAACAAAGTGCACCAGCTGTAAATGGTAATATTGCGGTGGACACCGTTTGTTTTTATCAAGAAGGTTAGAATTTTAGGCTTTGAAAAAGAAAAATGGGGGAAATAATACGGCCAGTCAGTTAACCAGGGACCTGGAGTCAACCAACCAGCCATGCAGTGAAACAAAAAACAAAAAAACAAAAAAACAAAAAACAAAAAAAAAACAACTAACGAACAAACAAACAAACAAAAAACGAGAACAAATGTGAACTACATCTAATATTTATGAGGATGTATCAAGACAACTGCAGATACAGGGAGTCCGAATAACGAAATTCAATTTCTAGTTTTCGCCTCTTCTTTTGTTAGCATCACATTTTCCCTTAAAGGAATACCGTATAGTAACCTAGACAACAAATTCACCAACTTAGAAATGTGCAGAAAAATTTCTGCTTTCAGGAGATGAAATCTGCATCTCAATAGCACATATCATTCAGAAGATATTAATTTTTGAAAGACCTGCAATTTATTCTTTAGATGAAGTGCATTGTGGGAAATCTGTGATGTTATTTCGGAACATTTATTGAACATTGCATTCAATTCCTTTAAGATACTGATGCTGCTGAAAAGAATATTGGGCAACATTGTTTCCTATACCCTACGTATGTTGTGAGGTTATGACCGATCGACAGGAAAAGGCATCCCAGCATCCTAACAGTATCAAATTTCAAGGACAAACAAGACATTCAATTATAAAGAAAAACAAAGGGAATTTGAAACAATGTGCCCACTTCACATAACACCCTATTGCGTTGATGAGGAGTTAACGTATTTTTATGAAAAATAAGCAATCTTAAAAATAAGGTACTTTGAGTTACGTGATATTGCTAAAGGGTTTGGAGAACCTGATGTGGAATATTTATTTTTCATTCATATAAGACCCTACAGATAAAAGCCACCAGGATATGCTTTTAACACTGACTATTTAAGCAATGTATGTTTTAAAGCGCGGGAGCCTTGCTTAATTGAAATATGGGTGAAACGAAAAATTTTCTTATATTAGTGTGGTCTCAGTGCCTTTTTATTGCGTGCAGGTGCAGATCCAAGGGGGCGGGGGGGGGGGGGCTTTTAGCCTTAGCCCTCCCCTTTTCGCCAGATCAATGTAAAACATACGGGAAATTAGCAGTGAAACTCCCTCACTTCCCTCCTTCCTTTTAAGTCAGCCCCCTTTTTGGAATATCTGGATCCGCGCCTGGGGTATGTCTATTGCTAATGCTTATTGGTCCTGGTCCCATCATAGTCTTGCATTTCAGTGGACCATGTCTTGTCATCCTTAGGGGCAAACAATCGAACACGTGGTTGCGCGCATATGTAAATTAAATTTTTCTTAAACTTACCCCTTAAAGTCCTGGAATGCATGGGATGATGGCAAAATGGACTTTAAACTGTATGCGACGATCGCACAAATTGTATAAATGTGACAAGTACCCTGAAAGTTACTAGATACAGTTGCCTCTGACGTCAGCCTGTCAAGATCAAAGGAAGACCTCCCCCTAACCCGAAAGAAAGCTCAATTAAATGTACAAGAGGCTCAAATGATGTACCTGTAAATTGTTTGCATAATTAAATGGAAGGGGAAATTCAGAACAGTTCCCAAGAGCAACTTGCCGAATCAAAGTTAGCTCATTGCGACGTTGCACCGCTTCAACGAAGCGGCGACGTGAATATTTTTATGGACCTAGGAAATTTTAGCTTACCTGCTAAATGTCCCAGTAAAAGAGCAGGAAATTTGCAAACGGTCAAATTGGGTTCGTTAAAGCTAGGGGTAACAAGGATAGCTAGAAAGTGGAAACACTGGGCTAAAAACTTCTCAGTTTACAACTCACAGTGGATCAAAATTCCGGTCAACGTTATTTCGTTCCATTCACATCGATTGCAAAGGTCAGTGGTATATACCTTAAGTCATGCATAATTCATAAAAGTATTGACCACTTTGGTGCACCTTGAATTGTGTTTTGAAAGAGTTTCAAAGCTTGTATTCTATCCAAATGTCCACTAGCTGATGGTCTAAATTCAAAGGTATATCCGATATAAACGAAAGGGCTGAGAATTCGCACATTTAAGAGGAAAACTTTCACTTATCGTACATCCGCTAACCTATTGAGAAACGGAGTGAACGGAAACATATAAGAGGCCTAAACAGTATCACAAAGATTGTATGACGAGTTCGAACGCCTTTCACGAGTTTCAGTCACGTGACAAATCAACAAACAGCTTTGAGCACTCGGACTAAAGAGTCTCAAACGGGGTTAGCATGACAAAGAGTTAGTTGAGGTTAAGGTGGCGTTATGGTCTCTGACTTGCAGTCACGTGACAAATCAACAAATAGCTTTGAGAACTCGGAGTAAAGAATCACGAACGGCCCGGGTTAGCATGTCCTAACTTTCTTTTCGTAAGTCGGCAAATGATTAAGTCATTCCCCCAATAGGAAAAACTAGTATAAGAATAGCCTCGGTCAGTTAGTTCCGGTCAAGACCATGCTTTTATTTTATCTCCTGAATTAAGCGTACATAAAACCCGATTCAAACTTCCGCTATACGATGCGACGAAACGAGGTGAAGATGTTTTTGCTTGACCTATGTGCGTTTAAATTTGACATACTAGCCTCACTGCCCATGCGCAGTAGGTTTGTGGTCGATACGCGCGCACAGCGACCTTAGTTACAACTGTTGAAGAATAAACAATTACCATCAGAATATGTGAGACGCAGCGTTGTGATGTCGATGAAAAACTTCAAGCGTCGAAAGACCTTCCACATTGTACGCGCCCTTTCCTCCATGACTCAGCAGACTGGTCATTTGATCTAGCAAAATGTCAATTCTTGGTGCATGATTGGTCACTTAAAATATCTCTGGACGTCGCAAGTGGTTAAAATTTGGTTTTCTTTTCTAGTCAAATTTAATCGCATTGCGTCGAATCTCGTCAAGCGATCATCCTTCACGAATTGTCTTAGAAAGAAATGTTCACCACCTTCTATGAGTATTTCATGTAGATAAGATATTAGACGCCGTAACATCATGCTGCAATTTATAGGCCAGTAGGTTACGCTTCACACAATCCTAAAATTTGATAAAGCAATTACGCGGCCAGCAAAAGAGGTCACATATATTCGTTTTAACATTTGTCTTACCTATTTCAGTGTAATTGTCATTAAATGCAACTCTGCAGCGTTCATGTTGCTATATCTGATTGCATAGCGATAAGGTATTGCGGACAAGCTGTCCTCGCTTTCCCCAGAAACCCCGAATTCGGAGAATACTCATATCCTTTAATTAAAGTTTGTGGTCTAAATGGTCCTTCAAGTTCGATTCAATGATCGTTTGTGAGTAGTCTTGTGTTAAGACGATGGTGTTGTATCTTCCAGTAAAACTCATTGTAAAATCGCCGCATACCTACAGCCCGCCCAGCAAGCGCCCTCATTCTCTAAAATCTGAGAAGTGGAAAATTTACTAACGTCTTGACCAAGACTAGTTTGTGAGTCGATCAGATCAAAAACTTATTGCACATAACGGCCTACAAATGCGTAAAGACTTATGCGGGCGTAACAAGGGCAAAAAAAGACACTCAGTTGGCACGGTGGGAGTGTAGAGGGAGGGACCATTTGTACTACAAATATTGCTGTAGGCCTAATGTTTCTTCATTGGGGCACAGATGTAACATTTACCTAAATGGAGTCGATATGACAGTGTGCCATCTCATTTCAACTGAGGTGTGACGGAGGAGTGACTTGTGATGTGATACATCATACATACCCTCTAAAACGGGCTTTAGGGATTAAACGCTAATCTAAATACTATTTGACTTCACTTTTTAGATGTTAAGATGATTAGAAGCTAAACACACCTGCCTAATTCCAAGACATTTCGTTTCGTTAAATACACGCTCAACTGTTAAACAGCGTAGTGTTTCATTATCAAACATGTTTGAATTTGAAACGTTCTTACAAAATGTGAGCAAAATAAGTGTTTTATATTGCCGAATACGATTTCCGTGTAGGCCTACAATTAGAGTGAAGCCATGTAGACTTATCCACAAAGGAGTTTACAAAAGATGCTTAGTTAAAACTTGTAACATGTTCTTATATGAATCAATCTGGTTGAGCTATACATTTCCCAATTGCCGGTCGAGGTTGTATATCTTGTTTAGGCCAACGTTTGAAGATCAGGAAGTTTTAATACACATTTAATTGCTAAAAAATGTGGTGTTTGAAAGCTAAACATGTTTAAAGTTCAAACGTCTTTACAACACTGTAAAAATAACACGTTAGTACACTTAATCAACACTTGAACGTGTTAATGGCTTTTCAGGCTTTGTAAAGTGAAGTTATAGGGATTGTTCCTCCATTAACGTATTAGGCTAACGCGTTATCAGTGAGGCAATTGAACTGTTGAGGTGTGATTGATGTAAACACAAATGTGTTAATCCCATGCTTTCACACTACCTGACGTTAAAATCATTTGCACTTCAACGTGTTCATCGTCTTATCTTTGATGCGTTAGTGTGTTAATAAGTGAACAAACCCTATACCTTCATTGTACATATTAGCTTTTCAAACGATTAAAGGGCCAAACCTCTCACCCCAAACTACAATTTTGATACCCGGGTACCGAAATTCTCAATTGGCTCAGCTCTTTGGTTGACAGCTAATTCAAACAATGCAGAGTGTCAAAGCTTATATTACACAGCATGAACGGTACTGAGAGTGTTTTGATTATATAAATTGAGTTTTTCTATACTCACCCTGAAGCAATAAACTGAGATTGTGTCTGGATGAGGATGAATTTCAGACAATTGGGGGAGGGACTTAAGTAAGAAGGTTAGGAGAATTGGTACTGTTTGGGGTGAGAGAACTGGGCCTTTAAGTGTTAATCAGGTGTTACGCCACGTTTTTTTTTTTTGTTTTACAGTGAACGAGGGGTGAAGTAAGTGTTTCATTGCTAATATACTTTTTCTAAGTGTAACCACACGGTAAAGCCAGACTTATCCGAAAATGAGTTCATACCAAGGCTGGCTGTATTTCCCAATTGCCCCGGATAAATGTTTTTTAGCCTTTATAACGTTTTGAAGATCGGGAAACCTATCCTGGCTCTAGAATCTAAAGTAATATATAGACTTCATGATGTCATTAATTTGGCCGATAAAATGGGAGGGGGGGGGGGGTGTTACTCAGACGTTCCTTCCCTCTTACGTCTTTGAATGATTTTTTCCTGCTACAACGTCAAACATGCAGATGTATTGTTCATGTGCTTGAACTTAAATGGTAAGAGCAGTCCTCACCCCAAACTTACTTTGAAGCAACAGCTAAATATCACAACGTCCTTTTTTTTTCTCTTCAAAGTATCTTTTACAATATTTTAGGACTTCAATATTGCACATTCAAGGTGAACAAAGAAGTAACTCTTTGTAAATTTCACATTCGAGGACAATAAATATTGTCACATGACCCTCAAGAGCCAATCATGAAACAAGACAGTCTACTACACTACTTCAAATGGGGGGGGGGGGGCTGCTCTTTACCTTTAAATAAACAAAGGGGCACGGAATCGTTAACACTCGCAAAATAAGCAAGAACTAAAAGGAGAAGAGCAGTCACCCTACACTTATTCTGAAGCAACTGTACAGCTAAATGTCACAACTTCCTTTTTATTTCTTTCCAAAATATCTTTCATAATATTTTACGCTACCTTAATATGGCATATTCCAGGTAAACCAAGCTGACCCTCCTAAAATTTCACAATAGAGAGAAAAAAAAAATGTTAACAGCACGATCCCAACAAACCAGTCATGAATCAGGTCAGTGTATGACTAGATGATTCAATTTGGAGCGACTGCTCTTGTCCTTTAAATTTGTTTTCAAGATTACTTTCAAACAGGTCGAAAATATGGAAATTTCTCTTTCTCCCGTTTGCTAAATGCTCATATTTACTATTCAGTGAGGTTTTTGTTTGCAGACGTGCGCTCGCATAGGCATACAAACGTACGTAAAGTTACGTCATTGGCATCTATCATCAAAACTGAACGGGGTGTCACTTAGTAAGAATTGGAAGTGGCCTAGAATTCCTCCCCATGACTGGGGACACGGTGAAATGTCCTATTAAAAGACGGGGTACTTAACTTTTTGAACCTCACACAACTCCGTGAGCATAATCATGCAAGACGTTTAGTAGCCTTTGCAGACCTCCATTTGTTTCGAATTTCGCTTTTTGCCGTGCACAGGAAATCCTCTCGTCTTATATACCTGTAAAGCTATGTATTTGCGGCACAAATTAGATAATACTAACTTGCCTCTCTACAACAACTTTACTTCGGGAAATTAATTTCTTTTTTTCATCGCTCTCATGAGATCACTCTATCACGAACCCAGTCTGAAATTCGCCCGAGCACAGCAATTTTAAAGGTCACGTCTGTTCTAAAAGAACGGGGTACCGAGGGAATTGCACTGAGCTTATTCCAAGAGTAAATACTGGAGTATGTTTAGCGCCAAGGGGAATGAAGACAGCGTCAACATCATTATTGCTGTGTAGTCTTATATGATACTACGTTCAGGCACCAAACAATATGGAAATCACATATCAATATGAACTTCACATTCGCTCAAGTTCGCGCACATGCAACAAATCATTTTCATATCGTAATTCCCCCCCCCCCCCCAAATGCAAAACATTACAGGATTTCTTATTTATTTATTTTTTTGTCAGAATCTGTCAGTATAGGATCGGTCGCACGACCAATCTATTCTTGTGAACTGAGTTGAAGAAAACCTCAAAGCTCTGCTTATAATTCATCTGATACAAAGAGCGCCCTCCCTTTGCCCAAAACTCGCCATTTATCCATAATGGTGGAAGGGAGACAAAATTAACGCGTCTCTTCAGTGTATCAGGCAAATGGGCTGAGAAATTGTTGTTTGTGAAGCAGTGTACAACGCGATAATTTGGCACTTTCTCTATGTTTTGCTGTAGACCGTATGTACTAGCTCTGTTTTTTTTCCGTGGAGTGAATTGTTTGCAAATTTTCCTGAAAGTAGACCAATGTAAATCAATAGTCTTTGTTTAAATTCATAGTAAAAAGAAAAAAACTAACAATTAATTCGTCGCAGTTGATATCCCGGTGCCCTTTAATGTTAAGTTGGAGTTATAATGGCCGAGAGACCTTGTCCAGACTGAGAGCACACCTTGAGAACATATCCAGCTGCTACCATATAGAAATATCAACTCGATCCCCTGGTTTGCAGATTGTAGGCCTACTCGTTGCATTCACGAATAGTATTAGGGCACCATTTTTACTGTTCGGAATTGCCTCCCTCGTTGCGGATCAACCGGGATGGAAAACGGCATATAAATATCGTTCACACCTTTTAAAAAATAATATAATATTACTGTCACTTGCAATAACACAAAACGCTCCTCTTTGACCCATTTACTCTTCTCGTAAGTATAAATTTTCTGCCTCGTAGGTTGAATGCGCAGTGTACCCCGACCTAGATAGTTCTTTGAAAATCCTTTATCAATTGGATTGATTTATTATCTGACAGAGGTGATAAAAACTGCAGCAGAGATCACTAAGGTTAACCTTATTTATACTAGAAACCTACATCCACAAGAGTAGTTGTTTTAATAAGGTGATAATTTGCTCGTTAAGAGAAATTTCAAATCTCTTTATGATCGTATAATACCACTCAAAGGATGTCGTAATTCCCTACATAATACTACGTAATCCCGTTACACTCTTTTTATAGATGAAACCTACACACGATGGAACAGTCCAATGAAAACAAATCTCTCTCTCGTTGCCTACTAAAATAAATACCTCGGTGTGCACTAACGGTGATATTTTCGTGACTATATTTTGCTTTGAATATTTTTATAAAAAATTTTAAGCTGCAATTTTTATTTTAATAGTATAATTAATGTATTTTCATGAAACGATTGAAGCTTTTCGAATTTTATCATTGCTGTAAGTGTTACATTATAATGTAAAATATTCTTATCTGGTCACACTTATGGTTTCTCAAATAAACCCCAAAACCCAATTCTCACAAACATTGACCTCATTTAAGGACACGGCTGCATCATATACGAGGGACGGAAACAACTCAGAGAATTTCTACACTAGCATTTCGAACGGAGCTTTCACGGAGAAATATCGACGAAAACGTTCGGTTTGTGACTGTTCTGTGGCAAAAAGATAGCTATCTGTTTGGATTTTCAGCACAGATGTTGGACAGAACGTCGTTTTTCACTTACTGTGGAATAGCGTGTGAGTTTTTCTCTCAATTTCGGCTCTTTTTGTTTGATTCATCACTGGACTATCGCGTTCAGTGTATGCGACGATAAGGTTCGTATTAGGGTAAAATGTGGTCACTAGTTACTAATACTATAGGGATACGATGGAATCGGCCTGATTTCAGTCTTGCAATAACTTAAGTTGAACATAACGAAAACATTAGTGAAAGTACCATATTTGAAACAAAACGCAGATAGACCAGCGAAAGGAATGTGTTCGCTTAGTGAAAGTAGAACAGTCGAAATGAGTATGTGCGTAACGTTGAAGAAAATAAGTTCATTCAAAATTTTGACAGGCTAGGGTTTATGAGCGGAATAATACTAGTCTGCCAGAGTTGGCAGCAAACTCCCCATCTAAGCAGTGCTAATATTGACAAGTTTTTCTGGGTTGTGGTAGTGTAATGGTGCTTGCCCGGTTTCAGTACTGTAGGCTAGGTATTGTTTTAAGTGTTTGTTTAGGTTTAGGACTTAGTCGTATCTTATAAGCCCATATAGCCCCCATTGCTTATTTTAACCTGGTAAGTACATCTAGTACAGGCCTAGGCTAGGCCTAATATGTTATGATATGAATATACACACTTGCACCATCCCATTTGCATGTAGGTAGGCCCAGACAAAATCAACTTTAGGCATAATGTTAGGCCTAACTTAGCCAAGGCAAGCTAGTCTAAATCTTTATAAGCAAACAAGACTGAGCTTCCACTTAGGCCTAGCAAGATTACAGTAGTGTTGTTAATAATAGGCTATAAAGTTCTAGGCTATAGGCGAGGCATTATGGTATGATATGATATTATACATTACGGACACAGGCTTTACAAGCGATCTAGGACATCAGACAACAGACCATTGTACACAACTGAACATCAACAGACCATCATATATGGTATATGAAGGGTACATAGCTTGCTTCAAAATCAAATTTTGAATGGAAATTTTCCAAAAATTTGTCCAAAAGAAGCAACAGATTTAGCTTCCACAACTTTAGCTGGAAGAATTCCAAAAATCAACAACTCTATTTCTAAAGGAAAATTTCTTCAAATCTGAATGACGCTGCCATTTTATGAGTTTAAAACTGTGACCTCTTATTGAAATATCTCTCCAAACACTGAAATTATTATGTGGACCAATCTACCTTTAGGCCTAATACATACCCTGCCAACACATGTTGCTACTGTATGCATCATGGTGATAAGGTAAGTGCAGTACAATTACCGATTGGTTGAACTGAATATTCCCAACTGGAGAGTGACAGCCAATCCACTGGTGCCAGACAGCAGCCTGGGCTATGGAGCTGTAATTCTGAAGTGGGGACCTGGGCCCTTATTACTAATTAAACAGTCCAATATATTCAACAATGTCATAGCAATGTAAGGTGACCAAAAATGCCTGCAGCAGAAAAGTGGGGGGCTAAAACCTCAGCCCTCTTCTCTGCAGTCCCTGGATAGGGACTGCATTTGAACACCTGCAAGCCTGTTCACCATCCAACCCTTTGAGAAACCAGCTCGTGAATTTGCTGTGATTTGATCACAAAGCAAACCCAGACCTGTGAATTTAGTACTTTACCTCCCAACTAAACAGTGTGCTTCATATCTAAACCACATTTGAAGATTTTGCCAGTTTTTGTGTATCAGAGCAGATATTAATTGGCAACAACTTGAAAGGACACTTGAGGGCAGTCATCCCAATCACATTTTGAAGAAACGGCTACTAAACCTCTCCGTTTTCTTCTCAGTGACTCTCCAAGTAGTTATTACTAGTAAATTTTAGTTTTGAGGAGAAATAAATTTATTACATAACTCTCAAGAACCAGTTGTGAAACAGGACAGTCTACACTTCTACTTCAAATTGGGATAACAGTTTATTTTCCTTTTTTAAAGAAATTATGGTGATTGATCAGCCAAAGAGAGTTGCCATTTTATAATAGACACCTCTAGAAATAAAAAATGTTAGAAACAGGATGGGGGTTGACACCCCTTGCCTTTCTACCCCATCTCAGACAGATCATCCACCAATGGACTGCCAGGGAAGGAGCAACATGTATGGTAGCAACTGAGCTGTGTTCACTACCTACATTTAAAGTATGATATGCTCATAGCCCTTTCACTCTAGAACTTTAGTGAAACATACTGTATCACACAAGCAACTTTAGCGATAAACAGTGGGCTGTAGCCTGTAAACATTAAAAGCCAAGTGTATGCATACCATTGATGACATGGGCAGTGATCCTAAGGGCAAGGCTGACATGTTCACCCCCAATATTTGAAAAATTGACATTTGACTGATCTTTCACACAGTAATTTTTTTGGGGGGAAATGAGGTAATTTTACACCCTTTTATACAGATATATTCATCACCCCAGACAGTTCCAACTCTCCCAACTTACTTCGATCCTTAACCCCCTCCCCACGACTGTTTAAACATCCTAATGCAGACACAGAACTTCATTGCTTTGTTTCGATACCTACTGTACCCTTGTGAACAAGGCCCTAATTTGTAATCAGAGCACTCTCAGTGAATGCTGTTTAATATGAGCTACTGTACTTCTTTAATTTAATGTCAATCATGTTCATGAACATTGCAAGTTATTGCTACTTAATTTATATTTTTTCAGCAGGCCGCCGCCATATCTCTCACTCTCTCCTAAAAAATTCATGCTGTACATACAAAAAGTGATAAGGAACAACAGTCCTTTTTTGGGGGGTTGGAGGTCAAGTTATTTTTTGACAAAACCTGAACATTTATTGACACCTTCATGTTTGCTAAGAAGGAGTGGGTTGTTGGCTGCCCTATATATTGCTCAGTACAGTAGGCTATGTAATTGAATAAAAAATAAAAATACTGTTAGAGATGAATGTGCAAGTCATGGATCACTTCAAATCTTCAAGTGTTTACTTTCTCAGTAAAATTGTTGCACAAGGTCTCTTCTTTGAGAAATCTTCAAATTTTGGATGTGATCAGTGAGTATGAATGGAGCTTGAGTTTTAGATTCTTGAAAATTTTACCTGCCACTTCAACAATGATTAAGGCAAAAATCACAATATTAGTTTAATAATTCTGCTTATTGATATAAGAAGCTCTTTGAGACTTGTACGTCACGTGTACTGGTACTAGATGTGACATAGTACATAGTATCATAACAAAAAATTGGTAAATGATATCTACGCTAATTATTTTTTTTTCAACAAGCTCTGCCTTTCCTCAGCGCCCATCAATTTCTAATGCTGTTAACTTTCTGTACGTATAATATGATTGCTCAAGGTGGCAGTGATTGGTCAGTACTATGTAGTTACATGAAATGTTGCCCGTCCTCTATATTTGATTAAATTTCATCAAAGTCTGGACCCCTGGCTTCAGTGAAAGAGAGGCAAAGGGAACATAGCTGAAGGGAACACTACAGTATGCTGCACACCGTCTGCCAGAAAGGACTCCTCAAAATTTGTGGGTTTTACTGTAACTTTCTTGAACATTACTGACTTTGCTGTCCTTAAATGTTGGCATTTCACAAGTTTACACACAAGGGACCATATTACAGTGGAGCTCAGTGTTCTCCTTGGTAGAGTTTGTCAACTTCATGGTGAGCAAACAGCTGGAAAAGTTCAAGAAGTTCAGGGTGGGGGATTAAGGGGCAGTGTGGGCTGCCCTCTCTGAAATGTTTTTGAAACAGATATAGTAGGTTGGCTGAATGTGGCATTTTGTGGTACTGTACCTGTTGAAACCTAGACATGAAGTTCTAACTATTTTAGCAGATTTGTCTATGACAGGAAATATTAATAGATTGTCTTTGGTATCACAACTCATTTTGCTGCACAAAGTTAAATCACAAAAATCTTAGCTAAAATTCAAAAGAATTATAGTAACAAGAATGAAATTAAGTTATTTCTGCCATCATTTCCTTTATACCAAGTTTCGTACAACAGAGATTATATTTATATTCCTTGGAGGTCTTCCCATTTCATGTTTCCCTGTTACTGTCATTTGCAGTCTCGTCTCATCTGTCTTCCATAGTCATCCTTTAAATATGGAAGAAAATAATTTTTCCCCAGATTATATTTTTCTGGGACTCCATGTTTTTGTCAACACAAAAGCTGCTTCTTGTTTTGTGTGGCTTCAAAGGTAAGCTTGAAATGAATGCAGCCTCACGCCCCAGATAGTAGCTTTGCCAGTGTTGACACTTCTGCTTAACCGAGTTCTGCCCCACTGGAATGATTGGGTTGAGCTATTTACAGAGCCACACTTTGCTCGGAGGTGTTTTTTCGTGTGACCCAATAGTCTGCTAGGCTTGTCGGTTGCACAATGGCATTGAAATTAGAGCAGCTGTATTTTTAAGTAGTGGCCTTTTGATCCAGAGAGGGACAAGACTCGTTAATGGCCGACATAAACTGGAGGAGGGTAATGCTCTTAAAAGAGAGTAAAAAAAAATTAAAGGATGAATTGATTTGAAGCAGGAAGTTTGTTTTATGAACATTGACACATTTAATTGCCTCAAAGCATCTTTTACCATCTGTTTTCAGCCATAAAATAAATTAACGGTTAGTTTCAGGATATACAGAACCAAAAAAAAAAGCCCTTTTTAAATTCTTTGAAAAAACGAGGGATGTTCTGTCGTTGATCACTTAAGTGGAGGCAAAACCATATTTGACTGTGGGTTAAGATTTCACTTCTGTGGATCTTGATCAACTTAAGTTTAGGGCAAATTTCACATATTTTGAAAGGTGTTGATAATTCTGGAATAAAAAATAGATGTTTGTGTCCAGGGAATGTTTTGCACAAATTTTGTAGGGTAGACATTTTGTTTATTTCATTTAATTCACCGATTCATTTCACAATAATCATGCATATGAAATGAATAAGGGCATCGTGCAAAAACAAAATACAGAATGGTGTGTAAAAGGGGGCCTGTTTAATAAAAGCAATCATTCATCACCCGAAACTACATGTTTACTGATATAGTCTACAGAAATTCTCAATTGGCAGGGCTTATTTGATTGCCTTCAAATTAAAAAAAAAGCAGAGTAGCTCGTGTTACAAATCATGTACTGAGAGTGTTTTGATTTCACATTAAGGCAAGGTGTGCTCACCAGGGTACAGTATGTTGTGAAGCAATAAACTGGGATTGCTCATGTCTGAATGAGAATAGGTTTAAGACAACTGCTGGATGTAGGCTAGAGGTAATTAAGTTGGAAAAATTGGAATGGTCTTGGGTGAGGAATGCTGCCTTTAGAAAACTTTGATGTTGGACTTGTTTCTGTCGGGGTCAATATATTTAAAAGACATAAAGAATTGTCATAACGGGGGTGGGGGGAGGGGGGGCAAGTGGCAACCCCCTGGTCGATCCTGTGGTGAGTGCTTCACAGGCTTTTACAGGTATATTCAGTAATTAAACTGTAAAGGTACCCAGCAAGTGCATTTAAATGTGTCTTTTGGTGAGAAATTAACAAAGGTGCTCACTAAAATGTGTAATATTAAAGGGGAAGTTTAAGCAAAAAATTAATTTTCATATGTGAACGAGGAATAAAATCTACACAGTGTGGTGAAAGTTCCATTCAAATCAGACATGTATTTCTTGAGATATCGGTAAATGAAGTCAGTAGATTTGTGTTCAAAAGTGAGTTTGAGGGCAACAGAGCTTATATCACTTCCTCAGTGTCATATGTGCTTGCTTCAAGTTCACTTTCTGTTGAAAATGTGAAAACTTTATGTGCTCATATCTTGGAAACTACATATCGGATTTCAATGCAAATTGCACCGAAGTGCTCGGAATAAACGCCCTCTAACATACCAAATCCTGTTGTGACCTTAAACCCTTCTTTTAAGCATACCATAGTTTTTGTGTGTAGTAGTTCTGTACGGTAGTGAGCCATTCAGAGCTGCATTCATTCCAATTACGGATGACATTGCCCTTATATGGCAACTTAAAACTTCATCCTTGGTGACATTATACTGCCTCTGAGGGATTTTCATACTTCACATACTGTACATGTTTCAGTACCAGCTTACTACCCGGTACTGAAACCCAGCAATGTACTGTCAACTAATTTATTTTTACCTGTAGTACATACTGTACTGTAGTTGGATACTCGTAAAAATTACCATCTCAGAAAGACAAATTTCAAGTGAAATAGGCCGAATGCATTTGTTAATATGCTTTTCTTTACTACTGTATTCATGAGTCCAGGGTGAAATCTACTGTCCCTATTTTAAAGAGATAGGTTCCTACATTAAAAAATTTCAGGTATTTGTTGCCCAAGAATAATTTGTAAGCTACTGTAGCCCAATAATTAAGCCATCACATTTAAATGATGGAACTTCAATCATTCTTTCAATAAAAAAGCTGATGTGTGAGTGTTTTTGCAAGACAGGATGGTTTTAATAACTACCCAGGTTAAAACTATTTCCTTGTATGGCCACTGTTACTGAAATTTAAATTTCAGAATTCCCTATAACTTGTTTTGGTAAACGTTTCTTTCCAGGGACTGGTTCTGCACAACAAACAGTGAATCATATTGCACTAGATGTGTAAATTTAAAAAATGTGTTTGCTTTAAAGGCCCAATTTTCTCATCCCAAACAGTACCAATTCTCCAAACCTTCTTAATTAAGCCCCTCCCACAATTGTCTTAAATTCACCCTCCTCCAGAGTCCAGACACATTCTCATTTTATTGCTTCAGGGTGAATATAGAAAGCTCAATGTGTATTTATCAAAACACTATCAGAACAGTTCGTGCTGTTTAATACTGTATAAGTTTTGATACTCTGCATTGTTTGAATGAGCAGTCAATCGAAAAGCTGAGCCAATTGAATGTTTCTGTTACCCTATACTAGAAGTGTAGTTTGTGGTGAGAGGATTGTCCCTTTAAATATTTTTTCCAGTTCCTTCTCACTCCATTGATTAATTCAATTTTGAAGAAACCATGGAATTAAAAACTTGGTGTGCAAATACTGTAGTATGTAACTAAATAGTTAGATTGCGTAGGTCTGGTTTGCAGTGGCATTGCAAGAAGGTCAGTGCATTGTGTCCAAGAAGTGCTTGGTATGAAATGTAATATTAGGCTAAACTGCATGGCCTGTAAACACATCCGTTGATAAGGGATATTGGTTTCTAATGGGTAGCCAATGAAATTTATACACATTGCTCTTGACCTCATTCTGCTTGAATTTCTATCACTTTAGCTGAAGAGGTGGAGTCAATTTTCCTCAGTCGTCATCAGTGTCGTCAATTGTCTCTCATTTCTCTTAGTGGGAAAATTCATTAATGTTCAAAAATAGAGTTGCTGGAGGACCTTAGGGTATGTTCGAAATAAATTGAGCAAATTTTCAAATGATTGCTGAATTGGGAATGAATGAACTAAAAGTATCACTTGGCAACCTCAAAACCTACTTGTGGTTTCCTTTGTAGGAAGAATCGATCAGTCCCTTCATAAAAAGACAAGAATCCAAGAGCCTGCAAGTGATCCTTCCTGCTCCTCATTTGCTTGTTAACCTCCATTGTTTTATTCATGCACCTGTCAGGATGACTTGATGCAGAACAGTTTTTCTTTTCATCAGTCTTTTGGCACCCTACCTCTCGTCCTAGGGGCTTTCAGAAATTGCCAGCATATGAAATGATAACAAACCCAGCTATGCGAGGATTTTGTGGATAATTTTTTCGTGTATCACTTTCCTCTTTTCAAAGCAAGTTGTTTTCTTGTCAGTCTTTGCAGGGAGAAGAGGGTGTATTCTTAACAAGACAATATTTAGATGTCTTAGTAGAGGTAATTGATACGGACTATGTGACCCAGTTAATCCCATGAAATGAGGTATCAAAGGGTGCTACGGATGCAATATGTGAAAGGGCAAGCATGTCATTGGGAAATATACTAGCTCTCAGTCAAAATGATAAAACTGACAACAATAAAATAAAATGTAAGTAGTCAATAACTACAACTGTGTTGCTTACTCTGGGTTTGCTACACCACATTTTGGCTTGTAAACAGTTTACCAAATACAGTATTCTCAACTAATCGTCAGTGCTGCTGCAGCTAATATGTGTTTGGCTCATCAATTGATGGGAAAAAGGAACGAAAATAGGTTGGAAACTGGGCCGTAAAACTCTTATCTAGATACCTAACTGACTAGGACATACAGTATGGTAGGCCTATGCTATGTTACATTGTGATCTTTGCACATGTAATTTCACATGATCACTCTTCATTTCTGTAAATTAACTATATAATTACCTCACATGAACACTCTCTTTATGTAGAGTGTATATTATAATTATGTCACATGATCACTGGATCTACATGTAGACAATGTCAATAACTTTGCCACATGATCTCTCTAGACTCTGTAACTAGTATAGAGGCTTTTCACATGACGTCATAATACTCTCCGGCGGCCATGTTGGAGTACATGTAACTACGTAGTAAACCATACGGGACGCGCTCGCTCGTTGAATTTGTACACATTGTACATGTCACAGTGCGCACTGTGCAGTGCGTTCGGCACAAAGTCACATGTATTTGGCATGAATGTCCTCCAGCATGGCGGTTCTGTGACGCAATTGCAAAGCCTCTATAGAGTTCAAGATAATTATGTCACATGATCACTCTACAGCTCTAAAATAGTTTAATACAATTATGTCACATGATCACTCTAGACTCTGTAACTAGTATAGAGTTCAAAATAATTTTGTAACATGATTGCTCTGCATCTCTGCATGTAGAGTATTTACATTTTGAAATACATCATGATCACTTCACATCTCTGCAAGTAGAGCACTGCACATATACTATAACTATATCACATAATTCTAGTACAGAAACACAGAATTTTGTGTGCTTTAGACAGTTTCCATCAAAGCATTATAACTGTTTTTTTTTAAATGGACAAAGACATGGGAAAATTATAACTCTGGTGACTATTGCATATTTGCGTTTAAGAAACATGATATATCTGATGATGTATAGTAATTTTATGTTACAAATCTCATGTTATTTAAAATCACAAAAGCTTAGAAGTTATAATTTGACATCTGCCAGTTTTACTGTCCTTTTAATTGTGACAATGAAGAAAATACACTTTGGCATTCTTTTGGGAAAATTCAAGGTGAATACTGAAGTTTGTCTGATCATTATGTACACTTACAGTAGCTGTTAGTGTTATTTTTTTTTTCCTTGATGGAGGGTAACTCTTACGCTGGATTGACAGGGTTCCAGCTACTGTGTACAAATGGAAACCTTTGCTTGTGTGAATGGTTACGCACTACAGGAGCATTATGAAGTAAGGTTTATGAATACGAGAGTGATTCCTGTCAATGCTTTGGACGGCAGCATACATCTGTGTCATTTCATTGCAGGATGGATGCTCCATCGTCCTCGAGAGATATGAAGAAATTTATAAGGATTGTCAAGAGGAAACTGGCAACAGTGTGGCATACTGCTTTGTACTGAAGTGATCTTTGGGGCCATTTAACAGGAAAAATTGGATTTGTTTATCAAAAACATAATATGATGGATCGTGATGGACACTTCTCCTTTTTTTGTGGAAAAAATGAAAAGCTCTATGTTTGGCCAGAGGCTTTCATTAGAGTTTTACTCCTGGCCTGAAACAGATGGCAATCATTCTCTTTGCTGGAAATCACCTTCCCTGTCAAATTGTGCAATAAATTTTTGTATGTTACATATATACTGAACTGTGTTCTCTGTGTGACAAATCTGCTGAGTACTTGGGGTAGCAAGTGCCGTTCATGTGCGCAGAGCATCGCGTTGTAGTATCTGCTAAATACTGGGGTCTACATATTAGTACTAATTAAGCAAAGTTGTGAACCTCTTCATAAATTTAACACCTGCAGTTCAATTAATGCCAATTGTTTTGTTACCCATGACAGTCTTTTGTATTTATTATTTTCTTTTGTAATAACTTTTGAAAATTTGTATCCCTATTTAGAAATCAAGGACAATTGGCCTTTTAAAGGATAAAAGAATTCTCTGTTTACTGAAAAAAATGATTCTTCTCTTTGAGTCCAGAAGGTATCAGTGTGTCTGGATGTGAATTGTCTGTGTGTTTCGATACAGAAGTTTAAGTGAGGTGGAATGTGTGAGGTATTCTTTCAATAAAGATATAAATTTATATTTGGATATTTGTTGGGCATGTGCAAACTTCCACCAAATAGTTGGGAGAAACAAAACATGCCTCTTGCACCTATAATGCAGAATCTTTCCCGATAAGTTGAGTTTCCTTCAGAACTTCACAATCAACCAATTTGTCCTTTACCTAAAATGTAAGGGGGATTTTTTGTGGTCATGGTTTTTCTTCTGTTTCCTCTATAAACTGCCAAAATCTTTAGATAGAAATTGTATAAAAATTGGCCATAAAGTTGAGACCATTATTTTCACGAAGTTAGGCTGGCCACGCACTGTATACTTTAGTGTTACTTGTCAATATTGAATTGATGAATGTTGTACTGCACACTACTGTATGTGCTGAGCTTGGTTTGATGTATCCTGCATGTTGCTCACAATTCCAAATTATAGAACTCACTTAATTATTGGAGAAAATTTACTATTCCAAAGAACAAGAAACAGAAAGAAAAGAAAAAAAAGGAAGGTACTGTACCTATATAGATATGGATCTAAAGTGTTCAGAACCATGTTTGGCCTTTCCTCAGGAGATTTATTTTTTTTAGCATACAGTAGGTCATGAGTGGGTTACTGCCCTACTTTCAAATATCACTCCATCCATGTATTCAAGGAAATCCCAGTTTAGCTGCTTGAAATCTCAGTTGCTTCCTTAAGATCACTTTTTAATCTCATCTGCCATTGTGGCCTAAATCTATGTTGCTAGTACGGCCCAATTTTTGTAAGACTTTGAAACCGCATGTATACATCCCACCTCCTCACTGAGTGATTTGGAGGTGCTTTGGATTTATATAGATTCTGTCTTGCAGATGTTGGGATTAAAGGAGATAAAAGTTCCTATTATCCAAGTCCTGAAGACACATTTTCCGTGGTGACCTCTGCAACTTGGTCTTTGGTAGCGTAGGTGGGAGGGCTTTGTTTTCATAACAAGCTCCTTCTTTTAACATTTGCACCCTCTGTAACTTTTAGCACTCTTGATGTGTTTTCCCAATTCTTTGTACTTGGAAGCTAAAATGCTGGCACATATGTAACCAGGGATACTGCCATTTTGACAGAAAGTTGCCACAAGTTTAGAGTGGCAGCTTTAGTAACCGATAGACTGTATGGAAGTCGGTGCTACTACACCGCCAAAGTGCAACTGTACCTAGGATCGAGGTACCTTAGTACAGCACTTTTATGGCAGATGTAACATGCAATCACACTAGTTATCTTATTTTGCAAATTCTCTTCTTTGAGCAGTTGTCTTTCACCTAGGTACAGTATAGTTAGGTTGTGTTGGCTATGTCATGATGAAGAACCCCCAGGGTGATGGGACAAGAAAAAAAGTAGTGCTTGGTACATTTGGGAGGAGGGGGGAGTCTATAAATGGATGTTGTTTACTAGGATCAAATTGACTACTTAAAAATTTATGCTCAGCTGGAACAATGGAATAGCTTAATTTATGCATGCACATGGTTGTATGTGCCGTGTCTCAACATCAGCCGAGTGCAGCATACTGTATATAAGTATCTTGCTGGATTTGTTATCACCAACCATAATTGTTTCAACACCTTGCTTAATGGCATTTTCTTCTCAAAGCATTCTAGAGCTTGTGACTGTTGTAATGTCCCTGTTGTGACAGTTCAGAAAACTGTTTTTACTGTAATTAGCTATACTTTTCTCTAAATTTTACATTGTAACACATACAGGACTTCAAGCAAGAGATCTGCACCATACATGCGCTGTAGTCAGTTTGTATCATTATTGTTTTAAGTCATGCTACTTAAAATTACATGCGACTAGGTAAAATTTTAATGCTCAGAATGTTTTGGCAAAACGTTATCATTTCATCATCAGTAGTATCATACAGTATCATGATCTATTAGCCAATTACTAAGCTGAATGCCTAGTTCTAGTTTTTTAGGGCAGAGAGGTGTGGAGAAACTGATACAATAGTTTGTGTTCGAGAGCTAGAAAATGTGTATAACTGAACTCTTAGTGAACCCGAGTTTTGCAGTGACATAAACAATTTGTAACTCCCTGCTGTGACCAACTAGGATATTAGAATCAGCTTTCATAACTTTGAAAAAATTTGGCTATTACATGCAAAACACTATCAGGAAGATACCAGTTGATCTTGAAGTTTTATCAATTGGAAAAGTGTTCACTAGCATAGGAGCTGAACTTGACCAAGGAAGTGTTGTTCTTCCCTTCTCCAGCTGGTTGTATAATAATTACATGGCAGATGAACCACAGATTTTGAAATTAATTACATGTAGCACTTAGTTGTACTGACTGACCAACTATTATTACAGAAACCACACTGGACATTATAAAGGAAACCATACTACATTGTATGCAGAGGCTGGATAGGAAATAGGAAGTTGTTGAAAATTCTAAAGGGGGGATATTTTGCAAACGAAGTGTGCAGACCAATACATGGATTGTGTAAAGTGTAACAATTAGTCAGTGATCAAGATCCAGCAGTGTATAGGCCTACTTAAAGAAAAAAATACAGTCCCAATCTTGAATTAGTGGAAAAATACTTCATACTACAAGGGTAATTCAGGACTGGCTGCTCTTAATCATGCAATAGCATTTTTGTAACTTACTTGTTCACTTTCTTTTGGGGCCGGGGGGGGGGGGGGGGGGGGTGGAGGAAGTTATTCTTCTTAACGTTTTTGTAAAAATTTGCTAATTTTTCTTAAGTAGTTTGGGGACTGAATACTCCTGTTGCCCTCTTTAATCAGCTTTGAATTTTTAAATAGTAATATGGAAGCACTAGTATGTTTTTGTTACTCACGTGTACACATGCAATACCCTTACTGATTTTGCAGCTGAATTTTCGGGAGCACTTTATTCACTGAGGAATAGCCCAACGGATCAATCGCAGTATAGACAGGTGAACAAAAGATCAAGTTCCAGCAAGAAGTCAATGAAGTCTTATCTGAGGCTTGTAAGTGCATGTCAAACAGTTGCTCTGTGCTTTACTGTAATGCTACAAATGACTCAACTTGATGCACTTGCCAAAAGAATATTTGGTGACATTGTTTCTTAATTTGTAATTTTGTGTTGTACAGTTGACTATACTGCATCTGGTGATAAATACACAGCTTTAATACCCCAATTACATTGACAGTGGTATCCCCAGGTAATTGCAGCTATAGCAACACTATGCTGTATGTTTGCCACTACCTATTCAATTGCACCCACCTGCAGCTACTATCAATATTTATGCATAAATTATTCATCATCTCGTTCTCCTTACATCTAATATACATGCAATTACCCTGTAATATTTTACTTCATGATTAAAAATTTACAGTATGTAGGGAAGTTACGTAAGGTACACTTAGAATATGTTTTTCATATGGCATACTGTTCATGCAATTTAGAAATGGTAACAGGTGAATTTTGCATTGAAAATATATTAATATTTAAAGGCTTCATTAAAATTTCAATAAAAAGTTGGCCTAGTTTTATTATTAGAAAATGCTAAGTATACAATATGGGCTAATGATATAAATGCCAACTTTGTAAACTGTAACATTGGGTAAATGACTGATTGTAAAATGAGTAAACAGCAAACAGTTCAGAACTTAGGGATGATGCTGAGGGCAACCATAACAGTTAAAAAGGCTTTAAATTATTATGGTAGTTCCACCCCCCCCCCCCCTCCATTTTGCTTAAAGAGTATTAGTTATTTAACATTAAACATGCTGTACCTCCACTAGTTTTCAACAAATCCTCAAACAGTTATGTGTTATGTGAGCAAAATGCAAGCTGCCTCTGACTTTTGTTTTCATTATAGTGGAATGTCCTCAAAATGCATTTGGAGTGTTTTGGTCTTCACCTGTAGATCTAGCAGTACCTGACACCATGTGTACTGTATGGTATATAGAAAAAATTGTTGCTTAATATTCCCTCAAAATTATAAACAAATTGAGTGCAGTTTAATGTCAAATTAATGTGTCGTGATGATGTCACAGATTTCCCATAATGCACTCTACTGTATTTCAAGTAGAACAAATGATTACTATAAAAATTTTGTTGTCATGTGTGCTAGCTGTTACTGTACATACATTGTGTACAGTGCAAAGTTTGAGGTCAGTAAATTTTGTCTT
This sequence comes from Holothuria scabra, assembly GCA_037179385.1. Classification (NCBI taxonomy): domain Eukaryota; kingdom Metazoa; phylum Echinodermata; class Holothuroidea; order Aspidochirotida; family Holothuriidae; genus Holothuria; species Holothuria scabra. The sequence continues at coordinate 28,736,896 of CM074187.1, forward strand.
TGGCAAATCCCTTGAATTAAAGGTCAAGAGCCCCCCCCCCCCCCAATTTATTTTGAAGCAGTTCCGCAGTTATATGTTATAATTTTCCTCTTATTTCTTTTTAAAAGCATCTTTCATCATATTTTATAACTTCAATATTGCAAACAGTCAGTTACTTCTGGCAAATGGTGTCACACCTGTGACTCCCAGCAGCCAATCATACACAGCACTCTACTACCATACAGTAAGTTCAAGTTGGGGTGACTGCTCATGCCCTTTAAATTCCAGGAAAAGCTTCCTGTATTGCCCCCAAAATGTTGAACATTGCAAATGTTGCACCATTTGAATTTTGGAAAGTTTTGCCAACAAATTAATCTGCAGCAATGAATTACTTTAGAGAACCACCCCTCTTGAACATGCTTATCATAATGCCTTATGATTTAGCTATCATTCTGTATAAATGCAATGTTTCCCTTTTAAGGGCATAAGTTGTTGTTTACAAACTCACTTTGAAACAAGAGCTAATTGTCACAATTTTTTTTCATTTGTCTTCAACATATCATTCATAGTTTTTTAGGACAATACTGCATATATTTAAGGTAAACCAAATAGTTACTCCAAGTAAATTTCACAATTGAGGAACAAAAATATTGTCACATGATCCTGAAGAGCCAATCATGAAACAGGACAGAGTTCATGCTATCATGTTGCTTCTTGAAAAAGCAACATAGACACCCCAGTAGATCAAAGGCTGTGTGGGGTGTAACTGGTAAACTGAGTTTGTTACATGATCTGTGCATGCCCTTAAATGAGCTATGCTTTCATTGTGTTCACACAGCATGAAAAGCAATTAACATATGTTGATTGGCCTGTTAGCTAACCCCAAATGTTACTTGTCTTTTTGTGTATTTTAATATATCTTACTGTCGATCAATTAATCAGATGTGAAACCCGACTACTGTATATGAAGTGTGATTTTAGTGGACTTTGTTTCTTCCCGAAGTGATAAGAGATAATCGGGCAGAGAAAGCTGTTGTAAAGAAAAATAAAAAGGAACGTAACAATTTAAGTTTAAGGTGACTGCATATCCCCTTTAAGACGTTATGTGTGTTGGTGTACTGGCAATAAAATTTTAGATGTACTGTATGTAGCCAATTTGTGATATAAAACAAACAGAGACTTTAAAAAAGCTGTGCTGCAAATGATTCATGTGTTAATACTGTGTATAGTGTAACATTATAAGATGGACTGTTTACATGTAAGTACTGTACCTGTAAAGTGTACACTGTTTTTATGTGGTGGTAGTCTATAAATTATGGCAGGTATGCCAATGTAAATTTATCGTAATTACCTGATTGCACTTGTACTTGCCAGATTTCCAGGGACTATTGTATTGTGCTGTACAGTTCATATTACTGTCGCAATTGAGAGCACTACAGGATTCTGGATTTTGACTGAAGTACACAGAACAAAAAAGAAAAAAAATAACATTGAACCCAAATTAAACTTTTGCATTATGTGGAAATAATAGCTTGTTGATTATCATTCCTGATTTAAAAAATGCACACGGATGTTATGTGACGAGAGTTGTAGCATGCAGTATGTTGCTATACAAGAGTTGTTTCTAGGGAGGCCATGTTTGTGCATGTCTTGTAATGGGTAGTGCCGTTCACCCTGATCCTTATTTGTGAATGGGCTTTCTACAGTACAGTAGGACTGCCAGTGTGGTCTCACATACCCCGCACTCAAGATAACACCGCTTAACCTCACACTGGAGTAACATGGGAAAGTGGATTAACTCAGGGTCGATGTTTAAATTTCGATTCACCTCAGATTGCAGGGCTCTGCAGTTTTAAACACCATGTTTGTTTCAATTAAGCAAGAACACAGGTGTTTATGGCCCTGAAGACCCATATTTTCTAACATTTTGAAGTATTAATTGGTGCATGTTTGGGGGTGATGCGCAGTACTGTTTAACAAGAAATTTCCTAAGTGGCTATAACGATAACCCTAATTCCTAACCTAATCCCTAACCCAAACAAAGAATAAAATTGATACAATACAATGGCAACAGCCAATCAAGAAACACCTTGTTAAACAGTGAGCATCTACCCCATGTTTGACCTCGTTATTCTGGTAGCACGACCCCATCAACTGAACTTGGGGTATGTGAGAACACAGACTGGAAAACATGGGGTCAACCTTTGGATTGCACTATTAATTGTTAACTCAAGGTGACATTGAATATGTCAGGGTACATAAGAGTAAGCCTTATGAATGCTGTATGAGACATCATACTTGTAACATAAACTAAAGTGCTGTACAAAAGAAACAGGTGCCCATTAAATATGATGTTGCAAAATAATGGCAAAGTTTTCCTGAAAGAACATTTCCCATGTTTGACCTTGGTATAACACAGCTATGTTTAATTAACAATGAAAGTTAGTCAAAATCCTTAAGGGACACTTTCCATTGCTGTGTAGGTTCATCATACGTTTCTTAAGAACAAGTTGAGTGGTTAAAATAATACATTTTGAGTTGTCGGAACACCGAACTACCGATCTGTGTGCATCTTACATACTGCAGCTTTCATTTAATGTGGAGCTAAATGTCCAATCAATAGAGTTTTGCGCTAGAATGCTTGACTATACACAGTGCGGCATGTATTGAATGACTCACATTAAAGAGGGAGGCTGTCAGAGTAGCGGCTCTGATTGGGCATCTGGCCAGGATTTTAATTTTGGAAGTGTTACTGATCACAACTTATGATCTAGGTCTAACATCACATGGTGCAATGATGAATTACATTATCCTAAAGTTGTGCATGTGGACCGTACCCTAGCGTACCAAATGCAAACATTACAGTATGCTGTCCAGTTAAAGTGTAATTTATTTTGTAATGTAGTGTTTGTGTCAGACTACCTGATTGTGACGTGTACCTTTTTCAATTTACTGGTCCTTTCCCATGTATAATTTAGACATACTGGATGTTGTAAGTTGGGCTTTCTACTTTATATTTCGGCTTCCTCAACGATGAAGAGACACATTACTGCATGGCTAAAGGCCTGGCTTTAATTCCTCCCTGTCAAATCAAACCAGCATGTGTTCTAACCTGCCTGTGTATTGATACCAGTGGCATAACCAGACTTTATCATTTTCTTGGGAGGGGGGAGGGGGGTTGTGAATAGGTGGTTTGCAACTGAAGGTCTAGTGGAGGGCCATGGGATGTCTGCTGGCTAGACCTGGGTTAGAAACAAAACTGTGTGCTGGGTAAAATTTTTCAGCCAATCCATTTCATCACTGTTTGAGGACCACCAGTGAGCTGCCTGACATTACTCCGACAGACTGCGGAAGTGGCCTACGATTGCTGAACCCTCCAAAGTTGCTGACAGGGGAGTAGTGGAAACAGAAATGACACCATCCAAGCAGAACTGTCTTTAACATGTGTTTCCCAATTATTTTCTCCCTCAAAACTTATACTTGGGAGGGGAGTGGGGCTAGGGGGGATGCAAGGCATTTGACTTGGTGCCAATGGCTATGGTTGTTAACCTATTCCTCAAAATTCCTCAGAGGGTCTCAACCTAAACAATCCCCCCCCCCCCAATTCCCACCCTGGGTGATACCCCTAAAACAATTTGTTTTCTGATACTGAAGTTCCCACCTGACGATGCCAAATTTTGTAAGGGGCAGGGGTCATCTGAGAGGGAGTCATGTGTAGAAATTGTCTAGGGGAATTTTCTAGGATGTTAATGTCCCAGTGGAGTTTGCTGGGGAAATTAATGTGGGAAGGGGGTTATGCAGGTGGGAATACAGAACGCTTTGGATGGAAGTAGGCTGAGAGGAAATTTTGCGTGGGTGGAGATAAGGCAGGGTAAGTGGTTATGTCTAGATATTAGCACCTGTACGATTTAACTCTGCAATGAAGACTGCAAAAACAGAGCAGAGCTATAAATTATTACCTCTGTGTAAATACCTTTTGAAGAGGCAAATGAACTCTCTCCAAAATTTGTAAGTTACAGACTTTCAAAGTTTCTGGTCTATGTCTGAAGGTCATTTTTGTGTTAACTTTGTAGACAGACATCTTCTAAATGTGTATTCCAGGTTAGTGCAAACCTGCTTACTTCAGGCCTACCATTCTTCTTTTTAGTTGTATAGTAGCCTGTATATGTCAGTTTATTATAAATGCTGACAGACGAGTGAACCAGTTTCCGATATTGGTATGCCAGTTCCATAGTTGATCGTTTCCATCTTCATAAGCCTGTTCTTACCAATGCAGAGTTCCTCAGGGCAACATTCTGAGTTTCTTTTTATACCACTTTTTCTCTTATCCTGCTTGAACTGTAAACTGCCTGATACCAAATTTTGATCTATTTAACTCATTTTTAAAGCATGTGTATTCAATTTCATTCTTAATTATGTATGGGGGTTGAGATGTTGATGATAATCACATGCGAAGCCTCCTTTCAAACACACCAGACCTTTAAGCCGTCTTCAGTCAACATCCTCCTGCTTGAGTCTCCCAAAGAGAAGACAAGACAAGATGTGCTTGTCAAAGCTGTCAGAGGTATTGCATACGTGTTATGTGCATTCCCTGGGTAAGACAAGACGACTCTCGACAAATCGAAGGAAGAAAAGCGAACGGTAGGCAGATGGGTAAAAATAGGTCACCTGATTTCTAGGGTTTTGTATGATTTGATTTTGAATGAAAGCATTGGAGTGGCAGGCAGGCTGTGATTGGTCGATGGATGTGGAAAAGGCAGATACACACAGCCATGAAAAGAATTTTATGTTAATGAAGGGATTTTCAGGCTAATAGCATTGGAAGGATTTGAAAGCTCTCTACCAGTGCACATAATCAAGGGAGAAGTTTAATATCAAATTGTGATGATTTATCTCAGCAACTCGGTTCTTCGGAAGGAAGAGTATTTAAGAGGAAGACGTTTAGTTTTAATGTGATTGTTTCGGTGAGGCAGATACTCAGGTAACTGTTTAGCTGAAGCAGAGACTGAGTAATAAGGAATAATTTATGAGAGCAGGTTTAATGTGCCATTTGCCCAGTGTGGGATTATGTGGTAATATTTCAAAAACTTCATTGCCGAACAGTGCAGGGTGTCAATCAATGCCGTTGAGTCCAACTCCAACTGTAGTCATTTCAGCAAAAAAAAAAAAAAAAGAAAGGGAAAGAGTGGGAAGAGTTAGCTTGGCAGTTTTGATAGCAACAAAAAGAAAAGGCACTGTCTAATGTTTAAGAACATGCTTTATATACATGCATTATATCACTTAAATTACAGTGTATCACTGGGGATAAATTTTTAGAAAAGAATTAACGGAATCACCGATCATGAACTAATTTTACTGGAAGTCCCATGTACTGTGGTTAGCTTTAATAGTGAGACTTGTTGTTAGATCTATGCTAAAACAAGCGAGTACTGTCAGAAATTCCACCAGAAACTCAAATAGGGAAGAGGGGGATATCACTACCAACCACCAAGTTCAAATTGGTCCTTTCCTTAGCCAAAGGTACTGGTGAGTTCAGAGGCTTGGAGGGGGTGCAAGGCTTGCTTTGAGTCTATTTATTCAAGTTCAAACATAGCTGCAAAAGTTGTTGTCTTCTTATATAAAGTAACCAGATACTTCAGTCCATTTTTAGTATTTTTATGGAAATGGAAAGGGGCGGGAGGGGGATTTTACCCTCCTTCTGGAAAGAGAGGAGGACAAGTCTTCTTTACTCCTTTGACAGGAATCCTGCTTTTAAAATCATTTTCTTGCAAATTAAGGATAAAAAACATACCAGTTATTAATGGAAATATTATCAGTATTATTAATCACAAAGATCTGCCATTTCAGTTTTGTATAAACTGATGGCAAAATTTGTCTCGAATTCAAAATTTTACTGCTTGTGTCCTAGGGTGTGGTTTGCAAGTCATACAAGGCAGTTTGGTGTTATGTAGGTCACAAGTATTGTCCAGTATTAATTTATGTTTTCAGACCGTTTGACCTCATACACCTGCTCTGATGGTATTGTTTGAATTTTTTGTTGTCAACATTCTCTTCAGGCGAAAAATTAGAGAAGTTTGTCACCCAGTTCACACAATACCTAGCAACCTTGTCAATAGTTCTGCATTGTTATTTGTATGATTTGTAAACAGTAGCTCTGAGGAAATGTACAATGCATGAAAATTTCAACAGCTAGCAACATGTTACAGTGGTAGTAGGGTAGGAACGAACCTTGGCAAGTTGTAGTGTTATTGGATTGGAATGCTTTTTTTTTCGCTTCAAAGGAAAATATTGCATTTGTGAAACTTTTGTGGAATCTATTCTCTTTCACTTTATGATCTGTTACTGTTGAATGAAAAAGAGGGAAGCGAATAAAATCTCTGTTCCTGAGTTTGTTGAAATATAATCTCTCAGTGCAGGGCAGATGGTACATTATACAGGGCGGTATGAACAAGACAGTGGTAGCCTAGTTTGCTGTGAAGGTCAATCATATTGCAAAGTTACTGTACAACAACAGTTCTTCTGTATTGAATTTGCAGTTTGAATGTTGAATGAGGCAAGGGCCTAAGTCTGTTCAATGAGAAAATTGCTGTTACTTTTTGTTCATAATCAATCTACTTCAAGTTATTTGTGATTCATGTTTGGAAAGTTGCAAAGACCACAAAAGTATTGTATTTGCATCTCTTTGTTATGGTTTGTAAAAATACAATGCAAATGCAATACATCAATGCAAAATACAGTCGTTGTTGTTGATCAGTTCAGGTGGTCAGCAGAGCTGGCAAAAATCATTTAAAGGGCCAAATCTCTCACCCCAAACTACAGTTTTGGTACCCGGGTACCGAAATTCTCAATTGGCTCAGCTCTTTGACTGACAGCTACTTCAAACAATGCAGAGTGCCAAAGCTTATATTACACAGCATGTATGGTGCTGAGAGTGTTTTGATTATATATAAATTGAGCTTTCACCCTGAAGCAATAAACTGAGATTATATCTGGATGAGGATGAATTTCAGACAACTGTGGGGGATGGGGCTTCAGTAAGAAGGTTAGGAGAATTGGTACTGTTTGGGGTGAGAGAACAGGGCCTTTAATTTACCAGCCTGAGCAAGCAAGTCATATTATCCTAATGGGTCTATACATGTTTGCCTGTACAATACTAGCCAAATTTCCCCAGACCTGCTTGCCAAATAGTAAAATATTCCAGGGAGGAACTTCCCACAACTCTGATTTTAATTTCCACCAGTGTTCTCTTGTATTACAGTACCTTTTAAGTGGATAAGGGGTTCTTCCAGAAACTCACAATGTGGAAGGGGTGGGGGGTGGTATTGCTGCCCAACCTAAGTTCAAATTTATGGTGCCCTTGACCCGAGTAACAGGTGGGTTCAGGGGGACAAAAGGTTGCTTTAAGGCCTCTTTAATGTCTAATCTGAAGGGGTCTAAAGATCATTTACATAAGTTCTAACATTGGTACAAAGCTGTCCTCTAACTGAGAAACTAACATTTTTTTTTACTTTATGAAATGAAAAAGGGGTTAATCCCCTTTATCCTCTTGAGGGAAACTGGTAGGAATTATTCAAGATTTCTTGTTGTCTAGTAAAGCATTTTTTTCAAATAACTATTATTAGTGTTCTTTCTTTTGCAAAAATAGTGTTGAATCTATTTTGTTCCTACTTTGTACAGTTACCTCCCCTGTAACTGCAACTGGACAGCCCACCTACACAGAAATAACCCTTGTTGATTTTGTTTCAACGATGCAAGTCCCTTCTTCTCATCAATGATTCTGATGAAACAATGTTATTGTATAGTCATGATACTCTCAACTTGAGGTGGCTGTCAAAAAAATATCAAGACACCTAATTTGAAAGCACCCTGAAAAGCCAAATAATCAGATTTTCCATTTCCCAGGCCTTGAGACTGAACAACATGGAATTTTAATTAAAAAGGAGTGGAAATAAAGAAAAGAAGCATTCTTTGTCAGCCAACATGAAAGAAATTGGCAGCGTCAAACTGATGCATGACAAGCCTGTAAACAGCTTCCTTGAGACATCAGAGGAAGATGGCTAAAGCACAATTTAAAACTTCAAAAAATCTAAAATGTCACAGGGAAAAACACATCGACCGAAGATGAATGATCTAAAAAAGTAGCATTGCAAAGTAGAGCTGTATATAAAATCCAAATAGGGCAAGGCAAGGCTTGGCTGAACTTTTTTTTCTTTTAATTATTTTATTGTAATTTGTGAAAGTACCAACTCTGAGGAAGGATCACGAAGGCCAGAAATTGTAATCATGAGCTACTACTGTAAGTGAAAGTAAAAAAGTATAGCACATGATGAAATGATCCATCTTACTTTTTGTTTCATTCTCCTTCTCTGCCTGATTACCTCTTATCGCCTCAGGGAGGAAATGCAGCTCACTACACCCACACTTGATATAGTCACTTTTCATGTCTGATTAATCGATTGACAGTAACAGATATATTAAAATACACAAAAAGTTACGTAACATTTGAGGTTCGCTAAAGTGTCAATCAAGCATGTGTTAATTGCTTTTCACGCAGTGTGAATACAATGAAAGCATAGCTCATTTGAGTTCACAGATCAAGTGACAAACTCAGATATCAGTTACACCCCACACCGCCTTTGATATACTGGGGTGTCTATGTTACTTTATCAAAAAGAGATGTCACAGGCATGAGGTAGTACGTTGGTTGTAATCTAGTTAGATGAAGTGTAAAGACGTACCAATATGAATGTGTTATATAGTGTCAACTAGAAAGAAGGTAACAAGGTAAAATAAACCTATGGTTTTGAATACAGTATATTTTCAAGTTTGATTTCAAGTACAGTTCGAATCCTTCACTTCAGTCACCTCTGACGACAGGTGGAAAATACTGAGGGCACACTCTACTAGGGCTGTGAAAGTTCAGCAAAATAACTAAACGTTTTACCTCAAAAGTTTGCCATCATTTAGTGATTAATCACAATTACCTTATCACAAAAGAAATTTATTTCAGTATATAGTGACTTATACTGAATATATTGCAGAAACAATAAATAGTTATTATCTTGCATGGTAAAATCAAGTTATTCTGAATTTTGAAGCCTACAAGGTCTAGATATGCCCAGAATGTTTCATTTAACTAAAACCAAGGATCATCAGAGTATACAAATGGATGAGAGACTCTCAAAAACAGGTTTTGCGATTAATCCCTTGTAGCTATGTACTAAACATTTATTCCACATGGCGTGGTTTAGCGATTAATAGCTACACATTCACAGCCCTACACTCTACTACCATCAGCATGCTGTGACATCCTTTCTTGAAAAAGCAACATAGACACCCCACTACATCAAAGGCGGTGTGGGGTGTAACTAATATCTGAGTTTGTTATATGATCTGTGACCTCAAATGAGCTATGCTTTCATTGTGTTCACACTGCATGAAAAGCAATCAACACATGCTGACTGACCTGTTAGCGAACCCCAAATGTTGCGTAACTTTTTGTGTATTGAAACACATCTTTAACTGTCAATCAATAAATCAGATATGAAACTTGACTTAACCAAGTCCGCATGTAGCACTTGGGCTTCTTTTCCTCCCTGAAGGGATAAGAGTTAATCAGGCAGAGAGGAAGAATGTAACAAAAAGTAAGAGGGACCGTTTCATCATGAGTGCACAGAGGGAGTTTCTCATATAAAGGACCATAGATTTTATCGAAGAGTATATCTCTAAAGGCAATGAAGTCTCCCAAGGGAGTGCCAGGTATCAATGCTGCATTTGCTCTAGTTGAAGTTTGTAGCATTGGAGACCAAGCCCTCTGTTTCCCTGTCCTTTGATGCTTGTACCTGTGAGTTGAATGTTTGAACCCATGAAAACCATTATACAGTACTGCTAGTGTAGGTTTTAATTTATAGAGGTTGGATGCTGAACTCTTAATGAATAAAAGGAATTTATCGGCATTCACATTCTCAGAGGGGAAGACTGGTTTTAACTTTACAGTGATGTTTAATTGTAACTTTGTCTTTAACTGCAAAATAGTGGCAGTATTACCTCACTTGAAATTATCTGTAGAGTTAAAACTTTAGCTGTCTAAATTTTTACTGATCATTTTTCCTCATTTGAAATTTTAGGCAATTCATGATTCCATGGCAGAGGGAACTGTAGATTAGCCTCTCATAATATGGTTAGGTTAGGTTGTTAGGTTAAGTTAGATTAGGTAAAGTTGGGTTGGATTAGGTAAGGTTGGTTAAGATAGAGTTTTATTGATTCAGCTTATATATTTTCTATCTTCATCTAGTGGCGTCCCATGGCCTTTTTTTCCAGTTGTGGGCACTGAATTACCCTGTCTCCAAATAGGCATACTAGGGGGGAGGGGGGAGGTGCACTCATCCTCCCAATTCAGGCAAAAGCAGTTTGTCTATTTGGGAAAAACATGATAAACGGTGATATTATATGGGCAAACAATGCTCTTGCCCCCTCATAGAAAATTACCCGAGTACACCAATGCCTCTCTATGATATATGGAGCATTTATGAGAATGAAACATGATCTGGATATTAAGTTACACAGTATACTGTATCATATGTTGAACAACCTGCTACTGTAACTCTAAAAGCCATCCTCTTCCTGTCAGTCACCATTTAACTTAATCCTTTTGGTAGATCTATAAACTTTGCCATGGCAGATAAGGCTATTGTTTGCTTAACTTCCTCAGTGCAGGACAATGTGACCATTGTCCACCAACCTGCATTCATGCACTCCATTTCCTATTGGTCAAAGAAACTTGAGCTGGTAAGCCAATAAAGCAAATAAATCTTATTCTAATAGTGCAAATGAAAGGGTCAAGCCACATTAGAGCCAAGATTGGGGCCCTGAAAATTTAGAGGTCAGTGTTTTTATCAAGGGGGTTTCCCCCTTTCAAGAAGGAGGAGAACCCCCCACTGCTTTTCATTTCCATAAAAATAAAGCTAGCATGGGTCTTAAAGCAAGATTTTGCCCCCCAAAACTCACCTGTAACTTTGCCCAACAGCACAATGAAGTTGGACTTGAGGATTTGGCTGTCACAACATTTTAGTTCCTAGCAGAATCTGTGGAGGCAATCCTTGAAATTTCTTAACTTGAGTGGTGTGTGATATGTGAGGGGTTTCTGTATCTATAGTACTGTATTTTGCTGTATCTATGCAAATAAAATTTGACCATGAAGACAAAATACTGATCATGCTGTGACAATGCTTCTTGAAAAAGCAACAAAGACACCCCAGTCAGATCAAAGGCAGTGTGGGGTGTAATTAATATCTAAGTTTGTTAATGTTCTATCCCCTCAAATGAGCTATGCTTTCATTGTGTTTTCAGTGCGTGAAAGCAATTTACACAAATGCATGATTGGCCTGTTATCTAACCCCAAATGTTATGTAACTTTTTGTGCAAATTTTAATACATCTGCTACTGTCAAGCAAGCAATTAATCAGATATGAAACCTGACTATATCAAGTGTAATTATAGTGAACTTTATTTCCTCAATGAAGTGATAAGAGGTACAGTAATCAGGCAGAGAAAACTCTTGTAACAAAAAGTTAGATGGAAAGTTTCATCATGTACCAGGCTATATTTGTCAATACTTAACATTACCTTTGAAAAACAAATTAAAAACAAGACGTCAAAAAGAAGAATGCCAGTATGCTCAGTAGTATTTTAAAATATTGAACACCAAGGCCACGATCTCACTAAATGCCAAATTCAGTGTTTTTCCGTTTTAAATGCCAATATTGCATCTCTCTTAGGCTATACTAGGAATATTCACACCCTGTCATTATATATTTCCTTTATCTTGTCTTTATGCAGAAACATTTAGGTAACTAATCAAATTACAAGCTCACCTTTAAAGTAACCCGCTGTCATTTTACTTTTGGTGTCATTGTTTCCATGGAAACACGTGTAAGCGGATCAATTGTAGGCTGACCTGCAAGTGGAAATTCATTGTCTCTCTGAAAATAAAAGGCAAAAAACTAGATCTCCCTATACAAAGAGGTCATCAGAAACAGTTACAATAATTTTAAGAGCTGCTGTGCCATAGAGCCTGCTGCTGCAAAACATATATGAAATTTGCATCATTTATTTTCGTCAGGTGACAATCTATGGTAAAAGTAGGTTGACAATAACAAGGTCAAACAAAGCAGGCCTTTCATTTTGCTTGGCCATTTAACGGTACAGTTAGCATGAAAGAATAGGGTATTGAAGTTATTCATCCACTTAACTGGCTTTTGTGCCTTATGATACAAGGGCCATCTTAAATTTAACACCTGCAGAGAGTAGCTGGACTTGAATTGTTTACTCAAGTGTAAACTCAGCCACTGAAGGTGTCAAATAGGAGTGACTTAGATTTCTTGGATTATCAGCATTCTATGAAAGTGGGACTTTTTAATGGGTAGTGCAGTGGACACTTTCTAATGTGAATACTTATTGGCAAAAGATGAGTATCTGTTTAGAAATAAGGGATAGGTCCGTTCACCTTAAAACACAGCTGGGACTGAGGCTGTAGTCCATGTGACGTCATTTGACTTTAGGTAAGTTTGTTCTTATTCTGATCCTCTTTTTATAGCCAAAGGGGAATACAGTCACCCAAATTTGAATGAACTAGCAGTAGACTGTCCTGTCCATGATTGGGCCTTGAGAGTCATGTGATAATGTTTTTTTCCTCCTTAAAGGTCAAGAACAGTCCCCGCAAACTTATTTTGAAGCAACAGCTAAACATTACAATTATCTTCTTATTTCTCTTCAGAGTATAGATCTTTCATCATATTTTTAGACATCAATATTGCATATTCAGAGTAAACCAAACAGTAAATTTCACATTTGAAGGGAAACTTTGTTGTCACATGAATCTAAACAGCCAATCAAGGAACAGGACAGTCTTCTCTTCTACTTCAAGTTGGGGTGACTGCTCTTGTCAATGGTTTCCCGAAAGACTGAAGCAAACGGGAGAAGAGAAGTGGTAACTTATTTGACGTGTGATCATAAGCCCATTAAGGTTCGCAAGACTGAGGGTCTGCCAGACTGAAAGTGAAATAAAGTCTGTGAGACGAAAGTTCCACAACTGAAGACTGAAAGTGAAATAAGGTCACACAAGAAGCAGGAACAGCCCAAATATTTGTAAGTTGGGTCATTTATATACAGGGAAGCCCTAATTTTGAGGTCCATTTTCGACTTGCCTTCACAGAAGTCCCACCACAGCATAAGGGAAAGGGCTGTATAAGTCATGGCTAAATTCTATAATTCACTTTCACTCCCATGCAAGTTGATTTGCAGAACTTTGGTCTTGCAGGCCTTCAGTCTTGTGAGTGGTGACCGTTCTTGCCCTATGTGAAATTTACTAGCCTACTAAGTAACTGCTTGGTTACTTAAATGAAAGATAAATTGAAAAAATTCAGAAGCAAATTGTGAGAATTAGCTGTTGTTTCAAGATTAAAGGTTGTGAAGACAACTGCCCATTCAAATGAAGAGTGTAGGCATTTTTGCTGGATTTCAACTTCAACTTCAACTATGCAGGCACTGATGTGCTTTTACATGATGTGTTGAATACTTGTTGAAGTTGTCTTCTTTCAACAAATATTAAAATAGATGGAATATGGACTTCTGAGAAAAGTGGTTATTAAAAAAGATGTCTAATTATTACCTGTTGTGAAACCAGAAGTTAAAAGTAATTCATGCAAAAGCTTAGCAGAGTATATTACATTTCAAATTGCAAGTGTTGCAATAAGGTTTGAGTGTATAATTAGAACTGTTTCTTCCAAGTTGAAAAAAAGACATGTTTGGTAGATTTATTACCATGGTGCTAACCTTTTTTTATACGTGGGAAGCTTTGTTATTTGGTGTGTGTTCAGCTGTACGTCTCCCCCTTGGCCATCAAGCATACACATAAATTTAACTCCTCGGAAAACTCTAAACGTGTGTATAGAGCGGCAATGCCGCATCACCCGAGAGCCTTCCATGCTGCGCAATTCACATTGATGTACATGTCAATGACCCACTTTGTCTTTGTCAATAAGATGGCAATTATGTCTCATTCAATTATGGTAACCATGGAAACTCATGCTGGACTCATTGGAGTGGAAATTGTTCTGATATTGATGAAAAGTTGTAAAGCAATAGGTATAGCTGTGATGGAGTGCATCCATACAGTGAGAGTGTCCTATTTAAAATTGGTTTAATGTAATTAAAAAACAGAAAACATGAATGGGATATTAAGAGAACTGCGGCAAGTTGTGCAGTGAGTATGCAAAGAAAATTGATGCGCTGAAAAGAATTATCATATAAATGAATTAAAGTTTTGGAAATATGTAAAGTATGCAAGAGTTGACTACGGATCTCTTTCTCTCACTTTGTTTTTCTGGCCCAAGTATGAGCATTGAAAGAATTGTCAGGTGGATTTGCTTTGACAGGAAAATTGGAAAGTGGAATAATTTATAATCAGATGATATTTTGAATGAGTTATAATTGAGGTTGGTTAGGACACATCATGCAAATTCGGGGTACTGAAATTTATTTTTAATACTTGATACTTTAATAGTCTTATAAAGTGCTAAGTCCAAAGTTAAACAATGCTCAAAATACACCACAGGTGTAGAAACTGAAACAAAAAGAAGCAAACCTTAAATTAATTATCCTGTAATTATACTGTGTGTTTATATTGGCAGTGCATAATCCACAATGGAAATCTTAGTCATGGTATTTTGTCATTTTGGATGTGACCAAACCCCCACACAATAGAATTGCAGCTCATGTACTGAGATGCAGCAATTTGATACGAAACAATTTCACAGGGTCTGAATATTCCTTGTTTATCATAAATACAGTATAACTTGTTGTTATGTTTGAATACCTCACCGTTTCTACAGTAGCTTTGTTTCAAATGTGTGTATTTTTCAAAGTTACATGTTTGTGTAAATAAATAAACACCCAGTGAGGTTAATATCCAGGATGGTCCTAACCTAATTGGAGTGGCAGCTTATTGTGTGAACTGCCAGCTTACCCTACCCACCTCAAGTCCTCCCCCTTCCCCCATGTGTAACATCATATCTTTTTGTGAATGGATGTATGTGGTTGAGGAACAAAGGAGACAATTTATTTGTATGTAGAATATACAGGGATTGTTGACTGAAGGGTGACAATTTATCATTAGGTTGGGAACAAAGCAAACCAACATGTTTAGAAAAATTTAGCAAATTTTACAAGTCAAGTCAATGTATTTTTTTCAGACTGAAGGCTCCTTACTAGTGGCTAAATTTACGAGATTGTTGAATCAAGCCATGTATGCAGATTAACCGAAAAGAAAGAATTGTTTGGTAACATAAGAAAAAAAAGGTATTTTCATACCCGCTTTTCTACTGTAAAGTCTGTAGATTATCATAGCATAGACGTTGCGTATGGAAGAATCCGATGATCGCTTGTGTTTAGTGACTGTAGGCAGCCATTAGTGGGGTCCGTCAGCTTTGAATCGTCATTATTTGTTTGTTTGTTTCAAACCCTCATATTCAGTGAAATTTAGGGAATCAAGATACAGTTCAGTGTACAATAGTCCATGGTACAGGTAAAGGAAATTGAAGATTAAAAGGTAGTAGACCCCAGTTATGGCCGACTAAAATCAGACCATCACTTTCTGTCCAGATTGGCCTGTACATGTATACGTACCGTTCTGTTGAACAGTTGTTACAACCCTTTGTGTAGTAGCTTCCAGCTTGATTTATAGGTCCAGTTGGCCTATTAAAATCATACTGCTTTCTTGCCAATTAACTCACTTTTGAGCCCCCAGACAATGTAACTCTACCAGATAGCAAATGAATTCTGTTATGAAGAAATTATTTCTTCAGGGGGGAAGTCAAGAAACTCTAACTATTGAATGGGACTCATCACATTAATTCAAGTTGAGCTGCAACATTTTCCCTTCAAGCTAAAACATTACTCTGCCTGATTTGGTTGGATTGACATAAGTGAGGCAAACTTTAAAGGGAGGAAGTTATTTGCCCCGATTTTGTTTTGAAATTCTGTACATAAATCTTCTTCAAGCCTCTTTTGTTTCTATCAAGGATAGGCACTGTACAGTACAAGTCTCTGTTTTGATGTTTCAGAACATAAATAATGACTATCAAAGGGAGTAAGCAATTTTGACAAACAATACTTTGACAGATCAACTATGAGAATCTCACAAATCAATTTTTTTGTCTAAATCTTTAATTTAACAAATTGTTTTAGAATACAAATTTGGAGTATTCCCAAGGTAAAACAGAGGGAGCATTTTGCATATATTAGTTAAAAATTCAGTGACAAAGTTGTTGCCACATAATTTGGCAGAACTAGGCTCTTCGAAAATTTAGAATACCTGATACTGCTTACTCCCTATTAAAAGTGTTCTGACCTAAATGAGTTTGTGGTGACTGTATCTTCCCTGTAATGGGTTATGGAGGATATTCCTGGGCCAGCTTAAAGGAACAATCATAGTTTGGCAGAGAAAATACAACACAAGTTCCAGTTCTTTGATTTTCTTTTGGGAAACTGATTTCACCAAAAGAAAGAGACATTGCAGAGAATAACAATAATTATTGCAGCAATTTCTTAGACTTTCTTACACTCTTAAAATAAAAAGAGTCATATTTCTCTCAGGGCTCCATAATTTCTATGGTTGTCTGGGACAACTAAAGTTTAATACAGGAAACCAAGAAGGTTTTAGGGGCAAAAGAATAAATTACTAACCTGTATGTGATGACCAATCACAAGGTTAGACTGTTAATGATGAAAAATTGGAAGTTGCTAGTTTGACTGGAAAATGTTTGATTAAGATATGGAATTATCGTGAAAATATATTTCAAAAAGTCTGATTGTCCCTTTTATAAGCTTGTGACAAAAAATGTCATATGATTTAATGGAGCTGAGTATTAGAACTGTAGACCTAACTATACTGTAAATCAAAACAGGAATGAATGCATTTCCCCTTTAAATTTGAAAGACTAAAGCGAGAAGAGGTATGAAACTTCCTGGTACCATTCTGCTTGATTGTTTGACAACAGCGTGGCATCCAGAGCACAGCTGCAAAAATTGGGCCAAGTGGTGTTAAAACTGAAGGCAATGACTAATTGGTTTTGAAGGTTTAGTAATTAAACCTATATGTTACTGCGAGTTCATTGCCCAGAATGTATAGATCTATCAAGGAACTGTGGTGCTTGTCTGTCCGTGACAGATCCCCGGTATAGTATTGTGGGCGTATGATAATGTGCATATATTATAACATTCCAATGTTAAGGTTAGGATGTCTCCTAGTTGTGTCCAATTTGTTCAGGAAAGACCTGTGAAAATGTGTACCCTGATTTGGTGTGCTTTGCAATGGAAAAAGGGTTTTTTCATTAATTCTTTTTCATTTTCTTTTATTTATTTTTTTGTTATATATCTTAAAGCTACTTATACATATTTTAACTGGAGAGAGGTTGTTAACATACCTTTCTTGTGATATGCGACTGTCAGCCCTAATGTGTCTTGAAAGCATGTTCAAGCTTGGGGTTCCAAGTATCCTCCTTTTTTAGAGCTTTCTTCGTTTGTTTGAAATGCTAAGAGCTTGCATATATTGGAAGTATGTACCCAACCTCTGTGGCACCTCTGTTTAAGATAGAATGGATATGGTTGTCTTTCAAAGTGCCATCTCTCTCTCCCCTGGTAATTTGGTTAAGTGACTGGATAGAAGGGAGGTGTGTACACTTCTGGTGCTTCATGAACAGTTTGGGGAGCATTTATGCATTATTTTAGCAGGTTTTCCGTTTCTCTTAACACATAAATTGTTTTATTCTTCTTCTGGTAGGCAATCCTGACACATTTATATCAAAATCAAGTGATTTTTTTGCACATGCAATCCAGCAAGGTATTGGGTGTGACTCTCAGGTATTTTAAATGCAGTCAACAATCACCTCAAATTACAATTTTTGAAGTTATTCACAGAAATTCTCAGTTAGCACATGCAGCTATTTGATTGACAGCAAGTTCAAAAAATGCAGAGTGTTGTACTCTAGCTTATATTACACAACATTACATGTACCCTACTGGGAGTGTGTTGATTTGGGGTCTTGTCAACTCATCCTAAAGTAATAGTCCGAGATTGTGTCTGGATGAGGATGAGTTTTAGAACCACGTGGGAAAGGCATAGGTGGGGAGAATTTCATGGAACGCGTGAGAGGATTACAGTACATGTAGGTCTTAGGAGAATAAGTCTGACCATTGTACTACTCCCTGACTTCTCATTACATATAATGTGGATTCCATTTCCCCAAATGGGAACTATCAATATCAGGGCTGGGAAAACTGTTTATTTCCCAGGAAGGGATTAAAATTATTTCCCAGGGAGGGAGCAAAATTTCCCATTTCCCCTTACATGTATAAACTAGGAAAAGTTCCCCCCAGATGTGAAAATTTCCTTGGAAGGAGCCTCCCAACTTCCCAACCTTTTCTGCCCATAAGTATCATCTGGTATAATATTTGTTAGCTTAACAGAGGGCTCTCCCCTTCTTCTAAGGGGCAAAAAGATTATAAAAAAAATTCTACTCCATCTTGCCCTACTTCAAAGTATAATTTGTTCTGTAACAATACCATCTGTACATTTGAGTTTTTTTCTCTTCAACTTGGAGTACTTCCTAGAATGATTTGCTTTCATGGAACTGTTGGAACACTTTGTTTTTTTTTTCAAACTCATTTTGAAACCAGTTCAAACATTCACCAGGGTAACCATAATTTCAGGAGGTGAAAACATGATGTAAACAGAGATCTGGCTTAATTGCAATTAAAGGCCAAGAGCAGTCCTCCCCCCCCCCAACTTAATTTGAAGCAACAGCAAAATGTCACAATCTTCCTTTTCTTTCTCTTCAATCTATCTTTCAACATATTTTGTAACTTCAATTGCAGTTCAGTATTGCATATTCAATATAAAACAAACAGTTACTTCTTGTGAATTTCACCTTGGAAAAGAAAAATTGTTGTAACATGACTCTTATTAGCCAATCATGAAATAGGACAGTCTACCACACTTCAAGCTGGAGGGGGGATATCCCCCCACCCCTTGAAAAAAAGGGAATTAGTGTAGCACAGCTTTTGTATCACCATTTCTTAATCACAGCACTTGCCTGATACTGGAGTCTACATTTTAAAAGCTTTGTGACGTAAAAATAACAAAAATGGGTGTTCAATGTAACAAGCATATTTTAAATTTAAAATTTTGCATGTGAATAAGTTGCTTCAGAAACATTCAGAAAGTATATTTTCTTCTTTCAGGTTGCTTCAGAAGGTATATCTTGAGAACTGTAAAAGATAGTGACGTAATGCCAATGGGTTTTTCCTTAGTAAAGTTCACTCCCTAACTGCCAAGTGAATTTGGGGCATTTTGCTTACATGTCAAACTACCTTCACGCTTTTCACCCTATGCAGGATGAAAATGTCAAATAGAAATAACCCTGATAACTGGTCAGTATTTGATGAATTTTTCAAGGAATCATTGTTTTTTCTAGGTTTTGTAATGCTTTTAACATCTATGTTTACAGGCACTATCTTCTAAAATTACCTTAAGAACTTCTAGGTCTGGGTGGTTTTAGTATTCTTTGGATTGTCATTCTTAAAAACTTCAATAGAAAGAATTGTGGAACAAACAACTTTCCTATAAGGAAAAACGGAGGAACTAGAAATAAATCTGTGAATCTGCTGTAATTGGGTTATGCTACTTAATTGCTATTTCCTGTTTTCAATTGTATTTGCTTTTAAATGTTTGCTCACTCAAAGGTTCGTAGAAGCCAGGTCTCACTTCAATGGTGAGAAAACATAACCCAGTTTCGCAAAGATCTCCAATATTTACTTTCCTTTCTTACACTTTTCCTTTTAAGAAAATTGCATGCTTCACCCACAGCCACACGGGCATAGCAAATTTTATTGACAGAAGCACGGCGGACTCTTTCTGCCTGTGAGCTGCATCGATGGCAAATAATTAACCATTCGTGAAAATTGGGTCGTTTATTCATGAAGCACCGCAGCTTTACTGGTCTGCATTGCGCTGCCAGGAATAGATTGTGAAGCGGTAATGCATTAAAAATGTGTGGTTAGTTATGTGTATGGACATGCTGGTTGCATGGCAAGAACAAGAGAGTCTTTAGTTCATAACGTCTGGTACTTATTTTTATGTATAGCTAACGGCTACTGTTGGCAAGCTGTCAACTGGGAATGTTTGTTTTTGTTGTTATCATCAATTACTTAAGAATTAGTTGTGACTGAAAAGTTAATTCTTTCAACCATTTCTAATAGTGTGCTTATAATTACTTCCTCATAATGAAAGTCTTTTGGGAGCATTTGTCCTACCTTCAGCTAACAGGAAATGCAAGTATGAAACCTTTAATGCATACTTTGCAAAATTAAAATGAGATATATGTAGACAGAGGGACATCTCTGTCATCAAGTACCCTTGACATATTATTACAATCAGCTTAAAGGGCATACGCAATCACCCGAATCATTTTCTTACATGAGAGATACATCTCACACATTTCACATTACTTTTGCCACCAAAATTCTTCAAAACAGTCCTGTATCAGAATGTAATATGGTGTACTTTTTGTGAGCTAAACCAAGAAGTGGTACCTACTGCCATTTCGCGTGATGCTACACATAAGCAACAGAGTAGGGAAAACAAGCCAGTAAGCCACAACTGGAAAGAAGGCTGTAGCCTGCTTGACTTGAACCAGTAGATTGGAAACGGCTGTAAAACTCCAAGAAGTTACTCCCCGTTAACTTCACAGTACAGTACAGTGAGAATAGCATTGGCAAATGATCCTCCAAAGCCAGTTGGTATGCAATAGAAAAGTCTGCAACACTAATCCAAATGGTAGGGGGAGGGGATTGCACTGCCCCTTTAAGAATGCTATTCATATACAGGGGCACTCAGCATATACACAGTACTATAACCGTGTGCCACACATTAAAGGGGAATGTTAAGCAAAACTTTAATTTTCATATGTGAAAGAAGAACACATTGTGGTGAAAGTTCCATTCAAATCGGATATGTATTTCTTGAGATATCAGTAAATGAAGTCAGTAGATTTGTGTTCAAAAGTGAGTTTGAGGGCAGCAGAGCTTATATCACTTCTTCACATTTACAAGGAATGCTTTGTTTCCCCCTGTTTTATCAGACTGTTGTGTTGACCTTGAAGTTAACAGGAGAATGACCTCCCTGTGGGGGATGCAAAGTTTATAAAATTCTCCTGCCACTTATGCAATCAGATTTTAATAATATGGGGTTGTTGAGGAGAAAATCCAGTCTAAAGTTTTAAGAAAAACAAAAGACTGCCCATTAATGTGGGGATGTGATGTCATATGTGCTTGCTTCAAGTTCACTTTTTGTTGAATATGTGAAAACTTTACCTGTTCATATCTTGAGAGACCACACATCGGATTTTAATGCAAATTCCATCAAAATGCTTAAAATAAGCACCCCTCTAACATACCAAATCCTTTCGTGATCTTAAACCCTTCTTTTAAAGGTCAAGAGCGGTTACCCCAAACTGGTTTTGAAGCAACAGCTAAACACGCAAATTTCCTTTGATTTCTCTTTGGAGTATCTTGCATCATATTGTACATGGTTTCAGTATTGCCTATCCAAGGTCAACCAAGCAGTTATTTATAGTAAATTTCACATTTGAAGAGAAAAAATGTTATCACATGACTCTCAGCAGCCAATCATGTAACAAGACAGTCTGCTATGCTACACAACTTCAAGTTGGGGTGACTGCTCATACCCTTTAAGTGAGTGAATGCTTTTGTATTTGCCTAGTATTTGTTGTTAATTGCAGCTTTCTACTTTTTGTAAAAATCCCCATTAAAGCAAGTATTTTGTCAACCAAATGAAATCTTTGGGTTTGCTCTATAGGTACTTAATTGTTAATGTACTTTATTGGAGTATTTGTTGAAAAAATATTTTTGTAAAATAAAACATCGAGTGACTTCATAGGAAGTGTTAAGATATCATTTCATATATTTCGTTTTTCACAATATTTGAGAATTGGTACAATATAAACAGAAATGCAGTGTAGATAGAACATTACAAAATATCAAGATAGTCCATTGTGGAGGGAAGCTTGCTCTCTATAAAACCCAGAGGGTTTTTCAAGTAGGGTGCCTCCTAGAAAAAGAGAGAGAGAGAAAAAAAGCAATTAGCAATGCTGAGAAACCTCACAAATCACATTTATAAGCACATGCTGAGAAAGTTGGAAGAGAACAGCAGTTTTGCAAAAAGTTCTAACAATGATATCAGCTGAATTTAATACTCAACTGTAGTAGAACATAAGAGGGTTTGTTAAAATTGTTAAAGTGGTTTGTTTTGGTTTTTTTTCAAATACATGTCCAAATAATTTCAGCTATTGTAGTACTCTGTATAAAACCTTCTCTGCATGACTCACTCAGATGTGACAGATTCCAATGGTTGCACGTCTCGATACGAACGCTGATGTAATTGCCAAATCATCTTCAATGAAGAAGTTATTTATTGGTTCAAATAGATCCAGGTGTGAGAACTACTTTAATACAAAACAATTTTTAGTTTGGCTACTGTACAGTATTTAATTTTCAAATTTGTTCCTTCCACACCTCTCTCATTCATTTGTATCCTTTAGTCAAGCGAAATCAAGTAATTGGTCAATAAGTGGCCGTGTGTCACGTAATTTTCTGTCCAGTGGAAAGGAGAAGAATTTAATTGGGAGTATTATCGACACTTGACATATCCACTAGTCTTTTTCGAAGGTCATTGAGAAATTCATTTCAAGAGTTTTCTTTCTAGGTTAATAAGTAAGCTCACAAGTACAGGGAAAATTAAGACAACAACAAAAAAAAAAATTAGAATAGATTTACACCTATTTAGTCTTTAGAATTGCAAGTAGACGATTAATTGGAGGAAGACATTTAGGGAGATGTGATGTATAAAGTTAAGAGGTTCCAGAGATAGAGACGTAATTTGTTTAAACCTATATCTTAACCTACATCCTCGCATTGCATCTTCACGCTCCATTTTTCTTAAATGTACTGTACTCTCCATCTCCAGAACAGGAAGTAGGACTCAAAAAAAGTCTAATTTCTAGAGAAGTAGTTCTTGATCTGAATGTAGAGCTGTGAGATATGTGGAGTTCACCTCTCTCACACTTGCAGCCGCACACTTAGGTCGATTTTTCAGATAGAGGGTGATTTGTAGGTCAGGGAAAAAATAGGCCAAGAGGCTCTTAGGAGCCTGAAGCTCATAAATTAAACCCTAGGTGTTGGGTCCCCAGACTCTCATAAGTTAAAGGCTGTAGCTGGCTACAAGAAGTGGGTTATTTATAGAGATTTATATTTGTTGCTACCTGCCTAGCTTGTAAAGGAAATAGAACTTGTATGCTGGGGGTCTCAGCAGTTATTCTGGATAAGAAGTCAGTAAATAATAGCTGGCATCACAATCTTCTGTGTGTTTGTATTGTGGATGATATATTTCTTCTGGCCTTTTTTCCTTTTTAAAAGGTGAAGGATAGCACAGAATTAAACTTTTTAAGTAAGTGTACAGCTGTGAAGGAACATCAATTTCTTTGTTGTGGTTAGAGATTTTTTACTTTCATTTGTTTTTAACTTTATTGTTTTAAAATCAAAGACTTTTGTGTTTGTTGTAGGTAAAAGAATTTGAGTGTTTATTCCTTTACTCTCTGATTTACAAAAAATGAATATTGTTTCCAATCAGAATATGAAAATTGAAGATAATATTGTAAGATGTTTTGTGAGATTTATTCATTAAATTTCAATTTTTCATTTCTCCTTACAGATATATCAAGTGCCTTTAATTGTTTGGCTTGTTGCTGCCCGGCAGTGTGAAACTTGAGATTATCCTGACATTAAGTACAGCTTCAAATTATCGGTAACTACCTTTTCTGTTAATGGTAAAATTCATTGGTCTGGCATACATTTGGCAGGAACTTAACATCTTGCAAGTATTCACCCAACCTCAGACTTAATGTAGATCAACAAATCACAAATATAGGTATGGTGAATTATTATCAGGTCAACTTTACCAAGCTGATTTTGTGCTTTGTTTGTTGAAGAGGGTTCATGCCTAGATATTTCATTGCAGGAACCCCAGGTCGGGAGAGGGAAACAAGGGGAAATTTAGCCTCCCCCCAAAAAAAATTTTTTCTGTTTTAGGCATTTTTGGCCACCTTAGTAGCTATATTGTTGAACATATTGGGCCACTTTGAAGCTTAGCACCCTGCCCCTCACCCAAATTTCCAAAACTTGTTCCATAACCCCTGCTTTGGCATCACTTAGGGTCTGCTTGCCCATATCATTGGGACCATTCTATGTTGCTGCAAGATAGATGGTGCTGTAGAGTAGCTTGTGGGTCCTTCTGGCCTGCTACGGTTTACAGTAGTTGCAGGCTTAATCATTAGAAGAGCTCAGCAGTGACCCAAAACAAACCCCCCCAAATTTTTCTTTAGGTCTCAAGGTGATAAAAGATGCAATACTTGTGCATCAGAGTTGTTAAAAATGCCATGACTCAAGTCACCATTAAATTGAAGAAGCTAAATGACTCAGGAATTGTACCCTTATTTTTCTCATATAATAATACAGTGACTTGAGTCATTGACTTGGCTTGAGTTACTCTTAAAATGACCCAACTTGAGTGATATTAAATTTGAATGATTTGTTTCAACTCTGCTTTACCAGTTCTGTCAATGAAGACAATCTCACACAATTTGCACCCAGGATGCTTAAAAAAGGCAAAAATTTATCAGGAGAGGGGGACCCCTGATTCCTAGATGCCAGTAAAACTCTATCTCTCTCTGACATGTTCCCCAAATTTGCTAGTCAGGCTGCAGACCTTGCCTTAGGCTGTTTCAGAAAGTTGTGCAAGCATGGAAGGAACAGAATTGTACAGTAAAGAACCCCACATATGAAGCACTCAGATATTGAGTACACTTTTTGTTGGAATCCTGGCATACTTGTTCCTCTGGGTTTCAAGTAAACTGTGTATTAACTTGCCACTTAACTCCAATACAGAATTTGACATATGTGCCCTGTCAGAGGGCATTTTAAAGGTTACTCAGTTGTGACCTACCATCTCTGTAATGGTGATATCCCAGGGGCCAGTCTTACATATTTGGGCTGTTGATTGTAGTGGTAAAAGAGTTTTAGAAACTAGATTGGTAGGCTATGCTATTAATTTTACAGTACACTAGACCTGCTTGCTCTCTGGTTTGGGGCAAAATGCATTTGTTATATATACAGACTGAAGAAGTTCCTGACACAAAAGAAATGTTTCAGCCAAGGTCACTTTGCAGGGAAAAGTTGAGTGATATTTCGTCAGATAAAGGTCAAGTCATTGCTGCCCTTGACCTTGGTATTTTTAACCTAAATCCTGATTTTCATCTCATCCCTTTTTACCTCCTGCTAGGCAAGGCAAGGCTTCATTCAATATGTAACTGTCACTAACTTAAATGCCTTGGGAGTTTGCTTCAGAATTGTTTAGCATGAGTAAACTTGATAAGGTGGGGAGAAAGATGACACACCTGTCATTTAAAAGAGTGGACCCTTGCATCCTGTGGGAAGGGATGTTTTAGTTTGGTAAATTATCTGCAAGTGGACTTGTGACATAACCAGGACACATGTATTTACATCATTTGAAGAGAGGAAATTTTGCTGTTAACTTATGGTCACAATGCACTTGACTCCAAAAATAGTGTAGAGCTAGTCTGGAGTTTTCTTGCATTGAGAGTTCACTGTGGCATGAGGGGCTTAGCAAAAGAGGGAGGGGGGTGAAGGCAAGTTGACATGTCCCGTTACCCAAGCTTCAAAGAAAGTAATGGCAAAAAAGTGGAAACTATAGATTATAATTAAATGTTACATTTGAGGCACTAAATGTTTCCCCATTTTGTATCTGAAGACCTGTAAAAGCATTTCTTGTGTCCAAAGACATTTAAAAAGTTTTTCTCCAAAGGACTTACCCCTCCCTGAAGACCCCTATGTCACAGTTCAAAAACCCCCTCTCATGGCACAATCCTGGCTATATACTGTATGCACCCATTTAGCATGGAGCTAATATCCTTTAGAAAGGGGTACTGAGGGGCCCCAGAGTGAATTTTGAAGGGGAAGGGGAGGGGAACCATCAAAGCAGCCCAATATATTCAAAAATATTTAAAGCAATGTAAGGCAGGCCCAAAATGCCTGTGGCAGAAAAGGGAAGAAGGTTAAGACAAAGCCGTATTCTCATACTGTAGATACAGTAGTTTGACAGAATGAAATGATCAGGCAGTTCCTGTCTAAAATGATGGAACATTTTGCAACTTATATTTAAAGGGGTAGTTTTTGCAACAATCGAATTTTCATGTGTGAAAGAGAAATCAAATCTACACACTACGGTGAAAGAAGTGTATTTTTTGATACATTAGTGAATTTAGTTACTAGATTTGTGTTCCAAAGTGAACTAAAGGGCAGCTTCCTCACAATGACAAAGGAATGCTTTGTTTCCCTTTGTTTTTGCAGACTGTTGTGTTAACCTTGAAGTTAATAGGAATAGGACCTCCATGTGTGAAAGGCAAAGTTTGTAAAATTTTTATGCCACTTATGCAACCATATTCTGATAACATGGAATTGTTGAGGAGAAAATTGGCTGTAAATTTTAATGAAAAACAAAAGACTGTCAATTAAAGTAGGGACATGATGTCATATGTGCTTGCTTCAAGTTTACTTTTTGTTGAAAATGTGACAACTTTTCCTGCTCATATCTTGAGAACCACACATCAGATTTGAATGCAAATTTCACTGCAATGCTTAGAATAAGTAACCCTCTAACATGTCAAAACTTGATGTGACATTAAACCCTTCTTTTAAGGCTAACCCGATGACATCAGTCTTTATAATATTCTTTTACAAGCAACTCAGGTAGTTCATTAGATCGGAACTGCCACGACGCAACATGATTGCCTGTCATTGTGTTCTGCCATCAACAGTTCTATTATTTCACCTGTCATTATCAAAATATTTTCCAGATAACTTAAAGCCTTTGAACCAGTTTTGCTCCTTGAAATAAACTTCACAGAAAGACCTTTGCTCTGATTTCTCAACTAGTCTTAAGCCTAAAAGACATTCTCGTTTAATGTGGAGTGCAGGGGATGTACTACTGTAAGGTGCTGGAACTAGCATTTCAAGGAATTTTGTCGACTTGTTGCATCATCCTGTTGCATCAAATTGGTTTCATTTTGAAATAATACTGCAATTATGTAGGTTGGAATCTGTGTCTAGCTTTGAAGGGGCACATTGACCATGCTTTGAAGCAAGCAAAACCAGACTTGAAAATTAACAATGCTTTAGGATGGAGTTTGGAGGTAGGATTGAGTGGGGAGGGGGTATGTGAGATAGTGCTGGGACCGGGTTAGTATATTTTGTAAACAGTTACTTATAAAATATTTGCAAGCCATTAATAACTACATGCAATTACTGACCAAGGCCAAAAATTTCATCGAACTAGAAGTGAAATGATCGCAGTGAAAGGTAGAGTCAGGAGTCGTCCTGTGCTCCACACCTTTGCAGTACTTGGCAGAACTAAGAAATCCTACCGATATAAAAAAAAACAAAAAAAAAAAAGACAACAAAAAAGAAACATTGCTTTGCAAAGTGACAAAGCCATATTTATCTTAGCTGCCCTGAAGCTCACTTTGGAAGATAAATGTAGTAACTCTATGTACTGATTTTACCTAAAGATTGAAGTGCCATGAAAGATTTACTTCGTTGTGTCTGTTTAGTTCCTTTTCTTTCACTTATAATAGTAAATTTTTGCTTGAAACAAGTGTGGAGTTTAGAAATCCTTTACCTTGTAAAAGTGTCAATATTTCGTAAGTTTGATGGAAATTGCAGCTGCTGTGTGGATTTTTAAAGCTTTTTTCTTCAAGTGTCAAACTATTTAAAGGCCCAATTCTCTCATCCCAAACAGAACCAATTTTTCTAACCTTCCTAATTAAGCCCCTCCCACAATTGTCTGAAATTCACCCTCATCCAGACACAATCTCATTTTATTGCTTCAGGGTGAATATAGAAAGCTCAATGTAATCAAGGCACTCTCAGAACAGTTCATGCGTATATGTTTTGGTACTCTGCATTGTTTGAATTAGCAGTCAATCAAAAAGCTTAGCCATTGAGAGTTTCTGTTACCCTATACTATAAGTGTAGTTTGGGGTGAGAGGATTGTCCCTTTAATTTCATGTTACCAGTATTCTTAGTCTTTGAACAGTTGCGTGCGACAGTATATGTTTAAGGCTTGTTGGAAGATAAATTTTGATTGAGAGAGTATATCTTATTATCAGCACATCACATTAATATACATGGGCCCAATAACGCGGACGCTGTCTATTAATACAAACTTGTTTGATGCATACTGGATCTTTGGGCCATTTATTCTGACTGCTTCATATGGCAATTAAATCATTCTTTTTTCACATTACATGTGCATTATTTTGTGGCTGGCACAGCATATGCCCTGTTCATGCAGCAAGATTTAATGCTGTTACCATGTTGATCACGACCCGTTTCTAAGCCTCACAGCCTTTGAAGCGTTGATATTTGAGTTTGCTGTTAGGAAAAATTCACCTGGTAAGAAATTTCCAATGATGTTGTTCTCTTCTTGGTTGTCAATTAGTGAAACAGAGTGACAGACCGAGTTGCAGTCAGGCTTGGAATAGAATCACCTGCATATGTAGGCTGTGGTTTACTAACATACTACATGAAACTGGGAATGCGGACAGACTTAAACTGCAAGACTTCTTGGATGTGGGCCATTCTACTGACTATTTGACCTTCACTGTTTTGATTACCTCAATACCTGCTGCGTGATTCTGGAAAGTAGAGAACTAGTTATTAAACCTTTTTGTCAGCGGAAACATTTGGGAGTTTTGAACTGTTAGATGTGGTTTTGTTGTTTGTAATGATTTGCCAGGGTCAGTAGTACAGGATTCAGGAAAATAAATGAACATGATTGAGGTACAAAGTAATGTAAGTGAATGTCTTGTTCAGCTAAATTAAATTTAGGATGGTATGAAGTCAGTGGGAACCACTTAGCAAAGGGAAACATAGTTTTACTTTAGCTGTTGAGGTCTGTCAGCTCCGATAGATCTGCAAAATTTTGGATGAATGCAAGAATCATGTTTTGGATTGGATCTATTGCTGCCAAACTACTGTGCACTGTAGAGAATTACTAGTTTTATATGCAAATATATTACAAAGCAGTGGTAAATATACCATTATATGAGAAAGCATGTAAAGTTTATTGCTTGGACTGACCTCCCTTACTTGTTGGTTATGCATTATGATTAAGTTATATACTTTTAAAGGCCCAATTCTCTCACCCCAAACAGTGCCAGTTCTCCTAAACCTTCTTGCTTAAGCCCCTCCCACAATTGTATAAAATTCATTTTCATCCAGACACAATCTCAGTTTATTTTGCTTCAGGGTGAGTATAGAAAGCTCAATGTGTAATTAAAACACTCTCAGTACAGTTCATATGCTATGTAGTATACAGTAAGCTTGGGCACTCGGCATTGTTTGAATTAGCAGTCAATCAAAGTGCTGAGTCAACTGATAATTTCTATTAACCCCTACAAGAATTGTAATTTTGGGTGAGAGCATTGGCCCCTAAAGGACCAATCCCCTCACCCCAAACTACAATTTTCGTATGGGAGTACTGAAATTCTCAATTGGCTCAGCTCTTTGATTGACAGCCAATTCAAACAGTGCAGAGTACCAAAACTATATTACACAGCATGAAACAGTACTACTGAGAGGGTTTTGATTAGTTTTTCTATCTCACCTTGAAGCAATAAACTGAGATTTTATCTGGACAAGGATGAATTTCAGACAACTGTGGGAGGGGTTTAAGTAAGAAGATTAAGAGAATTGGTTTGTGGTGAGAGAACTGGGCCTTTAAATCCACAGGATTATCCTGCCAGACTAGAATGGAAATCTAGGGAAATATGTATCACCTACCAAAGATGTAAATACTTTATGCAAATCATGCAGTGTCAGTCGCTAGAGCAAACAGTGCATGTAACTAAACACACTCTTTATGAGGTAGACTATTGTGGGTCTACATTCCCCCTCCCCGATCTCCTAATTCTTAAGTTGTGTCTTAATCGTCTGGTTGGAAAGCAGAAGAAAATGAGGCAGCTAGACAGCCTTTGTAGCTTAAATGGATTTGTGAGGTTGGGTAGGCAAAAGAAAATGAGGCAGCTAGACAGCCTGTGTACCTCAAATGGATTTGTGAGGTTGAACTCTCTGCACTGTCCTATTAGTTTAACTACCAGGATAAGTTGGAGGTAATTAAGTAGGGATTACATACAGGAGTTAAACATGAGAAACACAAAGTCCTTAAAGGCCTAATCTTCTCACCCCAAACAGTTCCAATTCTCCTAAACTACTGTACTTACATAAGCTCTGCCCCCAACTTTCACTCAACCTCATCCAGACACAATCTCAGTTAAATTGCTTGAAGGTGAGTATACAAGACCTCAAATGTGTAATCAAAACACCCTTCAAACAGTTTATCCTGTGTAATATGAGCTATAGTACTCTTCATTTTTTGAACCTGCTGTCTATCAAAGAGTTGTGCCAGTTGAGAATTTGTGTGGACTACTACAAATTTGTAGTTTTGGGTGACAGTTGACTGTCTTTAAACAAAATTTTGAAGTGCAATTCCTGCCTATAGTGTTTATTTAAAAAAATCATTGCACTATTTTTCAATCAGTCTAATGTTGAAAACAAGTCCACAGAAATGGTACCTTTGCATCTTATTTTCAAGTTACAGTAAGTTGGGACAGATTTGCACCACTTCCATCAAGGCACAGGTCTCGTGACCTGAAAAATTCTCCAAAGTGGAGGGGACCCTGTTTACAGGTAGACCCCATCCCAGATCCTTTCAGAATGTTTATGTTGCAGAACCAACTTGGTCAAATCGCTGGTGTAGTATCAACTTTGCCTTGAAAGTTGAGCCTTTCTTGAACCATGCCAAGTTTACTGCCAATAAATTTAGGTACTGCTTCCAAAAACCTAAGCTATTTGCTTAGGTTTTTGGAATTGGTTAGTACATTTTAAACAGTTCCTTTCCTCTCAGACCCACAGTCAAGTTTTATTTTGCTACCTAATTTTGGTGGTGGAAAGTCCGTAAAGACTGCAAGACACTGAATTTCTTCACTTTGATTTTCCTTTAAAAGTCACATCAGTCAATAACCTTGTTGAGATGACGCCAAGTTTTTACATTCTTGAAAAAGATAAAAACGAGTTCAGATTTTGTAAGCAAAAGAAAACAAATTTAGTTAACCTAATTATAGGTGATTGATCGATATTAAACATTATATCTTTATTTTAAATAGATCTGAATTCAAACTTTCAAGATTGTCAATATTTTTCACAGGAAAACATGAAAGTCATCGGCAGAGAATGTTTATTCAACACTAAAGTTCGCTGCCACAGTTCGTGGTGAATGTTATTGGTTTAACAATCCCTAATAAAGTGGATTGTGTGATTCACGCAGATTCTTTTGTCTTTGTTTGGAAACCATTATTAGTTTGACATCTATAGACAGCAGGGATGAGGGATGTTACTATACATTTATAACTTTGTTTCATGTCAATATTTGTTCCCCTTTTGTTTCTGCTGTAATGTAACTTTATTTCTTAAAGAGGTAACAATAATGTTGATTTTAGGACAAGTATGTTTACATATGATTGGGAAACAGGAAATAACTTGCCTTGGCTCGTGCAAATTTCAGATGTGATGCATGAAGCAATGCTTGTATTGCTATCAAGTCTTATTGACAGGCCAGTGCTTCCACTGAAGAATGATCACTTGCCAGTCTCAACAAGACGAACGTCTGGACGAGTT
Organism: Holothuria scabra; assembly: GCA_037179385.1. Classification (NCBI taxonomy): domain Eukaryota; kingdom Metazoa; phylum Echinodermata; class Holothuroidea; order Aspidochirotida; family Holothuriidae; genus Holothuria; species Holothuria scabra. The sequence continues at coordinate 28,768,819 of CM074187.1, forward strand.
GCGGCGCAGACAAGCCAAGTCGTCTCGTACTATTAAGGTGATTTGACGATTGTTAGCTACTAATAGCTTTTGGACTTTGGGCATGGACTCTACTACTGTAACAAAGAAGTATATTTGCCTTTTTAAACATATTTGTTGTGTTCAACGTGTTTTCTCTTTATGGACTAGGCCGACTTCATTTTCTGTACAATTCGCACCAACCTATGGTGGCGCTTTGCTTAGAATAATCCAAAGATATTATAAACATAGATACCAAACTTAAAATGGCGCGGTGACTCCTCATGAAGGCTGATTTGGAGGGGCGGAAGTGCTGATCAATGTTCAGTCGTTTTGAAAGCCAACAGTTAATTGATATCTTCCGGTATTACAAATGCGTGTGATTTCAAAACAATGCAGTTCTTGCAAACACCGTTCTTCAATAAATTTCACTTACATGAAACAGTTTTAGGTTTCCTCGCCGGGTTTCTCACTATGAAAGTTTGAACATTAACGTACAACGACTGGTTTGAAGTTCATTGGCTAACTAATTGGTCAGTGTTTATGGTGTCTACACAAGCGCACATCTATGCAGGCGTTTACATTCTTACGCGCTTAAAACACAAAATTAACTACTCCGTTCTTTTTCCAAGCATGCGGAGGTATGCGTCAATTATTCCTGACTTTTTCACATGGAGAAATGCATTGTACGCACACAGAACTCGCTTTGAAAATGCACGCACGCTGACATCTCGTCACAATGGAATTTTCTGTTATGCATGCATCGTTGTGGGCGCGCATCACCGAACAGAACTGTGCGCATGTCAAATGAACACTTCCCCCTTCGTTTGAGTTTTCGTGAGGAGTCAGCGCGTCTAATAGTGTAGGGATAGGAGTTTGGTATTTATTTTTCTAATATCTCTGGAATAATCATTTTCTCTCAGAGAGGATGAATACTACTAAATATCACAGGATGCATGTTAAAAGTATTATGGTCAAGTATGCACCGATTCAAACGTATCGTCAAAAAGTGATTGGTTAGATTTGACCATAAATTATTAAATTTTTGACCAAAGTTGGAGGTCAATGGCATGGGTGGCGCCAGGATTTGCCCGACAGGGGCCAAGCTCCCCGACAGGGGGCCAGTGTATCAAGGCCCCGACAAAGGCGATGTCATATCCCGGTGGAACGTGACTGGGCAAAATTTGAGGCGCACGGAGCTCGCCCGAAATTTTGGACCTTTTTAACAAATACTTAAAAATCTAGAGTTTATTTGAAGTAAAGATTAAATTTTTGAAAAATTTTTTGGTATTATTGGTATTAGAAAAAAATTTTTGGTGTTTATTGAAGAATCTGTTCTTCATAAGGGAAAATTAAAAAATGTTATATGGGCGACAGCTGCAATTCTTTTGGGGTTACTCATTGAATCGTACAAGACCTACGAACTAAGGCTTCGAGACGAAAGTTTGCCGTGAAGGTTTTCCCTTTTTTGAACGAATCTTTGAAAATTAAGAGTTTATTATAATGGAAAAATTTTGGAATTTAATGGAAGAATTTTTTCTTTTGGTAAGGTTATAATGAAAAATGTGGTTTCCTCTATTAGGTGATATGACTTTCAGGAGCAAAATCAGGCCACGCCGGGTGATTAACAGAGTTGCATTTGGCTATTTAGTTTACTAGTATTTATTGAAATTTGGAAAATTTTGCCACTTTAAACAATCTGAAGTTAATATTGGAGAAAAAATTGTAATTTTTTGACAATTTTGAAGTTTTATGGAGTAATCTGACGTTCTTATGAGGAAAATAAAGTGGGGTGATCTGTAATTTTGTTAAGGTTACTGAATATCATCATGCAGATTAAGGTTTTCGGGGCATATTGGAACGTTCTCCCGATAAAGAAGAAATTCGCATTTCCTGGACTCGTAACTAGAATTAAAGAAGCCCTTACTTTCAGATTTCTTTCGCAATAAAACTATTTTCACTTTATAATACTGCCCACAAACGAAGAGTGATTTAAAAACACGCATTATTCTGATCAGTTATCTGTTCGACTAAAACACTTCCCATGCAGATCGTACAGAAAATTGTTAAAAATTCTAACCCATAAGATTGCCGGAATGATTTGTAGCTAAAAAGGAAGCAGGCTTTATTTCGAGCCGGGGGGGGGGGCTATATGCAACGGAATTAAAACATACTTTTATGTTTTTGACTGCATTAAGAATTTTCATTGAATTCAATTACAAGGTCGATTAAATAGATGAATTTTCAACGTGACTGCCCGAACTCTAGACTATAAATGGTTTAACTCCCAGCGTATTTGAAAATATGGCACGTTACATGCTGACTTGAAATAAATTCTCAGTCAGATTAATGGGGATATTTCGCACACCACCGTTTATCATTATGTGTAGCTGAAAACGACATGGTTGATATTAACTCCCTTTGTAAGAATTCGGCTTTCCGTCCTCGCAGGCCGGATGGCAGACAATTGGGTACTGTACACACATGAACAACTTCCCGTCCGTTTTGGCGCAAGAAAAATTCGAATTGTGAGTTTCCTTGAAGGATATGGTCTTCTAAAATGCGAAATCAAGAAGGTCGTCCCAGTGACTACAAACCCACATCTTTTATCGTGAATCTGTAGATGAAGACTCCCCCACGAAAGTGGATTTTTCTCAACAACGGGGTTGGGTGGCGCCCGTCCCCGACGGATGTATGACCTTGCGCGCTGATTGAAGATGGAATGAGGGATAAAAGAACTAGCAAGAAGTGATTAAAACCGATTCAGATATGCATTTGAATAGCGTTACAAAAGAAAAAATAGTTCAAAAAGAAAAAAAATCATGGTCATCCGTCCAGTAACTTCAGTTTTTTTTGTTTTTAATGTTTTAGGCATGCCAGAAATATTCCCGTCTTTCCTCGACGGGGAAGAGATAGGATAAGGTACATAGAATGAGGTTGAGCAGAGTTAAAAAGTGATTTAAAATCGATTCCGTATGTATTAAAGCAGAGGCGTGGCCAGGATTCTCGGGTGGGGGGCAAAGTCGACTCATCGTCTCCAATCTTGACCGACAGTACCATCTAAGCGGAGCGCCACCATCAGTTGGCGCGGAGCGTACAAGAAAATTTTTGGTTTTAGAAACCCCTCAGATGGCAGGAAACGGCACTATCCGAGTGTTTTATGCTGCATGTTCCCAGCCTAGAAATATGGATCTCATTTTTGATATTTCTCAATTAATGCCAAAAAAAAAAAAAAAATCAATCTATGAAAAATGTAAATACATGTTTCTAAGCGGAGCTCTACCATCGATTGGCGCGGAGCGTACCATGAAATTTTTGGTTTTACAAACCCCTCAGATGGCTGGAAATGGCACTTTCCGAGTGTTTTAAGCAAGAATGTGTTCAGCCCAACTTCGAAATTCTCCCCGCTTCTTAATTGGAGCGAATATTGAGGGGCTGAATATACCTTTAGCCCATACTTTTTCATTTTGATCTCCGTCACTGGGGTGTGGCATTTTCTTTGGGGAGCGAAACGCCCAAGTGAGGAGCCGAGCGACTGAACGGGGAGAGGGTGTGGTTCTCCCAATGCAATCCTTGCCCCAAGGGGATTTTGCAATTTTGCATCAAAACTGAGCGATCTGGTGAACACCTGCGTTGGAATTATTGGACGTTTTCAGTCTTGTATCAATGTTGTCCTTATTCCCTCGAGAGTTAGCAGGGTTAGTGTGTGACTGTAAGAGGGTTATTCGGTACGAGTCAATGGGGCCCTAGGGAATTGTCTCGCACTGGAACATAACAGCTACTCATAAGGTTTACATTTATTTGGTTAAACCAGTGGAATTGACATTTTGCCTTGAAAAACGCCAAAACTCCATTTAAATAAAAAAAGAATAAAAATGTGAAAAAATAGGTATGGGCGGGACTAAGTGCGAACCTTCTGAACCCCTAACTACGGGCCTGTCTCCTTGGGTGTCACCTTCCCCTTTTGGAATGAATCCTTGCCCCAAGGAGATTTTGCAATTTTATATCAAAACTGAGCGATCTGGTGAACACTTGCGTTGGAATAATTGGACATTTTCAGTCTTGTATCAATGTTTTCCTTATTCCCTAAAAGAAGGTAAGATGAATTGGTACCGTGTGAGTGAGAGAACTGAGCTTTTAAGAGCAGATGGTTAGGTTTGGGTTTGGTCTCTCGTACGGATTCGGTTTTTTTGTTTTTTAGGAGCTGTATTTGTACATATTTAGTAATTAAAAGAAGTTTTAATACCTACCAAGTTGTTTTTTTAATTTTCAGTAACTCAACGCTGATCTGGTGTAAGTTGTGAGGGGGGGGGGTTGACAAGATTAAAATCTGACGGGGTCATTTTTCACCTCCTTTTCCTCTCCTGATCGCGTAGTTCCGTTACAGTAAAAGATGATCATGTCTGGTAAAATATGATGTTGTGCATATAGTATTTGTCGTCATTTAAATACTTAAAGTAAATCACAACTACTGGATTTGAAGTAAAAATTAAGAGGCAAACATGGGTCGTAAAATTTTGGCCTTGTAATTGCCATGCCTCACATTTTCAACGCGTATTCTATGAAGCAGTGATTCCACACTATAATTTAGTTTCATGCGTTCTTTGATTTTTTCACTTCTACATCATCTTCCTGCCTTCAATGGTGTGACAAATCTGGACTTGACTATTATATGTATGGTCTGTTGATTTGTTAAGCCAGCGAGTTGATTAATCATAACGTTCAAGGTTTCGTGAAGCCCGGTAGGTTCATTGGTTAGGTGATGAATTTGATTTTTGACAGGTCAAAGTAAAATGTGATTGGTCACACGAAAATGCTATGACTGTGTTTTGTTTTTTACAATGTTCGTTGACTGGCGTGATTGTTGACATGTCAAAGTTCACAGGATCATAAAGGTCTGTATACACGAGCAACATTTGTAAAACATTCTCAAAACACTTCATCTGCAACAAACCTAAAACATGCTTGTTTCCGTTTGTTACACAGTGTAGACAGAGTAAAAATTATTTGAAAACATGTTGAAAATGTTTTGAGAATGTTTTGAAAAGAATTGACAGGACATTTCTTTTGCAACATTTCCAAAATATTTTTAAAACATGCAGTATACACTGTTTACACTGTGCAACAATCCGAAAACAGCTTGTTTTGGGTTTATGGTTTTGGAATGTTTTGCAAGTGGTTGTATGTATAGGCTTTTAGAATTAAGTGAACTGTTAATCATAGTTACGTGGTTCCAAAAGTGATAATTTTTCTATAAGCAATTATGTGTATGAAAGTGATCCCGACAATTATGAACTAGTTTTCCAAATTAGAGTGTCGACATTGGAAAGACCATTTCCAAGAGAGATTTATGTTTTGTCCAGTGAAAGAAAAAGAAAATATCAGAAAGATGAATGGATTATTTCGAGTTGTGCACCCATGTAGGTCATTAAATCGAAGAAAATGTAAGTAATCTGTTGAAATATTGTCAATTTATTACGAATTTTTCCATCAGGAAGCTCATTTTTGGTTTTGTATGGAAGATGTCTGTCATCACGGTACTTACTGGTGTTTAACTTTGTGTTTTTCTAAACAAGTGGAGAGATAATAACGTCACTTTTGAAAATGAAATTTATTCGTAAAGTTTAGGAAGTTGACCTATTTTGTGTCGCTTGAGGGGGCAAGGAAGGCGCCGTTCCGCTTAAAGTTTTGTATGAATCGTTACCTTAGCTAATCGTTTATTTTTGGAAACGCATCATCGTTTTCGATATCGTGATGAATTGGGTGATGAAGTGGGTAATTTGATGATCTTTGATAAGTTTTTTTTTTGTCAAAAAAAAAGAGTTTGAGAAATTTACAAAATTGAAAGGTTTTAACAGGCAGATGAAGGGTGGTGCATTTGGCATAGTTATTTGAGGTACTGGTTATAACGAATCATGTGACATGTGCAGTGAAAAGATTTTGACAAAATGTTTTTTTTTTTGGGGGGGGGGGTCAGATAAGACCATGTTAGTGAAAAGATGTGTACAGTGGTGTCAGACAAGGTGATTTAGGGGTTGGAAAATCTAATGACACCCATAAGTCCTTTTGAGTAAAGTAAACATTTGAAGGGTTTTTGCTGTTGATTTAGATAAAAAAAAAAATCATCATCCTGGGATCTAGAAACGGAAAAATTGCGTTCAGTATGAGCTTTCAGTTTTCACATTAAAGAGAAGTTAAGAGCAGTCCCCAAATTTAAAATAAGTTTGGGCGATTGTGTTTTGTCTTTTAAAGACATTGAAATTGTATTGGGCGTGTGAAGCTGTTCCGGACTGCAGAAGTGGAACTAGATATCGGTCATGAGAGAGGTTAATTGTCACAATTTTGCGTGTCGTGGCGCATGGGCGCGCTCCCTTTTGGGGTGAGGCAAGACATTAGATATGGATTAGACCTAAATACTTGAAGTCGATCTGAAAAACGTGTAAATGCCAGAATACCTTGCTAATTAATGTACCATGTTGGTGTTGTCCGTGAGGAATTTGGAATTCACATGCAGGTCGGTCCCTGGAGCCTTGAAAGAAAGCCACACAAACTGGTCTTTGAAGTAAAATTTTCGGTGTCTACGGCTCATTAGTTTTGATGCTGTAATACAATGTTAACTTTGGGATTTAATTTGTTAATATCATGAGCTTTTTCTTTAAGAAAAAAATATATATTTAAGTAACATGATCTTGTGCATATTTACGCATTAAGATTTTTAAAAACTTACAAGAATTTTAACTGTTTGAACAATTTCTAGTATTTCAGTGCCTTATTTTTTCATCGAAATCACACGCAATTTCTCTGATTTTTGACCTTACATTTTCCATCTCCTCATAAAGTAAGAAATAGGCGTCAATTTATAGTTTGTTATTCACTAACATTGGTTATGTTGGCAACTGTCCGTGTGGACAGTCTGTCCCCTACTCCCGTTCTCTTCTGTTATTAGTCTACAACATTGGAGTTTATCCAGTGACGTCATTAGACTTTTCATTTTGGGGGACGAAGAATTGGGTGGCATAACAGTTTTACAGAGAGAGCACTGTTAAACTTCATACAATGCGCCGTAGGCGACACTTAGTACGAAATGCGGGGCTTAGAGGATGGGGTTTAGGGGCTTTCTTAAGGCCGCTGATGGGGTTTAGTATTTGTTCTCTAAGCATCATTTTAACACTATCACTTGCAATACCCACACTACGTTTCATCACAAAATCTTTATTTTCCCAACATTTATACCTTTCTTCAGTCACTCCCATAGACCCTTGCACTAATATATGATTGCTCCCCTCATTTAAACAAACATCTGCTCTCTTCACATTACTTGGCACTGACATTTGATTACGCTCCTCTTCAAATAAAATGTCTCCTCTTTTCAATATGTTACATTTAACACCGGAAAAATTCTTCACTATGTTCATTAACACAACCCCTCTTCAACCAATTCTTTATAACGCTGCTCTCATATACAGATTCATTATCTTCTATTTCCAACACTACGTCATAATGTACTCCACCTGTATTGACTAAATAAATTGCACGTTCTTCCCGATTAACTACGCTACCTAAAATACCACTTTGAGGATAACATGCCCATTTCCATGTACCATTATATTCTATAAAAGTATATATATCAGTTCCCAAAAGTCTTGCAGCTGCAAATATTTCAACCTCTGTAGACCATACACCATCCCTATCCATTCCAGTGGAAGTAACATATTCTTCCTTAGTCATTAGTGGTACCGGCAACTCACTCCTACATAATGAATTTACAATCACTTGTCTTAAATAAAAATGATTATCTTCTACCCCTGTAACCAGTAATGACAAACACCGAAAAAAAACAATTCCCATCCCCACATACTTTTCTCACACGAATCGGCCTACTCTCAACTGAAACACATCTTCCTATTTCAATAGACGGCAAATCAAACTCCCCAGTTTTCACAAAAACCATGTTTGAATCTATCAGCACAAGCTTCCTCAACATTTTTTCTCTCCAACAACTATCAACAACGAAAAAATAAAATGTACATGTAGATCTTTCGGAACGTATAAATAATACATCACGATCGTCATGTTCCCTACTTTCCCCATCATTACACCTCTGACTTGTTTCACATTCACCAGAACTTTTTTTTTGTTTTTTCCCAACTCTGACATCATCATTTTCCTCCCCTTCATAACTTTTTTCTTGAAAATTACCCCCATACTTTCTTTTTCTTTGTTGCCAACCTTTCCTTTCTGAATTAAAATTCTTTGAACGGCCCTTCTTAGGCATTGCAATATTCTCCACATAATTTTATACTTTAAAATAACAAATTTACCATAACCAGACACCTTGACATAACACAAATATTAATACTCGTCAACTCATACAAATAATATTTACCTACCAATAACAATGTTTCCCTCCAACAGAAACTTACTTTGTGAATATTGTCGTAAGTGTGAGTAAATCACACAGCCCTTTAAAATCACTATCAAACGTTTAACTTCACCGCAACCCCAGCCATGAAACTTGAAAAGAATAAATCCCTACAAAGAAATCTTCGTATAAATACTCAAAATTCACTAAACACCAATCTGTAATGAATTTCAAAAAACAACCAAAATGATGGCGCTGTGTTCCATTAACAAACAACCTTTTCCCCAGAGACCTGGACCTGGTTTTTCCGCAAGATTGTTACTAAAAATAGAACACGTTTGCAAATTTTACGTGAAAAAAACCCCAATTTTACACTCTCACAAAAGTCGTATTTCCACCAAAACTTAAAAACACGAAAGAGAAGTACCAACCCTACAAATTGCACTAAACCGTATTTCGATACCACAAAGCGTCTAGAAGGAGATAGAAATAAAGTGCCGAAAAAGTCAGAAATTGAGATCGTGATAGTAACTGCATTAGTTGCGGTGCTGCCTGCAAGGCAGGCACCGCAACTAAAAATAGCAAACCTTGGATGTCTGGGGAGAAAAACTTGAAATCACATCTCAAAGTTGAAGATTTTGAACAAGTACTGCATACATTATTTAGAAAATTGTCTACTGCACTAGGAAGATTTTGGACATGTTTGACCCTCTAAATAAAATTGAGATGCCATCTGTAGTACACAGCTGGATGACTGTCAAAATTTGTGGACAGTATGTTCATTCAGCATATACTGGCTGGCAGACTGGCCACTAGAACAAAATGCAAAGTCTGCAAGTTTTTAGGACACATTGAAAAGTTGACATTTTAAACATAAAGTTGATTGCAAAAGCCTCTATCTGATAAGCTTGAAAGCATTATTGCAACTGTTAGACTTAAGACTAGTGAGGGTTATGAGAAACCTCTAGTAGGGGTTACCGGAGGGCTTTAATTTTTTGCCAGGCTATTGTTGCAGGCAGTAACGATATGTACATAGTGTACAGGCCGGTTGTAGCTAGCAAAATTTGAGTGCTGGGTATGCCTCTGGGGAAAGTGTCTCATCCTACCACATGGCATTTACCCCATGTTTCAGCCATTAGTTTTTCATTTTTCCCTCATTTTACTTCCGGAAGTAAATTTTTAGCTAGTTATATATCTTGGTAGGCAGATTTGTGGTGGAGGGGGGGAGACGTGTGTTTGCCTGGAGTGGCGGGTGGTAATACTGAGCGCTGGGTGTAGCCAGCCAGCACTGCCCATCATAGCTACAACCCTGATGGGTGTATATATGTTGGTAAAAAGGGAGCAAGTATCAGGCTCATACTGTATACAGTAACTATACTTCCAAAGCGGGACTGCAGGATTTTCATTGTGAGATGATGTCCAAATTTACAAGGCCTATGCAGTCAAAGATAGTTAGAAAAGCTAAGAATTGGATGTCCACCAACTTCAGCAGTAAAAAATCATGAGCAACAATGGAAAAATGACAAAAGTATAACAAGTATTTAAGTATGCATACTGGATATCATTTCAATTACAATGCATCTGATATAGGCTACCATATTTAAAAATTTAGGACATGAGTTAAATCATCTTATTATGAGTTGATTTGTCTTGAATTATGCCAGACAACATATCTCATCTTTGGCTGTCCCCTTTGCGCATAAACCTGTCATCCTTCCAAATCCCGGGCTGAGTCTCGAAGACTGTCACCCAATCTTACTCCTCCGCAATTGTGGCATCAAATGTTCAACTGTGATGGGTTGAATACTTTCCTTGCAGCTGGCATTGATTACCCCCCACCCTGTCTTAGATCAGGGGTCACTAACCTAGGGCAGCCTCAGAAGACATGGGTACATGGTAACATTTAAGAGACAACAACATTTGACTGTTTTTGGCTGTTTGCTGTCAAAAGATTAGTTTCAGTAGTCTTGAATGTCATGTGCTTTGTGCAACGAGCACAAATATTTGCCTCACTGGAATCCAATATACTTATGTACACAATTGAAAGCTCTCTAAATTGCAACTGCTCACTTTTATCATATTACCATCGCAAAATCACACTCACCCTGTCCCAGTTTTGAAGAAAAAAGGGAGCCTGCATAAATAAAAAAAAAAAAAAAGGCGCTGCATTTCATCTCTAGTTTTAATAATACCACTGAAGAAGTGTTGATATCAAGTAGTATAAATTTATCCTGTGCAAATTAGCAGATGAGGTAGAACCTTCGAAAGTGAAAGCGGCTGCCAGTTTGTGACTGTTTGACTTTTGCATTTGTTGTCATAATTGCATGTTTTCGTGGAATCTTTAAACCAAATAGTGACATGAGTTCATGGTTTGCCCGACATAGTTAACAGCCTACTTGAAATAGTTAAGGATGACTTTGATGGATGTGGTGAGGTGGTTGTGTATGAAAATTTTAAATGTCATTTTTATGAGTCTAGATTGTATGACAAGGTACTGTGGCTAGTCTGACTAAGTGGAAAAACCAGGGGAGCTCCTCTGCACGAGAAAGTTGGATATTTTAGAGGGAATGTTGATAAATTTATAGGAAATGTTGTTGGTTGTACAGACCAATTATATTTGAAAATAAAAAAGGTGTGGTTGTTCATTTTGCAATAGATTTGCCTCTTCTATAGTCTGTGAAAAAAATTGGTTGTTTAATAGAAAATTATACCAATTAATTTTGATATATCAATTAAAATACCAGAGCAAAAAGAAAAAAAAAATGTGTGAGAAAGTGGCAATAGCTTCTTGGAAAGAAGAATTAAATTTTCAGTCAAATTACTTGTTTACAACTATTAAATTGTTTTCAACTGTAAAAAGTGAATACAAACAGTTGGTCCATTTATGTCTTCCCATTATTAAAACAGTAGTTGTACTGCATGTTTATTTGAAGACAAATTGTATTATTCCCTTAGAGGGCCAATCCTCTCACCCCAAACTACAATTTTTTTTGGTACCCGAGTACTGAAATTCTCAATTGGTTCAGCTCTTTGACTGAGAGCTTATTCAAACAATGCAGAGTGCCAAAGCTTATAATTCATAGCATGAACTGTACTGAGAGTGTTTTGATTATTTAAATTGAATTTTTCTATACTCACCCTGAAGCAATAAACTAAGATTGTGTCTGGATGAGGATGAATTTCAGACAATTGTGGGAGGAGCTTAAGTAAGAAGGTTAGGAGAATTAGTACTGCTTGGGGTGAGAGAACAGACCTTTAAAGGGAAAATACAGTCACCTCAAATTGAATTAGTGTAGGGGACTCACGGTCTTCTATACATGGACAGAGCATACTGCACGGTACATTGTCGCTACCATATCTGTGAGAAAAAGCACACCAAGATGGCCGTCTGCTATGGTTTTGTGTAAAAGTTTGGACTTGCTCAAGTGGATTACAGTAGTTGCAAGAAAATTGAAATATTTTTGAAACATGGCAAGGAAAGATGGAAATCACTTCATGCATTGCAGGAGTATGATATTGCTCCCCATTCAAGTTTGCTTAAAATATTACACAGTCGTCCTCAAATCAGACAATTTATAGCTTCATGTTGACCATCTTGGTGTACCTTTTTTGTCCCAGCGGGCGGTGACCATCTACGGATAGGATGTATACGTTACGTGCAGTGTCTGTGTATATAAGTCTGTGAGGGGACTTTACTGTTTGAAGATTGGTCCTTAAGGATCATGTGACAGTACAGTACTTTGTCTCCTCAGTTATGAATTTCATATGAGTGTAACTGCTAGGTTTATTGTGAAATATGCAGTTCTATCTCCTCAGTTATGAATTTCATATGAGTGTAACTGCTAGGTTTATTGTGAAATATGCAGTTCTTAAACATAATAATTTAAGCGCTTCAATATTGCACATTTCAAAGTATGAAAGGGCTTTAATATTCAATGGCAAATTTCAAAGTGAACCCAGCATAGTAATTATGAGAGATGCTGTACCATGATGATAAGAAAATTTTGAGATTTAGCTGTTGCTTCAAAAGTAGGTTTGAGACAATTTTGGTTTTACCCTTTAAAATAAGTTCCTTCCACATAATATTTTGTTCCTTTGGTGTGTTGTAATTAAGATACCACCTCCTTTAAGTATTTTTTGTAAGGAAAAATTGATAAAATTAAATTGTCTTTTTGTGTAATCTGAGGTACTGTAATGTGAAAAGCCTAGAGTGTTTATTACCCATGTGCAGTAGATTTAAATTCATTATTTTGCTTGTATCATGTTTACCAATGTAAACAATACCATTTGTTGTAAAAAAGGTTATTTTGCGATCATCCATGTAAGTGCCACAACTGAACCAAAAGAAGATCTACGTTGCTGATCGCTTTGTATGGTTCACTGAAAACTGAATATTTGTTTACATTGACACAGCAAAAAATCTTATGAACATTATCAATGCACCGCATCTCTAGGACTTCCAACTTCCCGTTGCTCTCGTTATTAGGCCATAATGAGTCGTTTCAAGCCATCTAATTTTGCAGGTCTCTCAGTTTCGTTGTGCACAGGAAATAAGCAAGTCATTCAACTTTGATTTATCCAAGTCAATGAGGGGAAGTTTTAAGCTCCATAATCTATTTAACGGTTTCTCTCCATTTTTTTCCCTTGCCTTTTCTTCAATAACGTGAAGCTCGAGGAGATAGTCAGTGATTTGAAAACCAAATCAGCCAAGAGATCTCGATCAGTGTCAAAAGTAAGAAAATGGTGATATGACTCAAAATCTCTGAATTTCATGAATATTTGAATTTTTGGTTTAAATGTGGCTTAAAGAAATATGTACATCTGATGTGAACAGGCATTCATCTTTGGAAGATGAACAAAAAGTAAAAGTCATTGAAGAGAGAGATTTATAATTTGGAGTAGATTGGCAAAAATCTAATTTAGCAGCTAGAATGCTCCTTTTGCATGGTTCTGTTTTTGTCTTGGGTTAAAGATGGATATGTCACGACATAAGAATAAACATTGCCTCGTCTACAGATTGAAAACTCATTCCAGGTAGCAACTACTCTGCCAGAAGGGGTATCTTACATGACCTTGAAATGGACATCTTGTTTTGTCGTTATTTATTTACTGCTCATGCAGTCCCATCTGTACAAATGGATGATTTCAGATGTCAAATTATAGATTTCCCCAGTAGTACCGTAATCTGATTCATACCGCATGAATGATCACGGCAGTGTCACGTTGCTTTGCTGTTGCCAGTCCCGTTTTCCTTCACAGAGAGGAGTCATTTAAAGGGTTTATGTGTGCAGAAAACTCATATGTTAAAGCCATTGGCTTCTTGTTGCAGAGACAGACAATTAACCTTTAGGGGCACACAGTGTATGTCTGACAGTTCATAGCCACAGTGTGTGTCCAGCTTACAAATTGACCTAGATTTTATAGGATAGAAGGAAAGCTAAGGCAATGGCCTCCATAACTAGGTCAAGGTGGAGTCAGCAGTGTGCTGAGAGTTTCTGCCAATTTGTCCTCGGGGTCTTCTATAGAGATCCAAAGATAAATTTAGTGGAGGTGAATAATGCAATTCCAGGACAGTGGTTACCATAGTGATGGCTACTAATGCCTTTATCGCTATTCTAGAACAAGTTTTTATGTTCCCTCTGGGAAACCATGTTGAGCTTAATTCACTGCAAGAAAGCTGTTGTCCCCATCTCTTTTAGCTAGCAAACACAGAGTGTTTTCACGTTCAGATAGGTTTTAAACTCTAATTGCTTTTCCTCAGTAACTGGCCGCTTAAGAAAAAAGGAGACTCTCCACTGGATTTGCGAAATGAATATTCAGCGACGCTTCTGACAGTGTTCTTGTTTTGATTTAAGTAGAGGATAGGGTTTCAGGCCTCCAATCTTTAAGTGAGATTTCAAAAAGAAAATCTTTTTCAGTTAATTTGTCACTAAGTGGCTTTCTGATTTTTTCTTACAGAAAATGAGGAGGTCTTTGAATTGTGTTGCAGTTGGGATTAATTATTCAAACATACAAGGTTCTGAAAATGAGAAAGATATTAGATGTGGGTTTTATTTGGTGAAAAAATAAACTGAGATGGGCTCAGTATGGGGGCTAGACAAGGGATGTGAGTACTTATCCTAGATTTGACCTTTGAACCTCAGCTTATCTAGCAAAACTTCAGTTGATGAAAACCACAGTCTCCCTTATACCTTGATGAATAAAAAATCAGTATAAATATTCTTATGAAAGGAAAGGAGGTATATTGAGTTGTTATGTCAAAAGATTCTATACAGATGTGATGGTGTAGCACTTCGGTCACTCATTCTAAGTGCACCATACACACTTACTTATACATATACATTAGCTACCGAGAGCAACCTCATGACGTCAGGACTACTGACCAATCACCATCAGCTGCATCGAGTCAATGGAACTTTGCATTGTCTGTTTTCTCAAAGGTCAAGAGTATAGTCCCCCTAAACTTGTTTTAGAAGCATCAGCTAAATCTCACAACTTTCTTCTCATCTCTCTTCAAAGTATCCTTCATTATTTTTTAGGACTTCAGTATTGCATAACGGTAAACCAGTGTCTTCTACATTCCGTGACGTCTCTTCTTGAGAAAGTAACAAAGACACCCCAGTACATCAAAGGTGGTGTGGGGTGTAACTGATGTCTGAGTTTGTCATATGATCTGTGCCCTAAAATGAGCTGAGCTTTCATTGTATTCACACTGCGTGCGGGAAGCAATTAACACATGCTTGATTGACCTGTAAGCTAACCTCAAATGTTACGTAACTTTTTGTCATTTTGTGTATTTTAATATATCTATTACTGTTAATCGAGTAATCAGACGTGAAATTTGACTATATCAAGTGTGGGTGTAATGAGCTTCATTTCCTCCCTGAGGCAATAAAGAGGTGATCAGGCAGAGGAGAATGTAACAAACAAAAAAGTAAGAAGGATTATCTCATCATGAGTAAAATTCACATTCAAGGAGAAAAAAGTATTGTCACATGACTCTCAAGAGCCAATCATGAAACAGTGCAGTCTAGACCAGCTCTTCAAGCTGGGGTGACTGCGCTTGCCCTCAAAGGAAAGGTGAGCAAATGTCTTCAAAGAAACATCAGATCACATTTTCCTCTTCTTGCAAGCTTGAAAAGTTCGTTAAAATTATGAAAGGTTTTGCCTTTGAAGAAATTCCTTAAATGAAATAGGCAATTAACCCAAAATTGCTAAGAAGATAATCAGACCCCTGAAAATTTCTCTTCATTCCCAAGAAATTCAACGAACAACATTTATATTGTCATGGTCAAAAAGGAATATTGTCATGGTCAAAAAGGAATCATTTCTGGCTTGGGTAATCTGTGTAATATTGGGGTTTGGAGAATTATCTCTTTGAAATTAAAATGTTATGGTTGCTGCTCAGCCTGCAATTTTTAGCATCTTTACTCATATAACAATTTGCCATGTAACAGAAGCTACTGTAGGAAAAATCCATTCCAGTCAGCTCCCCCCCCCCTTTTTTAACTTTTCACACTTTCTTTTCGTTTGATTTTTTCATCTGATCTGCACATGTACTCTGCACCTTCACATATCCTCTATGAGATAATAATCCCTTGAATGGAACAAGATGGAGTGTGCTATTCTTGTACCTGTCACAACTCTCCCCCTGAAGCCAGCTGTCTCCCTATCAAACTAGTTTCACTTGATAGCAGTACTCTTCTTCTTTTTACCCCCAAGACAAAAATAAACAAGAATATGAAATACCTCTGGCTGAACCATATATTCCTCCATTTTCATGACAAAAAAAAACATAGCAAGCGTTTCACTCTCCGTAGGGGAAACTCATTTTGATGAAGGAGCTGAGCTTTTCTATCTGTAGTTATTTGGACAATTGAGTTGGCCTTAGGATTTCAGCTGAGTTGGAATCCAGAATGTGACAATATTTCGAGGGTCACCGTAGCTTGTGGAAACTTGTGGTGACAAATTTACCCTTTCAGAAGCCTCAGTGTTTTGTCCAGCACTCTTTAAAAACAGATGTCTTTGGCTCAAACGCTGCCTCTCATTTCCAGTAGAATCTGTGAAAATACAGACATCCTCTTGTGTGTCATTGAGGAGGACCAATGATAGGGTCTCTTGTTATATAATGTCAAGAATTATGCTAATAGTTTGTTCAGTCCCAGTGCTATGACATATTTGGCACCATTAAGACTGTGGCTGCTGCTGTGAAATTTAAACGTGCTGTGGATTTTTCGTTCACCTTGTTTCATCCTTTAAAGGGAGTCTCAGAGCAAACCACCATTTGTTCAATTCAAAATCTCCTTATTACTGGGGAAATGCAGTTACCCCAACTTGAAGTAGTGTAGTAGACCAACCTGTTTCATGATTGGCTGTTGAGAGTCATGTGACAACATTTTTTCTCCTGAGATGTGAAACTTACTAGACAGAACTGCTTGGTTCACCTTAGATATATGCAATATCTAAGTACTAAAGTTTAATAAAAGGTACTTTTCAAGAGAAATAAGAAGATCATGTGAGATTGTAAGTTTAAAAGCACTGCTCTTGACCTTTAACCCTCAATGAAAATTGCAAGCTCCTCTTATTATGCTCATCTACAGAATATTGGTAATGTACAGTGCAACTTTTCATAACAGTATGTATTTGGATTGAAATGTTGAATATTGAAGGTAAAAGGAGGAGCTACTGTACCTGTATTCTGCATTAAATTTAACAAGTCAATGTTAAAGGGGCTAATTAGAGTTTGACAGAGAATTATTGATTAATCTTTTGTCCTATCTAGTTTCCTCTGTCTAAAACTGATTGTTTTACCAGAATATAGAAACATCAAAGAGGTCTTTCAGATTAGAAGAAACATTAATTTTGTGCTCATTATACTGAAAATATTATACTGAAAATGAAAATTGACTGAAAATATCTGAACATTTGTCGGGTTGCAAAATTCTACACAGATGCAAAACTACAAATCCTCCACTTTGCTGTAACTAACAACAATGTTAAACCTGGATCACAGATGTTTTTTTTTTTTTGGTGGTGGTGGTGGTTTTAAGTCAATTTACAAATGCAGGGAAGAATTACAGTATTATGAAAAATTATAAAAACGAAGTAACTCTGGTTTCTGCTTCAACAGAATTATTGTTTCATTGACAGGGAGCATTCCAAAATTAGGAAATGAATTCCATGTAAAATGTGGTACCATGAGATAGTACATATTATAATTATGAATTATCCCCTTTCCACCTCTGTTCCAAAAAAAAAATAAAAAAGAAAAAATACAAATTGAAAAGAAAAAAACAGACCAGAGGTATTACTTAAAAATGTGTTTAATACTTCTATTTAGCACAAACTTGTCAGTTTATCAACTCCAACCATCTTCAAGCATTACTGTCAAAGTTGTACAACTGAATGTTTTTAATGTTTGGGTAACAACATTGCCTTAACTTTCATAGAGTCCCCAGAGAATCTAATTGGGCTCTGATGCAGTAGATATGAAGAAGGGTTTGCAGCTAAAGATGAAATGATACTATGTGAAAGATTGCTTAAGAAAACTGCTTTGATAGTTTTTCGTCAGGTTTGTGTATAAATTGCAAAAAGGAGTCATCGTTCTTGGTCTATGGGTTCGAAAGACAAAAGAAAATTTCCTGATTGAATTGAAACTGCATCATGTACCATCTTACATTTAAACTTGCTTCAAGTCCTCATTCCCTGTGAATGTCATGGATGGATTTCCTGGATAAGTGTTGTGCTTTATTGAACCAATTCTACTTTCCTTTTACCTGTTGAGATTCACGTGAGGGAAAAGACTGGTTGGCATTCTTAATTTAAAAGCACAGAAGGGATTTCATTTCAAGAAAGCTCTTTCCTGGCAGAAAGTTGGACCACAGATCAATAATGGCATCAATTCTAAATTTAGCACAAATTTCTACTGCTTCCAGCTTATTAGAAGCTGGTGTTCCAGAGTTAAGGCTTGTCGTCGGTGAATATGTAGGAAGTAATCTTAGACAAGGAGGAATACAATAAGGTAGTCATTTATGTATTTGAAACTGCCAGAAAATTCAAGCACCAATGTCTTGTAGATGGCTCATCAATTTAATGCTGATGTAATGACTCATGTTCATGAATTCAACAACTTGTTTAATTAAACATATCTAATTTACAGAATGAATTAAAACATGTCTAATTTACAGAATGAATTTTTTGCTTCAAAAATTTGTAAATTTAACATGCCACATTTCAAAACTGTTACCATGGATACAGGATTCTTTAAAAGCAAAGGTAGCTTTATAGCTATTGTGGTGGAGGAGACCATGATGAGCTGTAATGATGGGTTATATGACAAGACATATTACTTAGAATGTAGTATGTAGGAAGAGAGCCCTCTTCGTTTGCCATAGGGACAACAGCATTGATTAAATAGCTTTGCAAGAAAGTTTTGAGGATATTTTTTTTCCAAGGTCATTCGGGTCTATTTATCTCCAAAGAAGATTTGTATTTCCAATGCCGTATGGATGTGAGAGTTGTATGAGATCCCAGTCTATAAACCAGCAAGTTTTTTCCCTCTTCTTTTCCCCTGTCTATGATCTGTAATTAGCACCTTGTCCCCCAGTAATGGTGGTGCTCTTACACCTTTCAAATGACAGAGACGACTATTCCTAAGGGTTTTGTTGCACATGTGATTTGTCAACCAACAGACTAATTTTTTGACGTTGGTATCATTCACCATACTACTGTACTTTAAAGCCCAGTAATCCATTTTGATGTACAAATTGTAAGCTAGAAGTTCGGAATCCCATTTAGGTGCCTTAATTTGCACCTTGTGGACAAAGTTTTACCTTATGGGGCACAAACATGCAGGAATATGACAATCTCACCCGCAAATTGGTCCCATATTTTGATGCTAATTTCAATACTGTGCCCCAGATAAAGTGCATAGACTGAGACCAAGACCAACCAACAAACAGTCAAGGTGGTTTACATGCAGGGGAGGATGGTATTCCCCAGAAAGTTTGTGCCCAGTGGCAGCACCAGAATGTCAAAATGGGGGAGGGGCAAACTAGGGGCAGAGGAAAATTTCACGGGGCAAAAACTTGTTGGTGCAGCGTAAAACCAAGCCCAAAGTGCACATTCCTGGGGTGGGGGGTCCAGGGGCAAAGCTGTTGGAAGCTGTGAGGTTTAAGCCTGTCTCTGGATAAAAAATTAATTATCAGGAGATGTATATTGTTAATCCAACTGCTAACCGACCTTTAACTTTTAAATTGGGAGAGGGAGAAGGGTAAAACCTTCTTCTTTCTCCCCTGTAATACTGCCGATGTTTTCCTCTGGAACTAATTAAATTGTCTCTTTTTTTCCCTCTGACTGCCCCCAGTTTTCAAAATCGATATTTTTTTTTTTTAATGTCTTACCAGTGCTTCGGTTTTCAGATACCAACCATTGTCACATGTACAGTAGTCTACTTTCTGATATAATCACCCAAAAAAGAATAAGCCACCTTGGAAACTTCCAGACTTCATTCCTTTCTGACGAAAGGGAGCACATGACTTGTACTTCTTTCTGTCAGAAAATACTTGGGGTTGCTTGCACAATAGCTTTTGCTTCTCTCTTTCCAAAATTGTAAGGAATATGGTCTTTCGATTCCAAAAGGATGCAATCCAACTTAAAAAATCTTTGTGATCAATTTTTACACTACTTTTATGTTTAATGTTGGCTTGGTTAGGCTATATTGTTTCCTGATAGAAGGAAATAGACTACATAGTCCCCTTTCATAATGAATTTCAGGAAGAAAATATTTTCCACTGTTTAGCATTTATTCAATTGATTGGTTACTTATAGCAGGTGTCATTGTGCCCTGAAAGACATTTCTGTTGGCTTGAACATAATTTTGTTTGGTCTGTAGTTCAAAGTATTGGAATGTTGGTTATTTATTTTTGTCACAGCCTGCGTAAGGCAGCCCTTCATTCAACAAGCTAGCTGTAAAGGAAATGGTCATCAAAATTTCTACTACAATCTTTTGACCACCCTAGGAATTCATTGCACAACTTTATACATTTTACCATAACAGCATTTCCATGGTTTGATACATTTTTACACGTTGCACACTGACCCCCCTTCTTGTCATTATCCATCTCATCCAGCCTTCAGTGACATTTATGTTAGAGAGCCCGCCAGGTCAGGGTTTCCATCAGACAGAGGAAAAAGAAGGTTGTCCTCCATTTCTTGAAGAAGGTGCGGGTAAAATCCCCCCATTTCATTTGAATCAAAATAAGAAGGTTGTCAATATCTTTGTTTCTTATTTAAAAAGAGGACACTTTTGCAGTAATGTTTTTATACTTTTATAAATGGCCTTAACCCTTTACCGTTGTGCTCCGATCGGGGCATATTTGCGCACCTCGGGAGTGGGCAGAAAAGCGGACGTAGCCCGCCCCGCGTCAGCTTCCGCAGGCCATTGACCCCATGACCTTAAACTATTGTCTCTCTCGTTGTTGTGGCCGAATTTTCGGGTAGCTACTTGCAGTTTCGAGCTCCACGTGAAATAGTAAAGATGGGTGACAGCCGGGCTCTCCGCATGGGTCCAAAAGGACCCAAACAACGGTAAAAGGTTAAATGCTTTTCAGATTGCCTGTAACAGTGGCTTTGATGCAAACTTTTTTTCCCCCTGAACCCACTTGTAATGCTAGCCTAGGACAGCATCAATTTCAACTTGAGGCATTAGCAGTCCCTCATTTTGCTGTTTCTGGGAGAATCTTTTGCCATCAAGATCTTTTCTAGCTATGGACCTGCTTATATCTTAAGTGCATGGGTACAGTATGACTACATCATGAATAAATGACTGGCCTGATTGATACTGGAATTAGGCCTATATCTGATTTATACACCAACCATCGCCACAGCAATATATAGTAGTAAGTATGACCCTCTCTGCAGATACATACTGCTTCCCCCCTTTCCCAAACTTATAAAATTTGTTTGACCAGGACCTACCTTCTTTTAAATTTCTTTGAATTAAATGGAGTAACAAGTTCACCACTCATTTCTAGTATGCATATATCTGCCCACATATTTTCTTCAGCATACTGTTAACGCCTTCTTTATATAGTTTGATAATTTGCATGTTCGATACTTCCAAGTGTTAATAGTGAGTGGTTTATGTCTAGTTGGAAAGATGCCAAGAATTCATTTTGTCCTTCAAAAGTAGGTCATCATGTTGTTTTTACTGCCATGCAGCCTTCTGTAACAGTTCATTGTACTTATGTTTCATCAGTACTCTAAGCTTCAAAAACATTCCCAGCCTCTGATCAGTCACCATCCAACAATGACTTCAAACATCTTTTTTTTTTTAGTTTTTTGTGGTGTTTCTACCTGCATACTTTCAAACACTATGATGCTTCATACCCTTGTACATATACTTTATAGCTAAGAAAACAACATGGCAGTTGTTGATCAAGACATATGCTGGAACAGCTAGGAGGACCTCCCTGCTGATTGGGTGCCGGCTGCATCCCGCTGAGGGGAGTAGAATTTGATCCAGAGACGGGTTTATTTCCATATGACCCATGCACGCAAACGTGTAAGTGATCTCACTCTGATGTTGTGAGGATGTTATGTTTCTTGTGAGGGTGCTCAGTGAGTTGCTGCAATCGTATCTGGCACGCTCTGTGATGCTGTGGTGTCAACCAGAGTATAGCATTGCAAGTTGTTTTTGGCGTGCATTGTCCCTAGTGCCACTGAAGATGTTAATAACACCAGAAATTTGGAGCAGAGATCACATAAGCCAAGAAAAAGTTAAAACTTGGCAGCTGTGCTCTGGTGTTTTAAAGGGAATGAACATGCAGAGTGGTACAGAAATTTTTATTCTGTTAGAGCATTTTTTGAGTTTTATCTTCATGCATAACTTCACTTATTCTGAATCCATGTTTCATAGTTAAAAATTAATTTGATAACTAATTCAGTGACAAAATCTGGTTCTAGTTTATACATCATACATGGAAAGGGAAATCAGTCCTTAAAAATCTTTTGATGGGGCATATTCCCAGTATAATGGTTAACAACAAAATATGTCACTGCACTGCTGGATTTGGAAATCAAGGTCAAAGTTTAATTGTCTAGCATTTAAGGGGCAGACGAAGCAAAACATTTTAAATGATTCTTGCCCTTCTCCCAGCAGTGGTATACTGTAGATACTGTACAAGGGTCACAAGACTTCAGTTCAGTGTATTTTGTTTATAAACACATTTACATAGGTGCATATAAAAACAAGATGCATGGTGAAATGTAGAGTTATAAACAGGATGCTAGAAAAATAGATCGTAGCTAGCGACTTTTAAAGTAAGAAAAAGAAAGAAAAAAGAAAACAGAACACTTAATAACATGCATTAAAGCCAGAAGAAACTAGGCAAAAGGAGGGGGGTCCAATTAGGCATGGAGCTTAAGAGAGTAATCATCTATCAAATGAGATTTGACTTTGTCTTCAAAAGTTGCATAAGATTTAGAAAGTTTAATATCATTTGGAAGAAAAGAGATGGCAACAACCAATAAATGGGTTTTGCATGCTGTACTGAGATAGCTCGATCTGAAGTCACACTTTAGGATTGTTTTGCTGGAAGCATGCTCTTTTACCTGCATGTTCAAGGGGTTAGCTAGAGCATCCAAGTTGCAGCTAGGAGGTGTGGAGTTTGACCCCTGACTGGGTCATACCAACATGGCAAAAAAGTAATGAAACCTACTGCCATGATTGAGCTTGGTGCTCAGCATTAAGCAATGGAGTAGAGAAAAAAATCTAGCGAGCCACAACTCAGTGGAAGAAAGATCTTGACTTTCCCCACTTACCAGTTGGTTAGAAATTGTACTCCTTTGACTTATCTTCATACCAGGTACATGTTGCATACAGGTACACTATGTAGGCTAAATTATTGTTGATCATATCAGTGCTTCTAACTTGTATCTGAATTAGGCCTATTCATTGCAGTACAAGTAATCCTGCAAAAACAGATCCAAACAAGTTCTAAAGAGATTGCAGTAAAAAAATCATGATGAAACTTTCCTACTTACTTTTTGTTACATCCTCCTTCTCTGAAAATTACATATTATTGCCACAATGAGGAAATGAAGTTTACACTTGATATAGTCAGGTTTCACATCTCATTCACGGATTGACATTAATTAACAAACATATTAAAATACACAAAAGGTTAGGTAACATTTGGGGATAGCAAACCAGGCCAGTCAAGCATAGGTTAATTGCTTTTCATTTCATGCAGTGTGAACACAATGCATAGACCATGTTTAGGGCATAGATCATGTGACAAACTCAGTTAACAATTATACCCCATATTGCCTTTGATCTACTGGGGTGTCAGTGTTTCATTCTCATGAGGCAACATCAAGGCCTTGACAACAGCTGCAGGAATGTGTTTGGACTAAAGATCTGGAGATCTTATAGCTCATATTTTAACATTTAGATGCATATTTTGACTCTTGCAAATTGTAACTACATAGATGCTGTGAATTTTTCTGCATGAATATTATTCTATTATTAAACTACAGCATATACCCTGTTAAACCTTTGCAAATTTTGTATTAATTAAATTGTCCTCCAGTAATAATACTTTGCGAATCTAACACTTGTTTCGATGGTTGCTGGTCATTCAGCTACAGTAAATGGGGAAAAAAAAAAATTTGTTAGCTTGCTCTTTCATTAGCTTGGTATTCTCAAGTGACTTTTCAAGAAGGCAATAAAATAACCTTGTTTTTAGAAGGGACAAGATCAATGACGTGTACAAAATGATTATGGTGGTTGAAGTGTTGTATGATGTTGTATGCCGTTGCTTGAGCACCACAGCTTCAATGTAGTTGTCATGAAGCCAAAAAGAAGTATAGACGAATCAGCAAGTTATAGTCTGACTTCAGTATGCCATAACTGGGGTTTATCACCTTTAAATTTTGCAATTTCTTTGCTTACACGTACCATGAAAGGTTGTACGCAGAAACACCTTGATTTTCTCAATTTCACTGAGTATGAGGGTTTGAAATTCATGCAGAAAATAAATAAAGATAATTTAAGGCTGATAGACCCCTCAAATTGCTGCCTACAGTCCCTCAACACAAGCACTGCTCAGATTCTTCCATAGTTACTTACTCTGCATTTCTCAAGAGCAAACTAGGGAGGGGAAGGAAAGGGAGCCTCTGCTTTTTTCCTGTTTGAATTTTTTAACATTTTCTTTATTTGAACAGAAAAAATGTGCTAATAATATGATGTATGATAACAATTAGACTGACAAAACATTGAACCAGATCGCATCTAAGGCCTTTGTTCAAAATTTTTCAAAAGGGAAAGCGGCAAAGTAACCAGGACTGGAAAAAATGTTTATTTCCCAGGAAGGGAATAGCATTATTTCCCAGGAAGGGAGTAAAATTGGCCACAATTCTCCCTGAATATTCATGTACAGAAAAGGGAAATTTCCCTCCAGATGTCCAAATTTCCTGGGAAGGAGCCTCCCAGATTCCCAACTTTTTCCACCCATGAAAGTAACAGGATATAAAATTGTTGACCAGTGATCACATTATGGAAGCAGGGGAGAAGCATAAGCAGTGGAGTAAGGAAAACAAGCTAGAGAGCCACAACTGGAAAAATGGCCATGACCAGCTTGACTTGAACCATTAGGTTGAAACTGGGCCATAAAACTCCATCTAACTTAGAACTGCAGTCCCAACGGTAGTTGGTATTGCATCTAAAGTGCTGGGACATCCCTATGTGCTGACATCTCTATGTTGCGACATCCCAATGATTCGATGATAACGTACTTCGGTACCGACAATAATGTACTTTGGCGCTCATGAAAATGTACTTTGGCATTGGTGAAAATGTAATTTGGCCCTGTTTTGTCAGAACATAGAGACGTTGGAACATAGCGGTGTCGAAACGTAGAGATATAACCCTTAAACGCACAGTAAGTTGTGTTGGACCTACTGTACTGAATTATTGCTACATATTCCTACTGTACCTTGTCAACACCATATACTGTAACATGTCTATATTGCTGTGTCATTAAAGCCAGCTCATCTTCATAAACTAATTCATATACTTTCATTTGTTTTCAAATGGTGTATGCATGTTCAGTTTTTCCCTCGATAATACCATTCACTTTCTTAATTGTTTTATTGAGTCATAAAAATTGGCCAAATGTTTTCATTGCTATGTATTCATAAATAAAACCACATGGTTTAAACATATAGTATCGTTTACAAAATTTGGGCTAATTACATTATTTGCAATGCAGATAAGCCTATAATTCTGTTGTTTATGAGAAAAGTGAATTAAGTCATGATCATGGAACTTTAATAGCTGGTATGTAAAGTTTTATTGTTAACCACTGTTTGATATCAAGTTGAAACCTTTGTACCAGTGCATTTCTTTATTTTTCCATTTAATGTAGGAAGAGCAGGATAAAAGTTTATTGTTCATGACCTTGAAGACACACAAAACGACTCGGAGTGTGCGAGATTGACAAAAATTCTCTCAACATTTATAAAGTACTGTATTACTCACGAATGTATATATTTTGCAACATGTAGACGTATGAGACCTGCTCGTTTTTTTTCTTGGGGTGGGGATTAGGACACTGGGAGTGGGGTGGAAATGGGCAGTGTCCCCCTACATGCCTGTAGGTCATTAAAGGTTGAAAAGTAAAGACCTGTATAGCACAGCATACTATGATGTGGGCAAAACCAAGGTTGCAGCCCTGCTTTCAGCGATAGTATTAACCCCCAAAATTGCTGTCTAATTCACTCCTCACCTGCATCATTTAAATGTACTAGGAAGGAATAGGGTGTTAGCCGTCCGATCTGCTGGAAGGGTTACCAGTGTCAATAGTTTGTCAGACAGTAAGTGTATGTATAAATGGTATACATAGATGATGGGAGGCACTATAGGTAAAAGTCCCTGATAGACCCCCAAACTCCCAAAATTTATTATTCTAAATTCAGAACAAGGGTCATTATTCTGAAGTGTTTTCACTCCAGATTAAACAATGCTTGTTATTCTTCTTTAGAATTTGGACCAGCTATTCAGAATTCGCAAGCCACAGGTGGCATAGCACCTTCAAATTCTTGTTCAGGTGTAGAGACCCTTAACTTTATATTTATTTTGAAATACCCACCCAAATTCTCTATAGGAATAATAACCCTCATTCTCTTCGTGGAAAAATTACCCTTCTAAATAACTATGTACCCTTACATTTTATTTGGAATTGTGGCCCTTATGTTAAATTTGGAACAATGATCCTTCTCTCTCTTCTTCTCGACCCTGTAGGTTAATGAACCTCTTCTTGATATATTCCCAAATAACAATTCCTTTCAGATAATGACCCTTGGGGAAAAAGGAACAACAGTCTTGCTCTTACGTTTTGGGCCCTGCTTCAGTTCTGAACCGTGATAAACTGGTTTACTTTGGTGCCTCTTACTATGCTGGTACAAGGGTGAGACTACAGTATGTTTCCTTCACACCTAAAGAAGCAATCATTACTGTACACTGTACAGTATATTTAGGTTGTCGATGCACAAAGAATTAACATTCAGAGATGTCCAAGGCAATCCAAAGTGTGGAGAGAGATAACCATGCTGCGACGTAACTTCTAAAGAATGTGACTAAGATACCCCAGTAGATCAAAGGCAGTGTGGGGTGTAACTGGTATCTGAGTTTGTTGTACATATGTTGCATTGTCAGTGCCCTGGAGTGATCCATGCTTTCATTGTGTTCACACTGCATGAAAAGCAATTATTG
Source organism: Holothuria scabra (assembly GCA_037179385.1). NCBI lineage: Eukaryota > Metazoa > Echinodermata > Holothuroidea > Aspidochirotida > Holothuriidae > Holothuria > Holothuria scabra. Next base: position 28,795,953 of record CM074187.1, read on the forward strand.
CCAATAAAAATATACTTGACTTGTCTGCTAGCTTACACAAAATGTTAAAGTGTACCTAAAGTCAAAAATTTCAAAAATATATATTAAAGACCATGAAAAGTAAAATATAGCAGTCCAACTCCCATCTTCATAGGGCATTCCTGAGCTGAGATAAAAAATGTTAAAGTTCATTCACCCAAATTAAAGTGGTACATTGCACAATAATTTTGTGATGTCATTCTTGTACTACTCAAATTACAATCTTTGTATTTCTTTGTTTTTCCAAACGTTACTGCACCTTGTACCAAGGTATGATAGAACTCTTACTCTTATGAGGTGATATAATTGATTAAGCCCTCCTTTTGCAACATGCTATGCCAGCGAACAGGAAGTGTCCAAGGTCATTGGAACATTTTTAATTTTAAAGGGAAACAAAGCTCTTGTGTGAGTTGTACAAATTATTGTGCAATTGACCAATTTGTTTTAAGTGAATAAACTTCAACATTTTATATCTCAGTGAATGAATGTCATATGAAGATGGGAGTTGTAGTGTATGAATTCATTTTTCATGGTCTTCAATATATATTTTTGAATTTTTTGACTTTAGGTACACTTTAAGTAACTATTTTTTTGTATCAGGTACTATCAATCAGTTAATCTGATGTGAAATCTGACTAAATCAATTATATATGTCTTTGCTTCATTTTCTCCTTAAAGGGATAAGATATGTTATTAGGCAGAGAAGGAGGATGTTTTAAAAATAAAAAAGTAAAGTTTCATCTAATGGTATAACCAGACTTTTTCATTTGGGGGTGGGGGAGGGAGGCAGAAGATTGAGTGGTGAAGCAAGCATTAGTGACACCATTCTAAGCAGTACATCACCAGTAGTCAGCATGTAGCATACAGAGGAAATTTTGCCTAAATATGCCTCTCAGCTTGCTGGAAACAGAACTCAAAATCTCTTTTATACAACGGACATACTTTCGAGGGATGTTTGTAACTTTTCCTTTAACAAGCTTTGTCCAATATTTTTTTCACCTCCAAATTTCATTGGGTCAGGGATTGGGAGGCAAATGGGAGAAAAGACATTTGACTGCATGGGGTCTCCTGCTCCCCTGCTCCCCCTCTGGTTATACCAGTGGTTTCATCATGCCTACTGTAGCCAAAGACAGTGAATTTCTAGTACTACATATAGTATAGGGGAAAAGATAGATGTTGTTAAAGAGTTCTTTGAGTTGGTTCATATATTTATCAATATTTTCCCAGAACCTACTGCATAAAGTTTCTTTTATATTCTAGTAACAAATGGTCAAACCTAGACAATCCCAACATCCTTCATGGAGGTAATTGTTTCACGAGTGAGAAATTGTTAACAAGTCAATTTGGTTTTCCAAACTGTCCGACACTAGAACTTTGGGGTGTGAAAAAAACAAATTTGTAATGTTTTGCATAACAGTTGGATGTAAAATTTGATTTTTTAAGAAGCACTGTCATGTGGTAGTATCCTTTAACAACCCTCTGTCACAACTCAATAAAATCCCTTTTAGAGAATTTCAAGACTAATACAGTATTTTCAAACAAGTTTACTATACGCTGTGTCATGATCTGTGACATTGTTTCAGAGTTTAATCATTAAAGATGAAGCTACTGTATGGAAATTTTGCAGGTATTTATGGACTCCATTTTAAAAAATGCTCACTCCTTATGAAAAAGAGGCCTACATGAATTAGAAGTATGTTCCCAGGGTATGTCGTAATCAAAGTCAGGTGACTGAGTTTGCCATTTAAATCTTCTGGGCTGCATCACTGTTAAAGGTAGTGTGAAACCGAAATGACAAAGTCGGGTATTTGATATAAAAAGCATTAAAAACCATGAAAATTGCCGCAATTCCCATCAAAATCGGTTAAAAATTGGCCATTTTACAAGTTTATTTCTGTTTTGCACTCAATGATGCATAAATATGAGCTCAATATGTAAATCTTGTGATGTCATTGGAGGGACATACAGTACCATATATGGCTAATGTTATCCTCTGCTTTTGCAGTCTTCATTTCAAGGGCAGTTGTAACATTAGTTTTCCCTGAAGGGTTTATTTTGGAAGTTGAATTGTGTCCTTGAAAGTCATCAGTAACAATCACCAAGCTATAAACTATCTGATGAGTAATTAAGAGATAATTAATGTAGGGTAATCAAAAGAAATGTTACCACTGTGCAACACTCAACACCACTATGTTTGCATAACCAACAAGTTGCTTCAGAAACATTCAAACTTTGAAGCAGTATATCTTGAGAACAGTAAAAGACATTGACGTAATTCCAACTGATTCTTCCATAGGAGACCTTATTCCTTAAAGGCCCTCTTCTCTCACCCCAATCAGTACCAATTCTTCTAACCAAGCCCCTCCCACAATTGTCTGAAATTCATCCTCATCCAGACACAATCTCAGTTTATTGCTTCAGAGTGAGTATAGAAAAACTCTATATACTAATCAAAACACTCTCAGTACCTTTCATGCCGTGTATTATACTGTAAGCTTTGGCACTCTGCACTGTTTGAATTAGCTGTCAATCAAAGAGCTGAGCCAATTGAGAATTTTGGTACCCAGTTCCAAAACTGTAGTTTGGGGTGAGAGGTTTGGCCCTTTAACTGCCAAGTAAATGCAGAGCTTTTTGCTGGGGTGTCACACTACCTTTAACTGTTTATGAAACATTTCTTTAATAGAATTAAAGACCCAGTTCTCTCCTCCCAAACAGTACCAATTCTCCCAACCTTCTTACTGAAGCCCCTCCCACAATTGTCTGAAATTCATGCTCATCCAGATACAGTCTCAGCTTATATTGCTTCAAGGTGAGTATAGAAAAACTCAATTTATTTAATCAAAACACTCTCAGCACCATTCATGCTGTGTAATATAAGCTTTGATACTCTGCATTGTTTGAACTAGCTGTCAATCAAAGAGCTGAGCCAGTTGAGAATTTCGGTAGCCTGGTACCAAAATTGTAGTTTGGAGTGAGAGGTTTGGCCCTTTAAGACTTCTCTTTTCAAGACTTTATTCACTACTGTGTACCTTAGGTTTGTGGAACAAAATGCTGTAGGAAGAGAATATATTTCCAGAATTAAGAGTTTCCTGTCTTCTTTTCAAATTTTTGAAAGATATATGCCCTAGCATCACATGAAGAATTTTGTGTTTGATCAGTTTTTTATATCATCAAGTGGTGTCTAGTATACTTCAAGTTGTTGGATCAAGCCCTGTTTGTTTGCTGTTGAGGCGCAGTACCTGTCACTCCATTGTATGAATGTCTCCTAAATATGCCACAGTGTGGCCCCATCTCCTGATATCTACACCACTAACTCATCTGTTGTGAACCAGTTTTGAGGGGTATTATGTTCTCCTTGTGATTTCATGTAAATTAGGCACTGCTGCAACACCTTATTTAAAATAACACAGAGCTTAAACTCTCCAACAACGGAGGCGTAACCGAGCATGGCGATCTATCTAGGTCTTGTCAAGTTGAAATTTTGCCGTGCCTCCAGATTTTTTTGGGCCAGATGATGAAGTTCTGGGCAGATGGAGATGAAATCGAGGTTCACAGGAGGATGTCGTAAGCGTCGAGCACACTTGTAGTATTAAGAGAGCATCATTTCCTGCAAATCGCTTTTCATGTCAATACCTGCCGGCAATTTGGCTGTTCTATCTTCCTTTTCAATCATTCTTTGCAAACTGGCTTTGAGCACTTTACGTCTAAGGTTTCTGTGGTAATTGTCTTGACTGACCAAAATATAAGTTCCACCCAATTTGTGACCATTGCGTTGGTATTATTTGATTCACAACTCTTTGGGCTTTGTATTTTGATGCACATATCCAGCCTGAGGTTGCCAAAAGGTTTTGAAGGAAACTTATCTCTGTAATAGATATAGATATGAGGATAACACAGACGATTGGTCAGTTTAGAAAAATAATATTCACGAACAATTTAAAATTAAAGCAGAGAGAATGATTGATGAATCATACATTGATCAAAGTGGGGGCCAAGAAGGTTAAAAGTGAAATATAGAGGGAAGGAGAGGGGACAAGGGGGCATGGCAAAAGGAGTAATTGAGGAAGTGTTTTGATGAATATGAATGAAATATTGAGATTTGTTTTATTTATAGTATGGACTATGAGTTTAAAGCAATGAGTAAGGACTGGGGCATAGTTTCAGTTTTATGAAATTATTCTAGTCGATGTTGTCTGCTGAACTCTTGGTTAACACCCTAAAAGGGAAATTATGCAGCTACCCCAACTTGGAGTAGTGTAGTTAACTGTCCTGTTTTATGACTGGCTCTAGGGAGTCATGTGACATATTTCCTCAAATGGGAAATTTACCAGAGTAACTGCTTGGTTTACCTTAAGTATGCAATATTAAAGTCCTGAAGTATTTTGAAAGATACGTACTTTGAAGGGAAAACGAAAGAAAGTAGTGGGATTTAGCACATTGCTTCACAATGAGTTTGGGGGTGACTGCTCTTGACCTTTAAATATTCGTATGTACTGTATTTTTATTGGGATTTTATTAGTATGCTTTTTAGTTGAAACGGGAACAAGCTGCAGGCAGAATGGGAGAACAGTTTTTGTGAAGATGCCAGGTTGGACTTTTTCACTACATATAAAAGGCAATTCCTATTTTGTCAAAGTTAGTTTGATTGACTCGATTGATTGATTAAATTGTTCATCAATGAATGGATGGATGATTTGATGTATTATATGTTTCTTTTAAATGGGAAAAGGCATAAAAAATGCCATCTTATTTGAAAATTACTGTTTATTTTACATTTTGGAATGTAGAAAGCTGTATATCCCTTAGATTTTATTAAATCCTTGTATAAAGACTTATTATCTTCACCACATTTTGATGTGACTATTGGGTTTCTTGTCAGATTTGCAATCAAAAGAATATAATCCATTATTAGTAGAGTACTGTGCAGATATGCAATCACCTCCAAGTATTTCATGATATTTTTGGACTATATATATATATGTAGTAAACCAATCATTTATTCTCCAAAATTTCATAATTTAGTGAGTAAAATATTGTCATGTAACTTTCAAGAGCCAGACTTGAAACATGGCAGACTACTTACTCCACCTACCTTAATTGGGGTGACAATTTTAGAGCTGCCAACCATTCTGTTTTTGCCAAAATAATTCTGTTTTTTGGAGAAAAATATGGCGTTCTGTTTTTTTCTTGTCAAATTCTGTTGTTTTTTTCTTACAGTATATGCATTGTTAAGTTTGCAGTCTGCACTTCTAAGTTCTGCAAAATAAGCCATACATGTCCTGCACATACTGTATGATATGTGTACTTCACTGCAGATGCCAGATACCTCCCGCAGTACTTGCATTCCTGTACAAATGTAGTGAACTAAGTTTCCCCAGACCCCATTATATGTGACCTTGGCACAGATTGCACAACTTCTCAAAAAGTAGTTTGCTGTGCAATTGTGCAAGGTTGTAAGTTTTGTATGGTAAGATTCTGTTTTTTGCTGGAAATTCTGTTTTTTTTTTTTTTTTTATCCATTTGAGTTCCTTTTTGGTTTGACAAGGTTGGCAGCTCTGCTATTTTCCCTTTACTTGAAGTGGACAAGTGCTTTGAAATTTACAAACTGTGATTAATCTTAAAATAGTCCCCTGTAGTCCTCTGATTTCTCCCATCAGCTACAACAAGCGGAGCAAAATGGCAAATATTCCATCATGCCTCGCCTTTTTCAAAACTAAGCCAAGGGCAATCATGAACCTGATCAGCAAGTAATCTTTGATCTTGGGCACACACTTGCCGAAAACTTATTTTGAAATAACACATCGTAGATTTTGCGTATTCCTTCCTATTTCACCTTCAAGTATTTCTTGATATTTTTGGACTATATCATGTGGTAAACCAATCGGTTACTCTCCAAAATTTCATAATTTAATGAGTAAATTATTTTCATGTACCTCTCAAGAGCCAACCCTGAAACATATGATAGACTACTACACCTATCCAAATTTTGAAAGACTGCATTTCCCCATTACATGAGGTGGACAGGTGCTTTAAAGTATTTCAAACTGTGATTGATCTTAAATAGTCCCCTGTAATCATCTGCTTTCTCCTATGAACAAGCAGAGCAATTTATTTCTTTATCTTTGCTTATATGCTTGGGTGACTTCCAACTGCATTTGGTAATTGATACTTATCCAGGGTCCCCGTCCAAATGCTTGATTGGCCAGGTATGTGGTAAATAAATTGTATCGTAATTGAAGGTCCTAAAAAATTTGGATTTGGGCCTTTTTTTGCCATAATTTTAATTCCATAAAAAATGTATGCCTCTGTGTGGAGTTCGAACAGAATGGGCCATTGTAAAGCTTTATGTATTAAAATGTGAATTATGTTATGCTATACGTAGTGCTTGGGAAAAAAATGGGAGAAGAAAAGCTTTTGCCTGCAATTGGTAGTGCGGACACTGTACAGCTTAGTCTCAATAGGCCTTCAGCGTTACACTGTGTCATGCAGGCTATGAAGAAGAACTTTGTTTTGTACGCTCAAGTTACCATTAACTTATAACGCTCTATCTGCAGATAAATATGTCATTATGGTCCAAGGGCAAGAGCTGTCCGCCACCTTGGAGTAGTGTAGTAGCTAGACTGTCCTGTTTCATGATTGGCTCTTGAGAGTTACGTGTATGCAGGGACAAAACTTTTTTCTCCACAAATGTGAAACTCTTTAGAAGAAACGTTGCTTGGTGTACCAATTGAATACACAAAACGTAATCCTCTCACCCAAAACGGGTAAGATTCTCCCAACCTACTACTTAAAGGCAGTCATTCGTCACCCCAAACTACAGTTTCAGTATACATATATCAAAACTCTCAAATGGTACAGCTCTTTGATTGACATCACATTCAAACAATGCATCACAGCTAAATTACACAGCATGGGCACTGACAGTGTCTTGATTACACATTTTGAACTTGAATGGCCACTGGGACAAGCCACGAAGCAATAAACTAGGATTGTGTCTGGATTAAGATGAGTTTTAGATGAATGTGGGAGGGGCTAGAATTAAGTAGGTTGGGAGAATTGGAACTGTTTGGGATGATGAAAATATGCCTTTAAGTCCCTCCCACAACTGTTAAAACTTCATCCCCATCCTGACACAACCTCGGTTTATTGCTTCGGGTTGAGTATACAAGACCTCAATGTGTAACCAAAACACTCAGTACAATACAGTCTGTGTAATATGAGCAATGGTCCTTTGCATTGTTTGAATTAGCTGTCAATCAAGTTGCTTAGTCAATTGAGAATTTCTGTAAACCACTACAAAAACTGTAGTTTGGGGTGAGAGGATTGGCCCTTTAATATTTTAAAAGATTCTTTGGAGAGATGTAAGGAAAATTGTGAGATGTAGTTGCTGCTTCAAAAATTTTGGGGCGACTGCTTTTGCTCTTTTATTGCAAGTACTCATCAGCTACAGTATTGCATATAGCTAGGGTGACTGCTCAAAGCCAATGCATTTTTGACACCTAAAGTATCCACTAGCTGCCTGCCCCTGGGATACAGTTGCTGCAGTGATGGACATCATCCATTAGTCCTGAAATTTAGGTCTTTTTCTGTCAAAACTTCATAGTTGGATAACTTTTCTAATCATCCTCTGGTAAAATTTACAGTAAATTGTCTGACCTTCTGAGCAAAAAAAAAAAAAAAACCCTTGGATGAGGCATTCATTCTGCTGCAGGATATGTTTACCACATGATGTTAATATCGTACTATTTTCAATAACATGCCATTATAAGCCGTCCCTGCCTGGATCAAAACTAGAAGCAATTCTGTGGCATCAGATTTCTTCAGCTTGACCTGTTGACTGATTTTCCTAAGCCAGCCATATTCCCCAGTTCCCTAATCGGCTCAATGTCCTTAAAAGGGAAGTGAAGAAAAAATAGAGAAAATCTAGAAAACTAGTACAATCCATTTGCTGCAGGGTTGTTTGGGAGAGGATGACATAGTTTTGCGTCAAAAACAAGCTAAATATGTGTATTTAGACATTCTGAAGGAGTGTATAGTGAAGGAATTCACTGAAAGTTATGTGGGAATATGTAGGCAGATAAAATTTGTGCAACAGTGAGAGGCCATTTGACTTGGGCTTCTATGGTATGAATGCAGTTTCAGTACGCTTCTTAAAATTTATTTTGGAAACAGGATTTATTGGTTTACAACATATCTTGAAGTGTCAAAGTATTTTGAGGATGCCTTTAGAATTGAAAATTGAAGGGAAAATTCATGCAGTTACCCCAACTTGATTTGTTCGTTACCTTAGATGAGATTTAATGACATGTACACCAACATGAACGTCTTATATTATGTCACATCACTTCCAAGTTTTGAGAAGCTAGGTGTGGATCCAGGTCCACCTCTATCTGCAATCTGGCACTCCAGTTCCAGCCTGAGGAAGGGACATAAAGGGAGGGTGTGTCCCCTCTCCTTCTGATTTTTTTTTTTTACTTTTTAGAGGTTTCTACAATATTCCATGAATAGTGGCATCAAAGTGCCAGGTACCGCGGAGATGGCGGGGGGGGGGCTTTAGTCCCCGCACTTTTTTGTTGTTGGCATTTTGGGCCGCCTCAAACTGCAATTATTTTATTGGACGTATTGGGCCGCTTAGATTATTACAGTAGCCCCCGCACTTCAAAATTGGGTCCGGGGCCTCTGAGTGCATGCTACTGAGGTTTTGTGTGGGGCATGCAGATGAGAACCTTCTGTTGAACTTGTGGGGGATTTGGTCAACTAAATTTGGGAGTTTGAAATTGCAGATCCACAGTTCCCTCTTTTTTATGTATGAAACCCCTCACTTACCAACAGTTATTCCTGGCAAATAAAAGATATCCATCAAGGAAGGGCCTACTCATTTTTCATATATGCCTGTCAAAAGGGAGTTAATTAACCCAGATATGTGATGATGATGTATATTGTTTTCAAACAAACTGTATTTATGTATAACTTTGTGCAGGTACTAATTCAGGGAATGCCATCTTCCCTTTCGTTATTACTATAATGTGATTGTTTAAAATTTACCCACTCCTAGGCTGGGCTGTAATCTTTACCTCCTTTATACCTTAGGTAGTCCCCAATCCTAGTTTTTACCCTTTCAACCATTTAGTGTACATTAGGCTTTTAAACCACTTTAAGCTTTTATTTCAACATTTTACTTCCTTTTTATCAGCTGGATAGATTTATGTTTCTTGTTTCTATTTTTTTTTGTCGTTTTTCCTTTTTCTTTTTTCCCAAACCAGGCCATTTCAGCCAGATCTTATTCTCAGCTTTGCTAGGCTCTCTAATGACTTCTCATTAAGTCATGTTTCAATTTTGGGTTGTTACATTTGGGGCAAAAAGTTTCAGGCTTGAAGTTTTCATGCAGCAGATTTTAAGGTAGCTAGCAGGGATTTCCTTCAAGGTTGCCATGCATTTGGTACTCTAATTGTGTTTCGTTTTATTGTTTTATCGCTTTTACATATAAACATACACATATAGAGTATAAACTCAACAAAAGAATATAAGGACATATAAAAGCGAAAGGAAGTACACAAAAACCCCGGGGGGGGTCGCTTGAAAATATGCACTCCCTGAAAAGAAAAAAACAACAAGCAGACTACTGACAAACAATATCAATATAAAGTGTCAATATAAAACTCGGGAAGGTCAGAGAAGTATACTTCAAAGCATTCTCAAGAGCAGGGCCGTAGCCAGGCTGTGTTTGGGAGGGGCTCAACGGATTAGTGATGGCTGTCCTGGAGGAGGGGTTTAAGGGGAGGGGGTGTCCCCCTCCCCTTTTGAAAATTTTTTGTCTATCTGAGAGGGCTAAGATGCAAAATAGTGGACTTTCTGACATAAATTTACTGTTTCAGATGACACAGTGGCATGATAAGATATTTGCAGCACTGGTAGGTTGCTAAAGTTGTTTGTGTGTTCCATTTTTCTATAGCAATAAAATTTCAACCCACATTTTGAAATTTTTTTTGGGGGGGGGGAATGTGCCCTCTCCCCCCTCCCCTCACCTCATTTGTGTTTAATGATTAGCCAGACTAAGTATGCATTACATTAGGGGGCCATTGAGCCACAACTACGTAGACAGAAAGCCATAGTGGGCCAAACTTAAACCAGTTGCTTTGAAACTGAGCCATAAAACCCCATCTCTTTACCTTCATCAGGGGCCTACTTAACATACTTTTTGTTATGGACCTATTCTTCAAGGAAACACTCTTCAATTTTCTTTTTCAACATAACGAGATTCCCGCCTGTTAGAAACTGTGAACCGGATAGTGCAGTTTTTGCCCAAGAAGTGCTGTAATAAAATTCTGAACCTGACTGAAGGCTTGTCTATATACACCTTACTCCATTTTATTTGTTTGCATCTAACCTACACGCATGAACTTGAAGACCAAGCATGCACTCAGCTGAACCACTGTTCTGTTACATAACAGTTGGATGCTCACACAATAGTTTATTGTTGATCCAGGCTAGCCAGCAGTTAATCCCCGTAGAGCAACTGCCAGATTGGGCATAACTTTCAGATAAGATAAACAAGCATTGCAACAATCTTGACAACTTCAAGTAAAGGCAATTTATTTCTTTATGAATAAATGAGTTAAATTTATAAAGTTCCTATTAAGTACTGTATTAATTCCTGAGAGGTGCCTTGCATTTGGGTTTCAAATAAAACTATAAATGCATATGTAAAATTGATGTAAAATTTTGTGCTATTCTGCATGAAGTCAAGATATAAGAAACAAAAATATTGTCACATGATAGAAAAGGAGCCACTGGGAACTTCATAAGGATACCTGGGTACAGTATATAATTCAGCTAGGGATGATTGCAATTTCCCCTTCAAAGGGAATAAGCAAGTCACACAATTGCTTTGAAAATGACTTTCAAAGAGTCCCTGAAAGTCTCTGTTTCATAAGGATACCCTGGGTACAGCATGTAGTTCAATTTTGGATGACTGCAATTTTCGCCTTAAAGGCAATAAGCAAGTCATCTCTCAATTGCTTTGAAAATGACTCTCAAGTCTCTAGAAGTCTCTGTTCGATACCTGAGTAGAGTATATAATTCAACAAGGAATGATTGCAATTTTCCCTTTAAGCAAGTCATCTCACAATTGCTTTGAAAATGACTCTCAATTCCCTGGAAGTCTCTGTTTCATAAGGATGTCTCGGTACAATATAATCAATTCAACTTGGGATGATTGCAATTTTCCCTTTAAGCAAGTCATCTCACAATTGCTTTGAAAATGACTCTCAAGTCCTTTGAAGTCTCTGTTTCATAAGGATAGGTGGGTACAGTACATAATTCAACTTGGGTTGACTGCAATTTTCCTTTAAAAGGAAAATAAGCAAGTCATCTCACACTTGCATTGAAATAACTCTCAAGTCCCTTTAGGTCTTGGTTTCGTAAGGATACCTGGGTACAGTATATATAATTCAACTTGCGTTGACTGCAATTTTCTTAAGGGAATAAGCAAGTCATATGACAATTGCGTTGAAAATGACTCAAGTCCCTGGAAGTCTCTGTTTAGCTCAGTGTTTGCACTAAGAGGTGCGCGATTGCACAATTCCAGCACCTAAGTCTCGCAAAGTTAGCATTTCTAGGAGGGAATGTATAGTTATACAGTGATGAGTTCTATTAATTCTATTTGGGCCGAGGTTGAGGGAGGCCATCAGAGGGCTCCTATTTTCCTCTGTGCTATGTGTTAATACCAGGGTCTTTTTTTGTGTGGGTAGAATTACAATTGTAATAGGAGGATTGTATTGAGGCTTGTAGATTCCCAAGCCATTGAGTTTTGTGGAGTTCCCCTTTTAATAGCTGTACTTTTTAGGCAAAAGAAATTAAGATGTAGCTTGTAGCTATGAATTTTCGTTAACCTTTTGAAAACTTAATAAATATTACAAGATGAGAAAAAAATTTAACATTGTAATCAAATATTCAGCTGGCTGGCATGAAATTGTAACTTGACTTGCATTTTCTTCACACACTTTTAAGCAGTGTGCAGGTGCCAAGACATGATGCTGTGAACTCAAACAGTGTGTATTTCATTTTGTCTTCTTCAACCTTTGTTGCACTTTACCAGAAAAGCCAGTTGAGAGCGATTTACCAGAAGGGAACCAGGCAATTGTGTCATTAAAGGTGTTCACAGCCAGCTGTCTCAATTGGATGTGGGGTCTGTTGACCCCACATCATCATCAGATTTAGTTCAGAAGTCAAACTGGTTTTGCTATATAGATAGTTTATTGTCTCTTCTCCGAGACCAGGTGATTATCTGCTTGGCTAAGTTGTTTGCAATATTGTATTCTAGTACATTGCTTGTTACAATGTAAAAACCAGGCTTTGCATACTTGATGGAAAATAAACTTGACCTAGTTACTTTTTGCAACCCCAGGAATTTGACCCAGTTTCCCCCAGTTCATGTTTTATAGCCCAGGTCTGCTAACAGCGGGAGAGTTTAGTAGGTTTATACATTACAACCCCAAAAATGATGTTTTTATTCCGATAGAGTGTCTTTTATTTTGATATTTCTGGTCGGACGTGTGATTTATACATCAGATAAGTTCTGATTCAGTTGAAGTGATTTTGTTGTTCGAATTTGCACCAGTCAAATAAACATCGTTTGAACTTGTTTCTGTTTTAATCCCATCAGTGCCTCAAACTTGAAGTGTAAACCTAAATTGCTGGCATGTTAATTCTTGGAAATAAATGCATTGTGTTTAGAAGTTGAAACAGAGGGTATCAGCCAAAGCTTGGAATCTAAGTGGCACAAACAGTTGGGGACTTGATCAAAATAAGCAAGGAAAAGTTGGATGATTCAACTTGTTAAATCATGGAAATTATAGTTGGATTATCTGAAGAGAGAAGGGCGTCACCTACTATACAGGAAGTTTCAGACAAAGGATAAGCACAGTGGGTTGTTAAATAGTGGCAAAGGCGATGTAAGAAATTTAAACATTGTCAGAGGTTGACATTGATTATGTCAGATCCTTGCCCACTTTTTTTCAGTACTTTTCCTTTTGGCATGTGTTTGATTTTTTTTTTTCTGAAGTCAAATACAGAGTTATAATTTCATCTCCCTTTATCTAAGTACCTATATTGTTGTGTTGTGGTTAGCCACAGTGGACTAAAAATTAAGTATCCTCAATTTTCATAGGTTCTGTCCACGTGTAAAGTTGTCATATTGAGTTGCTTCATCTGATTTACCCAATTTTTCCAAACCTATTAATTGTTTCTCTCCACCGACCAATGACAAATGGTCAAACTTTGTGACTATCTCCATAAACTTCAAACAAATAAATTATGTTTCATGATCTAAAGTAATTAAAAAATCAATTCATTATTTTTTTTCAAATTTGGTGACCATGAGAAACTTTTCAAGTTACGACAAAACCAGTACAAACCAGGGTGCGGTTTCAAATTTTCAACTTTTGTGTGACTATACTAGATGTTAAAGATAAGCAGTAAGCATTGAGCATTGTTGTTTCCTCACTTGCCGGGATCTGTCGACGTGACGACAGGTACTGCCTGAGTTGAGGGGGTATTATAACACACTCTCCTATCCCTGTGTAGTACCCTCAAACAGTATTGTTAGGTTATTTATACCAACTCAGTATACTCCTCTAAAGGGCAAGACTGGTTGCCCAAAACTTTCTTTTGATGCAACAGCTATAAAATCTACAAGTTTTTTTCTTGTTTTGTATTTCTCTGCATAGTATCTTTCATAATATTTCAGGATTTCAATATTCTATATTCAGGGTAAACAAAGTAGTTACTCCTAGTGAATTTCACATTTGAGAAGAAAAAATAGTGTCACATGACTCTCAAGAGCCAATCATGAAACAGGACTGTCTACTACACTTCTTCAAATTTGGGTGCCTGCATTTCCCCCTTTACATAATGAGTAACATATGCTCCAAATTTGTATGGAAATGCATGCTCTGTGCTATCATGAAGTGGCTTGTACTACCTTTGTACATCTTTCTAGAAAAATGCACCCCTAAACAGAGCCCATATTTGTCACTTTGTGACCTGTAGTAAAAATTGTCTCTGTATCAAATGCTCCTCATGCATTTGATACCTTAGTGAGAATTTGATCCACAAAGAATCCTGAGCTAAAGGAATACATCATCCCTATTAAATTTTCAAAAAAAAAAAAATTCTCTGGAGAATTGATGCATAACCCATATTCAAGGAATAGTTTTTCACTGCCTCTTCTTAACTGAGGAACTCTCTTGATCTTTTTTCCAGGCCAAACAGTTTTACCATTGGCCATTCAGAGCTCATAAGGGACGATGTCGTGCAAACGTCTGAAGGAGCGGGCCTCCCACTCGAGTAGCGGCCTTCCTGCCAAGAAAAAGTGTCTTCTCACCCTTAGACAAGAGAGTAAGACACTGACAAATTTGCTGTCAACAAGTGGGGAACAGCAGAAAGTAGCACAAGTCAATGAGCTGTCAAATTCTGACACAGTTCGAGAGGATGCAAGCCAGGACATACAAGAGGTTGCAGCTGCCAGCAGCTTTGAGTCTCCTCCAAAAGTCGGGATGGTAGAGGAGAAGGAACATTGTCCCACATCGCTGTCCTCCTTGAAACTCGTTCAAATCTGTGACACACTACAGAATTGTGACATGGACTTCAAAATGGATCACTGGGGGCAACAGAAGTCTCCTCCAGCCACCACAGCCCAAAGGCTAGACCAAGAAAATAGGGAACCAAATTCTAGGCTTTCTCCATCTGCACCGAGGAGTCTAACAACAGCAGAGAAAAACAGACACTACTATCAGATGCAGAGACACCAAAGGAAAAAAGAATTAGGTAAGTCAGGTATTTCATGACAACATTATAGTTAAATTTATTTTATCTCTTGAATAGTAATAGGGTGGCCTTGCATCTATATCACCCCCTCTCCTTCCTCCTGGTGGTCAGTGGAAGTGGACTAGGTTGGGCGCCTGCACACCTCGGTACGAGGGGCAAGGGTGCCCTCTTCCCTGTGCTAGAAGTTTACCAGGGTAAGTTGCAGGTAAGTGGGGATTACATGGCTATATAGATAGGAAGGTATCATGGCTGATTCCCAGTCCAGTTATTTTTGGGAAATGTCACTTAAGCCTCATTGATGGCTGGTTTCTTTTGAGTTATAAGTACTCCTCAAGTCCAAAAAATTCAAAAATTCATATTAAACAGCATGAAAAGTGAATCTTGGCTCAATAAAGTCCTATGAAGATGGGAATTGGACTGGTAGATTTTTTTGTCATTCTGTTTAATATATTTTTGATTTTTTTTTTACATGAGGTGCACTTTAAAGGCATATTGTGCCTGCCTCTTGATGGCATCAGTTAGCATACATTATGTATAATGAGTCATTTCATTCTGGAGGTACCCTAGCTAAGCTATGACTATATATTGTCCTCCTCTAGCAATATGAAAGTGTAAAATTAGATTTTATAATGTCAACTCTTCTATCAACTTCACTAGAAATTGAAACAATTTCAGGAATTTGCATTGTTTCCCCTCCCACCCTCATTACCCCCTGGTTTGGTTTGTTTTATACTGGGTTTACACTTCAATTTTAAACCTTCTGGTGTAATCTAGCAATGTTTTTACCTTTTTTTACCAGTCCCACAATTTTGTGTCACTAGATTGTTTTTCCAGATTGAGGGAATTCACATCACTGATGTATACTTGCCCCTTGCTACTTATATTAAGTGCACACTGTGGAGTTAGAACAAGCACAGTGCCACTTTGCCTTGATCAACTGGTAGATTGCCCTCATTACTCAGAACAGGAGGTTCTGTAGGAACCAAAGTTTGGAGATGATTTCTCAGCTCTTTGGCAAAGGTCATGGGCAGGGTTGTCACCAGACCATTTTGAGACCCAGGTAATTTGTAATCACCGTCCAGAAGGAGTCTGTCTGAAGGTAGTCAGTGTTTTCCCCTGTATGTAAAATTTTTGCAGGTTGGAGAGTGCTTATAAAAATGATCAATTATCATTCAGTTTTAAAGAAATCTAAGAATTTTATTCACTTAGAATGGTGATGCTGATATGGATGGCAATTACCGGGTGCAGATTTTGTGAGCCAAGTAGCACCACCCGCTACCACACGGCATTGTGACAACCCTGGTCATGGGTAATACCTGTTCTTTTCAGAGGATGGTAGAATATTCATGTTCAGACTGAGCAATCCTTGGGGACATGTGGTAGTGTCTTTGTGGATTACAACTCCCTTTGGGTAACCTTTGGTTTCACCCATCCATCTGCTCTTCACCAAAAGGAGGTGGGACACCTAGAGAGTGTAGAAAATACATAGACACGTTAGACATAAATGAATATAGTACAACTCAGTAGTAAAATTGCATTTTAACTTCCAAGTTAAATCTGCCTCACTTATTTCTACAGCATAGTGCATCATAGTTTCCTATGGACCAACAGGGATACAGCTGGTACAGTATTAATTATTATACATTGTCAGCTGCATCCATCATTTTGTCCATCAGCCAGCTCTCATTCTTTTTTTCTGTTCTCCGAAATCGGCTGCTACAGTATTCTTTGCTCAGGATCTGCAATGGAATATGTATTAGCTCTTGTAGTAGTTGTGTACGTTGCCCTGGCAGAAATATGTTTCTAGGAATGCAAAAACAAAAAATAAAAAACACACCAAAAAAAAAAAAGGATAAAAGTAAGAAAGGGCTTTCCATCCCCTTGCCAATAACTTTCTCTAAGTGAATGAAGAATGGTCCAAAGTAAATGAAGAATGGTCCATGTGGACTCCAAATTACCTCAGAAAAGTTTTGCATGGATGTAGTTAGTTAGTTAGATGGAGTTTTATGGCCCAGTTTCCAACCTATTGGTTCCAGTTCAGCCAGCCATGGCATTTTTTCCAGTTGTGGCTCACTGGCTTGTTTTCCCTACGCCAGTGCTTATGGGGAGCATCACACACAATGGCTGTAGGTTCCATTTTTAGAGTCTTTGGTATGACTCGACCTGGGAATAGAACCTGGTCCTTCCATACGAGGGGGGATGCTCTTACCGTTAGACCAAACACACTGTCTACCTGGATGTAGTTATCATCTCTTTATTACTTGAAAGAGCCCCCATGCCACAGCAACTCTCTGCCAGTTCACCTCTCTCAAACAGAAATGAAAACAAAAAAGTTTTTGTTGTAAAATTTCCTACCCGTGGCCTGTGTGTACCTACATATATATCTACCTCACTGTTGTTTGGAAACTGACATGAAACCTGATCCAGACAAAACTTTGAGAAGGTACTATATTTTCTAATAGTACAATTCATTTTGTTACCCATTACTCCACAACTACATTGTTCTCTGTCCAATACTGTGCATGTATTACAGTATTCCTTTGCTCTGCTTCATTCAAACCTTAAGTTCAACTGGGGATTCAACTGGCTTGCTAAACCAGCCCTGTAAACTATTTCAAGCTGACTTTAACTGGTGCTTAAAATGTCAAATAATTTTCCTTTTAGAAGTGATTGGTTTTCAATGGTAATAGTGGCCTACTGCTTTAAAAAAGAGGGCACTATTGCTGTTCATACAACAGTTACCACAGGATTCAACATTCTCAGAAGAGGATGCTTCTTCTCATCTGAGCTGTTCATTTTGGTGTAACTGAACAACAAGGACCTTGTTCTGGGCTTTGTTTATGTCAATATCATTTATGTAAGTGGCAAGTTTGGGGATATTTTTCAGTATTATGACAAAATGTTTTCAAATTGCCATATTTGATGTATAGCCAGTAGGCCCATAACAAGAAAATTTGTTCTCTGAAAACAATTTGTGATGGCTTGTCTTTGTTATAGAATATGACTCTGACTCTCAGGGATAAAAGCAGCATAAGTTTTACTATGGATAAGGGTTAAAGGTCAGGAGCAGTCATCCCAAATTGAAGTAGTGTAAGAAGACTGTCCAGTTTCATGATTGGCTGTTGGGAGTCAGGTGACATTGTTTTTTCTCTTCAAACGTGAAATTTACTAGAAATAACTGCTTGCTTTACGTTGAATATGCAATAGTTAAATCATAAAATGTAATGAAGGATACTTTGAAGAGAAATAAGACAAAAATTGTGCTATTTAGCTTTTTCTTCAAAATAAGTTTGGGGGACTGCTCTTTACCTTTAAAGTCAAAAAGCATGGGTCAAAAAAACCTTATTTCACAGTAGGAGAATTTTAGAACTCTCATTAGAACCTATTGCTCATTACAAATGTTTGACTGCTACAATCCGTCCAGCAATGACTCTTAATTTCACTGGCTTTATACAATTTGTGAGCAAAACACTCAGATGCTACCTAATAAATACAGTAGTGGAGACTGATAGTGGCCAACTGGACGGAAAATTTAGAAATGAAATGATAAATTAAAAGAGCCAGTGGTGATATAACAGATAATAAAAAATGTGTAAAATGTTAATTACCAAATTAAGATTTTGACTCATACATACTTTGATAGGACTAATTCTTCAAATCATACACTTCTAGGGTAGACCTGTTCTCAAACAAGGTATTAGAAGGGGCAAAACTGCCCAGTAGGGTAGTGTTTTTGACCAAGGATGGGATATTTTTAGACTGACCAAACGTCATCTGCAGAAATGTATTAAGTTAATGGCAACTTGCAAAGTCGCATTACAGTACGAGAAACAGCCCTTACTCAAATTGCCTACAGCTAACTGTCTTTTATCCCAACCTTTGGGCATTAAGTCGTGTTTTACTTGATGGAAGCACCCACAATTTGGGGTTGGATTGGCTATGTAGCTGTAAGTACAATCATCAAGTAGAAACCCGACATGCCACCTAAAAGTCAGGTTTTAGACTGTTATTGGTTGATGATGGAAATAATAATACCTGTTATTGGTAGTTGGATTGAGGAAGGGCTTTTTCATGTAATGCTTTCTTAGGAGGAAAAACTTAAGTGGGACTACAGTATTCTAGTCCCCACCCCTAGCTATGGGCCTTATCCGTGGACAAAAGTCACAGCTTGCCAAAAGAGCTTAGTACCTAGTACCCTTCTAAGCCTGCTAGGCTGCTATAGTCTGCAAGTTCTGAAGGAACGTGAAAGGTGTGAGAATTCTTTCAGTGACGGATTCCATGCATTTCTTCATTGAACTTTGCATTTTCTATGCTGTCATAGCCAAAACCTTTTAATTTCAGCTGTAACAACATGGAAAATTATTGATGTAGTCTGACATCAATGTACCTGTGACATTATCATGTGCAGTGGCATTTACAGTACATTACAAGGGTACAAACCACACATCCACACACTAAACAGTTAGAATGGCAATGTTGGTTTTTTAAAGATTAAATAAGTACTTTTTGAAATTATACTGAAGAAGGAAAACAAAAAGAGGCACACAATTGGACACTTAATTTTAGCACAAATAAAAATCATTGTGAATTCTTAAACAGAAGTTAACCCTTTACCGTTGTTTGGGTCCTTTTGGACCCATGTGGAGAGTGCGGCTGTCACCCATCTTTACTGTTTCATGCGGAGCTCGAAACTGCGAGTAGCTACCCGAAAATTTGGCCACAATAACGAGAAAGACAATAGTTTAAGGTCATGGGGTCAATAACCTATGGAAGCTGATGCGGGGCATGCTACGTCCTCTTTTCCACCTACTCCTGGGAAGTGCAAATATGCCCCGATTGGAGCACAACGGTACAGGGTTAATTGGAGTTTATTGCTGAATAAAATCTCTTGTCATCGACATAGGCTGAATTCACTGGAGCAATGTTACGGTAATTGGCTTTGAGAAAAGTTCTGTGAACTAGTATTAGCAAGCATGTGTGTTATAACAAGACAGGACAGCTAATGTGTTGTTGTTCTATGAATCTTACTACAAACTTGATACAAGAAAATACATACAGAATTTATTTGTGCTATTTGGGGAGCGCCCTCAGCCTAATCTAGCATGATTTGTGTAGTCTGAGTACTAGCTGTATCTAAATTAAAATTGCCGAAAACTTTTATCGTAGAAACACTTTGTGTCAAAATGTAATCTTTGTACTGGGTTATGTTTACATAGTTAAGGTCAATAGTGTCAGCAAATCAAAATGTGAGAGCAAAAACAAAAGCATACTTGGTAAATATTGCATTGCAGTTAAAGGGAAAATGCAGTCATCCCAATTTTAATTGTAGTTATCTGCATTCATGATTGACTCTTGGAAATCATGTCACAATATTTTTCTCACCACATAGGTTCACGAGGCGGGTTTCCAGGGAGGGCACTCGCCCTCCCAATTCAGGCAAAAACAATTGGTCCATTCAGGCAAAACATGATAAATGGTGTCATTATTTGGACAAAAATTGCTCTTGCCCCCCAAAAAAATTACCCCCATACGCCTGTGTCACCACAGGATGAAATTCAAGAGAGTGTCTCATAGGTGTTTACCAGTGTGCAACATTTTGTCACTGACATCTCATGCAAGATGCTTTGACACAAAATGAGAAGAAACCTAAGGTTTGGTTAGGTTACATTAGGTTAAATGGAGTTTTATGACCCAGTTTTCAACCAGTTGGTTGGAAATCCAAGGGATTTGACTGCTGCCACTAGTCTTGCCTTTTAATTCTTCCAATTAAAAATCACCATCTTTTAAAATAAATCATAATATTCATGAAGTAAAATGCAACTATGCCAGAGTACTTGCAATTTTTTAAACAAGGTCTGTGATGCATATTATGTTTTTAGTGCTATTTTCAGGAAACCTCAAATCACATCTGTTGATGTTGTCACAACAACAGAGTTGTAAATTCTTGATGTGTGACCATTTAAAAAAAGTTTACAATATTACTCTGTGAAGAAGTATACAAGATCACCTAGAGAGCTTGTGATAAACCAAGCTCTTACCTTCTTATATGGATAGTGATAGATTTCAAGATAAATTTTATCACCGGTAAAGTGGTTGTGGTATAAATACAGGTTAGCAGCTGGCAGAGTATTCTCCAACCGAACTTCAGGACGATGCCCGAAAGTAAAACTTTAGGGAGCATTCATAGAACCCAAATTCCTGTTGCGCATTCTTCTTTCTTTTTAAAGACTGCGTTGCTGCTTAACTTTATGCTACTTCAATCATGAAAACGTGCCTACTGTGTCGAAAAACACTGTCACTATGGCCTTTTTAGATTTACAATTTTAAATATTAAAATGCTCATCATAAAGGAGAAACAGGAAGTAGAGTTTTGTGGATTTCTTTCCACTCTTTTATTGTGTTCCATTACCTGCATCTGTATTCAATTCCAAGAATCATTTATCATAAATGTGTGATTATTTTATAAGTTCCTCTGTAAGAAGAGTGGAAAGTCAGCAAGCTTATCAATTCTTAAACAAAGGGCAAAGCATTGAACCCAAACTTGTTTTTAAATAATAGCCAGATCCCACAGATTTGTCCTTATTTCATTTCCAAGTTTCTATCACAACTTTTCAGGACTAAAATATTGGTTATTCAAGGTAAAGAAATAAATAACTCTCCTGAATTTTATTATTTGGTGAGAAAGTGTTGTCACGTGACTCTCAAGGAGGGCCAATCGTATGAAAAGTGGCAGGCTAATATACTAGTCCAATGAATTTTGATGTGTGCAAGTGGGATTGCACATCCATCACTCTCCTCAAATCACTTTTACCTGTACATCTAAGAAACTCATCGATAGTTTGAAGACACTAGTGTAGGTCGAGGTGTAAATTAATTTTTTATGTAAATATACCCTCAAATAAATGCCCCCCTTTTCAAAAATGTAACACTCCCGAGAGCTTTTATTAGGGAATATGCCGAATGTGAATTTCATGTTGAGTTTCAAATGATGAAACTTTCTTTCTTACTTTTTGTTACAGTACATCCTCCTTCTCTGTCTGATTACCTCATAGCTTCAGGAAGGAAATGAAGCTGACTGCACACCCACTTGATATAGTCAGGTTTTATACTGTATTTGATTTATGGATTGACAGCTAGTAACAGATATAAATTAAAAAACACAAAAAGTTATGTAATATTTGAGGTAAGCTACAGTAACAGGCCAGTCAAGCATGTGTAAATTGCTTTTCACACAATGTGAACATAATGAAGCATAGCTCATTAGAAGGCATGCACTGATCATGTAACAAACTTAGATACCAATTACACCCCACACCACCTTTGATCTACTGGGGTGTCTATGCTACCCTCTCAAAAAGCAGTGTGTCGTGTGTTACGACATGATAAAAAGCAGTAAGCAAAAAAAATAAAATGTCCCATGGTAAAAACAGCCATCTGTGCAGACTTAGGATGTTGGGACATAGAATTTCTTATATGATTGGATGGATTTTCAATTTTTGATACTGAGAGCGTTCTGATTCACATAAGAACCTTGTATACTCTCTCTGATGCAACTAATTGTGATTCTGTCTGCATGAGGATGGGGTTTATAGAAAGTCATGGGAAGGACTAGATCAGGCTTCCTCAAATAGCAGCGCACGTGCTGCTTGTGGCACAAGAGGTAGTTTGGAATTATTCTGGCTCAAAAATAGGTACCGTAAGTAGATCTAGTACTTCCCACAGACTGACTTAACACACAGACAAGGAACATCTTTTTTGTTCTCACAAGAAAGTAAAATCACTGTCATTATTTACATTCATTAGAGCCACAGTGCTATATGTTGATTCACTATTACCGGTGAATCGACAAAAATTGTTAAGTTTGTGAAAAATTCAGGCCGGAACAAACTTTGCACCATTTTGCATGTAAGTCCCTTTTGAAACACAAAAATTTTCCAAAGGGGAGGGGACATCCCCTCCCCTTATACCCCTCCCCCATGCAGGACAGGGACCACTGGCTCATTATATCAGTAACATTTAACAATGTAGTGCTTAAGAAAATTTAATTGAAGTAGCCTGGACTATATGTTAAGTAGGTTGAAAGAATTGAAACTGCAGTCTGGGATGATGAACTACTGCCTTTAAGTTCAGTGCAACAGAATTGAACCAGAATAGTGCCCTCAATCATGTCCCACTACAGTAGTGTAGCTTCTTGTCATCTTCCTGCTGCTTTTTGTGAAGAAAATTAAGTGAAGCACAGGAAATGGTGACATCTCTTTTGAGAGACAAAAAGGCAATCATCCTGTGTGGGATCAGGGCACCTCTCATTTGTATTAATCTGCTAGATGTCGTATCCTGTGCACACGTACAGTGAGATTCAGAGAGAATAAGTTGATGGTATACTTGAAGTCTCATGATTTATTAATTACATTTGAAGATGCATAAACTTTATTACATCATGGGATGACATATGACATCCTGTGCAGGCAGTGATGTAGAGTATTGAACTGTGGAAGCATTCAATGAACTATGCTAGTGAAGGATTGAGACATATGTCAACTTGTTGAGGATGTTTAGGTCAAGTGGAGTTCAATCGTGGAGTCATTTGTGTAATTTCAAATTGTTGTCATTTTTGTTCATTAAAGGGTACCTCAAGTCAAAAATTTCAAAAATATTTGAGAAAATGAAAAATGAATTCTAACAGTAACTCCCATGCTCATATGACATTCCTGAGCTGAGATGTAAAATGTTGAAGTTTATTCACTTAAAACAAATTGGTCTACTGTGCAATAATTTGTGACCTTCTTGTTGTACAACTCACATAAAATGCTTTGTTTTCCTTTAAAATTAAAAATGTTTTTATGACCTTGAACACTTCCTGTTTGCTTGCGTAGCATGTTGCACAAGGAGGGCTTAATTAATTATATCACATAATAAGAGTGCTATCACAACTTGGTAAAAGGTGCAGTAAGGTTCGAAAAAACAAAGAAACACAAAGAATGTAATTTGAGTAGTACAAGAATGACATCACAAATTATTGCCCAATGTACCATTTTAATTTGAGTGAATAAACTTCAACATTTAATATTTCAGCTCAGGAATGTTCTATGAAGATGAAAGTTGGACTGTTAGAATTTATTTTTCATGGTCTTTTATATATATACTTTTGAATTTTTTGATTTTAGGTACATTTTAAGTAGCCCATTCATGGTCCACATCACTGAATGAATATCAGAGTATTTTTCTAACAACAACAAAAAAATTTTTTACAACCCAAATATCAGTGCACAAGTATCAGAGCATTCTTCTAACTACAGTACAATGCCATCTTTCACAACTCCAAATCTAATTTCAGTCCTCAGCAACCTCCTATCAATCTATGTATGGCATTTATACCTACATTTACAGTATTGCTGGTAGGGTAGCCACAGTGTTATTAGTTTGCTAGATGGTATTAAGTAAAGGTGTAAAGGGAATAATAAGAGCTAGTAGGTATTTTCCCTCATAGAGTCCCAAACCAGGGAGTTTGGGAGAACATTTTATAAAAATATATGAGTAAACCATGTCTTTCCAAGGTTTCATTAACATTTGAATTATTAAGTTGATAGTGTGATTGGATGTTGATGTAAATTTTGGTGAATGTGTTTCTGGATAAACATCATGGTCCAGATGTGCATGATTTAGTCTGGCAGCTGTTTTGTTGGTCAATCAGAAATTTAAGCAAATTACAGAGTATTTAGATAAGATAAGATAAAGATAATGTAAATTTATTCGACCACGATCAGGTGGAAATTTGTCGTCCTGCAGCAAAACAAATATAAAAAATTAAAACGCTACAAAAAACAGATACATACAAAAAAACACAATTATACAATCACAAGGTCAAAACAGAATAAAACGTTGAAAATATACCGTAAAAAGTATAAAACCACCAACACTTACCGAACAACTTTCGAGTTAAAAAGGGAAATAGAGTTAGGTATAAAGGAAAATCAGAACCTGTTATTTTAAGAACTGGGCATACGAAGCCTGTTGCCTGAGCGAAGGAGAACATAATTTGGGAAGAGAGGATGAGTAGTATCTTTTAATATTTTGGCTGTTTTCTGTTGTACCATATTACTATAAAGTTCATAGACGGTTTTAAAACATATTTCATGGCCAATAACACGGCTTGCAGCCTTAATGATCTTTTCCAATTTTCCTGAAGATTCTTTACTGAGCAGTCCATAGATACCAATGATGCTGAAAGTTTATATAACATCACTGTTCTTAACCACTTCTTCACATATCTTTAATTTTCAGAGAATCTTTCACAAAGCATGAGGAAAAGATGATAACATATTGGAAGGGAGCCCTCATAGAATAGCTCCCTCAACTTTTAAGTTGCTGGTCAGGTAGTTCTCACTACAATTTAGTAGGGTACTCTTTATGAAATTTATTAGGAGTAACCCCTGCTTGATTCACCTGGAAAATTTGGTATACAATAGCAGTCTTGAATTATCAAGACAATGACAATGGTAAATGGTAAAACCCCAGATTATCTTGCAGAACTGCTGAACTGCTCAAACCATACTCTCCGTGTCGCAATTTAAGGTCCACAGATAAAAATCTTCTATCCATCCCTAGATCATTCACAACTGCTGGAGATAAGGCCTTTTCTGTAGTTGCTCCTAAACTATGGAACTCTCTTCCACTGAACATTTGCTGTTGTACTTCTTTAAATACCTTCAAGAATACTCTTAAAACCTTCTTATTCTCTATTGCCTATAATTAATCTTAACTTGTAAATTTGTTATTATTTCATGTTCATTGTGATGATCTTGTATATGCCATTAGCGCCTCGGATTATTTTCATAGATAGATGGCACTTTATAAATGCATTATTATTATTATTATTATCATGAAAGATACTTGGAGGAAGAAAAAAGTTAAAGGGAAATAGTGCATTTGTTTTACAAGGAAATTTCGTCCTTTTAAAACCAATATTTATTGGCAAAGAGTGATAAATAATAACAAATAAGGCAGTATGGTAGCCTTCTTTTTAAGAAATAAGTTTCCCTCATATAAGAAATTCAGTTTTTTGTTGCTCAAGAATAATTTGTAATGTTCACCCAAACTTTCATCATTTCAAAAGGTATGCAACTTCCATAACTCTCCTTGTGCATAGTATTTTGAGGAGATGAAGCTATTACTGTTGTTTATTGTTGAGACGGAGTGATTTGAATATGACTAGAGCGATTTACTTTTAATCCTATGTTCGAGCATTTGAAATGCAACATTTCCCTTTAAGCTGTTTTTTCAAAATGAGTTGGGGGGGGGGGGAGATGGGAGGGAATTCTTTTGCCCTTTAGCACTTGTCCTAGAAAGCATGACTTTGATTCTGAATGTTGTATTGTATCAAAGCACGAGCCTAATGTGTCTTTCAATAACTTCTGCTTGGTGTTATTAGCACCAACGTACCCCTTTCCTTTAAAATTTGAACATTTTGACACCATTGTAGAAGATTTTCATTTCTAGTTCATTTCAGGTTTTGATGGTTTTCCACAATTTCATTCATAAATTTGAACTGATGCTTTCACTTTTCAAAGAAATTCTGCAGATAAAGTATATATTGATCACTGGTGTCGTCATGAGTTGTGCAGGGAATGAAACAATAATTTTTCTGAATTTGATACAAAAATCCATTATTTTGAAGTACAAAGACATTGCTTTGTCCTTCACAATGGTAATTGGAGAAAAACTAGGCTTTCAAAAATTTGTCTATACATTCATTATGGATTTTTATCGGGGTTGATTGGATCGAAGGAAATTTTTACATGTGAAAGGAAGCTGTAAATTACCAGCTCTGAAAGTTACAGATTCAAACAGACGTTGACACCATGTTGGATGTGACCGTTTTACGTAATGGTTAGGCCAGTCATGGTTGATCATATGAAACAACTTACTTCCACTCGAATTGAGAACAAGAGTCACAAAAGTGCTGTGAACTTCAAGCAAGGTTGTAAGAGTCACCGCAGGTGCTTATACATTGTCAAAATTTATCAGAGTGAAATCGCTTTGAAGATGGGACGTACAGTAAGAGTTTAAGATATTAAGGTTTAACTTTCAAGTGCAGTGTAGACTTAAAAAGAAGGAAAGCATCTCAATTATCTAAATGCTTCTACTTCAAAGAACAGCTCTTGGACATGTTGTTTCCAGCGAAGGAAATTTTTAATGGAAATCATTCATTTGTGAAATTTGCACGTTTTCATTTGAGAATTGGAAAGAATTGTTTGTTGCATGAGTTCAGTTTGAGGTAGTTTCTTATTAACATAATGACAAGTTGTGATTGTTGCAATATGCGAAAGAAGGTCAGGACATTTTGGCATTTTTTTCCCCTTTTTTGTCAGTTTGGTCATAATTAAGTCATGTAAGGAAAATTTTGGATTGTTTAAGTTTTGCAGCACACTAAAATAAACTTTCATAGCATAATGCGTGCTTCACATTGAAAATGAGAAATACAATATGCTCTCTGTCCAGCATTGTTCCATGAAGACACTTAGGAAAGAAAATTGCAAGTATGTTCACGTACATACATACATGCTAAAAATAAGACTGGGTGAAAAAGTAAAGTAAAACTGAAATTACAAAGCCCAAAGAATTCTGGTAAAGTTCTTCTGTAACATGGAATTGACTGTGCAACATTTAATTTACTATAACTGCTTGGCTTGGTATGCTCACCAGGACATGGCTTTGAAGGGGTTGGGGGTGGGGGGAAACAGTCACACCAGACTTTTTTTGAAACAACAGCTACATGATTTAAATATCACAATTTTTCTCTCTATTTCTCTTATAAGTATCTTCCATGTTATTTCAAGAATTAAATGTAGCAGATCCAAGGTAAATTAAACAACCAGTTATGTCAAGAAAATTTCACACTTAATGAAGAAAAGCTAATTGTCATGTGATTCTCAAGATGAAATACTGTAGGTTTATAAAGTCTATTACTCTAATGTAAGTTGCGTTGACTGCATTTTCCCTTGAAGCAGTGAACTAGGTTTGTGTTGCATAAAGAGGAAATTTGTGAGTTTTAATAGCAAGGCTACATGTAACCTAGTTTGAAGAATCCAAACCGTGTGATGCTCAGATTTGTCCTTAAGAGTATAGTGTACTATCTTTTGTACATGAAGTAGTCCAGTACCTACAAAAATTTGCATTCTGTGCACCCCTAGATGAACTGGATCAAATTGCTGCTTCCATCCGCTTTAAGAAAAAGTACAAGGCGCATGTGAGCTGCAGGTATACAGGAGGAATACTGAAGCACATTAACCTCACAGACAGATTTGAGCATGATATCAATCCCCATGACGTCTATGAAACATAAAAAAATGGACAAAATCTTGAGTACTTACTCCTAAGGAAAAAAAAAAAGTTTGCAAAGATCAAAGTTTGCATGACAGTAGATTTTACCCATCATTGAAATGGCACTTAGGACAATGAACTCTCATATTTTTCTCTCGACTTTTTATTTTTGTTTTTCTTATGTTTGCAGAGTGTCATGTGCCTTGCCACTTCTTTTCCTTCCTCTGCACACAGTGCAGCTGTCTCGTTCTGTGTGTGATGTTTTCTTTTCCTGGTTGTAAGTTATGTCAGAGGCTACGCTCCAATTGCTTTTTTTTTTTTGTTTTTGTTTTTCTTTTGGTTTGAGAGCTTTACATAGCCTATAATTTTTTGTATACCTGGAGAGGAGGTTTCAGTTTTGTTTCCCATTGTTGGAATCTTAATTCCAAAACCCAGCTGAGGTAAATGGCCCTGACCAAGGTCGTACAGCTTTCTAAAATATTTGCCTGTAAGAGGTGCCATATGTTCATAAGCTTATCCAGAAACTTCACCAAGTGAAGCTCACTTAATCTTCCTTCATCTGGTTTTAAAGCATCGCCAATCTGCCAGCTCTTAATTCAGTTACCAACTTCCGAAACTTAATTTCCTCCTCAGAAACTTAATTTACAGCAGTGCAAGATTTATATTTATTGAACACATCATTGATATTGTTTCTGCTGGAAATTTTTTCTTCTTTTGACAAATCGTTGGTAGCGAGATCTGCAAGATTCTTGGGATTTACATTGAGAGGGCAATATTAGGACTTCTGTGCACTTCAATATTTGAGTAATCATCCCATTTTAAGACAAAATTGGGTGCAGATATTTGTTCCAAGATATTGCAATGCTTAATTTGGACATTTTTTGAAACATTTGTTGATGTTGGATGTTTAACTTTTCTTCAGACATCTGGATATCAATAAATTATTGATGTTGTTCATTTGGCATGTCTTTAGAAATGACACAGTGCAGTGCCCCCTCCCCTTCTCCTTCACCACTCCAATTATTAGCCATTTCAAGATATTAAAAACAGCAATGGAAGCATGTAGCTGATAAGAATTTCATTAAAGAGAGTACTCCAAGGAATAAATAAGTTAGATGAGGTTCTACAGCTCAGTTTCTAGCTAATTGACAGACTGTAGCATCAAGTGGTCACATCATCTAACTTGCAGTGGGGGGTCTGGAAGGGCCCTGAGTTTTACTCCTTGTGGGTCATACCAATAAGACTTTAAAAATGGCACCTACTGCCATTGTGCTTGGTGCTCAGCATATAAGCAATGGAGTAGGGAAAACAAGCCAGTGAGCCACAACTGGAATAAAGGCCTCGGCTGGCCTGACTATTAAACCAGTTGGTTCAATATAGACAGAGCAGTATAAGGCCTACCCCATCTACTGACTGACTGACTCAATTACCAACTGGTTTAAATTAGGTCAGCCACGGACCATTTTCCAGTTGTGGCTCATTGACTTGTCTTCTCTACTCCATTGCATATGCCGAGCACCAGGTACAGTGGCAGTATAGCTGGTTCCACTATTAAGGTCTTCAGTATGACCCGGCCAAGACTTGAACTCCAGGTCTTCTGGCTGCTTGTCAGATGCTCTAATCATACTTGACCATGCATGCAGTTGACTGGAATAAAAAGTGAACATAGATTTTCTTCTTTTTCAATGATTACAATTTTGATCTTTTGCATAGGATATGATATCACAGGACAGAGAGGGGGTGGGCCCTATAATGGAGGCAAGTGCACATCATGGCATTAACAGCAATGAATACAGATGTCTGATTAGTCTGCTACGTGTGTATGTAAATTTAATTCCCTTTTTTTTTTTTATGTGCTTCATTGATCTGCCTTTGAAATGATGATCATGATGTCAGTGTAGCTATAGGTCTATAATGTGACATTGAAATATTGGATATTTTATCACTTTCTAAACATATTTTTACAAGCTTGCAAAAATGTTCAGTGATAACTGTCACATATTCTTCAACCCCAAAGGTGTTTTTATCCAAGGTGCTGTGTATATCCATTTTTCATACCTGAAATGACCTTTATCTGCTAACATTTTTCACAGCAGTGCATCATACTGTAGATATACATAAAAATATAACGAAAATGTATTGATTTAATAGTTTCGTAACTCTGGATCCAAGCTATCCACCATCAAGTTTTTACATTTTATTCCAAGCTTTTACTTTTTTGTTGCACATTTATGGTTGCCCAGCACCATAAAGTAACACCTTCAAAGATTTGAATTGTAAATTATTGTTGTAATTTTTAAACTAGCTCTTGAGATGATGTCGGATGACTGAGTATTTTCTCTTAGCCTTATTAAAATTGTGCTCTTTAAATAAGAAAAAAAATCACAAGTGTAGAAATGCACCTCCATAATGCATTCCATCCTTTTGATAGACAATTCAATATTCCTTTAAATGAAAGTTTTATGCTATCTTGTTTAAACCGATGCAAAAAGATGAATTAAGAAAAATTTGCCCCTAAAGTTATTAAAGGACAAGAGAAGTCACTTCAGCTTAGTGTTGAGTATAGACTGTCCTGTTTCATGATTAGCTGTTTAGAGTCACGTGACAACATTGTTTCCCTTCAAATATGAAATTTACTGCTTGGTTTTACCGTAAATGTGCAACATTGAAGTCTAAAAATATGATGAAAGATACTTTGAAGAGAAATAAGAAGAAAATGTGATTAATATTTGTTGCCTCAAAATATGTTTTGGGGGAATGCTCTTGACCTTTAAAAACTGCATCCTCAAAGCCTCAAAAATTATGAAAAAAAGTTTCACTAGATAAACATAAAAGCTAGTCATCAAACATTTTGACATGTTTTACATCCTGTCTTATCTTTACATTTCAGTATAACTCTGCATGCTGCCTTCCCAGTACATTATGCACTCAAGGTTCAATGACATGACCTACATTTTTCTGAGCTTGTCACCAACATGTCTGTATATCCTAGTGTCTGTCATCTTCAGTTTAAAAAAAAAAACTCTTTCCTCTTCCATGAACTGCCCTAATTACTGATTCAGTTTTCAGGGCTTCCTTCACAAGTCTCATGACAAATTAATGATTCTTGACTTTTTAACTTTGTAATTTCCACTCGGTAGGCTTCTACATACCCGTAGTGATATTTGTGCATTAATTGAGTCCATGCATTATTACAGCCAGCTTGCTTTTTGTCGTTGATGTATTCATGCACACTCAGCCAGTCTACTCAGTTTCTAGCAAAGAAACATTTTAAGCCATTCAGGCATAATTTTCCCCCCTTTCTTGAGTTGAGCCAAAGCCCATGGTGGTGTTTTACCACTCCCATGATAATAAAATGATTTGGTGAAACACTCTGAAAATGCAATTTGAGTTCTCATTTCTTTCCCCTGCGACCCCAGCGTATATGTACTTGGCCCTTTTCTCATATGGTGCTTTTGACTTATATATTCTTCCACTAGGCAGATGGGATGTACAGTGTACCTGCTCATATTTTTAGATGGAATAACCAAATATTAATATGTTAAACAGCCCTTTGTGCAAATCAAAATCCCACCATCTCACAATTCAAATTCATGTTTTATTGTATAAACTTCCTAATTGCTACAAAAAAAACCAAATTTTGTCATGGAAGTAATCAGATTAGCAGCAGGTATAGGCCTACATACATGGAGCGTTGCATATAGAAATGTTTACAGTGCTGGGAACATTTTGATGCACCTTGCCAGTGGATTGATAGTGACACTGCTCCATATGCAAGAATAAACATTAGTTCATCATCTGGCAGCAGTATGATTCATATTCCTATATATTTTACGAAAATTGGCAGTACTTGTATAGCTGTCAATGGCCTCATAATCCATTAATTAAATCAGGCATGAAAGTCTCTCTTCCCCCAAGCAACACTCTGCCTAGTTTTTCCCTGAAAAAACATAGTTAACATATTTGCAGAGGGCAGCAGGCACCAGTGGAGGATGCAGTTAATAAATAGATGTATTTCCCAGGCTAAAAAGATGGGTTGTTGACATAAAAAATATGAGTTGTTTGGTTGTCTTTAGGAACAGATGCATTTAGTATTACAAAACTTATTAGCGTGGATCTGTCAAGTGAACCCTCTCGTTCTTCTATTCCCCAATTCCCTCCCAGAAGGACTGGTTGGAAGACAGGAAGTGACCTATAGAACGATTTGGCAGATTCGTGATGTAAATTTCAATATTTCCAAAGTACCATAAGTACGTCTTTTAAATATGTTCATTCTTTTTTTTTTTCCGGTGACAAGGTTTTGTTCTTTTAGCCGCGAGTTAGTGCTGAAGATCTCACTAACAATTTACCCCTCTAAGGTAAAACTGCAAAAGAATTTCTCAATGTCTATCCTGGTATTGGTGATAAAAAAAATGTATGACGCAAAAGTAGGGTGATGTTTGTGAACCACGGAAAAAAAAGGACCTTTTACTGAGAATTTTTTCCTGTAAGGACCTGGAGATAGTCTCACTCATTGTGAATTTCAGAAGATTGTTCAGTGAATTGTTACCAATTTTGAACAAAGTTTGAAGAGCACTAAGTCACATTGAAGGTACGCATGTAACACGTGCTTATTTGATAAAAAGAAGTGTTAAAAATAAGAGCAGTTTCTGAGAAAATCCATCAAATGCTGATCATTTTGGAAGACATGCTGTTTAAGCATGAATATCATGAATGAATAAACATGAATTACAGCCAGATGGAAATTTGTGATGTTAGGAGAATAAAAGTTTTATGTCATTCTTTGTTTGTTATATGTTGATGTATAAGTCTGTCAGAAATTAAGATAAAAAGAGTGATAAATAATGATCCACAGCAATAAGTCCATACAATGACAATTTGAAGAAAAGGCTCCTCTTCATATGACTTCATAATTTGTGTATGTAGTTTCTGACATTTCCGAAGAGGAATAACATATTAGAGAAAGCCTTCATAAAAAATTGAATTTGAAGCAAAGAGCTGAGGAGTTGCACTATTCTCCTGCATGGGAAATGTCCACATTATACCCATCAACTTACCAATGGGTAGCATGGCCCAGCACTCACAATTTTCTACTGAATTACTCACCCCATGTAGAGCAGCTATTTGCAACCACGTCTTAGGAATTTGACTCCTGAACGGGTCATGCTGTACCAAAAACTTTAAGAGTTGAACCTAGCTACTGCAGTTGTGCTTGTTGCTCCTCTGTATAGGCAAAGGACTGACTGCATGGTCAAGTGGTGAGAGCATCCCACTTGTAGTCAGGAGGTTGAGAGTTTTGAGTCCTGGCAGGGTCATACCAAAGACTTTAAAAATGGAATCTTCTGCCAGCAAGCTTGGTGCTCAGCAAAGCAATGGAGTAGGGAAAACAAGTCAGTGAGCCACAACTGGAAAAAATGCCATGGCCATCTCGACTTGAACGGATTCGTAGGAAACTGGGCCGTAAAGCTCCATCTAATCTACAGTCAATTTTTGCTTGAAAGATTTCATTCACTCAACCAATCTAAAATATTTTGGAGAATTGCAATTGTTTGGGAAGAGAGGATCAGGCCTTTAGGCACTGTAGCAACTAACAAATCTGACTTCCAACAGGGTATAAATAATACAAAAAATATGATATCTCAGCCATCTGCTCGCTGATTCTCATAATAATTTACTTCATTATTTTATGATGCACTTTGTTGTGCTATATTTTTGAACACAAATTATTTTGCTAATTTTTTCCATTTGGACTAGCTATTTGAAGAGGCACAGATTTAATAACTTCACTAACATTTCACAATTCTGTTAGAAAAATATTGTCACAAGATTATGAATAGCCATTCATGAAATAGGGTACACTTCTATACAAATTCAGAGTGGGATGACTGCATTTCCCCTTTAAAATTAAGTAGTCACCCCAACTTGAATTAATATATTCCACTGTCCTTTTTCATGATTGGCTGAAAGTTATGTGACAACATTTTTTTCTTCTCAAATGTGAAGTTTAATAAAAAAAAGTTGGTTAACAATGCATATGCAATATTGAAGTCATAAAATATTTGGAAAGATTCTGTGAAGAGAAATCTGGGGCCCGTTCCACAAAGAGGTACGCACAATCTTAAGTTTGATTCCCCATACTTAAGTCAACAGTAAATCATAGTTTAAGATTGTGCGTAACTCTTTGTGGAACGGGCCCCTGATTCTGTGAAGAGAAATCAGGTGGAAATTGTGATATTAAACTATTTGTTACAAACTAAGTTAGGGAGAACTGCTCTTGATCTTTACATGTAGGCAGCTACCTCAAGTCAAAAAATTCAGAAATATTAAACATCATGAAAAATGAATTCTAACAGCCCAACTCCCAGCTTCATTGGAAGATCCCGCGCTGAGATATAAAATGTTGAAATTTATTCACTAAATTTAAAATGGTATATTGTGCAATAATTTGTGGTGTCATAGTTGCGCTGCTCAAATTACAATCTGCGTATTTCTTTGTTTTTTCTGAATGTTGCTGCACCTTGTTCCAAGGTGTGATATCGGAGATTATCCAATGGGGTAATGTAATTAATTAAGCTCTCTCTGTGACACATACTATGCAAGCAAACAGGAAGTGATGAAGGTCATTACAACATTTTTAAGTTATGCGAGTTGTGCAACAAGAAAATCAGAAATTATTGTGCAATGGACCATTTTGAATAAACTTCAATGTTCTACTCAGCTCAGAAATGGATATGAAGATGGGAGTTGGATGGCTAGAATTCATTTTTCAGGCTCTTAAATACATATTTTTGAATTTTTTGACTTTAACTACCAGTCACCTTTTTTTATCCCATTCCCATTTCAACCACCTCATCAAAGTTTCAAAGACATGCATTTCCCAAGTGATTCATCAGCCACACAAAATGAAAGGTATGGTTATAGCCTTTCCATGTAAAGAACAGTATGCACTTATTACTTCAAGTTGAGGAGTGCAATTCTGAAAGGTGATTTTGACACTTTTTCGAGTATTTAACTTTCACCTTCAAGAGAATATAAGACATCAGTCATAT
Source organism: Holothuria scabra (assembly GCA_037179385.1). Lineage (NCBI taxonomy): Eukaryota > Metazoa > Echinodermata > Holothuroidea > Aspidochirotida > Holothuriidae > Holothuria > Holothuria scabra. The sequence goes on from CM074187.1 coordinate 28,831,166, forward strand.
CAACATTACAATTGTCCTTGAGCTGAGGTTTGGTAAACTGAAGAAGAAATAGATACAGTTTTTGAATCCCATATTTGACTTGTTGGATTTGCATGATTAGTGTTGCATCTGCCAAAAAAGTGTAAAATAGGATTGGTTTAAGAAAAAAAAAATAAGTGTCATCAATTTTTCATGGAAACTGTGCCTATTTCTTTATTTAAAAAGGAAGAGATATATATGTCACTGGACTTTCATTCAAGCGAAAGTAGTGTACATTCAATGAGAAGCTGTGATTATATATTGGAAATGAAAATAAGGCAGTGAGCAACAACTTGAACCAATTGGTCGGAAACTGGGCCCTAAAGGGCCAAACCTCTCACCCAAACTACAATTTAGGTACCCGGGTACCGAAATTCTCAATTGGCTCAGCTGTTTGATTGACAGCTAATACAAACAATGCAGAGTGCCAAAGCTTATATTACACAGCATGAACAGTACTGAGAGTGTTTCGATTATATAAACTGAGCTTTTCTTTACTCACCCTGAAGCAGTAAACTGAGATTGTGTCTCGATGAGGATAATTTTCATACAATTGTGGGAGGGGCTTAAGTAAGAAGGTTAGGAGAATTGATACTGTTTGGGGTGAGAGAACTGGGCCTTCAAAACTTGATCTTACTACAGTAGGTATCTGGTGCTATGGCCAAGTGGATAAAGGCGGTGGCAATTGAAGCGATGAAGCTTAGCAACCGGGAGGTCTGGAGTTTGATTCCTGGCCCGGTCAAAGAAAGGTGGGTTTTTCATCCAAGAGCAATCTACGGTTTTCCCATCTGAACTGGCCTTTCAAAAAAAACCCAAACTTCATCCAAATCTTTGAATTGGTTGTCACCCAACATGAAGTTGTAATTCATAAGCCAATGGCTTTTCCCACATTTGTGGTTGCTTAGCATTGTAAAACAACTGCCCTTCAAGGCCTGATTATTGTTATTATATTAAGTAACTTTATATTACAAATGACTTTGAAAACTTTCAGCTGTCTAAAATGGAATATAATTCCAAAAGAGGATTAAACAGATGTGAAAAAGTGCTGTAAGATGTAGATTTTTAAGGAGCAACAGTCAATTAGCTCTCATTCTTTCATTGTCATTGTTTTATTATTAAAACCTGTGGTTCATCCTAATTCATTAATTTATGTCTATCTGTGATTTCTGCCCCAGGAACATCCTCTCAACTGCATTAGAAAAATATTGCATTTAAATGCATGTTTGAACAGTTTTCTGACAAAATGTTTTGAAAATATGTCTCTTTAAATTTCAGGGCACAGAAGGAACCAAAAGTAATTAACAATGCTTGTATCTATACTACCTTTAAAATAGGTTATTGATTACTCCATTGGTAAAGCATTTGTACATCATCACTCCAGCTCTTATAAATTCATGCAATAATGGGAGATGGGTTAGAAATAGAGGGTGCTCTTCCAAAATGTGTTCCTTAATTTGTGTGAAAAAATTGACAGATATTCAAAACCTTTCAGTAAAAGATATCTTTAGTGATGTGCTATTCACTAATAAATATGAACAGAAATAATTATAATTATAATAATTTAGATATCTGCAATGAACACTAGAAAATGTTTGAAAATAAGTTTTTTTGAATTTTCATGATAAATTTTAATAATATTAAACATGGAGATATGGCTACATGGTGGTACACCTAGATCATTGTGAGTGTGGTTCTTGTTCATGAAGGATGTAACTGATGTTCTATCATAGTTTTTACAAATATGTGTATGCAGCCCTTAGTGTATTCCTAGCATCACACAGGCTGTATTGAATGTCATTTTTGCTGAATCATTGTACTTATTTCTCCTTCCCAGTTATGGACCATGTAAAATAATTAAATAGTCTGCCAATATGTTTTCTTGAATGATGTCAAACATTTGGCACCCAAAGTGATATTGAAGTAGAAATAGTGCTCATGCTGTTAACCTTTTGTCATCATTTCTACGTTTTTGGATTATCTTCACAATTATCGGTAATGCACCGAAAAGCTGAGGAACTTGACGTTGAGATGACAACTGTCAGAATGTATCGACACACTGCCAGACTAATTTTGACAGGATAAAGCCAAACAAAATATGGACTGGGTTCAGTTTCCTTGCTATTGAAAAGTAGTTCCTCAATCTTACAAAGTATGATGTGAGAGAACATTCCTCCTGATCGATCAAAGCTTTCAACCTTTTATGTTGGAGACGGATAACATGTAGGTGGAAGTTTCAATGGATTAACAGACTGAAGAAATTTACAAAAGAGTCTCCTTTCAACTATTTTGTCAAAATAAATAAAAAAAGAAAGAGTGGGCCCAATGTCCTAGTTCTTGCCAAATCTTTTTCAGAGATAGATATGAAAGTAACATATCAACAGGACACTCAAAACAGGTGTTCGACAGCTTTTAGAATTAATTGAAAAGGAAAAGGGAAGAAAATGCAAAACTGAAAAGTTGAAATATATTTGACCATGTCAATTGAAAATAAATTTTGTTTTGGTTTTGGTTTTGGTTGATACATTTGGTTCTACATGGAGTGGTTGCACAATTTCCCTTGTTCCAATATAGTTAAGAGGTTGGCTGAAAATGTCTACACCCCAGGGCTGTAACAGAAGTGTGATTCAAAGATGGTACAATTTCAGCGATGGCCCAGTTGAAGTTCCTAATCAATATTTTGCAAGAACATGTGGATCTAGAGCCGGCCAGCTGATTTGGAAATTATTTTTTACTTAACTGTGATTTCTTTGAATGAAACATTGAAGTTTTGAAATATGATGCACCTACTGGTAGTTTTGTTTTAAGTATTTAGGACAATATTGAAAGATTTAAAGGGCAAGAGCACTACACCCAACTTGAAGTAGTGTAGAAGACATTACTGTTTCATGATTGGTTCTTGAGCATCATGTGACAAGATTTTTCTTCCTCAAATGTGAAATTTCCAAGGAGAAACTGCTTATAGTTTACATTGAATATGCAATATTGGAGTCCTAAAATACATTGAAAGATACTTTGAGGAGAAAAAAAAAAGAAAATTGTGAGATTAATCTGTTGCTTCAAAATAAGTTTGGGGGGACTGCTCTTGCCCTTTAAAGTCATTGTCCATTAATGTTTACCATTATTTACATAATCCCCACTTTCCTGCAGTAAGTACCTTTGCTGCACCTTTTGTTGTTTTATCCCCTTCCACAGTCATATCCCCCCCCCTCCCCTGTTACAGAGTAGGAGTCAAAAGTTGCTTAAAATGTGTTTTTCAATTAATTGCCAGAAAAGAGTTGAAGACAATTTGTATGATGGTTCAAGGAAACTGTGTAATCTTCTAAAGTTGAGGTTATTTTTATACCACAGATAATACCTTTAGCCGCCCTCTTACACTCACTGTTCCTCCTAATCTTTGTGCAAAAATTAAGACACAACCTTCAATTGATACGGAATATTAAACTTTACATAATGGTTAAATTTTGTGTCTCATTCAAAGTTTTGTCATCTTGCTTATGCTGTCTTCCCCTAATTTTATTTAAAGTAGTCTTTCCAAAACTTTTTTACTTTTTTCTTTTTTGATTTTCCTGCAATATCTCCCATGTGTTGTATGTTTAAGATCCTAAATCCCATTCCAATCTCTCTTGTAATATATAACACCTATGCCCAGAAAAGTTGCCATCTCCAATTTTTGTCAATGTTATGACATGAATATGATCAGTACCAGTGAAAACCCCCCAATATGTGTTCGTTCGTTGAAAAAGAATAGATTAGATTGCAAAGTTCAAGGTTATAAAATATACAGTACTTATTTACTTTACCTAATGAAAGAACACATTTTACATTATACTGCAGGGCTTTTGTTCTGCCTGACACTTTAAAGGTGTTGACTGTCTTCTCGTCACAGCCCTGAAAATTCATAATGCATTGATCACGGACTACTTCCTATCGTTAGCACAAAAAAAAAAACTAAAACTCGTTCACATATTATTCACTCATGAGTGGTGGACAAGTTTTTTGCCCCCTGATAAAAAAAACCAATTTGGCCTTCAAACGGTGACTGAAAATTTGTATACACGCTTGACTACCTTCAAATACCCTAAATAACGAGCATGCCAAAATTTAGTGTGCTGTGACTGCCAGTGTAGCACACCCGGAGCATTTTTCATATAAGCAGGTTTTAATTTGCTGTTTAAGTCAGTCGCATTAAAAAAGGATGTCTTGATTTTAGAAATAGGAAGAGCTTAAGCCTGCCAAATAGTGGTTTGCGTAACATCATGGTGTTGTGTGTTTGCGTAGTACTGCAGGAAGTTTCTGTATGATTGCCAGCTATTATCTACTATTCACTACTAACTGGTCTTCAATCAAGGATGGTTGTAGACTGGTACACAGAGTAATTCAGCTGATCACTCTACTGGATGTATCTTAAGCAGGCTCTCAGCCATATTAATATTAGTCTGTACGATAGTGATTACAAATTCAAGAGAGCGGTTACTTTGTTCTATCCTCCTGATGGCCAGCCCCAAAAAGAGGATTAAGAAAAGGAACAGGCTACATCAGTTTGATGGTAGGCACGATTTTTGGTTATTCTTCAACAATTTTTTTAAATCTCTCTGTTATTATTCTAAATTGAGAAAAAGGAGAAGGGTCTTCTTTTGCCACAGAAATGTCTTGGAGTTTTTTTTTTTAACATAAATGGGAAAACTTTGTGTATTTCTGTGCAACCAACGTTTGCTGTTTTTTTTGTTTCTTTCAGAGGTGATGTGGAGAACTGTGAACCAAGCACACCGGAAGTCATTCCCAACTTGCAACATCGGAAAGAGAAAGTTCAAAGAGGATCAAACACAGAAAGTAATGGTAGATACCAATCATGTGAGTTCAACAAAAATTTAACTTCTTTATAGCATTTTGAAATTTCTGTTTTGGTATAAAATCTCAGTGTGATTAAACAAATTTTTTTTAAGTATCCCTTCGCTCTGTAGTTGTGCATCACTGCCAGAAATGGTATAGAATTATGCCCATAATCATTGGAAATAGGCTTTGTGCTCCGGATGTTATTCCCTCAGGATGGCGTCTGACACATCAGCTCATAGCATTTCAGTACAAGACTCTCGGTAGGATTGTGTTACTATTGAATGAGTTACTAGCATGACTGAGAAAACTTAGGCTACTGTAAGGTGTAAGGTACGCCAGTTCATTTTGCAAAGTAATGCACACCAAGGCTGGCCACAGATAGAGAGATGAGCTTTTATCATTTTCGAGAAGAGAGTGTTTGGTGGAATCAGACTGCTATAAGTGTACATTGCTCCAGATACTTATTCAATTAAGTCACTCAAGTAATTTTAGACCCTTGTTTATACTTAGGGAAAGAAAAGCCAAAATTTGCCGAAGGTAAAGAGGCTGTTACATTTATGGCTTAATTTGACTCCTCAGGCTTTTGAATTGTTGCGAAGAAATCGATCCAGACAAGATTTCCACAAATTACGGTTATTGAAGGTCTCTGCCAAGTCCTAATTGATTTATAGGCCGTGGTGAAAAAAGGTTTCATAAATGACTGATCCTGTTCAGAGACAGTGTTGTGTAATTTGTCAACATGCTAGTGCTCATTGGGTTTTCCTAATAGTGTTTCTGAGATACATTGACAGATCTAACAATTCCTACCAGCTACATAAATATAAACTGAGGGCTTTAACCAGGCCATTTAAACTGGGTGCTGACCTGGTTCTTATTGTATTTTAACTCTGAACTGTTGAGAAGTTAAATAACTCAGATTGAGTCTTTACAAAGCTTTTATTGACAAGGGGCTAAAACCAAAACTGCCAAGTATCAGTAGTTTAGTATTGTGTCGTAGCTGGATTAGGATATGTCTGAGTGATATCATTGTAGACTCAGAGAAAGTGTTTGCTTTCTGTAATATTGCACAAATTGTCTTATGTTACGTAGATCGAAAAACATGCATTCAGTCTTACTGTACATTAACTTAACTAGCTTGTAAAATATACCATTCAGTACTGAAGCATGACCTGTTTATTCATCATTACATGTTTGTACCCTTCCAAATTATTTGCCAGTATGAAGCATGTTGTGAACAGCTCCACTGCTCATGGTGCTGGTATTGTTGCAGAAAACAGAAATATGTCAAAACAGGGGACTGGAAGCTTGTGAGCAAGAGTTACAATCATTTGAAAATGTAGAACTGAATCCAGAAGTCATGAATAAAATTAGAAATGACATTGATTAGCTTTACAAGCTACACAGTGGCTTGGTAAACAAGTTCTATTGTTTTCACATTAACTTTGTAGAGCTGTTAATGCTTAGGCTGTAAATTTTGTTTCCTACATATGTCAATATACTGTGTCTTAAACTGTCTACCATCTGCAGTTGACTCAGGATGTATGGTTTTTCTTTAAATTGGAATCTAAACTTGAATTAGCACCATTTACTTTGCCTTGGTGTATATTAGTTATATACTTGTTAAATTTGGTTAGAACCAGGGTTCCTGTGGCCTTAAAAGCCCATTTCTCTCACCCCAAACAGTGCCAATTCTCCTAACCTTCTTACTGAAGCCCCTCCCACAATTGTCTGAAATTCATCCTCATCCAGACACAATCTCAGTTTATTGATTCAGGGTGAGTAAAAAAAAACTCAATTTATATTATCAAAACACTCTCAGTTCCGTTCATGCTGTGTAATATAAGTTCTGGCACTCTGCATAGTTTGAATTAGCTGTCAGTCAAAGAGCTGAGCCAATTGAGAATTTCGGTGCCACAGGTCCAAAATTGTAGTTTGGGTTGAGATATTTGGCCCTTTATGTTAAAAGGTCATTAAATTTTATTTGATTTTCCATGCCTGGAAAAATAACACTGACAGAATTAGTCATGAAAAGACATGACATTTACTGTAGTTTCGATCAGTCTCCTAATTTTTTTTACATGGAATATATTGACTCATTAATATTTGTTACTACCCTTATGCACCACCAAAGTTTTTTCCACTCTATAGTAAAATTTGCTCATCAAATAGTCATTTTAATTTCATGATATAGCCATGGAAAAATCAAAACTTTATTTTTCTCAGTGCAGAAACCCTAGTTAGGCCTCTTTAATTAAATCATAGATCTAATTTAGATTTGCAATTTAAATGTAACTGGCAAGTATTTCATTCAAACTTTGTACACTATCTTGGGTCTACCTTTTCAGTGTTTGCTCAAATTATGTGTTGGAAATTTCCCCTTCAAAATTTCTTTGTGCATAGGCTCAGCAGGGCTCGTTTTTTGTGGTTGTCGGATTGTCTGGCACAACTAAAATTCCATATAGACAACCAAAAGTTGGAATTTGGTTGTCCAATGGACAACCATTTTTCTCTCACAATGAATTATATTCAAGCAGCTTGCTTTTGTCTGATTGAAGAAGTATGCTATATGCTGACTGGTCAACTCTTTCCAACTTTTTCCATCATACAGTTTCAGAGTTCACATGTTTATGTCTTGCAAAAATCAAATCTTTTCATTCTATTGGAGATCAATTATACGTAAACACAATTACTGTTTTGTACTGTAATTGTATGCATAATGTTTTAGACAACCAATTTTCTTTAGGACAACTAAAAATACTGAACTGATTGCCTGAAGGACAACCATAAATTTTTCTGAAAATCGAGGCCAGGGCTGTCTGTAAGGAATCGCAACTATACCCAACTTCAATAATGTGTATCATGTAGAGAAACTATGTGGAAATTCCCAAACAAATATTTCCTTTGTGGACGAGATCGAGAATTGAATGTTAAAACCGTACAATTGTGGACCGTGGTGCTAAAATATGCCACACTGTGTATTCAATACAGTACTTTTGAAACAATCTGTTAGTGAAATAAGGAATTTCTAGTTTAGCCAGTGCATTGAAATAAGGTTTATATAGAAATTTTTTTTCATCCTTTTGGTACTGTTGCATGCAATAAGCTGGATAATCTTCACTGTAAAATTAAACCACTCTTTGTGGAATTTTTTTTGAAAGCGTTTTCATGTCATCATAAATTTAGGATGCATACTTAAAATATTTATTCTTGAGCATCAAAAATACTGAATTTCTCTTTGTGGGATTGCCCTATAAAAAAGGCTACAAATGCTGCCTAATTTCCGTAATTTCAATCAGTCTAGATGTCACCTTTTTTACCTCCTGTTAACTTATGTATATATTCCAACTTTTATTGTCCTTTGGGGGACTCCGTATCAAAAATTAGACCTATAATTTCCTCTATAACAAATGTAATATTTTCATTTAAAGGGCAAGAGCAGTTGTCCCAACTTGAAGTAGTGTAGTAGACTTTTCTGCTTCATGATTGGCTGTTGGGAGTCAAGTGACAACATTTTTGTCTCCTCATATTTGAAATTTACTGGAAGTTAATGCTAGGTTTGTTTGAATGTGCGATATGAAAGTCATAAAATTTGGTGAAAGATACTTTAAGGAGAAATAAGAAGAAAATTATGAGATTTAGGAGAATGCTTCAAAATAAGTTTTGGGGGACAGCTTTTGACCTTGGAAATTTATGCACTTACCCAATTTGAATTAGTATAGTTAGACAGTCCTGTTTCATGACTAGCTCTTGAGAGTGACAAAAAAATATTTGTTCCCTCCTCAGTTGTGAAATTTACCAGAAGTTACTGCTTGACTGTACCCTTGTATGCTATATTTATCGAAGTCTTAAAGTATTTTGAAAGATACAGTACAAGAGAAATAAGCAAAATTTTCAGTGAGGTTTGTCTGTTGCTTCCAAATTTGGCTGTTGCTCCAAACTACTGTAAGTTTAGGAAGACTGTTCGTGCCGAGCAACTAAAGTCAAAAAGGGATGTACCAAAATAGATTAGCTATGTAACAATTAGATTAAGAATTGTAACGCTATTGAGGTATTTTCTTCGTGCCCCCACCTGACTGACATTTTTTTTTATGGTAATTAGGTCATTATGCAAATAGAATGTGTCTCATTTTTTAACAACACAATGTATATCAGACAAGTGGCCATACTTTTGGCATCTCTATCAATTGAGACAAGCCTGTTTTTGTAATCTTTACGATTATGTTCTGTACTGTAGTACAGTAGCTACTGAAGTCATTTCACTTCGCTACAAAATCATCCAGTCACATATTTCAAGATGCAAATGTCTGTTTGGCTCGAACCCTGCTACTAGTTCATTGGTCCCAAATGAGGGGAACCCAGGAAAAAGATCATTATGATATAGTTGTATGTTTGTCTTACCTCTGCTCAACCAATCATGTTCCCTGTGTATTGGCTCTTAAAAGTTCCATGGATAATGTGGCTTCAAAGGCCTGTTTGTCTAGTGTGTCAGGCAATTCTGTGACCTATTTTCCTCTTATCAGTGCAGGAGAATTATCCAGTCTTGTTAACAATCAGTCCAAATGTTTCTACCATATTGGCATACCGTGACCTTTGCTGTAACACATACTTGGGCAGATATACAGATTTCAGTTCTGAAAAACTCTATGTTTGTAAACTATGGGCTGCACAAGGTTGAACAAAATAGGCATTAGGTGGCAATATTGGAGTCAAAAGTCGCACATGAAGAGTAAAACAATCATTTCCATTTCATTAATTTGGCATCCGTTGTGGATGTTGGTAGTATATACTGTCCTTAGTTGACCTCTAGGTGGTATGACCCTCCAGCTAAATCTGGATAGAGGGAGAAAGAAGAACGTCACACGAGGTGGTTGACAGCAGGCCGAACATTTTAGAGGTGTTACTTCACCAGTTTGTGAAAGAAATGGAATTGCCTTAAAGCACCTTGGCTTCCATCAGCATGACCTTTTGAAGATTCCGTCCTAATTTAATTTTAAGGAAGAATAGGGAATTGGAGTCATGATGTGATTGTGGCGGTTGTAGGAGGAATAAAAGCAGGAAAGATTGTGCACTCTGGCTTGGTAAACAGTTGTGAACGAGACATAATGAAATTACCAGACAAGTAATCCTCTTTTTCCACCAAAAGGGGGTCATTATACCTCGCCAGAGGGCAGTGTAATTGCTGAAATTCCAACAATGCTCTGCTTTGAAAAAGTCAAAACACTGGCATAGTCTTTCTCGTTCAGAAAGCCTGTGGCAAGGTCCCTCATTAATGGTGAATGTTCTATTGCTGAGCTGATACCATTTATACACATGCCCTGTTCTTAAGGGCTAGATAGGTTTAATTTGGATGTAATTAAATAATTTTTAAGAAAGATTTTGTTAAGTTAAAGCATACATGTAGGGAACATGTGGATGCTACAGTATGATACTGTAGGAGCATGGTGCCATCTGCCCACGTCTGTAAGAAAAATTAAATCATTTTATTTTTAGGAATTTCTTTTTCGCTTATATCTGTGATAGGAACTACGTGTTATTGAATTTATGTAGTTAAAGAAGTATTTGAGTTGCTCTCAATACCTAGGGCTAATCCTACTAACCTCAAACTGCAATTTTTGTAGTAGCTAAGAAATTCTTAAATGGCTAAGCTCTTCGATTGATTGACAGCTAGTTCTAACAATGCAAAGTACCAATTAAAGCCAGAATGTACCTACTACCATTGTGCTTGATGCTTAAAATAATTAGGCAATGGAGTAGGGAAAACAATTAAGCCAGTGAGCCACAACTCAAAAAAGGCAGTGACCTGCTAGAATTAAATCAATTGGTTGGAAACTGGGCTGTAAAATGCCATATAACCTAACCTAACCTCATACTACAGAGCCTGTGTTGTGCTGAGGGCATTTTGATTACACAATGGGGTCTTTTATACCTGCCCTAAAGCATTAAACTGAGGTTATGTCTTGAGTGAGGATGAATGTCAAACATGTGGGAGGGGCTTTAAGTTCGTGGAGAATTGCAACTGTTTTTGCTGAGAGAAACATGCCTTTTATAAAGGGTGTTGGAGGGTACAAGTACAAGAACGTGGCAAAGCTAGCATAATAAGTCCAGTTTCATATCCAAAGCAAAAAGTTATCATTTTAAACATTTTATCGTTTTCTGTAGTGGTTTTGTGCATGGTTTTAGCATCAGGTCAAAATTTTTTGAAAAGCTTATTGAAGTGTTTATTGCTTTGAAACTCATGGAACATTACACAAACAACACAAACATACCAAATTAAAACAAAACGATATTGAGTATAGAAAAAATTCCAAACAAGGTATGAAGAAAAGATCTAAACACAAATGGGGGAAAGTAATTGCTGAAGCTTATTGAAACTGTAAGAAGTCTCATAATTTCCTTCTTTATTTCTCATTGGAGTATTTTGATAATATTTTAGAAATTAAATATTGCATGTTCACGGCAAATAACCAAGCAGGTACAGTACCCTTAAAGAGCAGTCATCCCAAACTTATTTTGAAGCAAAAGATAAATCTCACAGTTTCTCTTTAAGATATCTTTCATAATATTTTGGGACTTACATATTACATATTCAAGGTAAATCAAGGAATTACTCCTTGTAAATTTTACATTTGAGAAGAAAAATATTGTCACGTGACCCTCAAAAGCCAATCTTGAAACAGGACAGTCTACTACACTACTTCAAGTTGGGGTGACTGCTCTTGCAGAGATGCCACCTCTACCTGATTTCTGGATGTAAATGTTGGCATCTCTGCTCTTGCCCTTTAAATATATCTCACAATAAGGAGTAAAAAGTATTGTCTCATGATCCTCAAGAGCCATTCATAAAATGGGATATACACTATACTAAATTGAACTCGGAGTGACTTCTTTTTTCCCTTTAATACATGAACAGTATGTGAACAGATTTAAGTTAAGTGAATTAGGACTCATTGGCAGTTGGCAGTGACATGTAAATGTTTTGTCTCTATTGAACCATCACTACATTTTACAAATAGATGTTAGTCTGGTTTGTTACAGACTTGGGGAAAAATACTTTTTCAATTAAAAAACTACTATGATTCTGTCATATAGCAATTCAAAGAAGATACTGTAAGAATGATGCTGGCCAAAACAAACAGGTTGTGTGGTCTTTGTTTTAAGATCAAAAGGGGACGACATTTGTCAGAGTTTCTCGCACCCACAGTTGCCCCTAAGTTGCTGTAATTCAGTTACCCCCCCCCCCCTAAAAAAAATGATATATATATATGTAGTTTCTCCTGAGACTATATTGAATCAACAGCTAAATTTTAGAATTTGCTTTGTTTTTCTTTTTCTAGCAGTTACCCTACTAAATTTCACAGAGAAAAATTATTGTCACATGATTGTTACGAGCCAATCATGAAACAGGGCAGTGTACTACACTGATTCAAGTTAAGGTGACAATAGGCCTACATTCCCTTTAATGTCAAAAAGATGAAAGCTTTCAACTCCAAAAAAAAACATTTTATGGTGGCAACCTATAAACTTAAGTCTCAACCAATATCTTTATCCTCTTTAGAAATCACTGCATGCAGATTTTTAAAGACACCTCTCTTTTCATGGCTCTACTATAAAATGTTATAGAAATATCTTTTGACTTAAAGGAAAAATTACACTCGCCAAAAGAACCCATCAATTACTCTACCATCAAATCCATTCCTCAAAAGTACAGTTACCCTTAAAGTTCAATTAAATAGTCTTTTGTTAAAACATGGGACTTGCCCTGTATCTTTAAGAGTGCTCTTTACAGAAGTTAAATATCTCATGGCATCTTTAGCTCGCACTCATTTTGCATAATGGTACAGTAAGTTCTAAGTGATAGGCCGATCCTGAGCTAGTCCTTGGCTGGCTATGTTTTTACATGACGAAGCTATCACTTGATTCCCAGATTCCCACTTCACTTCATTTTTTTTTTAATGATTTTTACTTGAGTATACTTTTTGAACTTTCCAGATGCACTTTGCTGTACTTTTTTTCCTTCTCTGTCATGAATATTCATACTCATTATGCATGCTAACATGCACCATATATTCCCTCACACTTAAAAAACCTTCATCATAATTAGGACTTGCGTCATATTTCCCTTCCACAATAGGGCTGCGAAAAAAGTGCAGAAACAGCTCATGACTTATGTGCTACTTTTTCTGCTAATATGGTTAATGCAGTTTAGCCACTTTTAAGGTGCAAAACTCATACTTTTAATCCTTCGTTCATGACAGAGATTGGGCTTAGGTTGATCATTAGCGGGATTTTGTTTAGCAGGCCCCCTGGAACCATCCTTTGTTGTTCCTTCAATTGCTCATTTCTGTCACCTATAAGTCAACATTTTCACAGAGCTCGTATGGAAAATAGCATCTCCATAACTATGACTTTTTTTAAGAAGAGATTATTTCATTCATATAGCCCGAAGTAAATCTGCTTAACTAATCATTTTGTTGAAAAGAACTGTGCAAAAAGATTGAAGTATTGCCATTAAGTCCTCGAGGGGTTGTTTGATAAAGTATGGTGTCCATAATTACATGTCAAGTTCAAAATTAAGCTTTTATACACTATGAACATCCAGTATACCCAGCATTTTTTTTTTTTTTTTATTGTGTATGTGTATGTCCTCTCATATTTCCGTGTTTGATATCGAGTACACATGCAATGCAAGTCAGTATTTTGTACTGATGAACTTTTAAAGAGTGTCCTACTTTTGACACTGTTTTAAAGACAGTTTGCAAACACAAATTATGCCGATGAAAACTATGGCTTTCAATGGGAGCATTGGGAAAAGCTTATCGTGCATGTTTTGTTCTTTACGAACAAACCTATATAGAGTTAGGCCTTTATTATTCTCTTGTACTTCACAATATGTCAGATGTCTACTGTAGCAGCTTCAATGCACCGCAATGTTCTAATTCATCCGAGAACAATAACAAGTTCGATTTACTTCATGAATCGATGTATTTTTTGTAGTTACAGAAAGCGAGACTCATATCTGTGTTATGTGGCAAAGTGTTTTTGAGGTTTGAAAAAAAAAAAAAAAAAACGAAGTCAATTTTATGGTCTGGAAAGACAGTGATGGTCATACTTTGATTGCCACAGGTTTGAGTGAGGCACCATAGTTTTCTGTATACCACTGCATCTTTTTGTAATTCTTTGCTGAAGGCAGGCGAGGAATCTATGCAGTTGTAAAGTTGTTTGCGTGTGTGTGTTTGTGGTGATGCTTTTGCTTGTAAACATGATATCTAAAGGTGGAAAAAAGGAATGGTTCCTACTGGTTTTAGGGCAGACTTAAGGTCATTTTGGGTCACCAGAGGTCAAATAGGATACCTTAGGAATTTCTTGTAAACACAGTATCTCAAGAAGGGTAACAGTGAGTAATCTCATAGTTGGGTGTGTTGCTCTTATTTGGTAAATGAGTCAGCAGGGATCTCATAGTTGCTATATGCTGTAGCTTGTCCATAACCTGTATTGAGAAGATGAACACTACCGTTTTCAGTTATTAAGAAAAACTGACAATATGAGTACCAAACAAAAACAAAAACAAAAAAAATCATTTCAACAGCAAGAAATCACTAAGCCTTTTGTCTTTCTGTTTGGTGAGGGAGGGTGATTCGAGAGGGTAAAAAATGAAACAAGGAGAATGCATGTCAGCATAAAGATGTACAGAGGTGTTAAGGATGTGTAGGGCAAGTGCTAGCTTTATTACTGGGAAAAAAAGTACTAAAATGAATTTTTCTCCCTGCATGCCTGATGATATAATATCAAGCCTTCCTTTTACCATCTTTACAGCACATGTGAAAATATGATTCGAAATTTGATTACATTCAACCCTGAGAAAGTCGGAACAAAATAGAACATTTCCGATCGAAGCATTTATTCACAATCATTGATATAACTGCTTCCGAGATCATATACTAGAGGAAGCCATTCCTTCACCACATGCTACGGTTCCATTTTACAAATCTAGTCTTATATGGGTATTTCATTTCAATCCCATTACCAATAAACTTGGTCATGATATTCGTCTGCAATTCCCTAAGGGTGAATGAATGCCCTCCAACGACATCTATCAGCCATGTGTACCCAATCATATAAAGAAACTGTGTCCTATCCATAGACGGAAGACAGCCGTGACCCATTTTACTATACTACTATAAGACACTAGCTCACTGCTGGACTCCCAGAAAGAGCAACAACACTTCAGCTACATCACTATGACCTCCCCAGGAGCGTCCTAGTTTTTTTACCTGGCTGGCGCCTCCCATAAGATTGCATTGGCTTGGTGTACTCCACAGTGTAAATTTCCCACATGAAGCCTTCAATTGTTTATTTTGGTGTTTTTTGGGTGTTTGATGGAAACATTTCAAAGTGCAGGCATGAGGACTATTATTAAACTATTTTAACATTAAAAGGTACTTTGCCAGAGGAAATGGGATACGGATCGAGCTTTACTGGGTTTTAGGAATAAGCTATACTGTATACTGTATATAGGAATGACCATTTGCCAAGGAGTTCAAACACTGTACTGTGAAACTTCATTGAAAAATAGAGCCATATGTCCAAGAGAGATTTATTCATTTTTTGAGCATTGACTGTGACATTTATATCTGAAATCTTGTGAAGGTGTTTATTAAGTAAGTTTGAACACCTCTGGTATTAACGGGTCTAGATAGAGACCTATATATACTGTAAAATAATCTGCAGAGGTTATAAAAGGACTGTAAAGGGTAAAAAGCAGTCATTTCAACTTGAAGTAGTGTACATAGTAGACTGTCCTGTTTTCTGATTGGCTGTTGAGTGTCACGTGTCAAATTTTTTTTTCTCCTCAAATGTGAAATGCGCTAGAAGTTACTGCTCAATTGCTTTACCTCGAATATGTAATGGTTATTAAAGTCATAATCTATTATGAGTAGGCCTTTCACATTTAAGATGTTTAAATGAACGATCGGCCATACTCTAATTTGCACAATCTCACACATTTTGCAAGAGTCTTTTCCTCACAAGCTCCATAGGTTTTCAGTTTTGGTAAACCGAAAGGGCGATTGCCTGACTTTTAGTTAGGAAACTGATCCTTATCTACAGTGATCAACTCTGTGCATGCAGTTTATCCTGTTTTGTTTTTTCACTCTCATAGCCCAAACGTTTAAACAATATGGGCCATACTCTAATTTGCACGATCTCACACATTTTGCAAGAGTCTTTTCCTCACACACTCCATAGGTTTTCAGTTTTGGAAAACTGAAAGGGCGATTGCCTGACTTTTAGTTAGGAAACTGATCCTTATCTACAGTAATCAACTCTTTGTGCATGCAGTTTATCCTGTTTTGTTTTTTCTTGTGGGCTAGTTGCTGGACATATGCAGTCTGTTTCATTGAGCAAAACTTTTATTTGGGATCATAAAATCATTAGCATATTTCATCTGAACTACTATAAACTTGACACTTTATAGACTATTTTTTTGCCAAAAAAAACTAGCTTCTAACATTTTTATGATGCACAGTTCTTGAAAAAGAAAGTTATGAGCCTGTGGCCTGTCTGAATATAGAAGAGGAAGTTGAAAATTTGATTTCAAAACTAGGTCATTCTAAAACATTTTCCATAATGAATCGACATATACCTCCATCCCCTTTTAATAAATTCCCCTTCAAACTTGTTTTATGAAAAGCTTAAATTTTATTAGAGGAAAACTTTTATGCTCAGCTAGAGCATCTTTGATATGGTGAGAAACAAAGACTGAATTTGCAGTTTCAGCCCAAAGCCCTACTGATTCATACAGTCTTAATAACCTCAGTCTCAAGTTTAATTTAGTAATTAAATAATTTGCAAGCATTTACTGTACTCCTTGATATCCCTGCCTACATTTGCATTTTGCATGCCATGAGTTTCCTGGGGTAAATTTTGGCACAGAACCCATGACTGCCAGTTCCGCCAGAAGCTCGTCCTCATGCATTCTCCTTCCGCTGGAAATCAGATAGGCCTGTTTACTGAATCTTTATGCAAGTGTAGTACTACTCTTGAATAACCAAAGAAGATTAATCGAAAGTGGGCATATCTCATTTATGAAACATTAAGTCCCTCGACACAAACTGCTTTCTTTCTAGGTTACATAGTGAAGATTTACATCAAGTTCATTAGGTAACGTGATATCGTACAAATGACCAACGCATTAATACAATATATATCATTCATTATTAAGCATCTTGTGAAGAGTGCGACAATGTTTACCACATTCCTGATCAGTGGCATGTGATCAGGCTTGTAATTCCATCTCTGGTAAAATAATAACCATAATTGCTTGTAAAAGCAGTATTTTTCAATATTTATATTATCTTCCATTCCTCTTTGATGTTTCCATATTTTACACACAAATAGGTACATCAATTAATGCAGATTGTGCAAAGATTACCAGAATGATCATTTAGGAATGAGTCATTTGCATAATTTTTCATGAAAACAAAGATTGTCATGATAAAAGGAAAACATGCTACTTGTCCTAAATCTTAATTCCGAGGTGATTTTGAGGGAGTAATTTGAATTAGTAGTTGACAAAATAATACTGTTTTGAAGCTATCAAAATTGGAAATGCTTAAAGTGGTATTCTTTGATATGTGTATGCATTGATAGAATGCAACAGTATTAAGTCATTCATTTGTAAAAATGTTTTCTTGCAAAATCAGTGTTTGTACAACTAGTTTTCAAACAGTAACAAAATATTTTACCCGGGCAGTATTATTGCGGGCTGGAAGAGATGCTCCCAGGTCTTTGTAGGGAAGGGAGTTATCAGGTCTGAATATCAGCGGAGGGAGGGGGTAAAATGATGAACAGCATGCAAAAAAAGTACTATTTCCTACCCTCAGTAGGCCTCAATTTACTTCACAGAAAATTCACAGCAAACTTTTATTCCCCCCCCCCCCAAAAAAAAGAATTATTTTATCCTTTAGACACCTTCCTCATCTTCCGTGCCACTTCTACCATGGAGTTTCGAGGTAGTTACTCCACGTTCCCACCTTTCTTGTGATATCATGTAAAACTCCAGTTTTATTCCTTAAAGGTTATATATCAAAGCTACAGTATTGTGTATGGTCAGTGAAAGTCCTATTCCTAGAACCCATTGGCTAATTTCAGGCCAGGCTATATTTTCCTGGGCAGACAGTTGCTGTGGATGACTTTCTTTGGCAAGGCTCTACCAACAGCCACCTCACCAGGGTAATTGTCAATTGGACTGTAAATTCTGTCTTGGCAATTTTTACTTCAATAGTGCCTCCATTAGACTGTTTGATTCATAACTTCCTGGTGGGGGCATGGGAGGTTCAGCAGAAATTTTGAGGGGATCAGAAGGGAGAAGGGAGGTGCAAGTCATCATGGGTAATTTGTTTATGACTGGAAGGTTCACTTTGCAGGAACTCATCGCAACATCACAAAAATTGTAACATTAATTAAAAAAAATTTGTTTAGATTCAGTTGCCTGCATTTATGTAGAATTTCAATTTTTAATTAATAGCACAACATCATCTCAATGGCCTTCTATTAGTTTCCAGAAATAATGCTCTTGCAGGAAGAATTTCATCTATTTGCTGCTCAAAAATAATCCACTGGCCAGAAGTTTGCCAGATTTCAAATGATATTCTTTGTTTGTCAACTTGCTGCATTCTAAATGTAATATTTCCCCTATGTATAGAGCTGTATTTGTAACATGGAAGTATTAATTGTGTCCAGGTATCCGTTTTAAAGCACCACAGACTTGATGAAGTCTTCCTATCTTAGTTTCCTGTAGTCTTTCCTTCATTGGACACCCCTGAGCAGACCTACTTCCTGAGTCTCTGGAGGTGGTCTTTTAAAATATTAGCAGAACAGAGATGTGTCTTTTTGTTTAACAAGAGTGGAATATTGATGTCATTGTTACACTTGTGGAGGGTATGATGGACATATGGTATTTTGTTGTACTTCCGATGACAGCATTGCCATAACAGGAACCATATCTGAAAAGGCCAGACTGTACACAGCTAGTGCATGAGAGAGACAACAGTGTATGTTAGCATACATTCAGTGAAAGGAACATATGCAGCATTGATTGTTAGTGTACTCCCTGTGTTCTGAAAGTTGCTTGCAATCATGATGAAACGTTCCTTCTTACTTTTTGTTACATTCTCCTTCTCTGCCTGATTACCTCTGACCGCCTCAGTGAGGAAATGAAGCTCACTACACCAACACTTGATATAGTCACATTTTACGTCTGATTGATTCGATTGACAGTAACAGATATTAAAAGACGCAAAAAGTTATGTAACATTTGAGGTTAGCTAACAGGTCAATCATGCATGTGTTAATTGCTTTTCATGCAGTGTGAACATAATGATAGCTTAGTTCATTTTAGGGCACAGATCATGTGACTAACTCAGATATCAGTTACACCCCACACTGCCTTTGATGTACTGGGGTGTCTTTGTTGCTTTCTCAAGAAGAGACGTCACGGCATGATATCTGGCAAAGTTTTTAATATAGAGGGCAATTTCTGCACATATATACTCTTGCATGACCAGAAAAATTGTACAAACCTCTTAATTTCTTGAATTGCCCTTTGATATCTGGCAGAAGGCATTGCTGCATCCTGTGTATTTCATGGAATTAATGGCATATTACATTATCTGACGAAGTTGTGATATAGAGGGCAGTTTCTGCACTACAGGAACACCTACCCTTGCTGACCTGAAAAGTTTTTCCACTACAGTAGAAATTGACCTTTGAATCCTTGCTGAAGGCAGAATGATGCAGCATTATTGGTGCACCTTGTTATATGCACAATTTGTCTAAATTTTAGAATTGACTCATAGTTTCTGGCAAAGTTGCCAAATAGAGGGCAGTTTCTGCACTACAGGTGTAGTGAATATAAACTGTATACTCTTCATTACTAGAAAAATTTTACAACTTTTGCAGTTTCTTGACTTGCTCTTTGATACATTGCTGAAGACAGGAGCAGTCTACTTAGTTGAAGCCATGCATGTCTCAGTTAATATATGGGTTTGCCTATATGCATGGATATGTCACACTTTTAAAATAAACATTCAGTACCTCAAGAAGGGTTGCCTTGAGGGTGCTTATTTATGGCATGTCATGTGGATGCTCAGTATTTAGTACCGAGCCTGTCAAGTTTTGCTGATAGTTAAACTTCCGTTGACATTTAACCTTGCTTAAAACAAAGTGTCTCAAGAATAGAAAATGTGCATGCATGTACTTGTAAGCCAGTGCATGGTTTGCTTATAATGAATACCATGTTAGTGGTTGTCCCATGTTAACAATCATTGGCAGTGAAGAGGTCATTAATAGCTATAGCATCTGTTATAGTCAGATAGAGTTGTACGGTTCAGTTTCTAACCAGTTGGAAAGTCTAGCTGGCCAAGGCCTTTTTTCCCACTCTAGACTCGATCACAAGCCTCCTCTCCCTACTCCATTGCTTATACTAAGCCCCAAGTACATGCAGTAGGTTCTGCTTTTGAAGTCTTCACTATGACCCAGCCAGGACTCCAACTTCAGACCTCCCAACTGCAATTCTACTGCTATAAACACAGAGGTATTAATAATATCATCATTTGCAGTGTTCTACTGCTGTAAACACTTCAGATGATGGTGTTATTAATTATTCTGTTGGTTATTGTAAGAAAAATATATTAAGTTTATTATTGGCAGAGCTATTTGTGTGATATTCACCCCCTAGCATTGCACTCTTTGGTATTACAAGTACAGTTGCAAAACATTTGTGGTGATTAAACATGGTAGAAAAATTGATATATACCTTAGCTGACATACGGTTTAATGCCACCTATTTGTGCTGCCGTACTGCAATGATAATATATCTCTCCTAGAAGACAAATAAATTTATCTGTAGCAAATACCAGCAGAAGTATGCTTTATCCTCGCATGCCCTGGGTTCAGACTTGGTCTGTTTTGTATTTATTGTAGTCTCGTTAAACTGATTACAACATTCAAGATTTAATATTACACAGCGTATGATAAACGTTCTCCTGTATCCAAGATATGATAATCATCCAAAAGTGCAGTACTATAGGATTTTTTTCACTGACATCAAAAGTCTCGCCTCTCTTTGGAGCGATGGGCAAAAACGGTAATGCTGTACATGAAGCTAGCTGAGAAGCAGCCGACAAACGTTGTGAATTCTTGATAGGCCTGGCAGTGGATGTGACTACTATGACATCATCATATACTATTACATCACATGAAACACTCTATACAAGAGTTAAAGGGCCAAACCTCTCACCCCAAACTACAATATTGGTACCCGGGTACCGAAATTCTCAATTAGCTCAACTCTTTGGTTGACAGCTAATTCAAACAATGCAGAGTGCCAAAGCTTATATTACACCCCATGAAGGGTACTGGGAGTGTTTTGATTATATGAGTTTTTCTATACTCACCCTGAAGCAAAAAACTAAGATTGTGTCTGAATGAGGATGAATATCAGACAATTGTTACAGGGACTTCAGTATGAAGGTTAGGAGAATTGGTACAGTTTGGGTTGAGAGAAGTGGACCTTTAAGTAACTCTACTAAGAGAATTGCACTTAGTGCATATATACAGTAGGGTACACCTTTTCGTCGCTCAGGAGCTAGAAAGAATGTAAATTGTGATATGTATACCTTTCAGGCTTAGTACCATTAGGAGTAAAGTAAATTTGACCATACTAATTAAGCTAGAAAGAATACATTTCTAGCTATCATATGAATTAGGTGGCGATGTTCATTTGTAGTGAATATTCATGATAAGATTAGTATTAAAGGTCATGACATTTTTATTGTTGTCACATGTTACCTGAAATGAGCTACCATAAAACTTTCACAATGTTCATAATGTTCATATTTTTGAGGAATCTTAATTTTTAGATCAAAGGAAGGTTAATTAATAGATCAAAGGAAGGTTGTTTTCATTTGGTTTCCTGTGTTAATGTCAGAAGGTTCTAATATATGTTTCTCTTTTTTTTATTTTTTTTTTCTTGTCTTGAAAATTACCAACACAATATGTGGCAAACTGTGGTAGCTATCTACATCCCATCACATTTCAGTAGTCACACTAAATATGTCTGAGGTCACCATCTTAGTTTGGCTTTGCCATATTTTCCCCTTCAGGATTGGCAAAACGTGCTCTACCTCCTCAAGCAAATATCGCAAGCAAAATCTTTCAATCCTGATATCAAAACTAAGGATGAAAAACTTCTGATGGGAAAAGATGGTGAGAAGTGCTTATGATTAATCAGCAGATTGTAATTAAGAGGAAACATCGCTACACTCAATCCTCACAGAGGTCTTGAGAGCCAAATATTTTTGGTTTTTGTTCCAAGACTCTAAAAAAGAAATGATGCATTATTTCTCCTTAAACCCCAGAGAATATTTTTGGAGGATTATTATGGGGTAATTCATCACTTTAAGGGGCTAAATCTGAAGCTCATTTTGGTGGCAATATAATTGCTGAAGATTTATGATGGCCAAAAACTTTTTAAAGATTAGTTATCCTGGGTTGTTTTTGCGCCAACAAGTAAAATAGGAATCTGTCACTGAGCTGAAAACTGTCAGAATTCCAGTAAAGGAAAGAAATGCCTAGGGAAATTGGGAAATTGTATTTCTTTAAAGCCCTGTAGGATAAACAATTGACTATAAGTCAAAATGACTGGACAAGTACTCTGGTCGAAAATAAATAATCCTTCTCAGCATGAGTGGAAACAAGTTGGGAAGCTAAGAGGCTCCTTCCTGGGAAATTAAAGAAATCTTAAGGAAGGAAATTTGGACAATTGAAAGAAAATATTCTTTTTTGTAATAAAGAACTTATGATTGCGGGAAATATTACTTCTTTCTTCAAAATGCATATTTTCCTCCCATATGTTTTTCTCCGTAGCTCATTGAGTAGTTGAACCAGGCAGATGTTATTTGGATAGAGATCAAAGATCCTAACCATCCTGGGTTGACATGGTTTAGCTGTCCCAGTTTGGGGTATGCTGTCCTGGGGGCCGTTCCACAAAGAGTTATGCACAACCTTAAGTTTGATTCACCATACTTAAGCCAACAGTAAATCATACTTAACATCGTGCGTAACTCTTTGTGGAACGGGCCCCTGGTCTCCCACTTTGCAAACTAATTGTACCCATTTAAGAAGATGTGCAGCCAGATATTTCTGGTGGAATAATAGCATCACTGTTTTGTGGCGGGACATGTCGTGTTATGCCTCAGTGCAGTACTTTTAATTTGATATTTAACAAAACTCCATCTTACAAAGAAATATTGCAGTGGTAATATTAGTGTTATCTCCTTACAGTATGTAGATTGGCTGTTGAGGGTCATTGGACAACAATTTTTCTTTTCAAATGTAAAATTTACCAAAAGTATCTGCTTGTTTAATATTGACTATGTGATATTAAAGTTTTAAAATACAATGAAAAATACTTTGAAGAGAGGAAAATAGTGATATTTAGCTATTGCTCCAAAATAAGTTTTGAGGGGAATGCTCTTGACCTTAAATTACAAAATTTAGGTTCGTAACTCATTGGTCCTTTAAGTTTTTCTTTTGACTGTTCAATACGGAAAGTATCCCATATCAGACACATTCTTCTGATCATAGTGCCAGCAGAATGTGACTGAAGTTACCATAAACGTGACTACTTCAAACATAGATTATTTACTTTTGTCTAAATAATTATACCCGAACATTTTATGTAAACAAAATGAAGAGCATGCATGCATCTGGAATATTCTCTTCTCTGGACTCTCAATGGAAAATATGGTATTGGAAATGACTATGACAGAGCAGCACTCTGTCCTTGATTTAACTGCATAGTACACTACTTCTACTACAATATAATCGTGCTATGGTATCGGTAGGAAAATGCACAATGTTCTGTGTTTCCTATACTGCTTTTGTGTATATAAGAGTATTTCATCAAAAATATCAGTGTTAACTTTCTTTATCATAAAGTACAAAGGAAGGTGGTATGGACAAGTTGGTTTTGGTATAGGTTTTCAGTCCCATTTTAATAAGAATGGGGCCCTCGATTTCACATTTGGCCCATAGATTTCATGAGCTAGGGACTGATTGGCCTCTAAACTTTGAAGGCTTAGTTACAGTATGTAAAACCCTTGTTGTAAGTTTTTTTGTATGGTATACTTTGAAATTTGTCTGTTGAGAGGGTGAATTGAAATCAAAAGTATTTCAAAACAGGAATTAAAGGTAAATTAAACAGGGCAGAAACATTTAACTTCTTTAACTTGAGACGAAATCAACTGAAAAAGAGGAACTGAGAATGAAGACTGAAACAGAATCAAGCTAAAAATACTGTAGAACCATTCAAACACAGTAAATTTGTTGTGTTAGCTTTTGATTTATCATCAGCTTTAAAGGGGGTATGTTGGGTTTACTCATGGAATTCAATAAATTTTTTTCCAACCTCTAAAGTTTCCTTCATGTTCTGATGACAGATGATCAAACTTATATCTTATATACAAATTTATTGTTTCGTTAGTGAAAAAAGTAATGATTCAATTTGGCTTTCAAATATTTGTGACCATGCAGGTCCCCTTTTTGGTGTACTGACGAATCGCAAATTGGCATAGTGACGAATGTGAAAATTTGACAATTTTGGCGTAGTGACGAATGCATTTTTTGCCGAAATCTGTTCACCTTAGCGTCAAAACTTGCAAAGACTTTGTAAAATATATTACTTTCTACAATTCTAAACATGAAAACGATGAATGTGGCGAAAATTCTCCAAATAAGACAACATTCGTCACCATGTGAAATACAAAATCCACAGATTCATGAAATTCTTGATTTTGCGATTCGTCGGTACGCCAGAAAGGGGACGAATTGTTGCAGCTGGTAGAAACATAAGACCTCTTTTGTGTAATATTGTGCGAAACAAACTACTTATGTTAATTGTCTGGATTTCCATGTTTGCATATTAATTATCATAAAGATACTGATATCAATATGCTCCCTTTCAAAGGTTCCTAAAATCTGTTGTTTATTTTTCATGCATGTGTATATATAAGAAAAATTGTCTGATAGTGTCATGCTGTCTTTTGTATACTTTGTTCTATTGTTGTAACTGTTACTTCTCCCTCCCCTTCCCCTGAAGAAAATGGATGTATAAGAGTATTAAATTATAAAGCCTTTCAAATAAATGAGCTGAATTTTGTGTAAAAGTTTCTTTAAGTAAAGGCCCAGAGCCACAGATAAATCGATCATTGATTTTGGAAAAAATGAAGCTTGTATAATCCAGGCATTGAAATGTATCAAATCTCTGTTTTGATTATGCCATCTTCAGTTCTCCATTGAGTTGATTCCTGAATGTGCCCATTTTTCTTTTTTCATCTCAATATACCCAAGGCTTACCCCAAAAAGATTGTCATAGTCCATTGTTGGACCATTTCTACCAAAAGGTGGTCGCCTTTAGGCTAATCCTTCATTACCTCATTCTATTTGTTCATCTTTTAAGAGAAACTTGTTTCTGGAGCGAGCATCTCCTCTGTTTGTTCTCTTTCACACGAAGCTTACATGTCCTTGGTTTGCAGAAACTTATTGATTACTTCGTCATGCTGTTCCTGATGCATCATTTGCATGCGAAGGCATGAAGGTGCAAACTGTGCGATCGGCACTGTTTTGCAACCCGACACGTCTTGTGAGAATGTCTCCGAGGGTGAAATGTGGCACATTGATGGCCTAAATTTGCCTTCCTCGCAATTCTAGGTTTGGAATTCATTAGGGTAAATAGACTGGGATAACATGAGTGGCGAAGCCTGAAACCGTAGGTTTGTTTTTGTGAGCTTAACAATTGCATTGAAGGAACATCACTCATGCATGGTGAGTGTGGACTAATTATCCAGGCACTCCAGGGAATTCTGGAAGCTTATTTACGTTGGAATGAGAAAAAGAGGAGGTCAAGTTTCGTCAGCGGATGGGGTTTTTTTTTGTGTTTCCTGTGTTCTTATTTCCTCTCTATTGAACTACTGATAAGTTTGTCAGTAATTTTACAAGGAAAGCAGACAGACACGCGCAGTGAAAACACTCACAAATGTCCCCAAAACCTCAATTTCATTGGTTAATGGTCTAATCGGCCAGTGACAGAGTGGAAGACTCAATTGAATTCCAACTTGTTTACCCACAACTGAAAATTGGCGCCGCCAATGTTTGGGTTTCCATATCTCTGTGTGCTTAATGTACATATGACCTAGAGTAACTCTCAAAGTCACAGAGAAATCACATCTATGCTAGATTGACTCTTTTTATACTAAAAATACATGTTCCTCCTTATTTCAACTTAGGTTGAACCTTTTTAAAATAGATAAATTGATTTCAGTTAACATTAGATTCGTTTTATTTTTACAACAATTGGTGAATGTTGACCTTGTGTCAGTTTGTCCTTTCAGAGCCGTATTAATTTGTATCCTTGCTGACCAAGAAAAGCAGTTTAAAAAGCATGCAATTAAACAATTTACTGTTATATCAAATTGCAGGTTTAGTTATTTGGAAAAAAAAAAGGGAAGAGATATTTAAAAAAAAGAAGAAGAGGAGGGGAAGCTGAAATTAGCGGAGAAAGTTGGATGCAAGAGAGATTATTGTAGGTGGGTTTTTCGCCAGAATCTTTTCCAAAAGACTATTAGAGTGGAGCGCCCTCAGCTGGCATGGGGCACACAAAAGTTTTTGAAAAATTGGGACTTTTTCATACAGCTGGAAAGTGCATTTTCCAGGCTAGTACTTGGATCTACAGTAAAAAGTCATTCTTTAGTCTTCATCTGGATTGAGGGTGAACCTGAAAAAGCTCCCCCTGGATATTATCCAAAACTTTTGTATATATTTCTCATTGTTAATGACTACTGGAAAAGAGTGATGAAGACTGAGAAAGCCCTCCTTCCATGCCTGGCGGAAAATATTCTAAGAGGCTTATTATCTGTTGACAGAAAGTGTTGTAAATACCCAGTCTTATACATCCTCAACATAAAACAAAAATGATTTTGAGAAAAGTATTGTGAAAGGATGAGCATACATTTGTCAATTTCATCTTGTGTGAGAGAAACTTTTACCCTGCACATCCACTGCAGTTGGCATTTCAAATCATTTTATGCTTGCAACGTGTTCAGCAGTTATCCTTCTTTAATATACATGGCAAAGTAATAGCTTTTTGTCTCCAGCAGACAGTCTTTTTCTTGCATGGCTCCATGTCTGGCTGTCACCATCATCATTATATAAATGTCTGAAGGCACATTTTGCAAAAACATAGCCGGTATAAATAAAAAAGCACACTGTCACTTAGGCATCCCCTAGGGGTAAGGTGATTAACTCTTTAAAGACTTTTGCAAAGACGTGGTATTAACCTACTTTTTTAACTTTGCCTCCTTGTACTACAAACAGGAAAACATTACTTTTTTTCAGAGAAAAAGAAAGTATACCCAAAAACCAGCCCTAAGATAATGGTTTTTCATGCAAAACGAGGTAGCATAAGCTTCAATTTGACAATTTCACACTTTCGTATTTTAGCATTGAAGATGGATGTTGTTGGGACAAATCATGTAGTTTTAAAAGTTACAACCCTTGTAGTAAATTAGTTTTCAGAATAATTCTGGTTTGATTGGACTTTCCATTTCCTTATTTTTTTTATGCAGTAAGAAATTGTAAGGGTTAGACTAACATAAATTTTATGCTGGATTGTACTTCGACTCTTATTTGAGGGGAACATATGGAAAATAAACTCTTGCGATGTATGGAGAGAGTTAATTCCAGACAAGATGGCAACAGTTTAAGTGAGAACCTGGTAAATTAGATGTTATCCTTTGCTGCTACAGTATTTTCTTCCTTCAGGGTAGTCAAAATAAGAAATATAATAATACAATGGTTGTAAACCAGGTCCCAAGGCACTTTTGATAAAATGGAAAAAATGCAAAAACCCTACAGTAGGATATATTATTTAAATAAGGTCTCTACAGGACAAAGTAGTTTTGCGAATAAATGAGGTTTTAATTGGGTTTTAAATTTTCTTATAGTAAAAAGGCTTTAAAGATATGATATTATTCCTGGGCATATCATTTTAGATATTGGCATAAATTTCAGAACATCTTGATGAGTTTATGGTGAAAAATTGTGATACAGTTAAAAGTGACTTTTAGATAGAGTAACCTAATTATGCAGGTTGGTATAAATATATGTACACAAATTTATTGCTAGTCATACTTATTTATATAAGCCTAAGAACCAAATGTATATTGTGATGAACTATGAAAAACTCCTCATGTATCATACAGTATAGATATCACCGAATGCTCTACTTAAGCAGGTAATATGCTCCTCGCAGGCTCGCACATTATTCTTTGCAGCCCTCTAACTCTGGTCTGGAAATGCTTAAATGTAGGCCTATTTGAAAATGCCATCTAACCACAGGTCATATCTGCTTTACATATTCAACCTTAAAACAATAAAGGCCTTATCCTCTCTCCCCAATTAGTTCCAGTTATCCTAGCCTTCTTATTTTAACCCCTCCAACAACTGCCTAAAAACCCATGCTCATCCAGATACAATCTTAGTATAGAAGACCTTAAAGGTAAAGAGCAGCCCCACAAACTTGTTTTGAAGAAAAAGCTGGCCACGGCCATGTTAAAGAAAGAATTAGAACCAAATCTACACAGTGTGGTGAAATTTCCATTCAAATTGGACATGTACTGTATTTCCCAAGATATCAGCAAATGAAGTTACGAAATTTGTGTAACAAAGTGATTCTGAGGGCAGCAGAGATTGTATCACTCTCTCACATTGACAGCTTTGTTTTCCTTGTTTTTTTTTTCTAGACTGTTGTATTGAACCTTGACATAAATAGGAAGAGGACCTCCCCATGAGGATTGCAAAGTTTGAAAAGTTCTCATGCTACTTATGCAATCACATTTTGATAATATGGGACTGTTGAGGAGAAAATATAAGCTGTAAAGTTTGAAAAAACAAAAGACTGTCCATTAATGTGGGGATATGATATCATATGTGCTTGCTCCAAGTTCACTGTTTGTTGAAAATGTGACAATTTTACTTGCTCATATCTTGAGAACTTCACTTCAGATTCTGATGCAAATTTCACTAAAATGATAAGAATAAGTGCCCCTCTAACATGTTAAAACTTCATGAGACATTAAACCCTTCTTTTAATTCTTGACATATGGTAACTTTTGACCCTTTCATTTATGAAGTTGTGATCTGTACACAGTATATTCAATAGGCATTTACTGTACATGTTGAATTACATCCACTCAGTTCCAACTGCTGTTAGTTTGGCTATTCTTTACAGAATCTTAGGGCATATTTTGTATATGAAGTCAATTATTTACTGAAAAGATCCTTTGGATTTAAAAAGAGTTTGGAAAGTTCTGTTACATCAGGTCTGATCAACAGACCAAGCATTGAAAAGTGACAAGTAAATTACCTCCGTATTGATAAACTGGGGAATGAAGCAGGAGATGGATGAATATAATTTTGTTTCATAGTAAAATAGAGGACATAAACCTATCAGATGGCCGTCAGTTTTAAGGGAATATGGATTATTTCTCCAGCAGGAAGATTAATTGGAATTTCGTACACATCAAATATTCTCCTTCTTGCAATGAGTAAAATAATTCTCATTGATATTCATAGTTAGAAAATTAAGATGCAGTTGCCTTTGTAAAATTGTGAACCCTGACTTAGTGTTGTCTTCCCGTATCAACACTCTATGGGAGAAATAAGTTAATCACTCATAAGATTCCATAAATTTACATGTATGAGGATTGATGAAAAAAAGTTCTTCTATAACTCTTTCTGAATCACCTGTATAGGTTTTGATATTTTCAAAGCCATATATAGACAGTTTTTCTTCAAAACATGAAGCAGGCAACTCCTGCCCAACCCCTCTCCCCTCCCCTGTCTACTGTTTACATAATTTTTCTATTGTTTCCCCACAATACCAAGAAATTTTATTTGCAGAAAAGGCACCTATTCCAATTTGGTTGTTCGAAGAGTTTAGATAAGGTCCCCTTTTCTGCAGGTTTTTTCTAGCAGATGTATGTATAGCATATGTATAGACAGCAGGACAGGAGAAATCCATAGTTGATATTTAATGGTGAGCAGTAGGCCTCAATTTATTTTGGGGTTTCAGCTAAATCTCACAATTTTTTGTCTCATTTCTCTTTCAAGTACCCTTCACGATATGAGGGAATATTCAAGGTCAACAAAGCAGTTCATTGTGGTAAATTTCAAAGAAAGCCATATTGTCACATAATTCTGAAGATTTCTCAAACTATAGAATACTGTAGTCTACTTCTGTCACTTAAATTTGAAGTAAATGCATTTTTCCCTTAAAAATAACACATGCCCAGTGTGGACTGGGGGTTGCAGAATACGCCCACGGTATTTGCCACCTGTCGTAGAAGGCAACTCAAGGGAAACCAAACTAAAACTTGAACAATATTTGAAAATTTGTTTAAACTTTGAACTTGTTTATCTACAGTAGTTGACTGACAACATATAACACAGTTGTGTTGGTGTGTTGATCGCTAAAACTCATCTCACTTAAAACTAACTTTAAAATAAAACACATAGATGCATGATGTACTAAGCATTAATATTAAAGGACAGTATAGCCACAGTATTCCACAAAATCCATCAGAAATTGACCTTTCACAGATTAATTTTCATTTTGCACTTTTATCATGCAGACATTTGAACTGCGAATTATGAAAATTTGTGATTACGAAAGAGGGAATGGCAATATACAGTATGTGGCTAATGAAATCTCTGTCTTAACAACCTTTATTTCAAGGACAGCAATGTTACATTGTTCCAAGTGTTTTGTGTTAGTATTAAGTTAAAATTTTGTCCTTGTGAAAAGGTTGCTACCAATCATCAACCTGTTAATTAATTATCAGACTGACAAACAAAGAGATAATTAATGTATGATAAGTTAACATTTTCAGACAATGTACCGTATCAACACAGTGCAACAGTATACATTAAAACTGCTGCATAGGCAATATAATTTCAGAACTGTTCAAAACATTAAAGAGGAACAAAAGAAATTATGATAATTTAATTTAAAGGGGGAATGAAGCAATCGTTGTTTGGATTCATCTATTTGTCTTTACTTTAGGAATGGCTCATGAATCATGTGATAATATGTCCCCTAATACTGAATTGCAAAAATTTATGAGGAGCAGTAACTCATTGCTTTCATGCAGTCACATTGCTTCTTGAGAATGCAACATAGACACCCCAGTAGATCAAAGGCGGTGTGGGGTGTAACTGGTATCTGAGTTTGTTACTGTGTCCTCAAATGATCTATGCTTTTATTGTGTTCTCACTGCGTGTAAAGCAATAAACACATGCTTGATTGCACTGTTAGCTAACCCAAAATGTTATGTAACTTTTTATGTATTTTAATATATTGTTACTGTCAACCAATTAACGAGATGTGAAACCTAACTATATTAAGTGTATATGTAGTGCGCCTCATTTCCTCCCTGAGGCGATAAAATGTAATCAGGCATAGAAGGAGGATGTAACAAAAAGTAAGAAGGACTGTTTCATCATGTTAACCTGAATGTTAACTATTTGAGACACTAAATATAGTGAATGGATTTTGCAAGAAAAGTACTGAAGTAAAACATTGACCAGTGCTAATTAGCTATTGCTTCAAAATAAATTTGGTGTGACTGCTAAAGGCCAAGCTTGTGGCTATACACTACAAAAATTGTAGTTTGGGGTGAAAGTGACTGCTTTTAAAGGGGCTCGTAGAGTTGAAATTAATGGACAACAAAATGAGAGTGTTAAAGGGTCAGTGCCACATGACAATGCTTTATAAATAGTTAGCATAATGAGTCAAGTTTCACACCTGATATTTACACGAAGAGTTAAACTTAAACTGTTGCATTTTGTGGTGTCCTAACTTGTAGTAGTTTATGCATTTTTTGAAAAGTGTCTGCAGAGTCACAGTTTTGAAAAGAATTGAGCTTCTAAGTACTCACTCATAAAACAGCTATGCGGATGTAGAATATGGGAATTGTCTAAGTTTGACAGTTTGTCATGGGTTTGTGAAGAAAACTTAACGTGTGAAAAATTTGCTGAATTTCATGAACCAACTCAATGAGCCACTTTAAGTTTAGGTGCAAGTCACAAGTGAGTAGTCTAGTGTACAAGTACTGTAAGTTCTACTGTATACACACATGAGCTAAAGGCCACAATTGGTTTTGCATTTGGATTGCAATGTAAAACTTAATCATGGACCCCATGTCTTTAGGCCTGCATTTGATATGATAACATCTATATCATCCCCCCTTACACCCCAAGACTACCAAAATCAAATTCCTAGCTTTTTTCCAGTCTCTGTTCTCACGTATCCAGAGTTGGGTTGATTGGGTAGTACTGCCATAGTAACAAGGTCAAATGTTTCACATGCCAACTACTGTAAAATGTAATTAAATACCTGTCACCAGCACCATAAACACCTGTGATTTTTCACAATTAAAATAAACATTGCTTAAAACAGCAGGTCCCCGTGATTTGAGGTGGATCGAACAGCATGTTGGTCTAACTGTGAGAGCATCCACCTCTCACATGGAAGGCCCGGGTTCGCTTCCCATGTCGAGTCTTACCAAAAGACTCTAAAAAAGAACCTGCCGTTGCGTGTGATGCTCTGCATAAGCAATGGAGTACTAGGGAAAACAAGCCAGTAAGCCACAGCTGGAAAAAAGGCCGTGGCCCAGAGTTAACCTGCATTAATTCCCACATTACATTACTTAAGCCTTAGGTAACACGTGTGTTACCTCAAGCCCAGGGTACAGTATGTGAGACCATATTCTGAAAGTTCTTTGATCCCTAATCAGGAAGTTTTGTGCATTCTCTTTTGTCCCATGTTGTCTGTGTAATTTCTTCCTACTTTTTACCAGTGTTCTTATATTTCCATTTCTAGGTTTACCTAACTACCCACTGATGCTTCTCGTATGTTTTATTAATAACAAAAATATAGGTCAGGTGGATACAAGGGTCATAAGTCTTGGGCATCGAGTGATGTTAAGGGCATGGTTTTTGATGTTAATTTCAAGTTGCTTACTTCTTCGTTGCAAAATATTTCAAGCTCTGGTTCAAAACCAGGAGTAACCCCATCCGGGTACCAGTAAGCTTGATCAGGGGAGGGGAAAAGGTATATAGAAGCCTACAGCTCATTTATAGCCAACTTTTAAAACATTTAGTACCCTGGTACAAGGAACCAGGGCACACCTTTAAAACAAAAAAAGGTAAAGGATATGGGGATATTTCCAAAGGACAGGAGAGTCCACTGAATTAAAGGGAAGCAGTCATCCCAGGGTCATTGGCAGATGTTTTGATCAAATGCTACAAGTCTAAACTTGCTTTTATCTTTTGTTATGTTATCATGTTATCATGTTATATGGCTTCCTTAAGGTAACGTAAATAAATTTGTTTTCCCTGAATTTAAAAGTTTAATTTAAAAACTTTTACATGATTTAGAAGTAAGCCATTCATGTATAAGGCTAATCAAATATACTAATCCAATTCAGGACATTATAATTTCATTCTGTCTCTGTCTGCATGGACTAGCAAAGCTAAACTGAGTTTGAATTTGACAACACAAGTATCACTATCAGTGTATATTACCTTTTACCTATTACATGAAGGGCAGCTAGTTTTTTCTTTTTTCTTCAGGTAGTTAACCCTTAATTGTACTTGTAGACCAAGGCTTTATTTAGCCAATGTTAGTCATTTTTGTCTAGAACTAACTTCATGTTCTTGCAGGTGTCGCCATGACCACATCAAAATATTTTTTCGGTTATGTTTGTATTCTGTTTCATGAATTTCAGAAAGTAGGTCAGACACATTATAGGGTTCACTATATTGTTTGTTTACCATGATGGCTGATCATCCTTGCGGTGTTTTCAAGGTCGTTTACCTTTTTCATAAATTTTATGCTAGTAATGGACCTGTTTGCTTTTTCAGCTGGTTTTTGGTGCCAAAAAGTGGAAGATCCAGCCAGACCTGGCTTGGAAAATCTCAGAGATATTAAAAGGAGTGAAATTTTCAGAATGTTTTGCATGTTTTCGTGTCAGCAAAATGTTGCAAATGTTTTTTTGTTTTTTTTTTGTTTCTTTTTTCCATGATCCTGAAAGAACATACTTCACCATATGCACCAATATAGTTTGTAAAAACATCTCTGTGAGAACACTTTAAAACAAAGACTACTGTGGTTTGGAAACTGTCTATTGTTTACATCTTTTCCTAATCTTTGCCAAAAATTTCCTGTACTCGTATTTCAACAATCTTATTCAGACTAGTTCAGCCCATCCTACACATCTGTTTTGTAAATTACAGGATAAAGTAGGTCAGGTGTAGGCAAGAGTTCTTGACTTTGCTATTGCAGGATGCGATCCTGATTATGCTGGTGGTCTTTTAGGTCATTTACCTTGCAGTATCGAAGGAAATGGTAGTACTACATCATCAGACCATAGTCAGAACCAACTTTAATGGCTTTCGTTTAAAATTGGGAATGACATTCATTGCCCTGGCATGTTTGTATTTTTACTCAACAGTTGTGTGATGAGCTGTGATGTCATCAGCTATATTTAAGCTGGTTGGCCATAAATCATCTCATGTAGTTGAGGCAGAAGTGCTAAGGAATAGAGTAAAATCGTATTCAGGTATCTTTCTTCTTTTAATGGAAATTCCTGAATATTTAACGAAGATTGACAATGTAATAAAAGACAGTGTTTTTTGATCATTAAAGTATAACGGCATTTATGTATTATTAGGGAAGGACTTGGGTTGAGGTTATACTGACCGTCATATGACAGCTAGATCTGGAAGTGGTCTGAATGCAATGAATTTATTTTTGGTCGATCAGCCTTTTAAATTTGTAGAAATTAAAGTATGGAGAGTTCATTTAGAAGAAACAGAAAAGAAAATAAACGGCAAAAAATTCGATAAAAACAATTTAAAGGGACAGTACACTATTGTCTTTTTTCTTCCTCTCCCCCAAAGACCAAACTTACTGCAGTTTCTTTTCCATTAAAGAAAGTGTAACGTAAATAGATTATGTAAATGTTTTTTTGGCTGTTCACATTGGTGTACAGTCGGGTATGGATGTCTAAGTTTAATAACTGTAGTATGAATAATTTTATAAAAAGGAGTACATGTAGCTATAAATAAAATAAGTAACTTCATTAGCCATGGGAGGCCAAGACTTTCATATTTTTGGTATGTGCCAGTTGTCCAAAATTAAGATTGCATTACTGTTCTTTTGAAGGATGCCAGGGTCCAGGTGATCTTGCTCTTTCAAATTAATTACAACCAATCATATACCAGATAACACAGACCTCTTAAAGGTCAAGAGCAGTCCCTTCAAACTTACTTTGAAGCAACAGCTAAATATCACAATTTTCCTCATATTTCTCTTCAAAGCATCTTTCATCATATTTTATAACTTCAATATTGCACATTCAAGGTAAAACAAGCATGCAGTTACTCCCAGTAAACTTTTTATTTGAATAGAAAAACTTGTCACATGACATCCAACAGCCAATCATGAAACAGGACAGTCATTCTACCACTGTACACTACTACTTCAAGTTGGGGTGACTGCTCTTGCCCTTTAAGATTGGCATTTTTGCAGCATTTGAAATGCTATTTTCAGGTAAACTATGAATCAATCAGAATTTCAGCTACAGCTGCAACTGTTTTAAAAGGGCAAAAATATTTATTTGAAAACAAGAAGATCTTGCAAATTTATTCTCATTTCCTCTGAAAGTATCTTTCATGGTATATCATGACTCTTTGTGATGTGCATATTTGAAGAAGAGAAAAGCTTAACTACTACTACAAAATTTCAAAATTTAGGGCTGGAAAACTATTGTCATGTGATTTTCAAATGCCAAATCCAAACTGGGGGTCTGTTTCGCTCCTCACTACCTCCTATTAAACCTATGATGTATATCGTTATTGCCCACAATAACCGTCTGGCAAAAACCTATTAACACCGTGGTAACTCCCACCTGATAAGGGGGTGTGATACCCTAGCTACTTCCTTCCTTTCTTCCTTCCCAAACCAGGGATTTTTGGGAATTACTGCTTAATTGTATGTCCTTTAAAGAATGAGCTGTGGGAATAGTGACACGTACACGTACAAAACAGAAAATTCATTAACAAACTTTAGAGGGTTGGTCATTTTAATAGAAATGGGAGTCTTCAAGCTGAATTCAGTAATGGTTATCTTATGCCATTCTAAAGAGGCGATAATATTTGTGCAGGTACTGAGCCAGACTTTGGGACTCCAAGGAAAGATGTATCATATGAATTTTGATCGCTTAAAATCAAAAAGTAGGACAAGTGTTAATAAAGGTCAAACTTCTATGCCCTGAGAAATACGACTTGCTAGGTTTTATTCAAAAAGTTTAAGTCTAACAACCTAAATACACTACTCGCAATGTTTTGTATGCCTTTGATAATTGTCTAAAAATGATGAGGACAGAGTATATCCAGACTTACAGCCATAGTGTCCAATGTGGATAGGGTACCACATTGCAGGGTATCTGCTGTCTTGGGGAAAGTGTAAGGAAAGGGTTTGTCCTCCTTTCTTTTCAAAATATTTTGCCTTTTTCAAGGAGCTTTGGCTGAAAAATTGTGCATGATTTTAAACAACTGAAGTCTCAAAGGTTAAGTTTTAGTAGCCATTTTATATGTGCCTGAGAGTGTTTTTGTAAAGTGGTTCCCCTTTTCATCATGGAAAATGGCATGCCTATGCTCACCGTCACAGCAATCATTTTGAAATGGGAAGAGGTTGGCAGGCATACTAGTGCCTCTCATGAGAAGTATATTTCATCATTGCTTTTATTTTCTTTTCTTTTTCCTTTTCTTTTTTCTTTTGCCAGTTGATTTCTTTGTATCCACAGTTTACCTTCATTTTGCCCCTTCTTGTATTACATCCCCTTGAACTATTTTTGGACAGTTCATACTTCAGAATGATTACTAGCAATAGGTTCTTATGTGGTGGTGTCAGTGTTTCTACCAAGGTAGGGGAAAGAAAATTTGTCCCCTCTTTACATAAGAAGGAGGATAAAATCCTCCCACCTTTCATTCCCCCCCCCCCTAAAAAAAAATAAATTTAGATATCTTGGATTTTATTATTTAAGAGTAGTACACCTTTGTAGCAATGCTTTAACTCAAAAAGCCTTTTAAACCCTTCAGATTGCACCCCAAAAGTGCCCTGAAGCAAGCTTTTGCCCTGTGAATCCACCTGTAACTGGTGTCCAAGGGCACCAACAAGTCAGGCTTTTTTGGTAGTACTTAATAACCCACCCCCCCTTTTTTTTTTCCTTTTAGAATTTCTTGCATTACTCCTGATAACCATCATTTTTATTCAAAGTACAGCACCTTAATTATGACCTTTAAGGATGTGAGAAAAAACCCTAAAATAAGATGCAACAGTCTGATTGCCTCTGTTGGATAAGCGTGACCTGTTCAGTAATAAACAGATTTTCATCTGTTCAACTTTCGTGCACTTTTTTGGTGCCTACTGTAGCCTGCATTTGCATACCACAATAATTCTTCCCCTGTTATAGCATACAGAAATTTCAGTACAGCAAATCCTGTTTCAAATTTTCTACCTACCTGCAAAAAAAAAAAAAAAAATCACTCTAATGTTTTTGTCAAAAAATTATTTTTTTGAAGTTATTGTAAACAGGGCTTCAAAAATTTGTGAAGTGTGCTGATCTCTGCTTACGACAGGTTTAATATACCAATTGTGTTTAGAGTTTTTATGGCAAGCACAGTCATGGGTTCATGTCCATGAAGCATAAGAGTTTTTAATCCTGTGAAGAAATTTTGTAAATATGGGAGCTGTGGCTTTAACACACATTAGCATTTTTTAAAAACAATACTTTTTGAATGATGCATTAATAGCCTCTTTTACATTAGATTCTTCTAGATTTAAGTAGTTTATACTGCAAGTGTTTGCGCCTGTTTACAGTTGCTTTTCTCAAATGTTCTTGTATTTTGGGTTTTTTTTTTTTTTGTCTTTTTTTAGCTCACACATGTACACAGTACATGTGTGAGGTTATAAAATGGGCCAGATGGCGTCAACTTTTTAACAAAAGCCTGCTCTCTTTCCATTTGTGGAGATTTGGTTCTGAAATTTTGGTATGTGATTGTTAGTCAGTACAGCATTATAACCCACCTACTTTCATTCCAATGTAGGAGTGTTAAGCATATTTTTTTTAGCTATTTATGTAGAGCAGGGTTCATTGTGCCTGCTTAACAGTTAGCTTTTTATTCATTGTGCTGACTGTAGCGACTTGGTTGTGTGTTCAATTGCTGTCTTGCAAATGCCTTGCAAGCAGACTGTTGTTTGATGTCTGACTCACCTGTGGACACGGGTCACTGGTTTCTGCAATCACAGTGTCTTGAGGATAATAGCACTGTTTTGTGAGGAGAGCTTCATGGACTGAGCAGCTAGGGATACTTGACACACAAAATTGGGAGCAATTCTGTGGTCAAGTGTAGCATACATGAAAGGAAATAGGCTTAATGTGGTGGGGACATCTGTTCTGTTTCTAGATCAATCAAGTTGGTCAAGGCAAGTAATTGTGATAACTCTTTGAGTTCAAGTGCAGTAGGAGAGCCATTTGAGGAGCGATGCATGTTTTTATTTTACCAGTGCAAATTCACACAGTGTTTCTTATGGAGTTATAGGAGAAACTAAATGTACTTTGCAGTACTTTAAAATATGCTTGATACATTCTACACATTTAGAATTTTTCCAAAATGGTCCTAATTAAGTTTGTATAGCCCAACAGGTTTTCTTAATTTTACAAACTTTTGCAGTAGCATTTGTAGATCTCTCAATTAGGTTGTTTTCTTTCTGATGTAAAAGTTTGCACTTTTTGAAAGAGGGAGGGGGACTTTTAGCATACCTTGTGATTTTGCAGTAGGGTTTTGAGTTCTTTGGTCATTTTGTACCTTTTATTTACCATTGTTATGGTAAGGAGGTTTTGTGGAAACCGATGAAGAAGTAATAAAAGTTGGTTTTTTGAGTTGCTATTTTTTACAGACAAGAGAGAATGTGTGAGCTACAACAGCATTGCTGTTCTAGTTTGAACTGCATCATCAGTCTGGGTGTGAAATAAACACGGAACAAAGTGAATGAGATCTTGTGAATGTCAAATTCACTGTCCACCCTACTTTACTCCTGTTATACTCGTAATCCAGATGTCAACAGGTGGCGGACAGTAAGATGAGACTTCTGCCCTATCCACTCTAAAAGTCAAGGGTTAAGGGTAGGAGAAGAGTGAATGCCTCAAATTAACAAAAGAATATTTGGTCTTCAAAATTTTCCAAGATTCTTAGAGAATGAGCCCTTGATCTATTGCCCCCTTGGCTTTGCAAAGTGTTTTATTAAAGAATTCTGCCCCTTCAAAGTGGACTTCATGATTTGGCGGATAGCATGTAATGACTTGGCCAATTTGACAACAGTCACTGGACTATTGAATTTATAACAACGTTGCTTTTTGTCAGTTGTGTAACAAGCAAGGATTCAAGGACAGGATAAGTTTGTCCAAGTTTCAAGGGAGTGGATTTTGTATTGTGAAGCAGTCAATTTTCTTTTCTCCCAAATAACATTTCAGAAGCTGCTTCCAGGTCATCCCAAATATTTCAATATTATATTACATTTTTCAAAAGGGTTAGTTTTTGTTGCCAAAGAATAAATGAATGTTGTCATGCAATGGTATAAAATTCCTCCAATGTTATTCAGTTTTGAATTCATAGTGGTTATAGTCTGATTGCCAAGATCAAAATCATAGGCGTATAGGGATCATTTTTGTGGGGAGGGTAAGAGAAAATTTTGCCCAAATAATGGCA
The DNA here is from genome assembly GCA_037179385.1 of Holothuria scabra. Classification (NCBI taxonomy): domain Eukaryota; kingdom Metazoa; phylum Echinodermata; class Holothuroidea; order Aspidochirotida; family Holothuriidae; genus Holothuria; species Holothuria scabra. The sequence goes on from CM074187.1 coordinate 28,870,967, forward strand.
CCCTTTATTGTGTTTTCTTGAATGAATTAACTGTTTTTTCCCTGAATTGGGAGGGCGAGTACCCCCCCCCCCATGACAAAAAAAAAAAAATGAAGCTAGGGATGGTCCTTGAACGTGTTTCTCTCTTTTTTTAGGCATTAACTTTGTATCAATTTGCGTAATATGTTAAATATGGTTTCTTTTACCTTTTATTATTTTCCACAGACAATAGAAGATATTCTAGAAAAGCTGTCTTCAATCATTGAAACCAGTTACGATAATGTCAAGACCTTTGCCGAAAGTATTCCTGGTTTTCAAGACTTTCCATTGGGAGACAGAAACATTTTACAACAAATCGGTAATGAGGCAGATTAGTAAAATACTCTCGCTTTTTACTAAAAACGATATTTAAACTGGACAAATCTTTTGCTTCTTGATTAAATGAAGAATACCATTTTTTTTTTTCAATTTTTTTTTTTTTTTTTTGGGGGGGGGGGGGTTGTTTCTAAACCATGGGTGTTCCGAAAATAAACAATATGTGGAAAATGTGTGATTAAATGTAAATTTTATAAATCCAAGATTGAAATGCCATGTGGACTTGGCTGCTATATTGCAATATATAATATCCTTTAATGATCTCTTCTTCATCCAATAAGGAGATTCAGTAGTGTCACATGGTTTTTACTCCAGTCCTGTGCTTTTCAAATTGGCAATTCAGTCTGTCTTCTTTTGTGCCTTGTTTAAGCAAATCAAATATTTATCTTCTAGATGCAGTTCTTTTGAATAGCCTTTTGACAAAGGAAAAGAAATCACTTCTTTTGAATTCAGTTGAGGACTTGAGCAAAGATGACCCTATAAATTTCAGCTAAAGATACTGCTTCATTATATGATATTGTTTGACTGCTATTGAAGCATGACCACTTTCTGAGGCTGTTTGAGGATAAATCTATTGCGAATGCTGCTGTAATTGGACTTGGCAGGTACATGTTGATCGCAAAATCCAGATTTTCCCGTGGCAATGTAGTTTTGTGCTATTTGGTAAACAGGTGTGTTTAGGCAAATAAAAAGTTTGAAGATATTAGTAGTTGCTGATCAGATTTTTGTGGGTAATATTGGTTTTTTTCAGCAAAATGGTTACCTGAATGAAGAAAGACATTTCAAAAAGGTCATGTGACTATAAAGGCCCAGTTCTCTCACCCCAAACCGTACTAATTCTCCTAACCATCTTAATTTAGCCCCTCTCACAATTTTCTGAAATTCATCCTCATCCAGATACAATCTGAGTTTATTGCTTCGAGATGAGTATAGAAAGACTCAATTTATACAATCAAAACTCTCTCAGTACAGGTCATACAGTATAAGCTTTGGTATTACACATTGTTTGAATTAGCTTTCAATCAAAGAGCTGAGCTAATTGAGAATTTTGATACCCCTATACTAAAATTGTAGTTTGGGGTGATGGGTTTGGCCCTTTAATTCTCTCAATGCCAGGGAAAGCCTAAAGCTACCCTTAAAAGGATTAAGTCACAACAGCAGCAAGAATCAAATAAATTTTTTGAAGGTGTTGTGGCTGCATAATGGTTTCATTGATTACAAAGTCATGCAGAATGTAGTTTTTGTCTATTACATTCTAAAAACAAAAGACTCAATTTTGTTAATCTGTCATTGACTGAGAAGTGTGAATTCACTCCAACAGAGCCAAATTTTAACCCTTTACCGTTTTTTGGGTCCTTTTGGACCCATACGGAGAGCGCAGCTGTCACCCATCTTTACTGTTTCATGCGGAGCTCGAAACTGCGAGTAGCTACCCGAAAATTCGGCCATAACAACATGAGAGACAATAGTTTAAGGTCACGGGGTCAATGGCCTACGGAAGCTGATGGGGGGCGTGCTACGTCCGCTTTTCCGCCCACTCCCGAGGCGCGCAAGTATGCCCCGATCCTCGGAGCACAACGGTAAAGGGTTAATCCCTTGATGGAGTGTCAGCACAGTGATTGCTCTTGAAGGGTTTTGTAGGCAGGCACTCATTTAAGAGTGAATTGTCACTGTTCTTGAAGTGAATTTCACCATTGTTGGAGGGAGTGAACACTCTTTTGCTATCTTCCTTCTGCCTGATTCCCTCTTATGGCTTCACGGAGGAAATGAAGCTCACTTCACACTCTCTCTTGATATAGCAACTCCCTGGATATAGTCACATTTCACATGTACTACTGGTTAGTAGTAGCTAGTAATAGATGTATTAAAATACACAAATAGTTACTTAAGATTTGGGGTTAGTTAACAGGCCTGTTTATTGCTTTCCATGCAGTTCTGACACAGTGAAAGCATAGCTGATTTAACCGCACAGATCATGTAAAAAACTCAAATATCACCACCTTTGATCTACTGGGGTATCTAGGTTGCATTACAAGAATACAGTTTGCTTTCTTCCTTGGTAATTGTTATTAAAAGGGTAATCTTGAACAGAACTTCACATAAGTCTGTTTGAGTATGGTGGCATATAATTTTTTTAAGGAGCCATGCAATATGTTGTGGGGTTACCAGTAGGGGGATTGGGCTATGATAAGGGTGTCCCCCCCCCTTTTTTTTTGGAAAATGAGAATTCCGTTCATTTGGATTGGTGCTACATATGCTACCTTATACCAGTGTTGTAACAAGTCACGACTCGAGACACTTTCTTTCAAAATGATAGTGACTCCATAGAATTCAGGAGTGATTTCTCCATTGAAATAGTACAGTGACTCGAGTCACTTTAAAGTTTGAAAACTGGTGACTAGAGTCACTAATCTTTTGACTGGATTACAACACTGCCTTATACAATGCCATACCTAGCTAAAAATATGGCACAAGTATTACAAGAGGACGGTTTGTCCCAGGCTGTATAACTGTTTAAGAAACTTTATCTGTGGATGAAGTTTTCTTTCTGCATGCAACTGTTGTATACATTATTGACAATTAATGACACATGAGCACTCTGAAAGTCACAACTCCACTGATTCAAAAAGATGTATAAATTCCCATGATCCTCTTCTGTTTTAAAAACAGTGACACAAGTACATTGTTGAAGTTGATAAAATTTGCTATAAAAATGCATCAATACCTAACACGCATCAAATCTTTTGACAGCATGTTATTGCTTTGTACAACGTGGGCGGAGTTTTGATTTGCCAAGTACTACTATTGACCTAGTACAACTAGGCCAGGTGCAGTTGGGGAATTAAGCCTATCCATTTGAGAAACCCATCGGGGGAGATAAAGATTGAAGGGAACATTTCATTATCTAGTCCATCATTCGGTATTTCAAGTCTTCATCTTCATCATTATCATCATTGTCATCATTATCATCATCACTTCCATCCCATGCAAAGCTTCAAGGAGCAATGGAGCGGCTGTGTTTGTAAACCATACTTTTTTTCTTCCTTGATTTTCCAGGAGGCCTAGAGGTCTGTTTGTTGCACCTGGCATGCGGCTTTGATAAGAAGACAGAGTGCCTTAAGGTTTGGGATGAGAGATGGTTGTCGTTGGAAAAAGTCTACAAGCTCAGCAAATGTAAGGGAAAAATAAGGGAAAAAAAAAAGCTCATCACAAGAGAGTAAACATTTTACAGTAATGTATTAAGAGGCAGATTTGTCTTCCCATAGGAAACTTTGTTGCATTACTTAATTTGACAATGCCAGGTGATTACTGGAAGTGATACTTTTTTTCGAGTCAGAAAATGTTGAAGAGTGGAGGGAAGCTTGGGGAGCATTGCATGATCATACTGATGATGGATGTACAGGTTTTGTAATCGCTTGGTGTTATCTAGTCATGGCTGAGTAATATTTAATCTTGTGTTTATCACAGCATGGTAGACTTGTGAACAAAACTTGAGAGACTAATATTTGCAAAACTAGGATGATGCTTGGATGAATTACTCCCAGTATTTTTTTTTCCTCTTTACATCTCAAATTTACACCCTTAAAAAACAGAAGAGTGAATTTAGTTGCTCTTTAACAGAATGAAAAGTGTGAATTCACTCCATTAGAGTGTTAATTTACTTCAAGAATAGTGAATTTCAGTCCAAGTTCGTTGAAAATCCACTCATAAACAAATGCCTCTAGGAATCATTCAAGTTCTTTTCTTTTTTTTTAAAGTCCTTGCAGGCACTCCAGCAACAGTGAAACTTTGCTCATTTGAAGTGAATTTCACTCTTCTTTGGGTTAATTTCTATTCTTTAGAAGTAAACTTCATATCTTTCACTCTTTTAGTATGTGAAATTTCACTCTTTTTATTTTTAGAGTGCAGGAATTCTACAAAGCATGCTGTGGTATCCCTTTCCCCATTTCCCCTTCCTTTTACTATTTTTTAATGATATGTGTTGATTAATTACCTATTTGTTTCAAGGTCACTATACTTTAAACCTGTGGGTGAATTGCATTCCGAGCCTATACCTTTGATAGGAATTGAATATAGATATATACCCAGTCTACCTAGAACAGAATCAGCTTTCCTGTCAAGAACTTAAAGGGCAGGAGCAGTCATCCCAAATTGAAGAAGTGTAGTAGACTGTCCAGTTTTATGATTGGCTGTTGGGAGTCATGTGACAATGTTTTTTCTCTTCAGATGTGAAATGTACCAGAAATAACTGCTTGGTTTACCTTGAATATGCAACAGTAAAGTCATAAAATGTAATGAAAGATACTTTAAAGAGAAATAAGATGAAAATTGTGTTATTTAGCTTTTTCTTTACACTAAATTTTGGGGGACTGCTGTTTACCTTTAAATTGTTCTGAATCAAAAGGAAATAGACAAATATCAAGACAAATGGCAGTTCATTTTTATCTTCAGTTCATGAAATCAGCATTGTTCTTGGAAGGGTGGGTTTGAAAATTCCAGCATCAATTTCCAAATTGTATCTGGCAAAATGCTTTGAAGAAGTGAAAACACGTTATTTAGTGCTGTCACGTAATGTCATAATTTTTTAGCCCCGCCCACTGCTAGGCAAAAAGTCACTCATGCATAGTGCATCACGTTGATTGTCAGCTGCTTCTCAGCTAGCTTAACTAGTTACAGTAGCGTACTACGCTAGTTTTTGTACCACAAAATGAGCTTAGTTAGTGACGTCAGTGAGAGCACCCAGTTGCAGTAATTGTTCCTAAAGTAACATCCTGCCGTGCTACTAGGCAATCTTTTCAGCAAGATCTATACTTTACACTGACCACTTAAAATTTTTGTTATTGGGACAAATATTTGTGTCAATAAATTCTAGCAATTCTGCATGGCTATACCAGTGCACTGACACTGGTACTATGGCTAAGGGGGTGGATTCATGCTTGGCATTTGGAAACTATGAAAGCTTGATAGCTACCAGCATGTTTAGGGTTCCGTCCACAGCTAGGTCAAAGTAGGATGGATGTTTCATCCAAGAGTGATCTGCAATTTTCCCAACTTAAAACTTTCATTTTAAAAAAAAAAAAAAAAAAAAAAAGATATTTTATGTTCATTGTTAAGTTGGTCAGCCACCTGCTGTGAAATTGTAATTCACTGGCCTTATATCTGTCTTCAGTTAGGGTTTTAACCTATTTCCAGCTAATTCCTGATTTACAAAAATGCCACTTGCATTCTCTAGATTATCATACTTGTGTATGTCATCCTGTATATAGTTGAGTCCATCTGCATTAGACACTGGTGCTCTTGAACAATTGAGTAGAACTGTGTTGGCCATCTTTTTCAGAGCATAAAAAATACAACTTGAAGAATTGGCTCTGAAATTTTCCATTTTAGGTCCCTCTTTTTTTGGGGATATCTATATTAATTAAATCTGGCATATTTGCCAATTTGAGCCAATACTAAGAGTGAACACTTTTACATATTGTTGCACTGGGACTCTGACATTTTTTAATCGTTAAATGAGCAGGAGTATATGCTTGTGATTAGGATTCATAATGAAAATATGATCATTATTACTATTATTGCCAGTGAATGTTAAGTCTCAAGTGATTAATATTGACATAATTACAAATCTAAATATACCTCTTAACATATTTGCTCATTTCCCTTCATGTCGCAATCTAGACCGGTTCACATTATCACATAAATTGATTCCCATCTGGATTATGACTAAACTTCTATAGTTGTGATGTAAAATTGTGTCAATTATCCTGCAACGTCAAATCAATTAGATTTTCACCTCATAGGAAATTATTGCCTCAAGGCCGAGTTATAAATTTTGCATAAGCATTCTGTTTTGTTTTAACACTGCTGTGAGAGTTGCACCCTTTTTCATTTTAGTGGGTACCTCTGTTCTCAATTTGATGAAAACACCATGAAGAATCACTTTTGTAGTTTAAACATTCTATGGCTTTACCTTTCCCAGCAAAATACCGTGAACCCTTTGCCAGACATACTCCTTCAAATGAAAATAGGGCAACCTCATATTTCTCATTCATAATCCAGTTGAGTCATGCCCTCTAGGCACTTACTCCCATCCTTTGATCTATATTACCCCTTGCAAAAAAGATAAAAACAAACAAGAAAGAAGTATGTCATTGCCAATTTTTTCGAAGTTTTGAGTTCAGCGGGTACAACCATCATTTGTCGTAAAGAAGAGGTAGCTGTTGGGGGCCGTCAAGTGGGCTCTGTACATTAATTGCGGATGTTCCGAGGCATTCAGGCAGGGGCAGACATTTAATAATCTATGTGAGACACTTCTTAGTCCGTTGACATTTGGCGACGCATACTATATGTAAAGTTTCCTTTAAGGAACCGAAGAGATGCTTTAGAAATAGCACATAAATATTTGAAGTGTTATAATCATGAACGACATTCTGGAAGATGTTTTTTTTTACTTTAATAATTTGATTTCTCTCTGTTGTAGTGATAAAGATTGGGTTTCATGAGGTGGTGTGAATTTAATTCCAAACAACTTCATCAAGATTTTGTATCAGAGAAATAGTATCTGGAATTGTTCTTGATAATGTTGTGCAAGGAAGACACTTAATTCCCATATGGAAATGTTACACAAGGGTATAGTGTTTATGTTGTAAGTGCTTTTCCAGAACTCACAGACCCATGGAGTGATTTTACACTTGATCCGGATCAGATTACCCGATGTTATCAGCATATCAAATTATGTGTATGGCTTGATCCTGGTACATTTACACTTGTCTCATACTCTAATCCTCCTGTGTGGTTCAGCGAAGTCGCTCCAAATGAATTAAGAAATACTCGAGTGTGCGCACCAAAGTGTAAACAAAAAATAGACCCTGTACATGTACCATGCACACCATACCTTACCTCACCGTTGATCCGGCGAGCATTTACACCACAGATTTGATCGCCTGCACGGGGGTCTGATCCCTCCCCTTACTAGGGTCAAAATCGGGCGATCAGATCCGGGTCTGATCTGCATTTACACTACAAATTTGACCTCGAGCAGTGGATCAGACCTGGCACAGGCGATCAGATCCTGATCAAGTGTTAAAGCACCCTTGATCTAAAAGCAACACCAAATAACCATGGAAAGTATTTTGCACATCAGTTTTGTCAATGGCATATGTTTACTGCAGGAAAAATCAGTGTGCACCAAAATTATATCCCACAATGCTATGTGATCACTATTTGGATATGCAAAGAGAAAATCAGGAAAGAAAAACAAATGAAATGTTTAGCACTCTCACTTTTCGAACCAATGTATAAAAATTATATTTGTCAAATATTCTCGCAAAGTAATGACTTAACCTGTCCTTTTGCTGAGGATTCTGTTTTAAGTTGTATCCTTGTTTGAAGTGGTACAGGACAGTAATTTTGTCGTGGGAAATAGGTGCGCATTATGTGAAAAAGCCCTTTACTCAAATCGCCTACAACTAAGCAGTCTGAAACCAACCTTTGGACAGTAGGTTTTACATGATGTTAGCACTCACAGTCCATCCCAAGGACTTAAATATTGGATGTTATCATGTTTTATTGTTTATAGGGTTGGAATGGCTATACCGTAAATGCGATCCTCAAGTAGAAACCCGACTTGTCACCCAAGAATAGTAGTAGTTGATATGAGTAAGGGCTTTTTCATGCAATGCATGCTGACTCTGTACATAATTCAAACATAGATATTCACAAAATAAAGTTTGCACGTCTATGACACCTCATGTGTACAGTAAATCAGTTGCAGTACAGTGAAACTAACGGACTGCAGTTCAGACATTGTCAATGCCTAGAAGCTCTATATGGAGGCCAACATGACTAACTTCCATATGGAAGAAAAAATGACCTTGAAGTTTATAATCTAGTTATGAAAGAAAAATGAGGAACTACAACTTCACAAGTACCACAGCGCAAAAATCTAGGACATTTTTTTTTTTTTTTTAAACTGCCAAATTTCATTCTACAAATGAAGTAGGCCTGTTTCGTGTGAAAATCCCAAGCAGAATGCCAGAAGATAGGACCAACAGAGAGGCAGGAAAGCATGTGCAAATCCATTCCCTCCCACTAGCACAGCCTAGCAAACCAGAATTAGATCTCATCTTTTGAACTGCCCTACTTTTCCATCTCCCATTGTCTGTTGCTTTGTTCTTCCTGTATAATTCTGGGTCTGTCAGTCCCAGGGTGTTTTAGAAATCTTGCTGAAAAGACATATCTCATTTCCCGAGGGTTGCTTAAATTATTCCTTTCGCTCTTGTCATTTTTATTGTCATATTTTATTTCTTGCAGTTTTTTCAAATTCTTTTGGAGTTCTTATTTGATTACATTTAAATGTACCATAAGTGACTTCACCGAAAGCTCTCATGTTGCAATGTTTTGCACTTTGAACAAAATTATTTGTAGGTCAGCTTATGAATGGATTCTTTTCACCCAAAGCATCATTTGGTTTTAAAATTATATACAAGACGGAGCTCTCTCTTGCAGAAAGAAACATACATCATCGAGATGTATGTACAAGCTATTAGATGTAGATATCATCACTGCATCGTATGCCAAATTCAAATAAACACTGTCAAAATAGAATCATCAATGTGGCATAGCAGGGGTTAGATATCCCAGAATGCATTTCATTTAAATTCATTGTGAGGAAGAGAGTGTTGAAGAGAGGTTATCACAATGGCACCCCAAATGTGAAAGTGTTGAAGGAAACAAACAACACAATTGCAATGTTGTATTTAAAGGGAGAATGTCATCCCAACTTGAACGAGTCTTAAAACATTATCTTGTTTCAAGGATGGCTCTTGCAAATCTTGTGACAATTTTTTCCTCCTCAACATGCTTGCCTTTAATACTTTACAATTTTCAAGGCTTGAAATATCATCAAAGACATCTGAAAGGGAGAAATAAGAACAAAATTGTAACATTTTTTGCAAATTTTGAGTTTGATCCAACTCCTCTTGCACTTTAAGCTTACATGATTTTGCAGGCTCACATGGTTTACTATTCACCTACTTATTGAAGCATGAGTGTAGGGTCATCATAAGAGGCACATCGTACCTTGATCGGATATGAGACTTCCACGTCCTAGTTTCGTCTGCATGTTTGACTCAATGTTTCGGCTGCTACTTCCTGTGTTGACAAAGGTTAGCAGAAAGGAAGTCAAAAGTACTGTGAACTAAACTGTTCAGACTGCTTCAATACATTAAAAGTGATCCATGTGCCAGGGGATTTCAGTCGGCAATTTTTGGTGCATGAAACCTTTTGTCAGGAAACCAAAAGTTCACGAGGAGGTTGTATCAGGACAAGACGATCTTTGAAGCATTCAACATGAACTTGTTGACCTACATATTTAATGATAAAACAACAAATTTGAGTATACTCCTGATGTTAGTTAGTACTCTAAAGCTTCTGTTAATGCAGGCATTAAAATTAAAAAGATTGACTTTTAAAGAGGGTGTAGATTTAATTATATGTGAAGGTTTAAGGCAGTGACTGCTGGGACTTAGTATTGCATTTCTGAGGTTGAATAATAAGGATCACCCCAAGCTACAATTTACTGGTAGTGTATAGAAATTCTCATTTGGCACAGCTCTTTGATTGAGATCAAGTTAAAAAAGTCAGAGTAGCTCACATTACACATGTACTGAGAATGTTTTGGTAACACAAATAAGGACCTTGTTTATTTACCAGGATGTTTCCTGAAGCAATGAGCTATGATTGTGTCTCTGGATAAGGATGTGCTTTAGACAGTTGTGGGAGGGGCATGAAGTGCAGGTTAAGAGAATTGGAACAATGAGTAATGCCTCTAAATATTATTTGTCAAGTTGGAGTAGCATGCAAAATCGAAATAAATCATCCTATGAGTTTTGTTTTGTCTGTCTGTCTGTCTGTCTGTCTGTCTGTCTGTCTGTCTCTTCCAATTTTGGAGAAAAATGGCTGCTGCTGTCCTTAGCTCCTTTGACCAACCCTTGTCAAAGTTGGTAAGATTAAATAAACACCTATCAAGAACATGTAAATTATGGTCACAGCAAGTAGGTCAAAGGTCATGTAGAGCTGCAAGAGGTCAAGTGTAAAAAGTACAAAAGCCTCCATCTCCTTCTGGTAATATCTAGATCTTTTCAAATTTGACAGAATTGTTGAGCAGATAATTAAGTCATCAAAGTTTGTTGTCTTGTATAGGTAAAAAAGAGTTCAAACAAAAGGGGGTCAAATAGGGTAGTCATACAAAATCCTGCAACTCCATGGGGTTAAGTTTGAATTTTCTAAGTCATTAGTTTTGCACCTTTTGAAGATGGTCAAACATTGAAATTATGTAAATACTTTTTTCTCTCTGTGGTGATGTGCTTATTTTATAAAATATGGCCTGTGTTAGGGTGATGATGGATCATCAATTTTTTTCTTTTGGAAGTAGGTCAAAGGTCATTTGGGATCTGAAAGTTCAAGCAGTGTCCTGTGCATTGAATACCTTTTCACACCAGTGAACCTGTAGGCAGTGAATGTGGGAAGTATTAAAACTGAAACATTCTTTAGGGGTTACCTCTATCATCTGTGTCCACATAAAACATAAATATAGCCGAGGTTAGGGTCCAACTAATGCAAATTGTTGCAGGCACTCGTGTAATCTATTTATGAAAAACAAGGGAGTGCTTTATTAAAATCAATTTCTAACCACATTGCAGAAAAATGCTCCTTTTCTTTTGTGCCATCATTCTTCTGTACAATTTTGTGTGTATTAGGGTGTGATGGAGATGACCATGTACTGTGAGGGTCCCTTAAGTGTGCATCCACATATCAATCTTGCAGTGATAGAGATTCGACAGTACACTAGTTATACAATTTCTGACAATCTCATGATCTCTTCATTTTCCACAGCTTCCACAGATTTTACAACTACTGTGTTCTTTGAATTGCTGTTCAGTTTGGCCGACAGCTTACATTCAATGCCACTGCAGTGTCACGATGTTGCCGTCTTTTCTGCCCTACTGCTCCTGCCTTCTGGTGAGTTGCCTTCTTTGAAACATATAATTCTATCAAACCAGATGTGACAGGGCATTTGCCTTCTCCCTTGCCTTCTTTCTCCTTTGCATTCCATCCCCACCCTCACAAACTTCTCACTCATTGCCCCCTCCCCTCCTCTAACCCTCACCTCCCACACTTTCAAGTCATCTGTCCTTATATACTATGAGCTTTTAGTAGAATGCACAGGCAACATAGTTTTAATTGTGTTGCACACCATCTTAATGGAAGCATCTCCCCCTTCCCCTGTCTCTCCTTTCCCCTTCCCCATAAATGTTTCATTCTAACATAAGTAGCCACTGTTGCTAAGAAGAGAATGAGTTTTTTTTATTTATGAAAAAAATATTGTTTTTTACTATTTTGTACTTCTGCATAGAATTCAAGCTGTAATCAATCTATGATTATTTTTCACTTTTTGAAATTGGTATATATTACTCTGTATTATTTGTAAATATTCTATTTCATCCATTGTTCTTTTATTGCATTTTTATTCAAGTTAATAGATGCCTTATTTGTAGAACCATACGCATAAAAGCATGTAGTATTTGGGGAAAAAAGATCTCAATGTATTCTGTTCAAGATTCAAAGCAAAATATTGCTGGCTCAAAGAAGTTATGTGCACTTTGGTAAAGCCATAAATTTGTTTCGTGAGGGAGAACATTGCTCATTACTTGGTTAATTTTTAGCACTTTTCCTTCAAACATTGAAGACACAACACTTTAAATAAAAGCAAATGTGTAAAAAAAAAAACCCTCAAAAGTAGGTTAGTGCAATCTGAACAATGTTAAACACCCCTGGTCATTTTGCAAAAAGTGCGAATCTCATGATGTGACCTTGTTCATGTTACAAGGCAATTCGACACACATCCACAATTTATTATGGTGATTATTCAAAATTGTGTTCAGCAGAATGATTTGTGAAGTACAATTTGGGTAGAATTAGTTCTCTTCCTGATAATTTAACATCATTTGAAGTATTCTTCCTGTGGAAATTATATGCTGGTAATATCTTTGAAAATAACCTGCCTATTTTTTTTTTTTTAAGGAAGTAAAGTTTCAACTGTGCTTCATATAGTTAGGTATGTGATTTATATGATCAAAAAGAAAAAAAAAAAAAAAAAACCTGTTATCTCTAAAACCCTAATGGTAGGCATGTATTTGACATATTATTTTCAGATTAAAATTCTTAGATTTGGGTGACCCTTTAAAACCACAGTTACAGACAGATTTCAAAATTGTAACAAGTATGAGTTTCGGGTTTTCCCAATTTTTGGCAACGAATGAGGAGATGGGCTTTGTTTCTTCAAAGTTGTGCAGTTATGCTAATATTAATTGAACAAGGTCAAGCTTAACAGGGCTTTGTTTCGTATCTTTGTTCAGTATGTTTTACACATTTCCAACTTTTTTTTCTAATATTTATGCTGAAAGCACCCTAATAAAAGGCTTTAAAATTTTAAGGGCTGCTCATATTTTATATCTCTATGTTTCAAGTAATCCTGTGAGCATGTTAAGGTATGCATCACCGTAGTACATTGGAAGGATATTAACCGCAATAGCTGGATACCATCTACGTCTGGTAGTTGTAAGTCTCAAGTGGCCAAAACGTATTTACTTTTTGAACAAATTGTAAATAACAGGATCCCTTTAAAAGTCATTTTTAGGCTCTTGTCTTTATCAATTCCCGAAACTCATTAATCTGCTTGATTAATTTTGTGTGCATTGACAATTAAACATTGCCATTTCTAATTAATTGGCAGCTGTTTTGATGGCATTATGTACAGAAGTAGTTTGTTACTGGTTTTAAACAATTAGCTTTGACTGACAAATTTAAAAGGACAATGGATATAGTCACCCCGAATTTATCATTTGAGGGCATTCTTATATCTCAGTACCTGTATATAGCTCCTTTGAATCATGTGAATTTTGAAGCACTAAATGTTTGGTTAATTTGGATGTTATGGAGTCATTTTCATCTTTGTGGTTTATTACAACTTATTAATGAATGACTCTCTCCAGATTTTTAGGTTTGTGTAAGCTGATTGGTAAATGCTAACTTCAGTTCTGTAAGTATGTGCAAATTGATTGGTTGATGATATCCAGGTATTTTCTAGTATATGAAAGCTCACTGGCCTGTGCTATCGTCAGATCTTATTGAAAGCTGATTGGTCAGTGACATCCTCAGATATTTTAAGTGCTGACTGGTGACTGATATATTCAGATCTTCGAGGAAGTGTATAAAACTGATTGATTAATAAAATCTTCAGGTCTAATAGCAAAAAGAATATAATCAACAGCCTAAATGGATAAAGATTATCCTTGGAAAATGGAGTTGCTTAGTAGGAGGTGTTCTGACCCACAATTGAATGAGATAGACTTTGTTGATAGAATTTGAACTGAACATTTGGAATGAGATAATAGCTGCTCCTTTAAAGAGAGGAGATAGAGTTTAATTTCATCACAAATTCATCAGTAAAGATCACCTTTGCTTTGGTGGAAACATGGAAGCTTAAGACTTTCTTGTATGCTTGCATATGTCATGTAAATTAAGAGTTCAATAGACCTTGTGCATTTACACCATGCAATGTCACTCTCCAGGGCAGGCAATGAAGCATACTGTTCCCACAAGGTGACATGTGTGAAGAAGATTTTAGTGCCTATTCCTACCTCTACACTAGTCAGTTGCCTGCTGGTGAAAGTTGTAAAGCTGCCTCTAATTGTACCACACAGAGGGCATTCTTTCTGATCTGTGAGATCATATGCACGAGGTCTACAGCAGAGATTTAAAGTCTACGCCTGAATATTCATCCTGAAAGTGTTCTCAAACGTCGAGCAGATATAAACCAAAGCTGCGTGGTTTAACATACATCCTCCCACAATCAAAATTGTTGCGACAAGCATAAACATGTTTGATACAAAGCTTGCCAAAACATAACCTTCTCCAGATGATCATTCAAGTACAGTGCACTTAATAATCAGTCAAGTATGATGTGATCCGATTAACCAGATTCAAGGTACTTAATATTTGTTGAAGAGTCACAGGAGGGTCAATCCCGTTCACCTTCTCCCCCCTACTTACCAAGGGGGAAATACTCAGGAAAGGATTGATGAAGCGAAAAGAAAAGAGCGTCTTAGCAGGAAAGGAACGTGATCACTTCATTAAATGCCCCAGGAAATGATGATGTGCAGAAATGGATGGAAATCCTTGAGTCAAAAAATTTCTCTACAGAGTAAAAGGAAAAGTGCATGTGACTTCTCCCTTGTAACCTTCAGCGTCCTATTTTCTCCCAGTTTGAGAGAGAGGTGCTTACTTCCCTTCGTATTCAACTTTACTCCCTTTTTCTCTCTGACATTCCAGGATTTTGTTATGAAAACCTGAAAAGATGTGATTAGGGATGATTTCACACGGTAGCGCACATTGATGCATTCTGGTTATTAATTCAATAATGTGTCGGCAAAGCTCTGTCTTCCCTGACTCAGAAACCCTGTTACATATTCATAAGTTTGCCATCTGTCATGTAGCCTTGAGCTAGAGATCTAGTTGTGTGAGTAATAATTATTTCTGGGGCGTTGAACTGTCTCATACCGCGGAGTGGGAGACTCATAGCTGAATTGCGAATACTGCCCCAAGCACTTATCCTTCGTCCTTCACCATGAAGGACCAAGTCTCTCAGGTCTTGATCTGAAGGAGACAGTATACAAAACTGGAAGTGTTGTTCAATTATTTGGAGTCTGATGAGAATTGAAAATACAAAGAGTGGATTTTAGGATGCTAGAACTGCTCATTATGTATTAGGCTTTTATTTGTATACTAGGTATTTTATTATTGGGAAGTTATTGTAAGAAAACAAACATCCGAGAGAAATTGAAAGATTGTCAAGGAGTTGATGATGAAAGGGTAGGACAATTGTGAGTGGTTTGGGGAGAAACTAGGGCATGAACATGAAATAAGTGTCATTCTTGGGTTATCCTATTATCATTTAGGGAAGAAAAGTTAAGGTCAAGTTCAGCTGAAGGATGAATGAGTCATATAAGTTACAGTATACAGTGTTCATGTATGCATTAAGGGATATTAGCCTTTAAGGGGATCTGTCATCGCTACCACAGTTTTTAGGGAAAAACTGCGGTTCCCAATTACAGTACCCTACCCCTGGTTCATTACTCCTACTAGCTGCTTCAATGAGCAGCAGATTTGATTACCATTCTGGTACAATAGAAGCCCAACAACTTTGAGGTTCAAATAACAACTTACAAGAAATTCCTTTAAAGTCCAAAGTCTGTTATCCCAAACATTACCAATTCTCCTAACCTTCTTACTTAAGCCCCTCCCACAATTGTCTGAAATTCATCCTCATCCAAACCAATCTCAGTTTATACTGCTTCAGGGTGAGTGTAGAAAAGCTCGACATGTATAATCAAAACACTCTTAGTACAGTTCTTGCACGTGTTACATAAGCTTTGGTACTCTGCATTGCTTGAATAGCAGTCAGTCAAAAAGCTGCCAGTTGAGAGTTTCTGTCACCCCCTGCAAGAAGTACGTGTAATTTGGGGTGAGAGAATTGGCCTTTTAAAAGGCAAAGGCAGTTGTCTCAACCTTAATTTGAAACAACAGCTAAATCTCACAATTTTCTTCTTTTTTTTTCTCTCATCAAAGTATCTTTCATAATATTTTAGGCCTGCAACGTTGCATATTTAAAGTAAACCTAAAAGTTACTAGTAAATTTCACATTTAAGGAGAAAAAGTATTGTAATATGACTTGCAAAAGCAGGTCTTGAGTTTTAGATTTTTCAGGTATATTTCAAATTGCACTTCTCAGGGAATTAAGGTGTGTGGTGAGTGTGCTGTTGTATTAAGCTTTTGTAGATTTGTACTAGCCGCCTTCATCATATAGGTGTGCAAAAAATCACACCCCTCACAGTTATTTGAAATGAGTGATGGTGTGCGATTGCACTCACATGCCTCAAAATTCAAGGCCTGCAAATGTCAGTCATGGAACAGGACAGTCTACTACACCAGACCAAGTTGGGATGACTGCTCTTTCCGTTTAATTTTCCTTCCCAATCGTCTTCCCGTTTGCACTCTTTCACATTGTGAGATTGTATGACTGTTCATACTACCCCCTGTTCTCTTAAGTTCCCTACAGCACTGCTCATTTCTTCCCCTTTACTGCTTTCAAAACTATATTAGGTGAATGAAACTTGTTTTCCCCAAATGAAGTAAATGTATTGTTTAAATATATAAGAATCAGTTAGATCATCCCATTTTACTGTCTCCTAAGACCCCCCCTTTCCCATTCCCTGTGGGTCCCACACCCACTTCAAAAATAATTTCTAAGCCCTTAAATGCTTGATGATGCAAGTAGTTAGTAATATTCACCCTCATGCGACATTTTACAGTAACAAAGAGAGTACGCTACAAAATAATGTGCTGCCCATTTTGCTGACGAATGCTGCTGTCACGGATGGACAATTCACCGACACATTCGGATAATTCATCTCGCTCAGATTTAGCTTTTATCATATTTTACAAATGAATTCAGTGGTGAAACTCATCATGTGCAAAACTTCACCAGCTGACAATTTTAGGATGAGAGTAATTGGTTTCTTTTTATTCTGCTGTTGTGGACTGTCGGATGACTCATGCTCAGAATTGGAGAAACAGTGATCATGTGTTTATCTTGATTGACAATAGGTGGAGGACAACGCAGGACCAAAATAATAGAGAAATATTATACTTGAGGTGCGCTTCAGACAACTAACCATGCATTAGAAATGTTGACAAATTTTGGTACATTTCATTTGGTTTTAAAAACAAAACAAATATTGAATAAACGTTTGCATGTGGTATTATGAGGGAATTAGTAAGAGAATTGCCATTTGTGTACTGCATACATGTAAACTGTGGGGAAATATTTGTATTTGTTGTGTGGGGCTGCATGGATGGAGAACTAAACAGTTTCTAAATTTTCTAAATCTACTTCGCCCTTCCCCTATTTACCTATGTTACCCTTACTTACCTGCAGTTATTCCCGGCAAATGAAAGATAGCCTTCCAGAAGTGAGCCCTGAAGAAGAGGGACTACTCTTGCTGTACCAAAAGTCGAATGAAAGAAGGAATTTAAATGCAATTTATACCTTTTCCATCCCATGTGTTCATATTTAGCATTTATATGTGGTATATGGGGTCATTTGCATATAAATGAGCAAAACATAATGATATCAATGTGTTGAGTCAGTCTTCACCACAATGATATACACACACTTGGCTGAGTCATACTGATAATATAGGAAATATGATGGAAAAACAAAAAGATTTTATCAACCTGATTCAGTCCTGTTTATTTTAAATAAGAACCAAAGTCTAGACCAATACCGAATATTAAACAAAGTTCCTATGGGAAAGATGTAACTAATGCAAAATAAGTCAATGGCAAACTTTAAAGTCTGGTGGGGGAGGGGGGGGGCAAAAAATAGAGGAGGCTTCCCCACTGCTTTCAATAATTATTGAAAGTCATTCAAAGTGAGAGCCTCAGTCAGGCCCCTCTCTAGAGTAATCCTTTTCTTTGGGAGAAGATCTAGAGCACTTCAGTGTAAGCATTTTTCTGGCCTTATGTTTGAGGGCATGCCAATTGGAGCCTTGATGCAATATGGTATGAGATTTTTCAGTTTGGCAGACAAAGTCTGAAATTAAATCAGTTACAGTTGTTTGTGTAGGAACGTTTCCTATTCTTCAATGCATTTATACAGTACCTTTTGATTGCAAACTTTTGAAGGCATACATACACCTTGTGGCTGTTCATCCTGATTATGTGTAAGTACAAACATTTAAAGTGTACCTCAAGTCAAAAAAGTTAAAAATATATTAAAGAGCACATTGAATGAATTCCTACTGACCAACTTCCATCTTCATAGGACATTCCTAAGCTGAGATATAAAATGTTGAAGTTCATTCACTTAAAACAAATTGGTCCATTACGCAAAAATTTGTGACTTTCATAAATTATTGCACAATGTACCTTTTTAAGTTGAGTGAATAAACTTCAACATTTTATATATCAACTCAGTTGGACTGTTAGCTAGAGTTCATTTATCATGGTCTTAAATATATTTTTGAAATTTTTGACTTCAGGTACACATTGAGAATGAGAAAGAGAGTAATTTTTCTTGGGCCAGCAGCAACAATTTTTGGTCTTCATCGGAGTCTTCTGTATATTTTCCTAAGGTTACACTTCATAAATCGTTTCTACATTGCAAATTTTGTAGCCAAGTTCATGCAAGATCAAGAACAACATATGTGACACTTGACTATTGTACTGAAAGGTATCCATTATTAGCTAAGATAATACTAGGCTGTGAATTGCATCAATTTTATTTTTTAAAAACATCCGTTTTGAGACAAGATATAATTTAAGGTCCAGACTTTTTGTCTGTAAGCATTTGCAAATCCAAACTTGTCACTAAAATCATTTTGAACTTTCCTTCTGTCCTGTTCCCAGTTTGTATTTCATGTATGCATTCCAGTTTGCCGTCAAAATTTCAACTGCGGTCATCTTCCAGCATTTAGGTCATTTGCAAAGGCTGGATTTCAGCCACTGAAAGATTTTTGCATGACCAGAATATCTCTTTAACTATATTTGTGGTGCCATCCAGACTAGCCCTTGTGCTAGCAACTTCCTATCAATCCAGTGTTTTGACCATGAGTGACCTACAGTATAGCTGTGAATCAGATTTCATGCTTGGCACATTTCCCTTGTCCTCTATGCGTGACTGGTCAGTCAACTAATAACCGTGTGGTCATTCTTCCTTTCTTTCAGATCTTCAAGGCATCCAGAACAGACTACAGGTGGAAGTTCTTCAGGAGAAGATTCTGAACTGTCTCTCTGGTTGCCTTATATCTCGCAATCGTTCCTGTTTCCCTTGCCTCTTGGCCCAGCTCCTGATGTGTATGCCAACTTTAAGGACATTATCGACCACATTTCTGGAACTCACTTCTCATAAAAGATTGGCAACAAAAAGCTAGGGACCACCGCCTTAAAGACCAAGATGACAAGGAGCCAATTGGTCTTGGTGGATCCTAAACTTCTTTGATGACGAGAAGGATAAAAGTTGACAGGAGATTAAATAGCTGGTCCGGCTCTCAGGTTGAGCCGTTTAGAATTCTGGACAACTGCATTGCATTATTGGTTTTCTGGACATTCATATCAAGACAGTCAATGTTTTTAAATACCAGCACAGAATACTAAACAGGGTAAATAGAAGAAGCTGCTCAAAGAATCTCCAGGTGAAGACTCTGATAGAGCAAAATGAAGAGGCTGCATGGATTAATTATTATCGATACAGGGTACAAAATTTTTAAAGTCAGGAACTCACTTTGCAAACAGTAAATTTGCATTGAAGTCAGAAGTGATTGCAATTAGTCCAAACAACTGTAATTAATATCTGGTAGATGGGGGTTGCTATGGAGTTGCTTGTGTTTGCCAGTGTTGTAATTGAGTCACCAGATCAGTGACTCGAGTCACCAGGTGTCAGACTTTTAAGTGACTCGAGTTGAGTCATTGACTCATCACTGTACTATTTCAATGGAGAAATTACTCCCGAGTTCTATCGAGTCAGTATCATTTTGAGAAGAAGTGACTCTAGTCGTGACTTGTTTCAACACTGGTGTTTGCATTATTTGACTGCATCTGTGCATTATCAGTCTCATATCAACAGTCTGTACGTTAGATGCACAGTGTGGATGTGCAAAGCCAAAATGTACAACCATAATACAGATTAATTGTATCTTATAACAGGGTTTTTAGTTCTGCTGGGTCAGGTTTCATTATATGTGTACTCATTCTGTTGGATAGTTTGTCCAGATTAAAAGTGGGTGCAACTGGTATTTTGTAATTGTAATGCATGGTTAACTTTGACAAAAGTGTTTGCATGGGGACCACAAGGGGATGGCACAGGGACCACAAAGATATCCAGTCTTGATATCCATTGGGTACCTGGTATTGCCCATATAGTGACTAAAATAATGTTTACCTGTTTGGCAAATAATTGCAGCCACTTATCGAGAGGGCAATGACTAGAAGGTGGTAATTTTCTCGCATATGTTTTGTTTAAAGATTTGGGTAATAAAGTTGGAACCGAGAAATACAGTATCAGGAGAGTACCCAGGTGATCCATGCAAACACTTCTTCACATAAATTTGTATAAAAGCTTGCAGTCACATAACCTTGACGATCCAAGCGCGACGTTAATAAAGTGCACCCACTTTTATGTCATCTTAGTTTTAGTATTTCCAGTGCCTTGTGCAATTGGGACATGAAAATTATTGTTTCCATGCAACAGTTCAGTTATGACATATGAAACGTACCTATTGCACTGTACTTTCATCTCACACGAATGTGAAATTTGTAATATGTTAATATATGATTGTTCTTTTTGTAAGAACATCTGTACATTTTAGAAGGTGGCAACTCTAGTCAATTCTGGCTTCCCCATTTTTACAGCTTTTGATTTGTTTGGAAATCCAGGATGCGGAGATAGACTTCACTGCACAAATAAGATTTGCTTATGTCTATAAAGTGACCACACAAAACATGCAGGGTATTTCAGAAAAAAAAAAAGAAAGAAAAATAAAAAAAAAATCCTGCTTCTTATTCTTTCACTTTGATAAAGCCGTACACTCAATGTCTTTTGGCAATGTACAAATAGACCATAGAAAAGTAAGGTGGATTGTGTTTGCACAATGAAGAAAGGGTTTATATTTCAAAGTCATTTCTGGTGGGTAGATTAATAAGGGAGAGAATTTATTGACCTCAAGGAATAATAGGGTTTCTTGTGGTGTGTTGACGGTCGTGGTTAAAGGAGTGTAGCTGTTTGCTTTCAATAAGTGTCTGGCTTTACATCACACAACCCTCCACAATGTGAAAAACAGTATTGTATTGTGAGCCGCATGGAGACAGCAGAAATGGTGTAAATATTTAGACAGATTTAGATGACAGCAGACCGTGAAGAACCAAGCACTGGCAGCTGACGAAACAGGGTCATTGTCAATATATGCAAGGTGACAAATTGCGTGACTGACACAGTCTCTCATTTTTTCTTACACTGGATGGAAAGGCTCATATGCAAAAAGACTGTCCAATGTTATGTCACAGCTTGTGGTGAGCTCACAGGGCTAGTCTTTGAGAAGCATTGATTTGTATATATATTAAATATGTCAAATGAGGCTATGTCCGTGCCAAGCCACTGTATTTAAAAAAAAAGTTGTAGCGATGGGTATGTTCATCCAGAGATCAGAGTATGTCTCAAACCGGAAAAATAATAATAGCATATTTTTGTTGTGATGTGTTTGAAAGTGTAAACCCATACGTTTAAAAACAGAGAACTTCCCTGAAATATCCGTTGCAGAAAAATAGCTTGGAAGATATTTTCTGATAGGGATTCAGAGAAGGGAAACGTTCCACTCATCATCAGTCAAATGAAATGGAAGAAGAGAAATATCTTCCCAATTACCCCAAATGTAAAGAAAATGGCCTCTCCAAATTTATATAATTGCAAAGACAATATGTCTCTCATGTAAGACTGAGAAGCTGAACTACCTTCCCTAATTGTGTTAATCCATATTCACATGTTCCTCTCCTATCACCACCGTACTGCCCTACATCTATAATTTTCAGTCAAAATAGCGACAAACTACTGACAAAAATGAAAACAAAATTGACGCAGTTACAAAAGGCAAAATTGAAATGGGTTAGTGAGTCCCATACATCAATAGAAATTATATCTGGATCTGTACCAGCCTTGGTGAGTAAAAAGGGTGACACAGTTGTCACTTCCTGCCGAGATGTTTGATTAGATGAAATATTTTAAAGTTTTTGTGTCAGTCGGTGAATATAATGTCATTGGATAATATATCTCTAGGTCCTGAGGAAAATTCTTTATACCAATTAAAATAAAAATTTGATTCTATTGTAGACAAGTTTAAATACTCCAGTACCCTACTTTTAAATTTTTTTACTCTAACCTTTTTTTTTTTTTTTGGGGGGGGGGACATAATTAGGTGAAAGAAGTATTTCAGTAGTAAATAAATGCTGAATCACTTTGTTGTATCTCAACCTTTTATTTACCAGACTGTTAGCACAAAGTTTATTCTTTTTCACCTTGAAGTAAAAGAAATAATTTTATGTTTTGGATGTTTCTTTTTTTTTTCTTGTAATGGTGTGTGAGTTGGTGGATTGGAAAAGTTTAAAATCTCAAGTGAATATCTTTCCTATGCATGAATTTGTGCTGAGAGAGAGTTTGTTTATTCCTTGAGTCACAAAGTATTAAGCCTTACATAGTATTACTCAAATAATTCAAATTGTATTTTAAAGACCTTCAATCTTAGCACAAGTAAGATGGTTTGTCCGTTATGGAAGCGTTTTGGTGAAAAGGTTGGGAGCACATCTTCATGTAACTAAGAGTATGTGGCAATGATTGAATTATGATCTAAGTTGAAAGATGGTTTAAATGTGGCTAGAAGAGTGCCACCTATGTAAGCTCATAATGTTACATCGTAGTATTTGATACCCTGTAGTCATGTTTTCAATGTAGGACTGTTTAAATAATTATAGATGAATAAACTTACTGCCATTATGCATGGTGTTCAGCATAAGCAATAGGGTAGGGAAAACAAACCAGTGAGCCACAGCTGAAAAAAAAGGCAGTGACTGGCTTGACTTAAACTTGTTTAGAAACTGAACAGTAAAAACTCCATCTAACTAACTGACTTTATGAATGGAAATGCAGCAGGCAAGTTCTTCACAGATGTTCATAAGGATGTAGCATTGAGTACAAACATGGTTCGACTTCAAAAATTTAGGAAACTGGTCTACTAACTGTTAAAGATCTAGAGGGTTCAGCATGTCATATTTTCCTTGAAAGCCTCATCACAGTCCGTGCTGTACTAATAGGAAAATGCAGTCAGACCAAGCTTTTTTTGAACCAATCTTTTGTTGAAAAAAAAAATGCTACCACATTTGGCATATTTGGCGAGTTTCCTGCTGGTAACCTCCTCTGTGCCCTAGGTAGTTTAAATTGTAATATGAAAAATATCCCACATTTAACATATGTGCAAATGCATGGAATACAAATTTTATTGCAAAGGGGCATAAGAAATCCTTACCAAGATGAGACATACCTGGTCTCTCATATTCAACTAGAGGAAAGCATTCATCTTCTTAAGAGAATGACCAGTCCGTGGCCCCAAACATATTTTGAAACGCTTTCAGATTGTTGAAAAGTCCTCTTGCTCCATCAACAGTCCATCATGTATGGAATAGACGTTACTAAAAATTGCAAATTAATGGTCAATATACGGCTATGTCTGTGCGAATGAAATGAAATTTTTCACAGCATAAACAACAATGCCATGAGGGTATGTTTAGAAGACAGGAATTAGGAAACCAGAATTTTACCAATTGCTACATGGTGTGAATGCATTATCAAGCTCCATTCAAGGAGAAATATCCCTTTTAAAGTCACAAAGGCTTGAGGGCACATTTTGGTGACAACAAATTAACTGTCTATGCTTAATTTGTTTTACAGAACTTATTCCTTTAATGAACCCCTCTTCTGGAAAATGTGAGCTGTAGACGTATCATTCTCTGATTTGGGTTGCTGATTGAAAGGTTGGAATTTTATTAAAAAATAAAGTTTCAACTGAAAAAAAGAGATAATTAGTGGCTTTATATTCCAGCAAAATGATTGAGTGCCTCAAAGAGAAGAGTAGACCAGAAAAGAAATTAAAATTAATAGCTGTAGCTGACAAATATCCCAACTGCCTTGTTTACATCTATTCTGTGTAATATTTTAATATGAGCTCATATCCTCTTGATCTGTCGACAACTGCACGTTTTTTTATTTGAGTATTTAATTAAGTTACTAGCTCATTACCCCCATCCTCTTTTGTGCAAGTCCGATCAAGTCTCACCCTATCATCTGTTGACCTTATTCAGTCATCCCATCATCACCTCCCCTAAAAAGATATATGCTTTCGACAAAGGTACAGCCATTAAGAAGGTAATTTCCTCCTTTTCTTAATTTCAAGTTCTGCCCTGATGATACTGGGTTATTACTGGTCATTTCAGTGACCTAATTCTGCGTTTCCCTTTCAAAGATGCGACTCCAATGTGTCTGCTCTCAGAAGCAAGGGATGCATGCTGTTGTTGAGCTGCGTGAACCAGTTAGCTGCATGAGAAGCTTCAAGTAGTTAATATATTGTCACACAGCATTCAGGGGCTGTTTTGCCTAGGGTCATCTATGAAAACTTAATCAAACTTTTATGCCAACAATGCATATATTATCAGGTTGAAAAACCTATGAATAGATGAATAGACATTCAAAAATAAAAAGAAAAATATGAAGAGGAAAATAGGATTGTTAACCAGATCTTTAGGTGGATAGTGTTAAATGATAGCCTTGAGTATGTCTCGAATACAGTTCTGTGATCCACCTAATAGTCACAATTTATGACAAAAGAGATATTGGTGAGTGATGTCAACAAGGACAAAGTGTCAATTTTTCAGCCTGGATGAATTTTTCAAAAATGAAAAAGTGATGACAGCTTGTATTTCCTTTGTTTGGGTCCACTTGATTTAAATTTATTGGGAAGACACTGCAGTCAAGAAAAATAGGGAAGAAGCTTAGTGGGGTAGGGGAAATTGAGAGCTAGAAGGAATGAAGAGTGGCAGAGTTTAAGTTACACTACCTGTTTGGTAAAAGGGTAAACTTAAAATCACTAATCATAAAGGGGAAACATGATAAAAGGAATTTCGCAAATTGCAGTGCTTTATACAAATGGTCCCTAGTTGTACAAAGTTAGGTTTTTACGTAAGTTTTTTTGGTAGGGGGGAAAGTATTGGCAGTGTTTATTATTATGAATTGTTCTAATGCCAAATATGTTGTATATGTTCCATAATATTTGAGAAATTTCTACCTCCTGTTCCCTGTCCAGGGGCCCCATGGTTGCTCTTTGAGCCCATTCCATCAGACTGTAGTCCTCCCAACCCATTGTCGCCATGATATACTCTGTGTGTCACAGCCATATGGACATAGCATATTTTCATGAGGGAGGGGTTGAACTGTCAACTTTGTCCTCTTTTACTGCTTGCTGAAGAAAACCTGCACCTCTAAAGCAAATTTACAGATTCTTCTTCCAAAATGGTCAAAGAAATGGAGTTTTCTAGAACAATGGTTGCCTTTACACCAGGTTCACCCCCAGTAAAGTGTGTTTGTCAGTTTATAAAAAAAGATCAGTTTGAAATAGGAAAAATGTTCTAAATCTTAGTTCTTAGTTAATGCCAGTAAGTTTTAAGGTCATGAGACCTTATGCCAGTCCATCTGGTTGTGTTGTTTACATGTCAGTGGTAAAACAATGTAATTGTTAAGACACATGATGTGTACCTCATTGTAGCATGAGACATTTGAGCCACTCAGTTTTAATCATACATCACAGTGTTAAAACAGAATACTTCACCAAACTTTTATGTTATTCAACTATTTATGATACAAATTTTGTATTTAACACCTGGTTATTGCAGTATGAAAAGCTGTAAGTTTTCTCTTAAATAGTAAAAATTTCAGCAAAAATATTTGCATCATTGTAATTTCAGATGTTTTTCCTCTCAATTTTGCAACACTTTACAAAACTGATCTAGTAATGTCTTTTTTAATATCCAGGATTTTGAAGGCAGTTTTGTCCGTAATCTGTAAAGTTATGAGATATTTTTTATGGTGTTGTATTTAGTTGTACTGAAACATGAAGACCTAGAGTGGGATGGTTACCCCTAGCAACTGAATGCTTTATTTATAGCAAATGCTTCTTGAATTTATGTCACAAAATGAGGGTTTTAAGCTTTTCATATGTGAAGGTTACCCCACAGCTCATTTGTAAATTTTCTAGAGCCTCTACTAGAGTTTAACAGGTTTCCAGCACTTTTGAAAATTTAAAGGGCTATAATATTTGCATGGAATTTACTCACAAAAAAAAGATAAATCTCACATTTCCCTTCTTATTTCTCTTTTGTATAATATTTTAGGACTTCATTATTGCATATTCCCAAGGAAAACTAAACAGAAATGCCTGGTTGTTTTCACGTTCAGGAAGAAGTATTGTCACATGACTTGCAGGGGCCAATCATGACACAGAACAGTGTGCTTTACCACTTCAACCAAGGGTGAATGCAATTCCTCTTTAAGATATATTACACAGCCTTTGTTACCTCAGTTTTTAGATCAAGCAGGATTTAATTCTAGACATTTAAGAAACAGAAATGTTTAGTTAAGTTGGGAAGCCTCTGAAAGTGAGATCATTTTCACTGTTTGCTCGCACCAAAACCTTTGGGAATGTCCAAAGTATAAGTAGGTTTTGGCCCATCCGAGGGATTACCTTGTGGAGGCTTATTTAAATCTGTGTTGCTTTAGAAAGAGGACAAGATCTGAAGATCCTGAAAATTTTGTGTGATTTTTTTCCCTTGTGCAAGGTTTGCCTCAGTAGTATGTTTAGTTTGGTTTGTTTGTTGAGTTATATGCCTCAACTTCTTACATGTACTTTCTGGATTGATCTAGTGACCAATTTGTATTTCGCTGGATTGCCTTTTCCATTGCTGGTGTGGAGCATTTCACACAACAGACATAGGTTCCTTCTGTAAAATTTCTGTTATGACTCAATCTGGAAATCGGATCAACATCGGTTAGGCATTGTCTTGCATTACGGCCAACAAGTGATTATCTTTCCTCAACTCTGTGAAGGTACAAGGTCAAGGGTGGTGGTGGGTCATACCAATAGCGAGATCTCTTGCTGAAGACTTTTCATAACATCAGAGCAATAATTTTGTTCTTTAAATAACTTAATCAGAACTTTATCCCATAACTTGTTTCAGGAAAGCAACCTGCTAGAAACTTTTTCAATTAGTTCTAAAGTTAGTCCAGTATGCACCGTATGCCTTTTTTCTTTTTTTCTTTTTTTGTAACACGTTTTTATTCATAGGCCATACAATGGCTCCTGTAGAGTTACTTGTCACAACCTACTTTTTCCTATAAACAGTTTTGCAACTGTTACAGCATGTTGAGGCCTTAATTCAGAGGTGACAAAAAGCCATTCATGCATACAAAAACAAAACAAGATTGTGGGCTAGATTTTAAAGGTCAAGGATATCCTATCCATTGTGATCTATAAATGCACCCAATTATCATAAAAGCAATCAATTTGTGCTAGTCAAGTGGCATTTAATGGCACAATTCCTTTTTTAGCAAACTTTTTTTTTCAATTCATGACGTTAAAGTAGACTGCGGCACATTTAAAGCAAAAGAGAATAGATTAAATTAAGCCAAAAGTTGCCAAGAATGTCGAACCAAGATAAATTAGGTCATTATTGGCTTATGCAACCTCAGAGGGTTATGGAGTGATGGTTAATGTGACTGATTTTTGTGTTTTTATATTTTGTGGCATGGCAAAAAGACTTTGTTCTAGAAAGGGTAGAACCTTTTAAGAAGAAGATTGTATTTTTCGTTTTTCTTCTTTTGTGGTGAACATATCCTAGTATTAGACCGAGACGTCTTGAGTTTGACCCCTGGTCTTGGTCATACTAAAGACTTTAAAATGAGCCTACTGGAATTGTGCATGTGCTCAGCATTAACAACGGAGTAGGGAAAAAAGCAAGGTTGTAGCCCAACTTAAACCAATTGGGTCAGGGACTGAACTGTAAATCCTCATCTAAGTTTTTCCCTAACCATTGTGTTTTATCACTCATTGTTTGCCTTTTGCTGAATTAATCTTCCCTTTGTTTTCAGTTTCTTGAGGTTTCCAAATGGATTTGTTTCATTTAAACAGTTAACATTCTCACATGACCCCAGAAAAATGACCAATCTTTTGACCATATCCTTCAAAAGACTGTGACAGTAGTATTGTTACAATCATTATACAAGAAATTGTTTTGGTGGCCCCTTGTTTCAACCTCTACCTCGGCTGACTTCTCCTCCATCCTTCCCTGCACCCGACCTCTCCTCCACCTCTGACCGCTCCCAGCCTCCATCCCATCCCTCCCATAACCTTTCCATCTGAAGGGCTTACATTATTAGATTTTCCATGGTCCTTTGTAGCGGTCACAGACCTGAGAGAAAAAGGAATTACAGTTTTGAGGTATATTGGCTCTGCTGCTAGACTTTTCTATTCATGTTCTCTTACCTGTACCCCTTACAATTTTATGGACGATTTGTTAGCTCCAAATTTCGGGCCATCTATTGAGGCATTTTTCAAATTGTGGGAAAGTAATTTCATATTTTTTGTCTTTTTTTTGTATTTTTTGGATTCATATCTTTAAACAAGGTCACACTAAAATCAAAAGAGTGAAATCACACCCAAAAGAACGATATTTCACACACGTGGAATAAAATTTAGCTCTTATTGGAGTGAATTTTCACTCAACACGAGTGAATTTCACTTTCACTAAGGAGGAATCATTTTCGATGCTCTTTTTGGAGTGAATGCCACTCTTCGATTTTACAATTTTAGGATGCAGTAATACCATGGTTGTTAGTTTGGAGTTTATGGAAATGAAGTTCATTAAATGAAAGGGGAAATTCTTTTTCATGCTTCGTTTTAGCTTGAATATTTCATGAAGAAACCCGAGGTTGTATAAAGTTTTTCGCAATAGGTACGCATTTGTCAGCGCTTCGCTCGTGCATTTTTGGTTGGTAATGAATTCCCCCAATCCCCCCAAAATTGCTTAACATGAAATATATTGAATCGTAAATATGTTTTTTATTAGCCAACTGGGGAATTTCATGCAAATTATGGAATTTATTATCACAAATTTGCACAAACTCGACCAGAATTCTCCACTGTTACCCAGTCATCAGCCACCGTTTGCATTTCGGAAACTGAAATGCTGTCTTGTACCTAAAGTTCTATAGATGTGTATGCATGGTATCCATGACTTAGGCCACAAAAAAATGATGAATCTGTAAACCAGATTGGATGGTTTTATCAGAGAGAGGTTGATTTTTATCAAACAAGCCTGTTATAAGTGATTTATAATTCTCAACTTTTTACCCATTAGATATCTTCTATGTTGTGAATATTCGATATTGTATATGTGTATAGAATGAGCACAATAACAATAAAAGGAAAATTGAACAAATAATTGTTTGTTGTGTACAATTTTAAAGGACAGTGATTTTACTTTCACCACAAACAAGGGCACATGCCCCATCACCCTTTTACATTTAGATACTTTGATCTGTCTTGTTAAGTCTGATAAAATCAAATGGGTTAATGGCAGACAAATGCAGGGAGTTTGCTTAGTAGGGATATAGTTTAACAGGGAGAACGTGGGACAGGACTCCCCCCCTCCCCCTCCTCACAGGGTGACACTATCGGGCAGAATGCACTTTGTGGCTTTTGAGGAGTTAATAGGAGTTTGCCTTCAGGAGCCCCTCCACAGGTATTAACACTTTTCTTTGATCAGCATAAATGCACCTAACTCCTTTCCTGTCCCTCTGCCTCTTAGCTCCTCAAAAGCTGACTAGGCCCGTTCTGCTCAATAATGTCAACTTTTCCTCAAAGGCGTTGGTGTTAAAATTATAGTCGAGAGTCCGGACAGCCATATAGACAATTTTACCAATTTAATGAACCTTGAATTAGGACAAGCTTCACAAGAGTTGTTTGTATAACCATGTTTACATCACCAGTGTACGGTGTTTCTCCCTAAAAGATTCAAGGTCATTGTAACTGTACATTTTATCACGGTGGCGCAGCCAAAAGGGGCAGAGTTAGGAAGACGCTAATAAGAAGTTTGGGGACGTGTTGGTTCGGGCGATACTGACAAAAAAGGTGAGAGAGGGCGGAATGGGAAGTAGGTGAGAACTTAGGGGAGACTGTCGGTCCCAATAGATGTGGGGGGTGGGGAAGTTATTGGAAAATATTGTCTTCACTTGTACAATCCTTCCCTATTATTGGAAACAATGCCGAGAAAGGTTAAGAGAACAATATGGATTTGCACATAACATTTCGTTTTACATCAAAATCAGTGTCAATTATGTCTACAA
This sequence comes from Holothuria scabra, assembly GCA_037179385.1. Taxonomy (NCBI): domain Eukaryota; kingdom Metazoa; phylum Echinodermata; class Holothuroidea; order Aspidochirotida; family Holothuriidae; genus Holothuria; species Holothuria scabra. The sequence continues at coordinate 28,901,436 of CM074187.1, forward strand.
AGAATGAAAACGTAGCATATGGACCTGCCATGAAAAGATTCAATATAGTATAATACATTTTTTTCATCGAAACCCTTCGATAGAGCAAAATAATCTTATATAGGATACCCCTGTCCTATGATAGCGGTCAAGAATGGCAACGTCGATTCGAAGTTCCCTTTCCCCAAAAAATTATACAAATTTGTCCGGAATTAATTGCATCCGAACTGGCACTGACGGATCGGGAACTGATTCCTGCTGAGTCCATGCTCAAAAATGAAACACACATATCGATTTAGTTTAATTGCGTTATTGAAACATTTTAACATGGAAATGGCCACATATGCGGTCACCTAAATAACACGGGAGGGCATGCGAGGCATGAAATGCCCGTTTTTTATTGACTGAAATTACAAGGAAGTTTAAAAAGCATTTTTTCGCTCGGTATGAAATCGTCCAATACTCGAACTCGGAATTAGTACGGTACTTGAGAGGCCAATCGGAAATGCCCCAAAATCGGGTTATTAAGGGTTGGCTCCACTGCGGGTGATTATTACACTCATTACATGCTTTTGTTTCCTCTTAAGATCAAATGCCTAGGTGACCTTGCAAAGTGGACATTTTTGCAACGCATATCTTTTCAAGTGGGCTAGTATTACCGACAAAAGTACGAGAATGGCCATATCCCTCAAATTGTTTCCGTCGTTGTAAGAAAAATAGGCAGTTACCGTATATTCTATATACATGGATGTCATTCGTAAGCAATTCAGTTTGGGGAATACATTGAAATATGTTATTGCACCAATGAAAGAGACGTCATAGACGCACGTTGAAGAATTCACGACGTATCCGACCGGTGCACAAATGAGTTGTCTGTATTATATTTTTGGTGAAAATTGCAATGCGTCTATTAGAGGGCGCTCTTACTGACGTTATATGTCTAAAGTCTATAGGAAGCTACCTTGTATTGCTAGGTACGCACTCTCAGCGACCCAATAAGATTTCAAAAGTCTATATGACAGTTAAGGGGATGAAAAAAGTGAGTGGGCAAAGTTGTTTATCCAAGATACAATGCCTTTTAGAAACTGAGCGGCTAGAGGTCAACTTTGAAGGAACAGTTCTCGTCTGGCTGCCTATAACCCCCTCCACCTTCTTGACAACGTCACTGGCTGTCCAACTTCTGTATATGAAACTTAGAACGCTACCGTGTTATATGATGGTCAAATGGGGGGTTCGGTAGCTCTCACTAGGTGTGGTGAATTCCAACAAAATAGGCTGGTCACGACCAAGTCAGACCCTGATCTGATCGGTGTTTATAATGTTTGAAAGAAATGTTGAATTTCATAAACCAACTCAATAAGCCGATTTAAGTCAATACAATTGCCCTTAAATGCTTGAAGACTTGAATTCCTTCAGATATTCTAAAACCCAGGAGGTTACGGGGGCTTTACCCCTGAACCCCCCACCGGGATTTATCCCTGAACGCTAAAAAGGGCCCTAAGGTTTGCCCCTGAATACCACATGATAGTGCCTCGCGCAAGTTGCCTCCAGCACCATGTGTTGTGTCTATCAGTGTCCCCTTGCAAAATCGTAGTGCCCCGTGAATCGTCTGTATCCCCTAGAATGAAAAGTCCAACGACGCCACTGTGCGCCACATGTTTTGTGTATTGGCCCATCAATGTGTGTCCGTGGGTGTGGGTGTGTGTGTGTGTTTGCCCATGTGTGTATATGTGTGAGCTCGTGTGGGTTGATTTCTTGCAGACGACTACGGTTGACCCGGTACACACGATTAATGTTCCCGTCTGTTGGTAGACCCCCTCCCGTCCTCTAATTCACAAACCGGATCGAAACCACTGCACGCATCCCTTGGTTAGTTAGTTGGATGTAGTTATACGGCCCACTATCCAACCTATTGGTTCCAGTTGCCCTTTTTCCAGTTGTGGCCGGTTCACTGGCTTGTTTTCCCTACCCCATTGCTTATACGAAGCAGCACGCACAACAGTATGATTCCATTTTTAGAGTCTCTGGTATGAACCGACCTGGGAATCGAGTCCGGTCCTTTCACGTGAGAGACGGATGATCTTACCGTTAGACCAAACACCGCAGCTTGCATCCCTTGGTAGACCAAAAGGTAGCCCGCATCCCTTGGTAGACCAAAAGGTAGCCCGCATTTATACGATTAAGCTGTATCTAGTGACGGAGAGACACTTTCACACTGTGAAAAATAGTCTGCGGAAGCGCAAAGATAGTCTTTAAACATCGTATTCGTTTCTACTGGCCCGAAACATTCAGTAGAGATAACCGACAAACGGAGAAAGGAAACTGTTTCCCACAATCCAAGTTAGAAAGTGTCATAGGATCATTGACACCACAAATGGTCATGTACATCGTTCCTAAGTTACTACTTTTAAAGGGAAAAGCAGACGCCTTAAGTTTCGTTGGGAATGTCAAATTAGTCTTTAAAAATTTTCACAAAATCTTGTTCTTTAAAAAACAGACATTTGTGAAGAAGAATACCGGGACACATAGAGCTGAGTGCATTTTTCTCTTCAAATTTCTGCTCCTTGGGAAAGAAATGTGTTGGTTTATGTAAGGAGTTGACGGTTTCAATCAGGCTTACTGATCTACAGATATAACATATCTTTAGAGTTGAGATGCTGTCAATTACATCTTTGTAGCGTCTCGTAATATCAGTAGAGAGTTTGACCATTTGAGAAACCTCCGCTCACAAACCAAGTTCCAAATACCCCACCCCCACAACCTCACAAGCCCACACTCCGTTTCATTGCTTTATTGTTTCAAATACAAAATGGCACAAGGCAATTTCAAAGTGCGAGAATGACCATAGCCAAGACAGCGAGAGGCAGAGTGAGGGGCACATTTGCTAAGACTAAACATTTTTAATTCAGCGCTTGTTTGATAGCTATGTCCCCATTTGGTCAGGGATTTTCTTTTTCAAATTTGTAAAGATTAAATGGCTGTCGGACTGTAAAAAAATGTGCTCTCAGCCATGGCAACTTAACTGGAAATTCAGCAAGAAGGTTTTATAGAAATGTTTCCCTTATTCAATAACTAAGCTTCCATGATATTCCTCCTTCATCATATCTCAATAATAGTTTTGAACCTTGCACACAAGGCCATATCGCGACCTTTTACCTCTGGTCGTTCGAAAGGGCATTACCCATAATAAGCCAGTTCGGTCAATTCGTTTTTGGGGCTATGCGCATGCGCACATCCTCCAAATCGTCGGGATAAACAAACCAATCCCGCACCTGCAACACGTATTCCAAATTTTGAGTTTACATGAATTTTTTGTTGAATAATTCTTTCTTAATCCATACATAACATAACGAGGGATCTCAGGTGTGCTTTTGCGCAGTGAATTGTGCCTAAATTGTCTTTTTGCTGTAAAAAAATGCATTTTAATCTTCAGTAAAGTAGGACCGAGACCCCTATTTTCGTTCGAATTGGCTAGCTACTTCGATGGAATGGTGTATGCAAGTACTGACGAAAATAAGGGAACGCCATAGCTACTGCTGAGATCGGTTTGCGAATTTCTATGTGGCAACAAATTACCGAACTCGCTTATTGCATGTTGGACTCACAAACACTTCACAACTTCCCGAGGGGCCTGTTTTACAGCTTTTCAGTAAGCAAATTTTCAAATCTTCAGAACAATTAGGAAATTATAACCCTTTCAACACTATTCCTTAAACACATGAAACACTTAACAAGACTCAAGCATGCGCGAGGATTCACCTGCACCCTGTGCCCCTCACCGGACCATATGTGGGAACTTGAAACCCACCAGTTACAGGCATTGTGATTTGCGCTCTCGGTGCACATTTTTCCTCCACTTATCTGGTTATAGAAGTTTTCCACTGTCACTGCTCTAGGGCGTCCGAAATTTCCGACTGAAAAATCTTGTAGGAACAATACTGCCGCCATAGTTAATAATTGATTACAAAGGGTAGCTACCACAGACGTATATACATGGACAGAGCATGTAACATGTACGTCCTATCCGTAGCTGGTCACCATCGGCTGCGACAAAAAAGGCGCACCAAGATGGCCGCCGTAAAGCTATAAATCGTCTGATTTGACGACGACTCTGTTATATTTTGAGCAAAAGTTTAACTTGAATTGGAAAGAATATCATATTCCTGCAATACGTTAAGTAATTTCGACCTTAGCTTGCCATACATAGAAAATATTTCAACTTTCTTGCAAAATCTGGGAATTGATTTGAGCAAGTCCAAACTTTCATACAAAACCATAGCAGACGGCCATCTTGGTGCGCTTTTTCTCACACGTACTGTAGCGACAATCTACCGTGCAGTATGCTCTGTCCATGTATAGGAAGTCCGTGGTAGCTAGAGAGGTCGTCTTCTACAAGCTGCTATGGTATGCCCCAAATAATTATACAGTTGACTTCAATTACTGAATAATTATGATGAATCCATAACAATTCAAGCGTAACCTTTGTTTTCTTAAGCAAGGGGAAATGCAATCACCCCAATGGATGAGTGTACTAGTCTGCCAGTCTGTCGGGTTTCATGATTGGTTCATGGGAGTCATGTGACAATATTTCTCTAATTATGGAATTTAGGGGATTAAATCGTTGGTTTAAATTACATATGCAATCCTGAAAAATTATAATTGACACTCTAATCGAAATGAGAATGCACCTTTAACTCAAGGTCTTGCCGCTGAGTTGCAAAATAAGTTCGGGCGACTGTTCTCCAAGCTTGTCCTTAAAGTGAGTATTACTGGTCAAATAGATTTTGGATGTCATTGGTTTTCGAGCTGTGTGAAGTAAAAGATGCACACGATTATAAATGACCACATTAACTTCGGATTATGTAAACTTCTTATGCACATAGATGCTTCCACAAATACTTCAAATCATATGGATATTGCCTTCATATCGTCACTCAAGGTTTTAAGTTGGAACATTAAAGCCGATCTCTATGATGACCTTCCTCTCAATTTCATTCGAATTTTGAGGAGTAGGGCTATACAGTTCATTCATGGAACTACTTCAAGCCTTCAGGCCGTAGTTCAATGGGTCATGTTTGTGTAATACTGTGAAAAAAAAAACATTTTTGCGTTCGATCATGGAACTAGTATTAGTTCCACGGTTTGCGCGTTCCAACTTTGAACCAGAAATCATTCACCATGGTAAATATTACCTGCAAATTCAGCTGTGACACGTTTTCAGTTTCCTAGCCGCAAAGAAGGGTTGCTATCATGGTGATTTGCAATTGACAATCTTTTTTATGAATCTGTTTCCTCGCTTGATCGCATACACAAGATAAAAAACATTTGGTAATGTGTTTGATGTTTTGTAGAAGAAATATGAAAGAGCGCATGTAGGTGAAAGTGCGCAAATATTTAATCGTAAGATTTGTGACCGTAGACCCATTAAAATATTTCATAAAACTGATACCTCACTCACTCACTTAAGCATACTTTTTGTTGTAACCTTGGTACGATAAAGAGAGATATGCAGGATGTTAAAAACGAAAAAGGGGCACCAACAGGCGATCCTCCCCCTAAATGACCAAATGTGCCTGTCGGCGGCCTCAGTTTAGGTTTTTTCACATCCTATATCACGGCATTCCATTCTCGCCCCCCCCCCCCCGGTCGCAATACCCAGTTCCGCCACTAGGTGCCAGTAAGCTCAAATCTGAAACCTTATGTGGCATTTTTCAACGAAACCGGCACGTGGAGAACAAAACGTAGGCTATTTAACTGCGCGGCTTTTGACAAACGTTTCCTCAAGATAACTCACATGAGTGTCCACGTGAAAATTTTTAAGTGATCCAGGAACAAGCACTTGGTCTGGATCGTAAGTCAAATCGAGGTTTTGATCCAGACCGCGCATCTTGATGACGTATTCATTCACGTGATGATTTCGATCAAAGTCTGATAAAAAACCTCATATACTTTAAAAGAAGGGTTTAAGGTCATATCAGATTTCGATATGTTGGAGAGGTACTTATTCTAAGCATTTTGGTGAAATTTGCATTAAAATCTGATGCCTTGTTCTCAGGATATGAGCAAGTAAAGTTGTCACATTTTCGACAAAAAATGAACTTGAAGCAAGCATATAATGACATCATATCCCCACATTAATGTACAGCCTTTTGTTTTTCTTTAAAATTTACAGCCCATTTTCTCCTCAACAATCCCATATTTTCAAAATGTGATTGCATAAGTGGCATGAGAACTTCACAAACTTTGCATTCCCCACATGGACGTCCTATTCCTATTAACTCCAGGGTCAGCACAACAGTCTGTAAAACAAAGGAAAACAAAGCATCCCTTGTCATAGTGAGGAAGTTATACAACCTCTGCTGCCCTCAAGCTCACTTTGGAAGACAAATCTAGTAACTTCATTTAGTAATATCTCAAAAAATATATGTCCGATTCGAATGGAAATTTACCACAGTGTGTAGACTTGGCTCCTCTTTCAAATATAAAAATTGAATTTTTGCTTAAACTTCCCCTTTAATGGCGCTAATGTGAATATCCGTGCATATTTGGCAATTACCATCTTCTTCCATTGGTCCATTAAGGTCACATGACCGTAGGGGACTCTACTCTCGAGGGTTTGGCGACTCCAGATCCCACACCTTTCTCATTCTCTGCCCGACGGAGAATGTCCAATTACGCAATGTTTTGGCCAATTGGGGGGCTTTAATCCCAACCTTCCCGTCCCATACATACGGCCATGATCACGGTGAAATAACCGTGGATTATCGCGCGATAAACACACTGTAATGAAACAACGCCCTTATTTTGGGCTACTTCATTTTTGTCCGGGTTGTGCCGTTTTAAAGAGATTGTTTGCATTCAACATTTTTAGTTTCTGTGTCAGTCTTCAGTTTTCCGTCTTTAAAGTTAATATATTTCCGGGAATGGATGAACAGTTAAACAACTCTGGACCTGTGTATTAGGAAAGAATGAAAAGCAGAAAGTACTCTTTGGGGAATGTTTTCCCTGGAAACAGCCGGACTGCGCAAGCCGAATGCATCTCTCGCATTTACTCGGGTCGTGTACTACCTTGTGCGAATGAACGGTCCATTTCTCAGTTTAAGTCTGTGCTGACCTCAGATGACTTTTCCAAGCAAAAAAGTGAAACACCTTTACAATGCCTCACAACTTGACAAACAAGGACCAAATCTGACCAATTTTCTCAGAGTAATTTGCATTTTGTGTAAATGGACAGACGGACGTCAAGACAGATAGATATATTGCCATGACTTTCGTGCTTCACTTTTAAGACCGACAAATTCAAAGTTTGAAACATGAGTAGACATGCATCATGACAAGCTTCGCCCAAACGACAACATGGTAGCGACATTCTAAATCTCAACCCACAAACTCGATAAAGTTCAATTAGTACATTGTTGCTCGAGTCCTCCATGAGTTCGTGAATTATGCACCTAATGCATATCCTTGAACAGAAATAGGGCAAAATATATTTTTGCATGTCTTCGGCACTCCCCTCCCTACCGTCTTCCCCAGCATAGGTAATCGTACTCTTACGGGAAAACATGAGATGCTGAGTATCTTCCGAGATCCGCAGGTAAGCAATTGAGCTCAGCTACATTCATGTCGTGATCTCCGGTTGTGCTGGTTGAATGAAAGGAGGATTATACTCCTTGGGAACTGATTTTGAGGGACGATTAGGACCGGATCAGTTCATCCCATCGAGTTCAAAGTCCCGATCAAGCGATCATCAAACAATGCGTTATGTAATAAACCTACTGACAATGTTGTCCACTGTATCGCTTAGCTCATTGCGCTTCTTTGAATTTCCTGGTAAGAACAAGAATGTTGCGTAATATGTCATTTTGATCTCCAGTCGGATTGATCCTCTCTGCAGCCTGGGAGATGCCATTGACTCCAGCTCTATGCTTTTTGCACGCACTGTGTTTGATTTTTGAGATCTGATTCTTGATATCACATTTGTGTCCTTGGGTGGATCAAAACCTTCGGATGTGATCCTGAGTGCACTTTCACACTACAAAGTTGATCATGAAGAGTGGATCAGATCCGGATCTGATCTCCTGTTCTAGACTACGCACAAAAGCACCGTGCATGTGCTTATGCAAATAAGTTACGGGCTCGGGATGGTAAACAGGCCAGTTCAAAGTTTTTTCAAGGAGCAGTAGGTCAAAGGTCAAAGGGTTACACCTTTTTACGTGTGCTTACAGCTGATGGCAGAATATAAACACGAGTAAAACGACATGCTATGCACGGCCGGCCCAGCGTTCATATGTTTTGTTACCGGTTGGCCTGAACAGAAATTCACCTATGGCAGGCGCAAATAAAAGCTTCGAATTCTCATATTGCGAGCACTTCGTCAAGTCAACAAAGGCCAAATCATCACATTTTAACGGCTTTATGGCTGAGTGGTTAGAGCGTCTACACTAGCAAGCAGGTCACTCGAGTACGAATTAGAATGCGTAATATCGTTTGTTCAAAAGACTAAAATAATAAGAACTGCAATGAAGCAGGTCATGTTTAAAGTAGATTTTGCTGATTCGGCGAACTTTTTTAGAGTGTCAAAATTGCCAGTTCTTTATACGAATACAACGTGACAATGATTCATTATCCCTTACCCTTGTCATTAAAACCCGACAATTTGACGCACTCGGCCAAGCAGTTATGCAGTTCACAAAATGTACGTGACTGCTTCACAAACCTCATCTGTTAGTGACTGGGATCCGACCTACTTTGCACGTCAACGAACACAAATTCAACCGAATCTGAATTTTGCATACCCAGTATGCAAAACCATATGCGGTATCAGTAAATCGTGTGACTATTTTATTGTAAATAAATTTTAATTGTATGCAAAATAACTCCTAGTGTTACCATAGATAGGCAACATTTATGCTATGAAATATAGATGAAAGCGACATATGGGGTGCGCCAGAGGACGGCATAATTTTGGTATAGGTGCAACTAAAATAAAAGTTATAGGTAACGCCAGAGTGGCTGCGTTTGCTCTTTGGAACTTTCTTCATTGTTAAATGTCTCTGGTAACGTGAAAATGACAAAGTTGGGGCTTTAATGCAAGCACATTTAAAGCATTAAAAACCAAGAAAAAAAACACAGTTCTCATCAAAATCTATCAACATTGGCGATTTTAAAGGGTAATTTCTAATTTGCACTTGGTCATAAATAAGTGAACTCAATATGCAAATCTTGTGAATATATTAATACGCAAATCTTGTGATATTGAAGGAGTGACATGCCATTAATGGCTAATGTTACACTTTGTTTTTGCAATACTCATTTCAAGGACAATTGAAACTTGTCCTTGGGGTTTAATTTTGGAAGTTCAAATTATTGTGTCACTGAAAATCATCCGTATCAATAACACAACCTCAAACTATCTGATGAGATAAATAGTACGGTGTTGACAAAATATAATATCAAAACAGTGCAATGCTCCACACCATTTTTTTTTTCTTTTTTCTTTTTTTTGCATAGACAACAAGCTACTTCAGGACCATTAACAGTTGAAGAAGTATATCTTGAGAACATTAAAAGATACTGACATAATTAAAACAAATTTTTTTCCTTGAGGAAAGAGGGAGGGGGACTTTTTCTGACATATTACACTGGCTCTAATATTGATTCACAAGAAACGAGACAGGAGGATCATGATTTTGATTTCCATCGGTATTTCTCAGCGACTGTAAGTGAGGTTAGGGGTGCGTTCCCTCATGACCGTACGGAAATGTTGCTCTCATCACCTTTAAACGTTGTAGTCGAGGTCCGAACATCCGACACCAAAACCAGGAGCGAAGCTGCGAGATGAAGCCCGAGACCGGTATTGTCCAAGACCGAGAACAACCCGAGACCAAATGCACATGTTGGCAAAAACTGTCCAAAGTTCAAAATCTGTTTTAACATGACTTTTTACCTTACGCTCCAAAAACGACAGAGCACCAAAAATTCATCATCATTAATTTGTATGTTTTCTTTCTCATTCCAAATATAGTAAAATAAAAACTAACATACTAGCCATGTTGTTGAAACAAATTTAAAAATTTCTGAAGAGTCGATTTGGCCATTTGAACCCTGAAAAAATACTAGCTATCCGCCTGCCATTATAGACGAATCAGGCAGATTGTGATGGTCTGATTTTAGTCGGCCATTACTGAGGTCCATTACCATTAATCTTTAGATCTTCTTCCTTACCTGTTCCATGGATGGTTGTACACCGAAGTGTATCTTGATTTTCTCAACTTCACTGAATATGAGGATTTGAAATTTACGTAGACAATAAATGAAGACGATTAAAGGCTGATGGACCCCATTAATGGCTGTCTACAGTCACTAAAAACAAGCGCTAATTGGATTCGTCTATAGCGCTATTGCTGCCTGAGACTCAACTTAGTTTGATTCGAGTCACTAAGTAGGTGGGTCTTTAAGTCATGTTATTTAATGTTGAGTAGTCAGCAGTATAAAAGTGATCATGTCTCTCACATAGCCCAAGTTCATATGAGTAAGTCGGACATTCAACCTGTTACATCTGTACACCAGTGATAGGCAATCCAATATTCATTCACATCGAAGAGTCATATAACTGAACTTGGTGTGAAATATTACTTGCAGCGAGTGTCTCGAATAACATGAACTGAATTTGGATTGAATTAAAAAAAGGAAAAACTAGGGTAGAATATATTTGGCAACCTCGAATTTGAAAAGATGATTGAAATTGAGTTTGCAACGAGAAACCAACACTGTCACTGTGTGAATGAATTACAGCGTGGTTAAGAGAAATGTCCACTAGGGCCTCTCTGACAAGTCCAACGCCATTTTGAAATGCATTTTGCCAAAATTAAATTATTTTAATGAAAGTAGGAAGTTTATAACAGAGATATTGCGGCGCTAGAAAATTATGTATTCATGTGAATCACTCTAATTATACCCATCTGTGAAACGATTGACTTTCTTTACCTTATACATTGGAGAAGTTGAAACAACACTGTCGAACACCGCCCTCTACCCATTATCCCCAAGAGTACTTGGTTAACAGTTCACAAAGGTCTTTCGGGCATTAAGTGGTCAGGATCTAGACTTTGGTTTGAAATCGTTCTGAGCCCCTCGCGTTGTTTGTTCAAAGCACTTAATGGCAACGCGAGATAAACACGGTTGAGCCTAAAGTATGAAACCAACGAGTCGAGACACAGGTAAAAAAGGGCCATCCGTGGCCCCTTTCTTAGTCCCCGGAGATCTCTGTGTCAATCTCGACCTAGCTCGGCTAAACACACTTCCTCGGTTTACTCCTTTCTCGAGAACTTCTTCGAGTCGTCGTTCTCCATTTTCAAGCGACTTATAATTAAGCTAGCACCTTTCGTGGCCCTCCACTGCCTCGATCAAAGGGACAACCCTACGAAACAGAGCTGTCGACGAAGTACCGTGCTTATGCCAAGAGTCCAGGCCATTGACTTCGATGGTCTGCACCGAGCGTGACGGCGCCAGCCGACCTACATATCAATCGCCTACGTACGTCATTTTAAGCGGCGGGTGGAGTTAGAAACTGAGGCTTTCACGGTCTGTTTCCCTCCGATTAACAGCCGCCTTAAAAAGCTGACGAAGGGACGACGACTTTTTATATCCGCATTTTTTGATGATTTTATGTCAACAATTCTCTTGTATGCTATTGAATTGTGTTAAAGGATATTCACTACGTGCAAGCCACAATAGCAGGGAAACTGTGCTTTGGCTGTAAAATTCTATCCAACTTGATAACGGCATTAATAATTCAAAAGAGAAAAGTGTGATCTCGTTTTAATGCACTTGTTTATTTGCAATGTGATTGGTTAATGCATTGATATATTCGTCAAGCAGAGCCGATTTACGCCTCGCACATCACGTAGTAAGGTCCGTTATTTTCTCCGTCTCCGAAGGTACATTGGCTCATTTATATATATATATATATATATATATATATATATATATATATATATATATATATATATATATATATATATATATATATATATATATATATATATATATATATATATATATATATATATATATATATATATATATATATATATATATATATATATATATATATATATATATATACATATATATATATATAAAATTAAGCGAAAGATACGGTGCAGAATGGGATAAAATTATTATTTTTCAGTTTTTGTCTTAATAGATGGCGCATAATGAATAACGTTTACGTTCAATATATCACAATATCACAATTTCCTTCTTATTTCTTTTCAAAGTATCTTTCATAATATTTTATGACTTCAGGGCTGCATAAACAAGGTACACCAAGCAGCTACATCATGCTAGTAAATCACACTTTTGAGGAGGAAATGTTTTCCAATGACTCTCAACAGCCAATCATAAAACACCGAGGACAGTCTACAACACTTCTTCAAGGTGGGGTGACTGCTACTACCCTTTTAGCTGTAAAAAGTAAGACCGGCCCTGCTAACCGTAACAGAATGGTAGCTTAGCCCTATTCCCACACCCCTGTGAATTAAGTCTGAAATTATACACTAAAAAAGTTACTTTCAATCCTCGTCAGAACACGAAATCTAACCGGAAACCGAAAGCGATATAAAGAAGATCTACCTTCTCCTAAATTGGGTCAAACAATTTGAATAATTTCTATCTTTAAGTTTTCTACCGTGGCATCACTGTTTCAAACTTCGTAGGTCTATTGGTACGATTTTTTTTCAAGTAAAATTTAATTATTGCTCACCGGCGCCAAGATCAGTACGATGCATCATTTAGTATGTGTATCGGTGACATTCAAAAAAATTAAAATATTATTATTTTATCAGTTCCATAGAAAACTGCTGAAAATGAAACTTTCCACAACCAAATTGAATCGATAAGGTCACCATTTCTTTCAACTTTCATCAAACCGGCGAACTGTACAGTGGGTCAGCGGGGAGTGGTGATCGACTCTTTTGAGATGCCTTTTACTCGCCTTCGTATGTTATAGATGGCGCACTACCACAAACGTTCACGAGTTGTCCAATTCAATTACAGCATGGAACTATTACGTATTTTGGACCAATATCTCCATGATCAAATCTAAATCTGGTTCAACGCTCTCTACTGTAGAAAAACGTCGACAGCTCCTATGAAGTAATCCTTTCGCCGGTCTGGCCGTATTCGTTGTTAGCAATTTAAAAGCACGATCTTTCCGCGGCCCAGACACACTTTTGAGACAGTCTTCAGTTCTTCGCGAATTATTTCAACCAAAAACTATACTGATACAGTGTGAGGATTTTATCCCATAAGCCTAAAAATCCATTTTTTCTTTTCAAAACGTGTCACCAATACAAGTTAATTCATTTACCTCGGGAGTACGTGAAGTCACAAAGACAATTTCATCAATTCAATATATACTTGAATTTAGACAAGAGTCACAATATAGTAAAATGTATTAACGGTAGCATGTTTTCAATCCGTTTTATGGTTTTTCCCCAGAAAAGATAAAAGACCATGCCATCCAATGGTAGTTTTATACATTTTTTCCTGTAATTTTCTGATCAAAATAGCGATTGCTCCATAAAAACCTAAGAGATGCCATTCTTGACTCTCTGAGGAATCCGATTTTTCAATTTTTTTTAGAAAAAAAATCAAAATTTAAAAAAAAAAATGGTGGCGCTCCACTTAGATAGTCTTTCTGGCTGAAATTTAGATTGAAATGGGTACGATTTTTTTTTTAATTTTTGGTACGCTGCGGGCCAACAAATAGTGGCGCTCCGCTTAGATATTTTTACTAACAAAATTTTAGTTTCAAGTGAATATTTTGTTGCAAAAATAACTCAAAACAGCGACTGTATACTGCTGAAATCCCCCATACAAGGTACCGAAATGCACACGAAAACTCAAAATAACGGCTGCATAGACTTTCCTTTTAAGCCCGGGAAGTTACATTTTCTACTGTCTGAGCCGTACGATAGATAGTCGTTTTAGCAGAATTACATTTTGGGGGAAAAAATCTTCTGCCCAAAACTGAAATGTTCTTGTAAAGCCTATGGTCATGATACAGGCTATCCTATATATGCATGAATTCATGGATCATGTTTTGAATTGGTGATTTCTATGCATGTACAATGGCAGGGTTTACAGTTTTTTTTAAGGCAAATCCTTTATCCACTCGGCTTGGTCGGTCACCCTTGAACTCCTGCGGTAGTTAAGATGAAAAGAAATACATAATTTTCTCGGGGGGGGGGGGGGGTAAAAAATTATTTCCAGTTATTTTTTGCTATGATGAAAGAGATAAAATAATCACTGGGTTTATGAAATTTTATAGATCAGAAATGAAGCTGTTTATTGACCTAATTTAAAAGGCAAATATTGTTACAATAATTGGAAAGTTAGCATAATATTATGACCTCCCATATGATAATTTATGCATGATTCTTATTTATCATGCGCGTCATGACAAGGTTCACATCCGTGAATTTTTAGATTGGCACAAGATAACACCGTTGTTTTTATTTAATATGGAAGAATTATTCTTTGAAATTTTATTAAAGTTTATTACAGGAGGAATAAGACGAGGTGTAAAATATTCAGCTGGTGTACGGTATAAGGTTGCGGTGATCTCTGATAGGCCGCCAAAGAAAATGATAGGGCTAGATTTTGTTTTCATTTGGTAACCACATACCATTTTACGTCTCATCCTATTTGCCTTGCAAATTAACTTTCATGTAGTTTTATTACACGATTCTAGCATTTATTTGCATGATATATTTAATAGACATATATGTAGCTATCAAAAAAAAAATAAAGAAACAAAATTAACCGTTAAAAAACGTTGGGGCGATTGAAGAGAATTTTTTTCACCACAATTATGATATTGTATGAAAATGGTGATTTACAAGATAAAAACCAAGTTTTTTTCCAAAAATGATTTCTTTCTTAAATGTTTTTACCATATCAAGTAAAAAACTTGAAAGATGTGAACTTGGAAGTCATGAATATATTCATCTATTTCTTCACCCCGGGGATAAATCCAGAACAATTTTTCTAAACCCTGATGTTGGCAGTAATATATGTAAGTAGGTATAGTTTGTAAGACTTCTAATATTCAGGAAAAACCAGTATGAACCGTTAAGATTGTTAGATTTTGAGTTTTCAAGAACCAAACGCTTTCAATTAAGTTCCTATAGTAACCTAATTGAAAGCGCTGTGTACTAGACCATGATTCTTAGTCGGGAAGAACGGGGTGGCAGCGACTTTAAAAAACAACCCTCTCCTCAGAACGAGTAGCAGTGAGCTTGAGATCAAAGCACAAGGATTGCTAATTTAGGGAGTAAGTCTGCGAATGGCATAACTAATACTTTAAAAGTAGCAGTAGCAGAAAGAGACATTGACGGATTTCACATTTCATGCAGTCTAGCTCAAGAGATTTTAACTCTTTTCTAAGGGTGGTAAAATTTCAAGATTTCGACAGTTTTGCAAGGGTGGTTTTGAAATGTTAAACCTGTTCCCACTTACTATCCTATGGCGGATCCGTTGGTGTATGTACACCCCCCCCCCCCCCCTCGCCTACAAAAAAAACCAAGACTTAAATTTTTACGTACTAAGGCCGACCCGAAACGACGACGCTATTCTGGGAATTCATCTCACACCTTTGTGAACCATGGACTTATCCCAACTGTTACCTTTATTATTTTAAATATTTAAAAAATTTTAAATATTTAAAATTTTTAAATTTATTTTTTAACGTTGATTTTAGGATATTTTGTATCCGTAAAGAGACGCATTATTATGGTTTTTATGAACTATTTTCTAAGAATAACTACATTGAAATCATAAACGCAACTATTGCTGGCAAATAATTGTGTCTGCGCTAAGCTCACCCCAGGCCTGTATACCGTATAAAAGTGGAAATAACTTTAACAACATTGTAAAAATAAACCGTGGTGTATGCGGAGGAACGTTTTCCGATCTGATTTATGTGAGTTTTTGTTAAAATCTCCTCCATCCTTGACCGGAAAGAGTAAAAAAGTTGCCAAACTATGTAAATAATTATATGAGTTGCAACACAGGACAAGCAAGTTATCCCAATTCATTGAAGTGTGACCGGGGCTGTACATTTGTTTCAATCGCCAAGAGAAATCTCGTTCTCAAAAATCATTACCCCCACCCCCTCACTACCCCTTGTCATCGTCTCTTGATATCGGATATAAATTACTTTGCCGCGGTCTTGTTTTCGGATCATACTTTCGATAATTAAGTCGAATTGTATAAAATCTACTAACCCGTTGTGTACAGTTGATTTTAATACCCCGGTCCCCACATCTCATTCATTCACTGCATAATCACGTGATAAGAGCACCCAAACTTGCAACCGGGATGTCTGGATTTGGAGTCATGGCGGGTTCACACCAAGAACTAAAAATAGAACCTACTGCCACTGTGTTTGGTGCTCACCATAGGCAATGGGGTATAGAAAGTAAAACCAGTGAGCCACAACTGGAAAAAACCTAGCAAACGCAACATTTAAATCTAAATAGACCTACGTTCTTGTTGTTTCCCTTCTAAATATATTTCTCTATAATTCAGGACGTAATGGCATTGATTCAAGGTTAACCAAGAAGTAACTCCTAACAAATTTACAATTAAGAGAAAATATTGTCACGTGATTTTCAAGGACCAATCATGAAATAGAATAGTCTACTAGAATAATTTAAGTTAAGGTGACTGCATTTCACCTTCAAGTCTTACAGACGAATCTTGTAAGTCAGATTAACGTCGGCCATTACTAGAGGTAGGTTCGTCTGATTTTTATATTGGAATCAGGGGTGTGGCCTATTTCCAAGAATATTATTCGTCCGTTGGCCATTACCGTCATTTGACGTCACAGAAATTTATCTTCCCAATTCTGTTTTTACCTGCATGTGAGCACCCGGGAGATCACGGACAAAGTCAACCATAACTTTGCTATTTCATAATTCCCTAAGTACGCTCCTTACTTTGTTGCTTTGGATGCAGAAAGAATTGAACGCCCATTCTAAAACTTTCTGTAAAAATACTTACGAATTTACGTGTGGATTTTCTCCGGCGTGAAAAACGTCCCTCGCCTTTACACTGTTTTTAATTTGTTTTGTTCATCAAAAAGATGCAACAGATATGATATTATTAACTTTTGCAAAAGTGATAAAGTGAGATTGATATCGACGGGTTGGCAATATTTTAAGACTCAATTGGTCATTTATCATGTTGACAAAAGCATTTTTCACTAGCTTACTTGCTTATCATATTCAAACATTCCGACGAACTGAGGAGAAAGATTCTGAAGAATCATATTTTATGTGTTTTTATGAGTCCTAGTAGGAGGGAGGAGTCATATATTAGTATTGCCAACAGGCTAATTTAATTCGATTTTAGTTGATGTTCACTTTAACTCGAAAATCATAAATTATAATTTGTTGGTGTTATGGCCCAGGAGAGATTCTATGCAGGGCTGCTGCTGCTAAGGTGCAATTTTACCATATGGAATGTCCCTCTAAACTAAGAAATATTCCAACTGTATTTCAAGAACGTAGCCACGTACGGAACCGGAAGTGTACCTAAAAGCTGAAGTTTTAAAAATATATATCACAGACTCATGAAAAATGAATTCAAAGTTTGTGAAGTTTTCATGCTACTCATGCAACCACATTCTTCGCAGGCCGATTTAATTTGTTGCACCAGGGAGTTGCCTGCGAAGCAGACTGTGGGTCATATTTCTTGTGCAGTCATATTCCCACCTTAAGGGGGGGGGGGTGAAAAAACCGAGTCCGCTCCGCGCGGTTACCAGGGAGCTGTTTTAGCAGCCAAATAACAGCTCTTCGGTTGTAATGAAAAGATTTTGTCACAGCGTATAGTGTACATAATGTTCAAGGCAACAATCGGCAAATACGGATGCTTTCTTGGTCTAGAGACCATTTTCAACTGACACGACCTAAAGAGCTTCTCATGCACCATCAAAAAAAATCTGGCGAACCATATACAGTTGCCGAACATTTCAACCTTCCAAACCACCAGATATCAGAACTGAAATGCATCATACTTTACGGCAGTTCTTTAAGAATACCGAGGAAATAATCAAACAAGATGTTAAGTCTATCCTTCCGTCGACTTAATACCGATAAAACCGGGCTGAACAGGGACCTCTCTTTGAGCAACCAAGCGAGGATTACTCTTAGCACGGTGTAAGGTTTTTTTACCATTTTGTGTTTTCAACTAAGCAGGGAGCTAAACTGAGGAAGAGCAGTGGTGTCACGCTCGAAATGTTTTGTGCATATTCTTGATCATTATATTCTTGTTGGAAATGAAAGTATCATGTAGGTTTGTATAATTATGTATACTTACACAGAC
The DNA here is from genome assembly GCA_037179385.1 of Holothuria scabra. Lineage (NCBI taxonomy): Eukaryota > Metazoa > Echinodermata > Holothuroidea > Aspidochirotida > Holothuriidae > Holothuria > Holothuria scabra. The sequence continues at coordinate 28,919,808 of CM074187.1, forward strand.
TTGATATATAGATACATTCGCAATGCATTTACTTCCGGTAGTATTTTTGTACAAAAGTCGATGTTCATGCCTCAGAAACACTTTTGTAAGGTACCCAGTAGAGTTTTGAATAATTTATCATTTGTTGAGGCCGATATTATCTCACTAATCGGATATTGAAGGATCACTTCTTGCGTTTATCCCACAACTACGGAAGCCGAGGAGTGCGATGGGTTGGAGGATGAGAAAAGCGTTTCCTCCTTACAATTTTATTTAAAAAATGCTGGTGAAGAAATCGAGGACAGTTTCTCCCAACCAATTTCCGGAAGAAATGTGCAGTGGCAGAACCAAAAGAAAAAGAGGGCGCACTTTGAGAAAGGGCGAAACAAAGTTAACATGCAGTGAACGTTTTAACGCATACTACATATCCACTTACACAGTACACGTCTACCTATTTTTAGTCATTTGGAGACATAATTATGCGTTTAGCCACGGTTTCGGTTGCCAAAACTTTCCTGTGCCCCAATAGATGTCTTTCCATGTCTGTCGGGGGGAATTTGTCACACTGTTAAAAATTTCTGTAAATTTACAGACTTTTTTTAACTTAAACTTTTTGTATTTTACTTTTAATAGAGATTTTCTGTATCTTTACAGACACTTTGTATTGCTACATCAAAAAAGGTTGTTTAACATGTATTCTGTGTTTATTTGAAAAACCATTTCTGTCTGCTTTTTTAACCAAATTTTACTGTTTTGTAAAACTTTTTCTGTAAATTTACAGAAATTTTAACAGTATTTTGTATTTTTCTGATTTCACATAAATATACTGTCATTTAACAAACATTCATTTTGTTTTTAAGCTGAAAAAGAAACAAAAATAAGCCCAAACAAACAAATAAGAAATAGCCAGAAAATTTTCAATATATAACATGCATCGTTCTGCGAAGTTTCAGTTTAAAAAAAAAACATTTTTGGCAAATTTATGGCCCTATTTGAAAATTAACTTACATTTATTATAAAAGCATACTTAGTTATTACGTTCTTAGTTATAAATATCCTACAACTGGTGTTTTGTCACACATTTTTAAGTAAAAAGAAATTGTAAGGCCCTAATTTCAGAATTGGTATACTGATGTCAACTCATCGCCACAGGCGCTCATGCACTTGATCGGAGCAAATTAAAAACGTTTCACAAATTTACTTGAAAGAGTCTGTAAATTTACCACTTTATGACGTAAATCTCATTTTGCATAAATGGGTGGAGCTTATTTTGTAGGCATTTTCCTAACAAAGGGGTTGCTGTTGCTTTGAATAATATCTTCTTTGGCGTTTTTTAATCAGGAAGTGATAAACTTATTGTTTACCTTGTCTGGAAATGTTTGCAACCAATGTATTTCCATTCTTTGTCATATTTATTTTAAAAACAATTATTATATTGTACAAAAAATGTGACTTTCCAATTACAAAGTTCCTAGAGATAGCAGTCTACCTGACAACAATATGACAACAAATCATCCTCAATGTGTTTGATTTTGGGATCACCAGAGGTCAAAAAGTAAAGTATTTCCAAGGTTGTGGCTTCTGTTCTATTCAGCCAGTCTAGAGCAGGACCACTCAGTGTTTGCCCTTTGGAGGGCGTACTTGTCCATTTGGGACGTTAAGCTCCTCAAGGAGGCAGAACTCCTCCGGGAGTAATCGTTTGGTTTTCGCCCCTTGGCTCTTCGCCAGAGAGTCGTGGGGACTTTTAGAAAAAAGAAAAATGATTGAAAACAACTTCGTAACGACACATTACGTTGATAAGCAAATACCTGATCTACGTAATGGTGAAGTGTATGTTACGTAATAACATATGAAAGGTAAAAAAGCGATATTATAATAAATATTAAAACGTCGGGAATGAAAACAGTAGGCTGTAAATTCACATAAAATTAAGGTAAACAAAACAGAACAATTCTGTAATTCGATTTTACAGTAGACTTTTGTAAACTAATTTACATGCAAAAACTGTAAAGAAAAAACAAACCCTTAATGTTTTTTCATGATTACAGTCTGGCTGTAAAAAAAACATTATTTGGTTGGAAAAAATTTGCCATAAAAATTATGTAAATTTACAGAGAAATTTTTTAACAGTGCATTTGGCGTCCTCCTAATTCATGCGTACCCCTTTGGGGCTACCAGAATTTCAGAAGTGTGGACAAGTGTGGGGAGAAATTTGCTGAGCGTAAGTTGCGCTTCTTTCCTGTTTACTGAACGTTTGCGCATGATTAGATGGGGATCATGTTCAGGCTTAAGATTTTGACATTGGAAATGAATTCCATGCTTACCCCTCAAAAGCCACTCAGATCCAGAGAGCGGACAGTCCAGTTTCATTGCTGAAGAAATGGCGACGAAAAGAATATGAAACAATGTTGTTAAGTAATTTGAAGGCCAAATGTTCGCTGTCCCAAAAGTGGGTAACAACGTATGTGATTTTCCATAGTATTATATCTTCCTTATCGCAATTTCCAAATTCTTAATTTAAAAACGTTAATCGGTTTAGTTAAGTTTTGATATGTTCACTCATCTTATCTTTCCCATTTTAAGTGTACGTTTCGTAGCCATATTTAAAGGCTCAGTTCTCTCACCCCCAAACAGTACCAACTCTCCTAACCTTCTTACTAAAGCCCCTCCCACAATTGTCTGAAATTTATCCCATCCAGATTCAATCTCAGTTTATTGCTTCAAGGTGAGAATAGAAAAACACAATTTATATAATCAAACCACTCTCAGTACCTTTTTTGCTGTGTAACAAAAGCTTTGGTACTCTGCATTGTTTGAATTAGCTGCCAATCAAAGAGCTGAACCATTTGAGAATTTCGGTACCCCCGTACCAAAATTGTAGTTTGAGGTGAGAGGCTTGACCCTTTAAAAAAGCTAGCTTTAACTGTTTAATTGACGATTAAGAACAACAACACGCACCATATAAGAAAACCGGGGCCAAATGCAGTTAGCTTTATTGTGAAGTTTTACACTACCTGCGTGCTAATTTTTGCATGACACATCTAAATAAAGTTCAAATGACAGTTTCCACCAAAATAATCTAAATGTTGGTAGTGTATGGCCATAAAATGTGGTTGACTTCAGCATAGCTCAATAATGGTTATTTATTCACGGCTGATAGTTTTTGTGCATACAGTAGATAGGAATGTGGCTAGTCTGAAGGACGTTAAGATCATGTGTAGCATCTGTTCTTTTCAGCCAGTCTAGAACGGAGCCATACATGACCGACCAATGATGTTAATGGTCTGAGGACCGTGAGGTTGGTCATGTATTGTCCTTCAGTGGACGTAATATATCTTCGGGAAGCAGTGAAAGTTTTGGTTTCGTCGTACGGCCCTTTGCCAGAGGGTAGGGAGGACTTTAGAAAAAAGCGCCTTTTGGCTTAGATCATGTGTCGTATCTCTTCTTTTCATCCAGTGTAGAATGGAGCCGACCATCGGTAACATAACAAACCAATGATGTAAATTGTCTGAGGGCCGTGAGGTTGGTCACGCATTGTCCTTCAGTGGACAAAATAGCTTCTTCGGGAAGCAATTTAAAGTTTGGTTTCGGCGAACGGCTCTGCGTCGGGAGGAATTTAGAAAAAATATGTGACGAGTGCCCTCTACATAGTAGACCCAAGGATTCATTTCAATTTTGGGGTATCACAGCTCGTACTATACTTTTCGAATAAACAAAATACACAGACCACAAAAGTAAATAAAGATTAACAATACGTACATAAAGGACAGATTACAGGCCCAGAGAACAGATTGGTGGACCTTAAAAGACAAATCTCCAAATAGCAGGGCAGCTGGCTGCCACAGATGTTATTTGCTATGTCTTAACTTGAATAAATGTTTTCTTCAAGCTGTTCACTAACTTTTTTACTTAAATATGATTTTTCCTGTCTATGAGAATTTTTTCTGGCATTTCTGCAGCCATGCGGAAAAACAGAAACACGTTAAATGTAAATGAACTCAATGCAAAACCGTTTTTCGTCCATACCGTCACACTAGTGTTTTTTTGTAAGGCGAGACAGATAAAAGTACGAATAAAAAGAAGTGTAAACCGCAACGCTTTGTTGGTCATGTGGAAAAAATAGACTAGCCAATATGTTTATACATTTCACACCGGTTTAGTGCCATGTTCATACATGCATGGATGAACAGAAAATATAGCTTTTATGGGTATGCTCTAGTAACTGAGGTAAGGTTTACGAACTTCTGAGGACACAACTGGGTGAATGGTCGATTGAGATATCTCGTAACCCATGCATCAATTCCTCTTAAAGGAATGATACATTCTCCTAATCTAATAGCGGTGTAACCTAGTTACAAGTTAAAGGGAAAATGCAGTCACCCTGACTTGAATAAGTACGGTAGACTGTCCTGTTTCATTATTTCCTCTAAAGAATCATGTGATTTTTAATCTTCAACCGTAAAATTGACTAAGGGTGAGCATTGGGGTTACGTTGAATGTGCTATAACGGAGTTCTTAAAATATTAAGAATTTTTTGTAAGAAAATTTTGCAAGAAAAAAAAGAAGAGAACGGTGATGTATAACTTCTCCTTTAAAATAAGTTTGTCACGACTGTTGTTTGTCTTTAAATTTCTTTCAAGAAAACGATGTAGTTAATTCCATTAGTTTGTTAGATGACTTTTGACGGCCCAGTTTCTAACCAATTCGTTAATGTCGGGTAGGCGTCGGCCTTTTTCCTAGCCTCTGTCGACTCTTTGCCGCGGGATTTTGTAGCCCCCCTCCATCTGGGAACACACTGGCTGTTATCTCTTCTGTTTTACACCCCGTGGAATCGCTACACCGGGCTGGTCTGAGGGCGGACATATATGTAAGGCCACGCAGATCCCATGTGATGGTTAATAGTACAGAGCCCGGTATCGTAATAAGGTCTAACGTTACGGTATAAATAAAATGAGAAAGATAATTGTTGGCCGAAAAGCCTTGACAAAGGCTATCTTTTTCCCAGTTGTGTTTCACTGGTTTGTTTTCCCTACTCCACTGCTTATAATGACTGATGTAATATACCGTCCAGTCAACCAGGCGTTGGTGAGTCTTTCTTGTAAAAGTTTCGTTCCTTTAGCCCCGAAAAGGCGACTGTTTCTTTACCGTAGATAGTGCTCCTCTGGCTGGGGTGCAATTTTTCAGGCTTGTATTTGTAAATCACCAATTGTTTCCAAATATGAGTTGTTTTTTTTTTCTTTCTTTTCTTTACAGACAAGTATAACAAATGATCAATCGTAGATAATCCTTATATCCTTCATACAAATAAACAAGTATTTAACGATTCACTTCGTTTTTCCCCTTTTCTTTATTGTTTTTATTTGTTTGTTTGGGGGGGGGGGGTAGACACGTTTCACAGAGCACAAAACTGTTACAAGCTAGTATACAAGCAAATTCAAACTTTGAACTTTTAGCTCAATTTTTGCATTGTCATGTAGCAATGCTATCATCCGTGCTAAGTTATAAGTATCCACCCACCATTTTCCCTATGCCCTTCAGCTTTGGAGGCTTGAAAGTGACCAAGTTGGGCATATGAGGTAAAAGCATTTAAAAATTAGAAAATACACACAATTCCTATCAGAATCTATCACAAATTGACATCTTACGAGGTTGTTTCTGTTTTTGCACTCTTAAACATGAATAAGCAGGAACTAATAATGCAAATGTGTAACAATTGATCATATCTGTTTATTTACTGTTCCTTATAGAAACCCCAATAAGAGTGACATTCACTCCAAGAGGAGTGAAAATTCACTCTTTGACGAGTACTTCCAGAGATCCGTCTTTTTCAGGAGTGCACCTGTAGAAACTCTATCAAGAGTGAAACTTCGCTCTTTTGGAGTAAACTTTCGCTCTTTTTTATTGTTAGCTACTGGTGGGAATTAATTTGAAGAAACTTAAAGAGGACTTTATGCACCACACTGTAGTGTCAGGTAGAAATAAGAGGTCTCCCTGCTTTCATAGTTCCACAGTGAGTGCCAATTGTTTTTTCAAGTTAGGCCTTAGTATGGCTTTCAATCCATTAAGAAATGACCTAGACTTTCATATGTGTCCTTCTCAAGAATAAAGAACATGATACGGCTATGAGGAGAAATTCTTTGGTCACCGTAGGTTAAAAGGACAAGAGCTTTTCTAGGGCTTATACATCTGCGTCACTGCGTTGCGCATCTCTCTGTTTTCCCTTCAGACATCCATTTTACAGCAATTGTTACTAAGGTGCTGTTGTGTGCGCGTTTCGGTAACACCACAACTTCCTTTGATCTTTTCCATCTAAAGGAATTAGTTCCGGTTTCTAATTAACTGACAAAAAACGCTCCTCCGCTCCCCATTAGAAGCATCAGGCCTTGACCCGCATATTCAATGGGATTGGCGCGATTCCTGGACCTTCAATGCCACTGAGTAAGACATGTTGGCGTAATTTCCCTCCGATTAAAAGTGGTCGTCGCCGCTTTTGAAATATTTGGCAATAAGATAAATATCGAAGATAAAATGTCACAACGTGCTTACCTTCAAGAATTTATTCAACAAACATTAAAATTGACAATACAAACGTTTTTGACAAATTTCACTATATTTCAAGTTTTGCTAGTCGAAAATTTCAAACATATATTTTTAATGTGCAGAAGAAGTGGTGGCGGTGGTGTTTGCTTTGTTGACCTTCTTCTTTAGTTCCTTCTTTGACACATGCGTGGTCTGATCATCGAGTTTTTTAATCTTAATTTCCTCTGCGATTCTACAAGCTCTCTCCCATCTCAGCTGGTGCTCCTCGGTGTCCTCTCTTATTAAGGAAGTCCTGAAGGAATATAAACAATGTAAATTGTTTAGACGTTTGGCAAACTTACCACATATCTTTAAACCCTAATCCTCTCGCATAAGTCAGTTCCAACTCCCCGACCTACATACTTGAGCTCCTCCCACAAATTTCTAAAACTCATCCTAATCCAGACACAATCTCAGTTTATTGCTCTAAGGTAAGTATAAAATACCCCGACGTCTAATCAGAAAACTCTCAGTACAGTACATGCTGTGTAATATGAGCTACAGCAGTTTTTTTTAATTGGCTGTCAATCAAAAGAACTGTTCCAATGGAGAACTTATGTTGACTAATACAAAAACTGCAATTTGGAGTAAGAGCTGACTGCCTTTAAGTACCTCTTGAATCATTAGACTTAGTCTTTTACTAGAAGTCTATGTTTGCTTAAAGCCTGTATGCTAATAACTAAATACTGTTTTTTGCAAAGTATCCTTGTCCCTCTAGAGAAGCTCCCTGGGACGATACCAATCGCTTCTCAGGGCGTAGTTCCTCTTCTGAGAGTTGCTCTGTGTGTATGTCGATAATAAAGTACAATTTACTACAATGTGTATAATTGGACAAATATATAATGATAATTTCCACTTACGTGTATTCAGAGAAGTCATGGACTAGAGAAGACTTGTATCCCAAATGGGATTCGTTATATTTGAACATGTTCTCACAGTCCCACAGTTGCGTGTCCTGTTAAAAAATTAAGATCGAAAACTTTTTTAGGGTCAATTAAATTTTCTTACTAGCTTGTATGTTATTTAGCATTTCAAAACGTTTTTACCAGAATTTATACTAGATTACCGGAATGTACTTCTTGATAGCAGTTCATAATCGGTGAAACCTGTAATATTTTTAACATCGGGTAAGGAAAGTCCGAACAAAGTTCAACAAACAATACCTTGCCAGTTAAACGTCATCGTCAACAGTGGTGACGTCATCGATGTCTGTCCAGGGAACGAGTTGCCGAGGTCCTGGTGGATTGGGCTCACTATCAGCAGCAGCTAGTTCCGAGTCGAAAAGGAATGGCCTGAAAACTGAAGTTACAAGAAGTTTTGGGGTGAACATGATTGGAGATAGGATTACAAGTGAAAATCATCTAAGCTGAAAATTCCTATTTTAACACATTTAAATACCGAGTTAAGATGAAAATCCTGTATTATTTGTATAACCGACATCACTGGGTTATGATAGTTGCCTCACGTGCGAATTATATTTTCAATCATCGAAGAGATACTACAAAAAGTTTCGACTCCCAAATCTTGGTGGCTCTCATAAGTGGATCGGTGCAGAAGTCTGAATTAAATTGGTTAAGAAGTCCAAAACCGGATTTTTGAGGTGGTAAATTTCATATGCCAAACTGACACATACTTAAAATTCAGTCTAATTTGCTTGGGATCGGAACATGAAATAGCCTAGACAAGAGTCAGAACACTGGCTGTTAGATTACAATTTTAAAAGAACTGATGTTCCAATATTTAACAAAGTTGAAAACATAAACTATACGGTTTAAAGTAGAATACTAAATGAATTACGGTAGCTTGCTTTTACGATAAGCGTTTTTCAAGCAGTCCGACTTTCTTGTGCCAAAATAACTTTCGAGCTCTCCATTTGATGGGAATTTTAAAAGAAACGTTCTAGAGGGCCTATTAAATGATATGCCTAAGAGGTATAATACAGAGCAAATAGGGGTTTGCGTTTCAACTTATAACCGTTTGGTTTAAAATAGAACTCACTTGGTCCCTTTCTGTGTTGTGGGGCTCTGTGTTGTTATCCCTACTCTATTGCTATTGCATTTTTAAAGTCTGGAATGATCCCGGACCTGGGAATCGAACACCGGACCTTCCCAGTGACATCGAATGCTCTATATTAACTAAACCGCATGTTGCGAGAAGAAGATCTCTCGTTATTTTATTTTAAGCCTAGCATACATTTATTGCAACATACAATTCTTTAGCCTAGAATGTCTTTATCGCATTTGATTTATTCAATTTTTAAGTAGACTCAAACGTACCAACTTAACTCTGTCAAAGCCTTCTACGGTTTGACGATTTCATTTTAGCCAGAAGCCTAACCAGGTGCTGAAGGGGGAGAAAGTTTTTCGAAGTGATGTTTTTTTTTTTTTTCAAGCCAACCGAGTAGAAATGGATATATATATGTCAATGACAAACGTCAAGCTCTCTAGGGGGCGGAACTTTTTCTTGGACTGCGCCCTTGCAGCACCTTTAGGCCTGGCCTATCTACCGAATGCCTAGTCAACAGCCGTTGACGCGACCGATATTTGAAACGTTTAGTGCAATTCAAAATCGTTGAATTTTGGGAGGAACAGAACGGGAATTTCTGCAGTTATTCTCTCCGGGAGAACAGATAATCTCTTAATATTTTGACACGGTCAATCACGTACCCGCCCTCTAATAAACTTGTGAACCAGTAGAGATTGCCTAGTTGAAATATTTAACAGTGGATTTGAGCATGTTCCCTTAAACCAAGATGGATGAAAGATGAAAAACTTACTCCACCGTCGTTCTCGCCATTCCAAAATCCAGATAGCCTAACCATTGCCTCAGTGATAACGTAAAGAAACATATAACCATATTGCTCCATTGTATTCACTTTTTGAAAACGCAACTTGATTCGCTGGTATGGTAAATAGTAATGACTGTGTGTTGCTAAAGCTGTATGTTTTTGTTCCAATGTTAAATCTTTATTTTGTGACGAAATAATGGTTGAATCGTTGCTTTGAAGGTGCGTGTGTTCATTTCTCATATACCATCACATAAAACACGCACGATTACGCAGGCACTGTACCCCTTGAACATGAGACCACAATGCAAAACTTGCCTACTAAAAACGAGGTCAATGTAGGTGTTTGTTTGAGGTACGTTTATGTTATTCGAATAGCAAGCAATAATCAACCAATGCAAAACAGCTGATTGGTTAACAAATCGGATATGCGCAAGTCTAGTTCAACACACGTGTGACGAATTCTACTGCGTGTGGCCCACCTCTCGCTATTGGTGCTGTTGTGCGCGCGTTTCGGTAACACCACACCTACCTTTGATCTTTATCATACAGTGAAATGCGCTGACGCCACGTGCATAACCTCTATACACGAATCCGGACAGCAAGTGATGGTCTGATTTCAGTCGGCCATAACTGGGGTCCGTCACCTTTAAATCTCTCGATTTCTTTGCTTAACTTTATCATGGATGGTTGTACACTTATTTCTATCTTGAATTCTCCAATTTCACTAAATATGAGGGTTTGAAATTCATGTAAACAATAAATAAAGACGATTTAAGGCTGATGGACCCCACAAATGGCGGTCTACAGTCACTAAAAACAAGCGCTAATCGGATTCGTCTATAGAGACGGGCAAAGCAGTGCCGTCGGTGCATGACCTCTGTAGGGCCTATACACCTACGTCACTGCGTTGCGCATCTTTCTGTTTTTCTACCCAGGCGTCCATTTTACAACAATTGTTACCAAGGTGCTGTTGTGTGCGCGTTTCGGTGAAACAACGACGGCTTTTGATCATTTCCATCCAGTGAAACACGCTGACGTCACTTTCATAATCTCCACAGAGGTTTTTCACGTAACTTGAGCGCGTCTCTTTATGTTATGCTGGTCGTTACTGATCATGCGTAGTTGTTGTGTTACCAATAAGAACGCACAACACCTAAGTAAAAAATTTTTGTAAAATGGACGTCTGACTGTCAAAATATGGAGAAGCGCAACCATATCATATGTGCATATGCGCTCGTGTAAAAACATTTCTGTTTCTGTGCAAGAAAGACGCAGTCCGGGCGCTATACAGAACAGCTATGAACATGTTTGGCAATCCATAACAAGCGCGTCCCCACTACAAGAGTGCTTTAACGTTACGTCACAATTGGTAAGCCACGCCCATTGCCGGGCGAATAATCAACATCGTTTCAGTGCAACAGTCACTCGAAGCTTGAACATGAACTCCTAAAGAAAAATCCTGAAGGGGAAAAATGTTTCTTGTAAATGAAATGTATTGAGAAATGATGTTTGCAAGATTAACGATGTTTTGAAATCACACGTATGTACTACCGGAAGATATTTATTTATTTGGTGGCTTCCAGAATGACTGGATAGTAATCAGCACTTTCGCCTCTCAGTCTGGTGTCGGCCCCCGCCATCCAGCTTGTAAATGGCTATGTGATTTACAAGTAGTTTCTGTGAGCTGAATGGTTTCTCTTTTTCAACACATTCCAAGTCCTTCAGATCAGTGACCTCCGGGTACAATCACCACGTCATCATAAGCTTGGAATCTATAGCCGTGTTCCCATTTGATCCAGGGAGGTGGATTAAACAGTAATGGGAACGCAGATCAACAACACTCACTCAAGATCAAGATCCACCGATTTTGATCGACCGTTCGGGGTAGATCAGATCCACCGCGCTGGATCAAATGGGAACACGGCTTATGCTTGTAATATTTTATCAAGGTTAAGAAGGATCATACACAGTACAGTTTTAGAGCACCGGATTTATTTTCAAATACTTTCTCTCATAATAAAACATCTATTTATTCCCAACGATTTATAGTAAATGACGATATGTACATGCATATATATTTTCAAAGAAGTCCGGTCATTAATTACTTCTTTGCGAAATATTCCAATTCTGCAACTGTTTCCCGCCAAAGTGATCTGCAGTAAGATCAAATTACATTACGATCAACTTAGAAATCCGAAAGTAGTTTTCAATTTTTTTGAACTTGCAACATGGCAAAACAAGTTGAACTTCTTAAAATGCATGTTAGAAGAATAAAAGAATAGTTTAGAGGTACCGTGGAAATGAAGTAGAGAGTTATCCTTATTCCTAACCTAAGTACATCCATATTTAAAAGCAGTCATTCGTCACCCCAAACTACAATTCTACCCGGAGTCTACTCTCAATTACTTCTCAATTAAAACAGGTCTTTGGTTGACATATAATTCAACAAATGCAGAGCAGCTCGTGTAACACAGTATGCACTAAAAGTTTTCTAAAAGGGCCTTCTATGCTCACCAGATTGTGACTGGATAAGTATGAGTTTCAGAAAGCTGGCAGGGAGATTGTATACTCACCATGAAGCAATAAACTGAAATTTTTTCTGGATGAAAATGTGTTAAGACATATGTGGGAGGGGCTTAACTAAGTAGTTTGGGGGAATTTGAACTGTGTTGGGGGTAAGGAATAGTACCTACCTTTGAAGCTGACACAAACCATTTCAACAGCAGCATGTGAATTAACCTAAAGGCCAGATCCTAACCCCAGGCAGTTCTAATTCTGCTATCAAGAGTATGCAAAACCCTATGTGAAATCGGAACACTCTCAGCACACTATTTACTGGGTAATATGAACTTCAGTACTCTCCATTTAATTTGCTGCCAGTCAAAGTGCCAGTTGGGAATCTCTGTGTACTACAAATATTGTAGTTTGGGGAGAGAGTTGACTACTTCAAGTAACCTATACATCTCTTATGATGTCAAGTATTTTATAGCTGATCAGTGTAAAAACTGCGTGAGGAAATGCCCTATTCAAAGGTATGATAACCCACATTCTGGGAATTTGCCCATGCCCCTGTACCTCTGTGCACTCTAAAAATTTCTAGTCAAATTTGAATAGAACCTAATCAATTGGGGCACGAAGCGGAATCTTGTCAAATCTTTGACTAGATTCGACTCGTACATGTAAAGAATAGTTTCAGTTTAAACCATTCCTAGTCAATTCTGAAACGAATCTTTTCAAATATTCGACAAGATTTCGGTTCGTGACAAATTTGACTACAGTTGTTTTTAGAGTGTGTCCCTTAATCCATGTAGATTGATATCAGCATGACAGTGTCATTTCATTGGTTAGCTGTTTTCTGTCGCCTCTGAGAAACAATGAAAGCACTGGGTTACAAGACAGAAAACAAACTGCTAATCCCCTCTTATGTAGCACCTCATACTGGTAGCTGTGGAATGTTTTATACTTTTAATTTACATTTCGCAATATTTGAATGTTAATTATATTTAAAAAATGCATAGTTTTTTCCGAAGGTTATCAGCAGACCAATGCGTCAGTAAGCTTTTCCTCCCGTTGGAGCAAGCCTTGCTCTAGAAGTAAAGCGCAAGAGCAGTTTCCCGATTTTAAAGCAGTGTAGCACACTGTACGGTCACTTGATTAGCTCTTCTGGGTCATATTTTCTCCTCAAATGTGAAATTAACTGGGATTCACTGCTTGGGTTTACCTTGAATATACAACGGTGAAGTCCTAAAATATCATAAAAGTTACTTTGTAGAGAATTAAAAAGAAAATTGTGAGATTTAGCTGTTGCTTTAAAATAAGTTTTGGGGGACTACTCTTGACCTTCAACACCTATCTTTTAGCAGTTGAAATATGATGAGTTCAGACCAATGAGCCAGTTCGGTAATTCATTTTGGTGGTTATGCACATGCGCATATCGTCCAGATCGCCGGGATGAAAAAAAAAAACCAATCCCGCACCTACAACACGTATTCCAAAATTTGAGGTTGCATGAAAATTGGGCGAAAATCGTCTTTTCCTAATCCATCCATAGCGTAAGTATGGACCTCAAGTGTGATTTTGTGCAGTAGGTTGTGTCTAAATTATCTGTTTGGGGTAAACAGTTGTATTTTAATATGCCGTAATGTAACATTAAGACCCCTATATTCGTTCGACTTGGTGAAACACTTAGTGTTGTAGGCACGTACTGACGAAAACCAGCAGAGTTTTACGCTTCGAGCTTAGCTCGCTATGTATATCCCACGTTGTGGCCCACAATTCCACGAGGAAACGAATTACCGAACTCGCTTATTTTACTGGGAATTTCTGAAGCAAAGAAGACTTATTTCATTTTTAAAAGCATAGCTTACTGAAAGCACATGCAAGAGAGCTTTATTAAAATCCACAAAAACCTACTTTAAGGGTGCACAAAGCATATGTAATGCACCGGCAGGAGATTAGTCAATAATGATCACTTTTCCACCATTAAGCATCTTTCCTTAATTTAAAGGTTATTTATGCAAATTTTATTTTAGTAATTGAGAACGCAAAACCGGCAAATCTTTGCAAAGTCAGAAATGCCTTCCCCTCATCTGTCACCTGTGTAGTATATTAACCTTAGTAGGTTATTTCATGATCATGGGCAAAGATCTGTAGTCATCGTTTGAAATCATGTTTAGGCTTGTAACCAAGATGGCTGCCTTGCGCTTATCATTTACATAATTTCGCGATGATCCATCTGCAACAATTCCGAGATAAATGCAGACATTGAAGGGAAAAAATCCTCATTGGTTGAATTTGATATGAGCTGGCATAATTTTGAAAATATTACAAGTTTCTCCCAAATCTATTCATTTTGAACCACTTGAGCAAGTCCAAACTTCTCACAAGCCGATTCGTCAATGTATAAATGATGTCCGTACATGGACTTTTTCACTCAAGAGAGTCAATACTATTTTCCTCTCACCTATATAAAGATTATAACTCTGTATCACCACCAGTCACAGCAACCACAACCGAATCTCTTTAATTTTTATAAATACGATAGATATGAATAACAGTAGTTATTCTCTAAAATATTTAAAACAGGTAATTATTGAATATGAAATTAGATCAGCTATCATCCAGTAAACAGAAGAGCTTATGCTCAGGTCGCATTCCCATACCGCATCAAGGGCGTCCCATATAGCCATATAGAGCTCATATGATTTAGCATCCCAATTCATTATGGGCCCAAATCGTTCATATAATCAATGTGGTCTGAGGATAAGTTCTTTGGCCCACGGTGTCGTCTGATATGGGTCAAGATATGGGGAACATGCATGATATGGAATATGCTAGAAAACTGCCCACCGTGATGGCCCCTTTATGAATCTGGGGTGCAGAATTTAGTAGACACATGGGTTTCACCGTATAACGCAGGCGTCAGTTTGCTACTTTGTATAGTGACGATTGGTGCAAATTATTCGTTGATCCAAGAATGCAAAATTTTAACTCTTTTAAAATTAATTTTAAGTGGACAAAACACAGGAAAAGATTTCACCTCTACAATCCGCCCGAATAGCACGGGAGTTTGTTGGCTCAAACTTTCAAAATTGCAACATCATCCCCAAAACTTACTTTGAAGAAACATCTAAACATCAAAACTTTCCTTTTAGTCTTAGTTTCTTCTTCAAAGTTTTTTTTTCATATTTCGGTACTTCAATATTGAATATTCAAACCAAGCAGTTACTCCTAGTAAATTTCACATTTGAGGGATTAAATTTTTTGTCACATGACTCTCAACAGCCATGATCATGAAACAGAGTAAAACAAGAAGTCTAGTACTCCACTTGAAGTTGGGGGGACTGCTCTTGCCTTTTAAAATGATGAAATATTTATAATTCTTCAACTGATCAATATATTGGGAATTGAGGGTACTGATTCACGCAATATGTTTTACCTACTGGCTTAATAGTGAAAACAATAGACCTTGTGCATATGATGTCACAATGAAAAAAAGTACGCCCTCCTTTGGGGCAAAACAAAACAACACAGACAAATGCAGACAGCTGATTTGTCAACCCAGTCGAATACGCGCCTTGTCTGCTGTACGTGCAGGGCAAATTCTTATGCGTGGGGCCACGTTTTTCGTTCTTCTGCTCAAAAGATGACGTCACATTGTCTTTAATCTAAAATATCTGCACCTCTCGGCTAAAGGGTTTACGTGCACACACGCAGAGACAGTGGCATCAGCTGTGCAGTGAACGCACTCCACAGGCTTATTTTAACCCTTTGCCGTTGTATGGATCCTTTTGGACCCATGCGGAGAGCTCGGCTGTCACCCATCTTTACTGTTTCACGCGGAGCTCGAAACTGCGAGTAGCTACCCGAAAATTCGGCCACAGCAACGAGAGAGACAATAGTTTAAGGTCACAGGGTCAATGGCCTACAGAAGCCGATGCGGGGCGGGCTACGTCCGCTTTTCCGCCCACTCCCGAGGCGCGCAAATATGCTCCGATCCTCGGAGCACAACGGTAAAGGGTTAATGCACAAAGTTTGTATAAGAGTCGTTGTATGTCGGTACCAACCTCATGTTATCCTAAACTAGACAATTATCTGTATGTTTCATAGTGCAAACACCATCAGCTTACTAACAGACCATGCTATTGACACCAAGCAAAGCTCCTCCGGGAGTAAATGTTTGGTTTTCGCCCCATGGCTCTTCGTCAGAGAGTCGAGGGGACTTTTAGAAAAAAGCTATTGACACCAAGCAAAGCTTTGAAAGGCATGTACTACTTAAAATACAGGCGACACGTCTAGCAGGCTTGCACTTGGCAATTACATAGAATCGCAAATCGTTTACTAAGTTGACGAAACTCTTGTATAGAGCCTTGCCGTCCTTCTGAGAGTAAATTGCAGGCACGAAGTTTAATTCCGTCTGGCTAGTATTAGAGCAATTGATAAGGTATGTTCGTATGAAGTGCAGATTTAAATGAAAGATCGATAAGTAATACCAATGCTTGGAACATCAATCTTTGTTTCCATTTGGTCTTTAACTGCCGTGGACTTAATAACAATAATCATCAGTGGAAGTTCCTGTGAGTGTTTAGAACCCTACAAATGATGCCAGCTCTCTTTAAAACTAAATAGCACCCTCTATTAAAGATTTATGTCAAGGTTTTACTGCAAAGAAAAGCGTTAGCAGTAAAGTCTATTTTTACACTTTTTATGCACAAGTTATTGTTGATTACAAAAGGGTGAAAGTTGCAGATGGAAGACAATAAAACATATTTGGCACGGTGAATTCGAATTCCGATATGAACTTTTTCCAAGATATTAGGAACGGCATTGTGAGAGATTTGCATCTTCGTTTTCATTTAGTTAATTCCTGACTTGACTGTCCTCTGACAGCCCATCCGAACTTTTCACTGTTAAAACGGTATCTTTATGTGCCTTCTTAGAAGCAGTTCTAGATACTCCGTTCGAGTTTCTTGAAAGGGATCTCGTAAAACTTATCAACTTCACTTCTGTGCTTGTCTTCCTTGTCCCAGTCACGTTGCCAATGTCAAAGGCCACCCTGCTCAGTGTTCGTTTCCAGTAACGCAAAACTAAGATTAGAAGAATTGCAAGAAGAAGAAGCATCAATAGCACCGCAATAATAGTAATCGCTGAGCTTCCACAACACTCTTCAGCCCTAGTACTCATTAACAAGTCATCTGAATTAAAAGAAAAAGAACAAAAACTAATCTATTGTTCCAGATTACAATATACAATAAATTATTGTTTTGACGTGTACATGCGGTTTTAAGTTACCTAATAAAGTTCGATGTAAAAGAGATATTATGAAATTCTGCTGTTAACAGAAGTCGATCAAGGCGACCAAAACTTAAGTCAGGTACACTCTTAAATGAAAAGAGTGACCTTTGTTACCCTCCAATATAGTGAAAGGTATGAATAAACTCCACCAGAGTGTAAATTCACTCAAAGAAGAGTATAATCTATCCTAAAAAGAGTAAATTCCCTCCAAGAGAGCCAAGTTTCACACTCGATGGAGTGTCTACAGTGATCACTCTAAAAAAAAAGTGATCATTGCAGACAGTCGTGGAAGAGTGAATTTTAACTCTTCCTGGAGCGAATTTCACTCCTAAATTTCATTCGTCTCGGAGTGAAGTAACACTCCAATGAAGTGTACTTAGCTACGGGATCAACTTCATGTCGGGTGACTACCCAACTCGACAATTTAGTCCAAATTTTGTTTCTTTTTAAAAGTAAGCACAAATGGGAAAGCTGTAAACTGAGACTTATGAACGGAAAGACGTAGACGTTAAAACTTTATTACATTAAGCTTAACAAAGTCATTATCTTCTTTCCCATACAGACGTGTTTTATCGAGTAACAACGTCAGGAAATGTGAAGGCAGAAAGTTAAAAAAACAAAAACAAAAGAAACAAAACAAAACAAAAAGAAAAAACCTACGGAGTGTAACCTTGGACTTTTCTTTCCAATATAGTTTGTGACGATTGAGATAACCCTTTAATTTAATATTTTAATAGCAAGGAACCTCACTGATAAAACGTCTTTCAGTTCTTTTCACAACACAATGGATGAAGACCGATTTACTTCAATATTTTGTTAAGACAAAGCCACATGAGATGAAATTATTGTAAAGCTACGTTATGTTTTTGTTTTACCCTTTTTATTCCCTGGAATCGAAACAAACATGTTTTTATTTCCAAGATGGTCCATTCTGTGTTGCTTTTGTAAATTTGATTGAAGTAAATAAAAAAGTAAAATACATCAAAACCATAACAGTTCAACAATTAAATCAATTTCTTTTTCAGTCAGCTGGCTTCCCTTGTACTTTTGCTCCAAGTAACCCCATACCCGATTTCTCAATGACTCAAATGAGCTAGTACTTTGTGGTTTAACCATGCTCTTGTACAGAAATTTCTGTGTGAGTTATTACACGTTCCATTAACAAACCAAACTAGATTCGGCAGTCTGTATTTGTCGGTGTTAGCTTGCGTTGCCCCCCCCCCCCCCAAGTGTGCACTTTTTGCTCGGTGACATCATATTACTGTTTAACGACATGCTTGGATATTTTTAAATAACTTTTCCCAACTTTTACAGACTTCTTTTAAATTAGGATTACCCCCCAACATTTCACCTTTTTTATTTTTTACATTACACCATACAACATATCAGTATTGGTGTGTCGTAAATACCATGTAACTAATAACTCATCAACCAAAATGCTCTGAATTTTACATGTGCAGTTAAATTAAATCAAAGTTAGGTATTATTTATAACAGATAATGGCGGATCAAGATTACAACATGACCTCTCTACAGCTGTATGATCGTCAATCATCACTCAAATGTGGTGGTGGGAGGGGGAGACATGGCAACCTCCTTCAGAACTTTACTGCTTAAAGATTTCAGTCAAGGGATGAATTTCCAAAAGTGGGGAGCCATGTCGCTTGTCCTCCGCCCTCCCCTTCATTCAACGACATGAACCTCCATAGATAGGATCTGGGGAAAAATTTTGTGAGCCCAAAGATATCAAAACAGACTGCATCGTCAGTTACACTCTAAAAACAGATGTGAAAGTATAGCACATTATGACTGTTGGGGAACAAAATGGCTGAAGCTAGCACAAAATATAATCTTATTGTAGTATTAAATATGTCCAGTTTAGTGTGCTAGAAGATATTCATACGCTAGTCCCCCCCCCCCCCCGCGTAAGTTACCTTTGCCCGACTGTTGTCAGAGAGTAGGAGGAGCGCCGATTGCTGGTGGGGGGGAGAAGAGTGGTCTGATCGGAATCGTAGATGGGGAAACTTAAGAACTACTCGCCAGTAAAAAAATTCTCTTTCAAATATTTGAATTTCCTTCAATGATGTTTTCATTCCCCTTACTAAAAGATTTCAATTTTTCGAACGTTAAACAGTATAAGTTTTAAATTTTCGGAGCGCTTCCTACGCCACAAATCTTCTTCTACTTCCTTTTAAGAAACCCAACTCATGTGACAGGTTTTTGGATGTTACATCCTTCCCCTCTCCCCCTCCCCTCCCCCACCCTTTCCGCCTCCACCAAAATTGTGGGACCAACCCTGGCTAAACCAGAAGAAAGGATATTTTACCGCATTTCTGTTTCGGAAAGTCAGGAAGCTTTGGTAGTCGTAACATATGGCCGAATTCTGGTCGAAATTTGTGTGCAGACGACCGACAACATAATATATCCTCCTCATTTGTCTCCTCCTCATAAGCACACCTGACCTCCATGCTGCTGACGTGGAAATGACGTCACACAAAAATTTTATTAATTACTCATCACCTTAAACAGTCTCCAAAAATTGCAGTTAAGGAATTTTTCGATTCTGTGAATAAAAACAGAAACATAAATCGGATTAAAACATTCCAAAGTAAATTTGAGAATATATCTATTTTGAACGAGCTTTGCGAGCCGGTGATGTTGGCAACAAGAGGTAACTGATAACATACATAAATAGTGAGGGTTTTATTGTATCAATATTACGCACAAAATAAGGCCAATATCGATTATCCGATATCTGGCATCTTAAATATTGACCGACACCAATTTGATACCGACAAATGACCAGGAAGCGAGTCTTGCTGTATAGGAAATCATGAAGGGGATTTTAACGTTATCGGCAGTGCTGAGTCATTTGCATGAGACAAACTGTGGGACTTGCAGTCAGTCATGAAACGTATACAAAAATTAAACGTGCATTTTTTTTTTTTATTAAATAACGCACGTTTTTGTAAGTGTGATATGGATAATTTGAAATCGATACCAATACCGAATGTAGATAGTTGGTCCACATTATGTACGCATTATTTAGGACCGTCGTTCCGTTATGAGCATGTCGCGGGGGGCGCATTACCTATATGAGGTAAACTAATAGAGATTTGATGATTCATCCTTTGATGTGTGCAACATTTTCATACTTGCTCTGTGATCTGTAGGCGAGAATTTAGTACCATTCTTAAACGAACGGTTAGTACGGTTTTCAACCCTGGTGACGTGGGCCCACCGGTGGGACATTGTGCACTTTCTGGTGGGAAATGAGCTCGTCCCAAGTACCATAGAAAAACATGCGGGTCTAAAATGCCAGCAACTGCAACATTTCAAGTTTTTTCACACTTATCGGGAGGGGTGTAAATCCCAAACTCCTAACACCACCGTTTGGTACTGAAGATTGCCACCCCTATGTTCAATTTATTAGTGGTAGGACGTAATATATTTAGTAATAGGGAGCCTAAGATTTCACGACGCGGACTTCATCTACAACGAAATGATGTCATTTGTATCTATGCGCAACGCGAAATAACGCCACACCGAGTTGTCGAATGGAAGTGGCAACGCAGGAGGTGACGCCATTACGTTGTAGCTGACGTCCGCGTCGTGAAATCTAAAGCTCAGTATGGTCAGTAATGTCAATTTGAGCCAACAACGAAACAAAGGTCAACACAACCCTCACCGCTGACGTAACGGCCTTTCACTCTGAACGACCTGGACTAGTTAGCTATGCAAGACTCGAGTTAGAATTTCGTTGGTTTAACTTTTCACACAGTTTTGCTTACCAAGAGATTTAATTTTATGTGGTCATCGTTTCCGTAGTGTTACAGTGTAGAACGGATCTTCGCGGTGCACCTTAATATTGTCGATGCAAGGGGTCACGGCCTTTATCCCTGCAGTCAATGCACTGTTGCTCGTACTATCGTTCTCAAATCAAAATGGTTGCCGTCCTTCTGAAAGGCATGCGTTCTAGAAAGCGTCATCCAAGAAAATATTCAGGGGTCGGGGGAAACTGAGTACCAGCAAAACTATCGAAATTGAACCCCACCATCGGTTGGCGAGAAGGCTACGCAAAAATCTTTGGCTTTACAAAATATTGTGGGTCGGGGAAATGGCACTTCTCGGGCTGTCAGGGTTCTCTAAACTGTTTGTGCTTTGGGTCGATCAAGAATATCTCCAACGTCTACTACTATGTCCTATTCATCAATGTCATCAATCATCAACTTTTGTAATATATTCGGCAACTGTTGTAATAAACACCTCTTTCGCTGGTCATCATCTATCTCTGGTCAACCGCTTTTGTAATTATAGGCCTAGTAGGTTACGGCAGACAAAGGCACTGTTTTTGGAGAATTGATTTTTATGATACAAGTATGAAATCTGGTACACAGTTAGAATATGATGTAAGGGAAACATTTGGTTATAAGGACTTCGTAAATTTTTCCAGTGAGAGAAACGGCGTCATTTCAAAAAGGCTTGTTGCTTCACCCAGTATGTTGGTTCATTTCTGTATAAGCTGTAGCTTTAGCCGTACAAATGAGTAAAATTTATTCTGTAAGGATGAATTTCCTTACTTTTATAACAATTCCACTGTAGCAGCCCTTTTGCTTTGTCCGCCATTTTTGGTTGACATTAATTCCAACCGAAGTGTTCCCAGACTTTAATTTTAACTATTTGGCACAACATACGACCAGATATAAAGAAAAACTGAGACTTTTGCATTTTTTAAAGATTATTTTCTTTTCTATTATAATACATGTAGTTTCAACATTGGCGGCCATTTTGCTATTTTCGCAAAAATAGATAAATACGTTGTTGTTTCTATTATAATACATGTAGTTTCAACATTGGCGGCCATTTTGCTATTTTCGCAAAAATAGATAAATACGTGTTGAATATTTACTCTTTACTTTGGAAAGACTTCATGTTTAAATGTGTTGAAAGTATTTTTATGCATTATTTTTATTTTATTTTAATATACCGGTATTGAAAATATACCAAAATATTACGTCTGTTACGGCTAAACAAAGAAATGGATGAAGCTACAAGCCCTTTAAAATGTTCACCATTGCTCTCACTGGACAAATCTCCGAAGTCCCTATAACCAAATGTTCCCCTTGCTATATAGGTCATAGACTACTCTGTGTACCAAATACTTGCATCATACAAACAAATTCTTCAAAAAAAAATGTAATTACAAAAGTGGTTGGATGAATGTGAACTAGTTATTACAAAAGTGGTAAATTTATTACAAAAGTGGTCGAATTTATTACAAAGTGGTTGTTACAAATGACTTTAATTATGAGACAATGGATAATTGAGTTGCAATGATATGGCAGTGATACCATTCCGTGCCTATAAAAGGCACGGAATGCGATACTATGACTGGAATTCGTGGTATGGCCCGGCCAGGAGTCGGTGATGGGGGCACCACAGATGATATCGTAATGCGACCACATGCAGTAAACTTCAAAGTGTGGGTACGCTGTTCAAAATCTCTGTAAATTAACAGACCAAAATATGAAGAGAGACATAACGATAACCAGAAATATCCTGTAATCTGTATGTTACTATGTATCTCTTTATTTTTTGTTCTGCAAATTTATAGCGATTTCTAACATTGTCAAGGCACCAATGTAAATATTGCACAGGGGTGGGATCCAAGGTACAAAAAGTCCGTAGCTAAAGGGGGCGAGATTTGTCCACTCTCCTGGAGAGTTTCAAGCTTTCCACTGACCTATCAATACTTTACACATTTTCCCCGCATCAAAAAATCACCCCTCCCCCTGAAAAGTTCAACGTCTGGTCACGTGCTCGCGTAGGTATACCTGGCTGTACAGGGAGAATTTTAGTTAATTTTTGGTTGTTTGGGTGCAAAATAGTACCATCTTCGGGAAGAACTAAAACCTGGATTAAAGTTTAACGGTGACCTTCAAATGAAGTGCCAACGACGAAGCGTCCTAAAATTATGTTTTACATATCATTTCTATGGCTAACGTTTCATTCAGGTGGGCAGACGCCGATCTAAGGGGGAGCTTTTCCCTATCAGCCACATTCACAAATAAAAATGCGTGATAAAAGGTTTTTGTTCACTTCGGTGTCCTGTCTGGCTACGGGAATGAGCAATACACTGAAATTGTTTTTGAATAAGGATAATCTTCATACAGTTGTGGGAGGGGCTAGAAGTAAGTAGGTTGAGAGAATTGGAACTATATCTGGGGTGATGAATGAATCATTTTGTCACGCTCCTACGACCCCTCCCCCCTCTTTAGCACACCTGTTTACATTTACTTTTAGGGTTTCAATTCTTCAGTTGTTTTGGATTCTCTTTCTGCTGAAGTTCAGCAGTGCGTGGGTCGAGCCTGTTTGTATACGTTAGGTTGCGATAGCGGACTGAACGCTCTGTGTTTTCCCATAAGCCTGAACTGAAATTTCGTGACCCCTGAAGTGATGTTTGTTTCCGGTGTAATCCAAAGTAATACAGACAGGTCATCATGACTGCTCGTTTTAATAGCTTACATTTGTCAATATACTGTTTAAGGAAGCTTCATATCCAAAATAATCGCTGCATTGTGTGTCTCAAGCATCTGTTTAACAGCAAGAAACAGCATCAATAATATTTGCCTACGGTGTGTGTGCATGACCATGGTTAGATACATAACTAGTCACATGATTTTCCTCATGTATATAGGCCCGTTTGTGATATAAATCGACTTATCAGCAACCTCAAACTTTTACTTTACATTGTTACGTCGCGAAAAGACTGTGGGCCAACTGGTACCCCGCTTAGCGGACTCTGTTTTCTCAGCTCCCCAGCTTCCAAACTACGGTATGTTTTACAGCCTGCTACGCAGGTAGGTCAACTTGTTAATATAAAAATCATTGAAGAACCCCCCCCCCCCCCACCCTCGACACCAACAAAAATGGGATGGAAGTGAAGGTACGCCATGTCAAATCGCAGCCTCCGTAGCCGGTGTGCCAAGTTGAATTGGGAAGGGTTGAAAGTCGAAGTATGTGAGAATGTCCAATGTCCAGAGGGACAGATCCACAAATTTCGAAAGGATGGGTTAACTTCCGAAACACTTCCTAAGGGAGCGCCACGTCAGTTGACGCTAGACGTACACAAAAAAAAATGAAAAATTGAAACTCTTGTAACTCATACAGTTGTACCTGTCATTGAACATGCTTGTAAACAGATCCTTAGCAGTCGTTTTTGAGCAATTTGGCAATAATACCTATACGTCAGCAAAATAAGCAAATTGCTCAATGATTAGAAAATTACGAGATAAAATGTTCATGCAATACCATTTGAAAAAAATAAAAGTGCAAGAAGGCTAGTAGTCATTGGAAAATGACCTTGTTAGTGTGCTCATTTTAAAAACTACTTTTAGTTACTTGTATCATGGAATTATAATTCTTAAAACTTCGAACAACTTCAGTAACCTGCGAAAATCCTCTCTAAACTTTTATGATGGCAATCAATCAGTTCATAGCATACCTGAAATTTATAAATTTCATCGATTTCTACATGATCCCTTATCATGTTTAAGCAGCCGGAATAGTTCAGTTTCAAAAGCTTACAAGCCCGAATTTACCTTGGTAAGAAATTGGGTGGCTCTCACGAAACCGACGAAACTTAATTTTCGAGGGTTTCCCTCTCACCAAACGCGAAAGGTAGTAGCCTGTATATACATAATAAAACGTACGCATCTGAAACAAACAAGAGGGCAAATAGCTCTCTCTAGCCAGCAACCGACCAAAGTGTCAAACGGTTCGGCCGCCACACTTGATCTTCACTAACCCTACGCATCAATACAAATGAAAACGTACATGACGAAATAATAAAATCAACGTGCAGCCAGGTTCTCTGCTTAAAGAATCAATGGCTAAAAGGAAGTCACAAATCATCAACACAGATATATTTTGCTTTCTCGAAAATGTCGAACATTGGAAGATAAGTTGACTTTTCTTGCCGAGATAATTTTTGATCGCTGTCTTTCTATAGCATAGCAGCAAAGTGCAAACCCTCTGGCCAAATGCAACCCGCGACTTTCTTCTGTATGGCCCTAGAAACAATTTCGATTTGCCGCATTTAGTTCAGTCCTTTTATGGCTCCTATGTGGTATTTTTTTTATTTATTATATAAAGTTTTGGATCTATAACTAAATCAGAAAGGCAATCTAAACGTGAACTGATATTTTTGTTGTCAAAATAGAGATATAACTAAACGAGGGCACTGCACTTTTGGTCGGCTCAAATGCAATTTTATTCGAGGGAACGCACACGAGTCTGCCTAGATGAGTAGGCCTATACGTTGGTCAATACAATACAACGGGCACTTGAGGAGGGATGGTAGAAAGCGCGATGAAAGGGACGCTATATACCTCCCATTTTTAAAGCAACACCCCAACGCGCATGACAAAGTGACGGCCATTCACAAACTTCATGTTGTTCTGGCGGAGGCAAGGGGTGAGGAGCATGCTGCTAGAATTGTACAGGCGTTTTAACCAATGTTACCCGAGAAAAAGGCGTTTTTTCTGGTGAAGCTTGTCTCTGTAATTGCGGCAGTTAACCCCGTTTAAACCAACTTTGTTGCTCTATTCAGGCAGTTCTATTGAGCACATAGTCTTTGAAGGGGGCAAACGCCTTGAGCTTCTCAAGACACCTGAACAGGAAGTTCTCTGATAGATTCTGGATTATTAGTTGCCAGCTTGAGATTGCTAAAATTTGCTATTCGCTTCTAGGGACTTTGAAAGTCCCGTAGACAGTCTCCTGGAATGAATATCATTCGAGTTTCTTGTTTGTATTTCTGTGGTTATTAAAGAAAGAGTAAGAGTGAAAACCCTCCTTTAATATTCTCCTAGATTAATTACCGGTACCGTATATATAAATAAATAATTATTTCGAATAAATGAAATATTATTTCGAACAAGCCTATACGAAATTATTACCGTATACGAAATATTTATACGAAATTATTATTTCGAATATACGAAATAATAATTTAGAACATAAGAAATAATATTTTTTTCTTTCATGTCCCTTTACGGGCTCCGTAGATTTTTGCCTGCTGGTAACTGAAGAAAGCGTTGATTTTCCATGACTACAATTAATTGTGAAACCATTCTTGATGGTGTGAATGAATTTTACTAGAAGGCTCAGTAGACCATTGCATTATGTTGCTAGCATCCGTCTCTCATGAGGAAGGCCCGGTGTCGATTCTCAGGTCGAGTCACACTAAATACTCTAAAATGAAATCTACTGCCGTTGTGCGTGATGCTCCGCATAAGCAATGGAGTATAGAAAATAAGCCAGTGAGCCACAACTGGAAAAAGGCCATGACCGGCTGGACATGAACCAATAGGTTGGAAACTGGGCCGTAAAACTCTAACTAACTAACTTGAAAGACATAAGCGTTTTTGGAGGTTGCACCCAAATTATTTCATAATAAAGGAAATAAAGGGAAAACAAAACACCCTCTTTGTTTCAAATTACTCCGACCGTCTTTAAGGACCAGGTCTCTCACCCCAAACTACAATTTTGGTACGGGTGTACCGAAATTCTCAATTGGCTCAGCTCTTTGATTGACAACTAATTCAAACAATGCAGAAGTGCCAAAGCTTGTATTACACAGCATGAACTATACTGAGAGTGTTTTGATAATACATAGGGCCTAATTTTTTTTATACTCACCCTGAAGCAATAAACTGAGATTGTGTCTGGATGAGGATGAATTTCACATAATTGTGAGAGGGGTTTAAGTTAGAAGGTTAGGAGAATTGGTACTGTGTGGGGTGAAAGAATTGGACCTTTAATATACCTTCAAGCCAAAAATATATAGGGATGTATTTGAAATGTTTTGGAGGGATCCCAACACTCTCCGAATGGGCCTGATTGGTCGTGTGGTGGCTACGTGCTTTCACTTCACAAAAGGAAAATGTATGTCAGGTACAGAATGTTGGGTACATTATGAGAGAGGCCCACTATATTCCTTACGATTGTGAACGGAAAAATCGAGTTTTCAAAAATGTATAAATTTGTCTCAAAATCAACATGGAGTTAGAAATAAGGGTAAAGTTTCGTAGACCTGACCTGTCCCTTCATCTTACTTTGTCAGAATAACAAAGAGGAATCGCAGAGCTGTTAGGGTGTGGTCAATTTCCAAGAAGCTCATTCGTCCATTAGTATCACTTTCTCTTGGCTCTCCTATGAAAAAATCTCATCAGAATTGTACAGATTTGTGATTACGTAACTATGTCGCGAGGTCCACGCGGTTTCGACCTAAGGGACCACCAGAGTTCCATTTATGATCAAGAGGATACACTGCAGTTGGCAATTCAAAATTTAGTGTAAAGTCACCAGAATCTCCTAAATATTTTTATATGTGAGACCATAGCTTGAAATGATGCTCTGATGAAGACAGTGTGGGCGCTGCCGACAGAGGAGAGAGGGGACAGTCTCCCCCTCAGATGTTGGTATTGTCCCCCTCCCCCCCCCCACCCCCCCCCGTCCAAGTTAGGTCAGTTTGGAAATTGAATAATATACCTTTCCTTAGACTTAAATTTTTAATCTAAAGATGTGCTAAAACCTCAGAGCTTTCTGAGGGCTTCTCCCTATGGACCCCATGCACCCTCAGAAGTCTAACATGTCCTTTGTCTCGGGTTTGCCCCCTTCCCCCATTTTGACTTTCTGGGACCACCAGTGGATGGAGATCTCAAAATGATTAAATTGGACCACTTACATTTTTACAGCAAAACACAGCAAACGGTCTGTTGATTTTATTGATGCTGGCAGTGAAAAAAGCGATATTCAGGTTTTGAGAGGCTTTTGAAAACTATTTCAACTACTTAAAAAAATTTACAAGAAAGAACAATCGACTAGTCAGCTAGTAGGTCTACAGCCGTTTTCCTAATATAGCTGAGGTTTGTAAAGATATTCTAATTTACTGCATAATTTGCTTATTCTTCATCAGAAATTTTGAACCAAACTAAGTGCAATAGACAAAAAGAAACCGCAAAATTCAGTGCGTTGGTGGCCTTGGCATCGTTTTACAAGGAATGTAATTTCAGATAATCAAAAAAAATATTTTGATATACAAGGCAAGGAAACTTAGGTCCGTAACCTCATGAGTATTCCGAAGCTCATATCATGTGGTCGTACTGGCATACTACAAAACAAACCTTTACATATAGCGTTTCAAACGTGTGGAACTGTAAATTTGTAACTCCTTAGCGATGTATGTAGCTGCTCTTAGCCAGTGATTCTTATTTTTCTATTATTGTACTGGCCTCTCTCCTTCTACGTTCTAATTAGCCATAATCGTATCTATTACCTTTGAATATCACGAGGTGACATACCACGACTTAAACGAGTATATTTAAAGTTCATTTCCGTCACATACCGGTATTGTCGTCAGTTTGGGCGCACGTATTAAAATAACAACAAGTAAATAACATGAAATAAGACTGCATAGCGTTAGTTCGTGAAAATGAAGTGAAAATGTGCATGCTGTGTTTGGAAATTGTTTATGTTGTTTAGTTATACAAATTCAAGAGAACAATATTTCCTATCCAGGCCTTTGGGATCGTCCATATCATACTATGATAATATACAAATAAATCAATGAGTTTTTCTATTTGTGTGATAGCATGAATAATTAATTTCATTCTTTGAAAGATGTAATGATCCATTTAAATGTGCAAGTCGCTTACATTAAGTTAAACTTCCTTGTTAGTTAGGCAGTTAGAATAATGTGTTGTATAGGCAGTTAGAAAAATGTGTTGTATAGTGTCAACTGGTTGAGGTGAAGTTTCAAATACAGCTAAAATTGTCTGGCTACTGCCTAGTCTTTCCCTTTAATCGCCTTTCACGACGGGAAATATTGTGGACAAATTCTACTACCGTAAGTCCACAAAGGGGAGTTTAACACCCTAAATGAAAATTTTGTGTGCACATACAGCCACGATGGCTGACGTCACTGCTATGGGTTGATCTACACTCTAAACCCCATGGAAATTGTGTTAATGTCAAGTAACTCTTGTCATATGACTATAAATGTTTCAATCATATGTAGAGAAAATAATGCGTTATATACTGCACGTTTGCGTCAGCCAATAATTTAATGATAGACCTGTATTGGCATAAACAGTGCACTTGGACTGGGTAAAAGGAACCAGGGCGCCCAAGCCTATACAGCACGCGCTATCGAGGACAAAAGGGGCCGAAAAAAATTAGTTGGAGTTAAACATCTCGGGTCAGAAAGTGGACTCACTGGTTTGCTGTCCCTACTCCATTAAGTACTGGGCATGAAGCACAATGACAGTATGTTCCATTTTTAAAGTCTAAGGTATGACTCGGGCAGGAGTCAAACTTCGGACTTGTGAATTTTTTTTTCATGGGGTGGGTGTAAATGCATGCAAAGGGAGTTGTTAGAACAACTCCCTGATCTCACCACCTGGCCATACAGTCGGCCAGCAAGGGCGGTCGCCTATGCAAAGTTTTAATACCATTAAGTTGCCGGCTTGGTGAATGTTTTAAATTGGCTGCTGTTATTATACTGTAAAGGAATATTAAGAGAACTCGGAGTACATATTCAACACCTGCTTTGAGGCAGTTCTACCGGGGAGGGGGGCTAATACCCAAGATTTCTTCTTCTTCTTCTTCCTCTTTTACTTCCAAGTGGGCTATCTTTTACGATAATAAATTCTGTCATGGCTTAACCATTGCATATCCAAGGAAAACGCAATTTTTTTACTTCCTTAAATTTCATAATTTAGTAAGAAAAATATTGTCACGTGATTCTCAAGAGCCAATCATGAAATACGACACAATTTTCACTGATCTTAATTAGGGTGACTGCATTCGCTCATTAATGTATGTAAAATGAATGATGAAATAATAGAAGGTCAAAAATAATTTCAATGTTGTCAAGTTTGCGGAAAAGACAACATTTCCATATGCTAGCTCAAATTCCAGTTGAATCCAGTTAAACTGGGTTTCATTGGATCCAGTTTCATTCGAGACAAAACTTTGTTCTAGACCCAGTTGGTCTTGTAATGGGGAATTTGGGTTAATCCAAATCGGGGTTAGAGTAGGCCAAGTTGCGGACGGCCCTCGTCAACCAAGTTGGTTTGGGAAAAAATCAGTCACACCCAGTTGACGAGGTCAACTGGGTTTCACTCAATTTTTACTGGGTTTATCATCGGTGGCGTAACCAAACGTGTTTTTTTTTGACGGGGGGGGGGGGGGGCTGGGGACAAAGTGTCAAAATATAGGTTCAAGTTACACCATTATCTAAGCGAATCGCCACCATAAGTTGGCACGTGGAAAAAAAAATTGGTGGAAGCGAGAGGGGGATGGGAAAGGCATTTCAATGAGGGTTCAGTCCTCCAACCCCATTTGGTAGGACACCTATATGGTTATCATTTTGTTGTTATTGTTGTTGAGTTCCTACGTCGAATTACTAATATAGGCCTTTACAACTTGGTCAGTCAGTGAAATGACTAGCAAACGTGATGGGCAACTAAAAGATGACCTGTCGTCTCAAGAAAATGCATTCAACACTAACCCGAATCCTGGATGACGTCACAAAACCTTTGTTTTATATTCGATTGTGGACTAATTGGATGCACCGTTGATAATGCGAACTTTTTCGATACGCTGTCACTGATATTATATGACATTATGGATAGTGCATCGGATCGGTGCGCCAATCGAAGTTACGACACGGATAATCTGTGACGTCACAAAAACCCCGGTATAGATTAGTATTGCATTTTCAAGAGACGACAGGTCTTTTTCAAGTATATCTTCTAAAGCTATACTCGGTTGGCTTTATATCGGTAAAGGGACACCCAAATGACAACAAAAATTCATAGATTAACGTAAATCAATCGAGTTTCCCTATGAATAAAATATTTGTGAAATTTTCCTCGGCAAAGCTTGAAGCTGATTGCACAAGTAGATCTACCAAATAAGTGCCATAAAACTGTAAAACGAGGAACGAGGCTTGCACCTGTTGAATTTCCCTGCCTGTGACAACCCTGCCCACACCTTTTCAGTAACCTTCAGTGAACGCATGGAGCAAAATCCAGATAAGAAACTGCCCTACTGCTTGCCTTTCACACCTGGCAAACAGTGGCACCATGGCCTGTATTATTCCGCTTCTGTTCACTTCTTCCTATAGTTTCTTGGAGCATGCTTGGATGAGTTTAGTTAAGCAGGATGTCGAGTAAAATTTGATTAGCCTACCCCATCAAACCTCGCTTTCGGTAGGGAATCCGATGAAATATCTAACAGGGTAAAACATTTCTCCTGCAGATTGCTCCTTCCATTTAAAACACTTTGAAACTACAAAATTGAAACTATGCTTTGCCTACATGCACGTTGAATTATATTACACGAAAATACGTCTTTCTTTGACTAAGTCAAGATAACCTTACCACCAGGTGGATTATCAATGGAATTAACCCTATCCGCCCCTCCTCACGGCCCCGCCCTTAGTCTCATGTAGTCATACGCTAGGCTACTTGAAAATAAAAAAAGTTGAAAATGTAAATTAAACAAGTGAACAGAACTTTGCATTGCCTAGCCTATAGTAAGCCTAAATCCTACAGTACCTGTTTGGTATACAGACCTACAACTGGAAGTCTGAACAACATTCCAGTCGTGTTCAGGTATTAATCATATTATAACGGTAGGCAGCCATATTATAAACTGTATAATAGCCTACATAACGATATCAGCATACCTTATGTTCTATGTAAACACACTGGCGAAAGTCTGTGGTGGATTCCCTGGCATGTTGCAGTGTTGCTTGTCTCTTTCGGTTCACTGGTTTCTTAGCAGAACTTCGGTCATACAAAACATGAAACGGTGATTCCGCGAAGTACTAATATCCCAAAGGAAACAGCCCTTAGTCTGCAATATCATTTACACGTAAAGTATGAGTCGTATCCATTTATGAAGCGAAAATGTGCAGAGCAAAACGAGTAGGGCAACTATTTAAGATACTTCCTTGCTTTTAATAACACCTCCCTGCTTTTAGCTAGTATGTATACCTGCAATAATACATGCAGCAATGCATTTAGGTATATTGACGATTTGTCCTTGCAATACTGACTTCCTATATTGTAGAAGAGAGAGAACAGATCTTTTTCCTTTATTTTGTAAGCCCACAATGAATTCAGAATTTCGGAAAGGTCATGGTTTTGCACAGTCACTTTCGGTAACAATGGTAGGTCTATTTTGTTTAGTTTTGTGTAGATTATCTCGTGTTTCCCCTCCAGTTAAAACTTAGTTGGTTCATATTTCCAGCAAGAATCGCGGTTCGGGACTCTTTTGGCAGACTAAGCGCTGCAAATAAGTCTTTTTGCTCGACGGTTCTCCGCTTCACTTGGCGCTGCATGTATAGTTTAGGTAGGCCTATGTAGCATACACAAAACGATTGTATGCTCATTTTATTATACCAGCGTTGTTCCAATTAAGGTAAGCGGCATAATTTATTGGTTGTGCGATAAGTATATCACGAAAAAGACCGACGAAATGTCGATTCCCATTTGAATCACATAATTATTTATGATTTCAAAATTTGGTGACGTAACAAGTTGGGGAAGTTCCCCAAAGTAATGCGTCATTTTATGCCCACACCCACTCCGGTTTTCACTAAAATATAGATCCATCTCCTCCTCCTACCTGTGACACGGAACTCAGCAGGAACGCCTTTAAACGCGTTCAAATATATACCAGTGGCTGCAGGTGGGTACACTCTGGAATCAAAAGAGTGAACTTAGTCACTCTTTGATCAAGTGAAAAGTGTAAATTCACTCCATTAGAGTGATAATTCACGCCAAGAGGAGTGAAGTTCTCTCCAAAAAGAGTGAAATTTCCTTAAAACGAGTGAAGTTTCACTCTTGATGGAGTGCCCACAGTGATCGCTTTTAAAAAAGAGCGATCATTGGCAGGCACTCTTGGAAGAGTGAATTTTCCCTCTTCTTCGAGTGAATTTCACTCTTTTTGGAGTGAAGGTTACTCCTCTTGGAGTGAATTATCACTCTAATTGAGTGAATTTACACTTTTCACTCGATCAAAGAGTGACTAAGTTCACAGTTTTGATTTTAGAGTGTATTAATCTTGAATTCCACCCATGGGTTGGGGTGGGGGAAGTTGGGGGTTGTAAAAAATGCCCACTGTATTCCGAGCATATCGTAAGAGGCGACTAAATCGAAAACTTGAATCTCTCTGTACCGCGTATTGATGTCAAACCAAATTTGGACTTGAACCGTCTTTGAAAACGTACCGTAATTGAATTTAACATTTTGTCTAGAAGACACTTTTTTGTTGCGTGTCGTTCAATTTCATCTAACTGAACTAATCAACAAATTCTTTTTTTCTAAAAGTCCCCACGACTCTCTGGCGAAGAGCCAAGGGGCGAAAACCAAACGATTACTCCCGGAACAACAACAAATTTTGGATGGCAAACGGTTTTTGCCAATGTAGACTTTCATCCTGCGAATTTATTATTTACGTAAATGTATAAGTGATGTACCCAATAAAAAGGTGCATGGGCAAAGCGCGGATCACACTATACTAAAGCCACATCGGATCGGATCAGGATTCGTGTTTTTTTTTCAGTTCTATAGTGTGCCTCAAGTAAAAAAAAATCAAAACTATATTTTAAAAAGCATGAAAAATGAACTCTAACAGTGTAACCGTGACTCCCATCTTCATAGGACATTCTTGAACCGAGATATAAAATTTTGTAATTTATTCACCTGAAAAAATTGGTCCATTGCTGAATCATATGTGACTTCCTTGTTGTATCAACTCACATTTTCTGTTTTGGTTCCCTTTAAAATTTAGAACGTTTTTATGGCATTGAACACTTCCTGTTTGCTTACATAGCATGTTACATAGATAGTGTTTAATTAATTTCATCACGCCATTAGATTGTTAGAGTGCTACCACACCTTGGTACAAGGTGTAGTAATTTTCAGAAAAACAAATACAAAGACTGTAATTTGAGTAGTACAACAACGACATCACAGATTATTGACGGAGGACTTTCCCATTTTAACTTGAGTGAATAAACTTCAACATTTGATATCTCGGCTCAAGAATCTCCTGCGGAGATAGGAGTTTAACTGTAAGAATCCATTTTTCATGCTGTTTAATAATTATATATGTTTTCTTTATACTTTTTTATTTGAGTTAAACTTTGCGAGTTAAAATCTAGTCCAGCTCTGTTTGGAAAGAACCCAAATTTTGCCAACCTTTGAAAATATATGACTTGCATCACAAGACCACAAAAATGTAGTATGGGGGTATAAGCCCCCCCCCCCTCGGTAAAAGAAGTCTCATTATTTCGTGACGTCACACCGATAAACAGCTTTAATCCGACCATTCATATGCTATAAAGGCCGACAATTGATACGACGTAACGAAATAATCTTCTTTGTCCTACGAAACAAATCATATGGCTACATAGATTGACAAAATTCTGTTTGTTGCATGGGCGTCCGGAAGGGGGGGGGCACTTGCCCCCCCCCCCCCCCGGGAAAATCAAACTTGTGAAAAAATTAACTAAAAATTGAAATAAAAAAAATAATAATAAATCATTAAAATATCTTCACTCACAGCGTCAGTTTCTACTGAAATATACGGACATTTGACCAGAAATAGCAAAAGAGAAGATGGTATGCTGAATAGTGAAATCGTAATTTGGGGACCATCATTCGCGATATCTATTGGGAAATTTGTAATTGTAAAAACTATACCAAAATTGTACTAGTTGTCAGGTATGTAGTGTGCATATAGCATCCGACTATTGATGAATGCGTTGGTCTTGGTTTGGTCACGTGCTGATCTCAAGTGGCGACGCGCGGATCTAACTGGGATATACAAGGTGAATATGGGGGGGGGGGGGGGGACATGGTTCATAATTGGGTAACGGATATAGGCATACATAGGCTGTTTGACAGTTGTAAGTTTTATCGTGCATAGGCGTGCGAGGCCGTTACCAAGAGGCAGATTTCCCTTCAACAATTTTTTGCATTGAAAATTCTAAAAATCTAAAAATTACAGACATGAAACCCCTGTTTCAGGGCTAGGTACATGCAGCTTATAACACTCGCCAAGTGTCGTTTCCGGCCATCTGGAGGGTTTGTAAGGCCCAAAATTTTCTTGTACGCTCCGCGCCAACCGATGGTGGCGCTCCGCTTAGATAGTGCACACAATTCAATCATCCATGAATGACCTTGCCCCCCACTTGCAAAAATTTCTGCGGACGCCCATGGTTTGTTGCCACAAAATACGGAGAAGGTGTTAACTCAACTCAATATACACGGCCTTAACCAATAAAGTGGACTTTCTTTGTACGCACCATCAAAGAGCGTTTCACACTAATTTTGCGATTACAATTTCGATGGTAAAACCTTAAAGGTGACCTCGCTGACCTTGTCAGTGACCCTTCCGTCGAGACAATTAGCCCCCCCCCCCCCCCCCACACACACACACACCTCGTAATTCATGTGCTCGCCACTACTCTAACTATAATAGGACCAATATTAAGCAGAGGAAATTCGATTTTATGTACCTTCGTTCATTCATTAAAAGTAATTAAAGTAAAACAAAATTTGAACCCTTTTTTACAGATCTCATGGTTAGGAAGACATGAATCTCAGTCGGGTATGATACCATGTGTTCCGTTGCTATTATTCCAAAATGACGTCGGCGTGGCGTCAATGCATAAGGTCAATCCATCCATCACCCAATCCTCACAGTATATCATGTATAATAATACTTCTTGAGATTTTCTTACTCTAACCTAGGCCTCATCTCTCAACCGTAACCTAACCTTGAGACATGATGTCAGGCATGACGCAGTTGTCTCAAGAAATGAATGTGACGCCTTACAAATAAAATTGTAAGGATTTAGTGCATCCGTTAACTCTTGATGATTGTACTTACCATTCAATGACGGTAGGATTATTGTTGATGCAGTTTTGAAATGATCAGTTGGCAACGAAACGACGCAAGTTTGACGGATAAGATCAAACCTATCTTGAAACAACAGCTATTACTCACAATTTTCTTCCTGGGATGTACTAAACTTAATCCATCTAACTAACGAACTAACTCACAATTTAATTCTTACTTTTCTTCACAGAATTTTTCATAATAATTTAGGACTTCCTATTGCATATTCAAGGTAACCCAAACAGTTATACTGCTAGTAAAATTCAAATTTGAGGAGAAAAAATATTGTCACATGACTCTGAGAAACCAATCATGAAACAAGACAGTTGCAGTTAAACCACTTCAAGTTGGGGTGACTGAAATCCCCTTTAAAAAAAATGATATGATAAGTTGAAACTGCTTAAATGAAATCCTTCATCTTATCGGGGAGTTCCAACTCTATCAAAACGAAGATACAATGGAAGGCACTAAACGGAACCAATATGTTTCACACTTGCGACTTATTTCCCTTGTTTTCCCCTGTTTTTGCGGAACTGAAACTATGAGTTTTGGTACAGGATTTCAAATGTAAGTTATATACGGTACATTATACCGGCGTTCACTGTTTACCCTTCGTTACTTCCTTTATCAATCTTACAACTAATCCTCAACCATGTCTTTCAAATATATGCCATCACATGTAACACCATCTGAACATAAATACCGTGAAATTACACGTCAGTCTTCCAAATAATATCGGCAGGGAAAAATCCGTCCCCCTAAGTTGTATTTAAGTGCAATACAAGTGTAGTAGTCTGTCTTTACCGCATGTTTGGTCTAACGGTATGAGAACATCCGCCTCGGGGGAAATTCGATCCCCGGGTCCAATTATACCGGAGACTCTAAAAAAGGAACCTATACTGAAGTTGTGCGCGATGCTCCGCATAAGCAATGGAGTAGGGAAAACAAGCCAATGAGCCACAACTGGGAAAAAGGCCGTGGCCGGCTCGACTTGAACCAATATTTTGGAAACTGGGACGTAAAACTCGATTTTACTAACTAACCTATTCTAGGGATGGCCCTTAAGAATCACGTGACAATATTTCACTTATTGAATAGTGAAATTTGCAAAAATTAATTTATGAATTATAAAAAGGTATATTGAAGAGAAATAAGGTGAAATTAGTAAGGATTGGCTATTGTTTCAAAAAAAAGTTTGGGACGATTGGTCTGGTCTTGTAAAGAAAGGTATAAGCCTACACATTCCAGTCTGCGGCATACCTGGATAAGCATTGAGATGACTACTTTTTCCATGTAAACCAATTTCAGTCTCACGGATATTGTCAAAAATATGACCTACACTCAGACACCATTACTATTATACTCTAAGACCACTAGAAAACAAAGGAAACAGAGCGTTCTTTTAGACGTGACTAAGTTTCAAGAGACTTTCATTCAACAAGAGTATAGACCCATTGTTTAGCCTCTTCTTTCTATTAATATTTACCTTGTTCAAGTCCGTGAGTCATTCGTTGCATATTAAAAGAATAGTCCAAAGCCAAATTTATTTTTGATATGTTATAAAGAGGGACTTATTTTAAGAATCTGGTGAAACTTTCATTTATTTCCCATGTTTGGTTCTCCAGATATTGGCAATTGAATATGGCAAATTTTTAACATAGAATAAACTTGGAGCAAGCAGGCATGATTCACTTTTTTAGCCAATGTTTTCAATTGGTTTTCTTCATAATTTACAACGAATTTTATGCAACCAGACTTTAATATATTCATACCATAGGTGCACCCTGAGCAATGGAATTTTTAAAACCTTGATATGCCCTAGGGGGAAAGAAGCATGCCTAATCAATTCAAGGTCAAACAAAGGGGGTGGAAATAGGGAAAAACGAAACACTGGCCAAGGAAGTGAACCCATGACTTCACACTTGTCTTCTTCAAGTTTACTTTCTCTGGAAAATGTGCCAACTTCAACAGTTAATATCTCGAGAACCGAACATGGGGAATGAATGCAACTTTCACCAGAATGCTAAGAATATGTTCCTCTACTACATGCAAAAAATAAATTTGACTCTGGACTATTCTTTCAAGTAAAATAACGAGTTGTGGTTTTAAATCCAGCAAAAATCACCAAATTTACGGGAATTATCTAATGCAATTTTAGAGAGTGTTGAACCATGGGGCTATTACTTTGTTAAAATATTAGCTCCATGGTTGAACCGGGAAGCTGCTTACACGTAGCAACTCCCTGGTTAGAAGGGGGCAGGTATGGACACAAAGTTGTGATTGGCCAGCATGGCTATTTAGTTTACCTCTCCTGGCAATTTGAGAGCCGAATCTAGGGCCCTGTTATGGGGGAAGATGATTTATGGAACCGCACTTCACGCAGAAAGCTGGTAAAGCATGCCTGTCTCGCCAGGTGCATGCCCCTCGTCCAACCACACTCCGTGCCATGCATTACCCCGATGAGTAGACGAAGTTTGTTTGTTTGTTTGTTTGTTTTTTATTTGACGTATTTACTGTACATGGTTGACGCTGAATTTAAGGTTTTATATTTAAAAAAGCGAAAAGAACCAACATGCTGGTTCTTACCGACTGAAGTCGGCGCGACTTAAAACTGGTCTTGCAACTGCCAATCGCAGTGGTAAACTCACGCACATTACACGACTGTTGCAGATCAGTCGATCGAGTTGAGTTCGGTGTGCAAATGCGTGTAAGTGTGCGACTGGCTTTAAGCTTCTAGTGATCATTCCCGTTTTATTTCCTTTTTGAATTGAACAAAAAATCTGCACGTATAAAAAGTGTAATGTTATCCTAAACTGACTGGATGAAAAAGAGTAACATTTTCGCAAACTTTGCATTTTTCATGACAAAACCGAAAGAGGAGCTAGAAACAATAAATTGTGAAACAATCAACTACAAGGCATCGTTCGTCAATGTCCGGACATGATAGTGGACTGTTTATTTTATAACTACTGTAGGATCTCAACATGGGATAGTGCAATAGCTGTAGTATACATATTTCTGTATGAAGAACAATATACTAACTTCATTTTCTAATATAGCTCGAGAACCATTTTCAAATGACATGAATGATGGGCCGAAACTTGATCTAGGGACAGCCTACCGGGACTTGAAACAAAGAACTACAACCCATTGTTTTCACCAACAACGTGTTGACGTAGTGTGACTATTGTTTAGTTTAAAAGGCAAGAGCAGTCACCTCAACTTAAAGAAGTGTAGTAGACTATCTTGTTTCATGATTGGCTGTTGATAGTCATGTGACAACAATTTTTCTATTCAAATGTGAAATTTACCAGGATTAAATGCTTGTTCTACCCAACGGGAGCATTTGACTGTCCAATTTTTTGCATGATTGAGTCAAAATATGAGCACGATTTGGTCAAATATTTTTACATGTGGTAGAGACATCATCGAGCCCTCAAGAACAACACATGGTAATATACCCTTCAAGTCAGCAAATGCAACGTGATACAAACCTTTGGTACACGTAGGATCCGCTTTTGTTATTGGCATTTTACGGTGGCGAAAACAACGCAAGCGCTTTCCATAATCCATTGTTATTGTTAAACATGTGGAAAACGTTCTATGATCTAAAAGGAATTTCACAAATAAAAAGTTATGATGAAATAATTTAACAGCCAGTCTGCGTGTCCAAAAGAAGTTTCCATTTTAATCCTTAAAGGAAGAAACGTAAATACATCTTGACACAAAACAAAAGTTGAAAAATAAATATTATATAATATTTACAAGCTTCCCGGTGATTAATTTCATTTAAAACATTTTTGACACTAATATACCATAACTGAAATTACATATGCTTATTTATTAAGTGTTCCATTTCTATATATCTAGGCCTATAGTATTTCCAGTTTTATGAAAACCATTGACACAAATGTCATTTCAGACTCTCTATCGTATTTAGCCAAATCACAAGTTCCCTTACAGAAATTTCTGTTTTGTTTTCGTCTCGTCTCGTCTTTGATGTTCCTTTGGAATATTTTATATTGTTAGCATATTTTCTGTTTCAGTGTTTTGGGGTGATTCACCTAAGTTCCATAACAAGCTTTTAAAAGCTCTTTCTTTTTTGTTCCTTTTGAATATTTTATATTGTGAGCCTATTTTCTGATCCAGTATTTCGGGGTGATTAACCTATAAGTTCCCTAACAAGCTTTTGAAAGCTTTCTGTAATGACTCCACAGTCTGAACATGTCACTGTATGCTGTCTATTTATCACCAGTACTAAAACTTCAATTGGTCCATTTTGGTCAGGTGACCGTGTGCTATCTAGCGATAATACCTTGGTAATGAATAAATGTGCTCATCTTGGGCTAGTCCATATTACTCGGTGGTGTTGTGCTGTGGTTACTTACAAACCAAGTCGCTCCTTTTCCGTTATGGTAAATCAAAATATTGTCAATTATGAATAACCTGTTCATTAGAATAGGATAATGATCTATCGTGGGTAAATGCTGTGGATTTACATGGACAGAGCATGTAACGTGTACGTCCTATACCGAGATTGTCGCCACCGACTAGGAGAAAAAAAAGCGCACTAAGATGGTCGCGGTGAAGTTATAAATCGTCTGATTTGACCACGACTTTTTAATATTTTAAGTTAAACTTGAATGGGAAACAATATCATATCCCTGCAATACGTAAAGTGGTTTTGACCTTACCATGCCATATTTTTTGCAAAATCTGTTTATTTACTTGAGCAAGTCCAAACTTTCACACAAAACCATAGCAGACGGCCATCTTGGTGAGCTTTTTCCCACACTACGGTAGCGACAATGTACCTCGCAGTATGCTCTAGGAAGTCCGTCGGCTGGATGCATTCGGATTGCGTCCTCATGCATTATTTTGCCACCATGCGGCATAATCCTACACTAATGCAGAGTTTAGGTAAAGATCCGATCCTTATATATTGGGATACAACCCTCTTGAAAAACATTGGCAAAGTTCAACACTCTGTCAGGCTACGTGTCTGATATTGAGTAGGAGAAAAAGTATGTATTTTTAAACTGAAAAATAACACATAGGGTAAAGGAAGAAAATATCTAATTATTAGATAAAACAGTCTAGTCTCATCAAAAACTCATGTGGTGAAGCTTTGATATATTTTAAAGGCAGTCATTCGTCACCCTAAACTACAGTTTCAGTATGCATATATCAAAACTCTCAATTGGTACAGCTCTTTGATTGGCATCACATTCAAACAATGCATCATAGCTAAATTACACAGCATGGGCACTGAGAGTGTCTTGACTGCACATTATGGACTTTTATGGCCAGCTGGGACAAACC
This sequence comes from Holothuria scabra, assembly GCA_037179385.1. Lineage (NCBI taxonomy): Eukaryota > Metazoa > Echinodermata > Holothuroidea > Aspidochirotida > Holothuriidae > Holothuria > Holothuria scabra. The sequence continues at coordinate 28,961,250 of CM074187.1, forward strand.
ATGAAGCAATAAACTAGGATTGTGTCTCGATAAAGATGAGTTTTAGATAAATGTGGGAGGGGCTAGAAGTATGTAGGTTGGGAGAATTGGAACTGTATGGGATGAGGAAAATATGCCTTTAAGAACGTGTACAATGTAAGAATTACCGTAGCCATATGACATTGTTATTTTTTTTTAAAGAAGGCTGAGTTATTTTTGCCCTAGAACGCCTAAGAACATGGCCCGAGTGGTGCCTTTAATCTGTCGGATGGATCTTATTAGAACTTGACTACTGGAAAACTCGGTGAGGAGATGAACAGGGAGAGCCTGGGTGATAGGCCGAGTCCATTGGTCCCTTTCTCTCGTGTGCCATAACGAAAAAGAAGGTTGATTTCAGTATAGTGCCAAGTAATGTTTCCAAGTAGGTGTGTACCGTCCGGTTAATACCTTTCTAACTTGTTAAATGAATGAACAGTACCGTAGCCTGCGCATCCTCTGCGTGGAAGAAGGGGCAGTTCAAACGCTTCTCACGAAGAGCTCTAACATAAAGTGTCAGACGTGATGTATTTATGACTCGTATATCTTGGGGGGAGGTTCCCACCTCAGCCTCCTCCCCCGTCGACCACGACTCCCTGGTGTGATGAATCCGAGTTACATTTTTTTCAATTTGAATTACTTCACCCTGTTGGGAAACCTGCTCTCAAACACAGAAAACGAAGAGAATATTTCTTTGACAATGAAATAACCTATAAAGAAGCACTTAAATCGGTAATAAGAGTTTCTTATCGCAGCTCTAATTTGGACCACGTTTGCACATTGACTTAAACTAACAAAAATGATCCATGATCATGGTCTAATCTCTTCGTGATTGGGTACCTAGTAGGGGGAGGCGGTGGAGATTCGCATGTGTGTGGAATCTCTTGTGGAATTTTGTTACCCGACAAATTTTCAAAGAATTTCATTCATTAGTAAGTTTACACAAAATTAACGTCATCTTCTAACCGCAGAAACCTCTTCAATGTTTCTATAATCTGATAAACGATCAGTTTAAAATAGGAAAACTCGCTGCTGGAACAAAAAAATTAATGTCACTGTCAAACTTCAGTTGCCCCTTTAAGATAAGCATGTGACCCGGCCAGCATGGGGATTTGAGGAAAGTTGTTCGTTTTTATCCTTAATGTCTACTGTGTATGATCTACAGTGGGAAAAGACTTCATGCACATACATTCAAGTACGCAACAACGCTAATACACTCATGTGCATGTCCCTCCATAACTTTGGTAACTTCTTCGGGTAGGTTAGGTAAGGTTAGATAAGGTTAGATAGAGTTTGACGGCCCAGTTTCCTCTTTAACATATTAAACATAAATCTACATTTGGACTATTCTTTTAAGCAAACTGCCCATGCGGATGAGTTGGTGTACGGGATTAGGTTAGGATGGATGGAATTTTATGGCCCAGTTCCCAACCAGTGGGTTCAAGTCGAGTCTGTCACGGCCTTTCATCCAGTTGAGGCTCACTGGCTTGTTAGTCCCTATTCCATTGCTTATGCTGAGCACCAAGAACAACGGCAGACGGTTCTGTTTTTAAAGTCTTCGATATGACCTTGAAAAAATGAGGCCAAAATTATGCCGATGGTCAAAACAAACCTTGTTTGAACTAATACTTCAGAAGACTGTTTCAGTGTACGTGGGATTTGGTTCTTATAGCCACTCAATGGCCGCTCTTAACCTCTTCGTCAATACTAAAATCGTTAGTAAATTTTATTTTTCAGACCTTATAAATTAAGGGCGCTTGTCAACTAGAAAGTCGACGTGTCGTTCTATACCATATGTACTGACGTAGTCGCAGATACCATGCATTGTATGCATTTGTTATCCAAATAACAACTTGATTACAATAGTTTCCAAGAACTGTAACATTTATATGCTTCATAGCCTGCTTTTGCATGAACAGGTCGATACGCCTACAGCAGCTTGAAATAGCAACTCACTGCGGTGCGAATCAGGATTTGACCTGCAGATAACATTGTGTATTTTCCCCCGGATTTGTGATACAACTGACATCACCGTGTACTTGGTAAGAGTGACGTCATTCGACAAGGACAAACAACACTAAACACTAGTCACTCAATGGTCTACCAATAAACATGACTAGTAACTTCATTTTCATTGAAAATAAATACACGGAAGCAAAAACAATGCGGGTGCAATTATTCCAACGTTAAAGTCAAACTATATATTTTCAGTAAAAATTGTATTGTCTCATTCTAGTCGACAATGCATTCATTAGGTGAAACAATAAAATTAAGTTTTTCAAGTATCAAGTCCGTCAAATTGAGTAGGGTAGTTGGTAGTTGACAACTACCCTTGTCTCTAAGTTGCCTCGAGTCGTCCACACTGCGACGCGACTTGTTGCAACAAGGCTGTCTTGTCGTGGTGAGCGACTGACGACCAACTAGTTTTAAGATCATAGTGTCCACATAACGCAACAATTCGCACGTCCATGTGGCAATTCACGCATTTCTAACGTTTTACCTTCTCTTTATTTGTTACGTTGAGGAGACAATAATGTGTTCTGTCCATTTCGACTAACTGAACTTCGCGGGCTCCAATCTAGAAATCCGTCATTGCTGTCAGTCGCACGTTTCAGTTTCATGAGACAGACGATATTCGGTCGCCTGAGACTGGGTTGCGCGTCTGCTTGCAACTAGTTTCAAAGCATTCCACACTTTGCAACGCGCCTGAACAATCTCGTTGCGATGAATTGCGACGCATCGAGACGCAAAGTGTGGACGGGGCTTTATAAGCCGAGTGTCAGTGATTTTCTAACGACTAACATCAGTGGCGTAGCTATAGGATATTTTCCAGGGGGGACAAAGGTATGAAATTTCCCCAAAACTTTTCCCGGTCAAAGTGTATGTATTTCATATAAAATATGCAAATTTACAAGTATTACAACATTACTTTGTCATTATGTAAGATTAACTGTATTTAAATCTAGTATAACATGGATCATTTAGAAATAACAACTCTTAGTATATTAATTTTGGTCAACAATATCTGGTTAATTTGTATGTCCCAACGCAGTGGCGTACGCAGGATTTTTCTGAAGGGGGTGCGGTATTTGTTGAGTGATCGCCAGCCTGGGGGAGGAGTCTAAGGGGAGGGGACACTTCTCCCCCTTTGAAATTTTTTGGCGTTTTCAAGGAGTCTAGAAGCAAAATGGTGAAAGATTTTCGACTTTGACAAGAACAGCGTTAAAAGTTGAATTGTGGTGGTTCATGAGGATAAAAATGAAATTTTTTGTGTCTTTACATGCATTCTTATGCCATTTACGCTACCTTACGAAGTAAAACATGTCATTTAATTTGCATACTTTTAGGGGTCAAAATTAAAGAGCATCGATAGGTATATGCCAAAGGAAACATTTTAATTTTCGGTTTTGTCTTGGCCATAAAACGTTATTCTGTCATAAAGATTATGTAAGCGCAGCGTCACCATTGGTTGGCGCAGAGCGCAGAGAAAATTTCGAAAAATCAGACCCCTCAGATGGCCGGAAATAGCATTTTCCACAAATTTATACGAAGAATCCAACTTTGACCCCCAAAATGTAATTTGCCCAAAGGACTGAGCGAAGCACCACCTTTGGTTGGCGTGGAGCATAGAGAAAATTTCAAAAAAGCAGATCCCTCCGATGGCCAAAAATTGCGTATTCATGCTTGTAAAAGAGAATCTAAATATGCAGTCTTGATTTTAAGCTTATGTGTGCGATACGAAAAAAAAATCAGGAACATGCTAAGTAATCAGAAAATTACCACAACTATACAACGAATTGAAAGTATGCGCGCCCCTCTATTGTGATGCTTGGCTAAATGGGAGACTTGAAACAAGACCGTGGACGGCTCGACTTGAACCAATAGGTCGGAAACTGGGCCATAAAACTCTTTCTAACTAACTAACTAACTTGGTTTAATTAAAGATCTGCTGAATTAATGAAATTGTGACTGATCGAAATCCCATCTGTTGATGATTTTACCCCTAACATCTCTTGCGTGATAAATGGCACAGCACCTCACCGCGCCTAAACACCATCCGCTCCCCTGTCCCCGTCTTGTACTTCTATGCCGGCCGGGAAAGGAGTTATAGGGTTGGTCCTCCCTTTTAAAAATTCTTAAAAAGGTAGGTGTCCTTATGCAATCGGTTCCACCAGTGGGATACAGAGACTACCTTTGTCGGGACGGTTCATGCGACACTGACGAAATCTGGGTGAAGTTCTTGGAGTAATAAAAGACAACTCCAAGGTAAATTTGTTGCATGGAAATACGAATTAAGTATAAGAAATGTCTCACAATTTCTTATTCTGACCAAAATTTTGAGAAATAGGAAAAGTGTATATGGTTGATCAAATTTCCCCAAATAATTTTCCAGGGGGGGCAACTTGCCCCCCCCCCTGCCCCCCAGTAGCTACGCCACTGACTAACTTGTCACGGACGACATAACCCACAAGTGGGCTCATTATTTGAAAGTGGGATGACTAGAATGGGGGAGCATGGGCTCATTTTCTCCGACAGCGCTTTACCCGCCATCACTACCACTATACCATTGTCCCCTAAGTCATATACAAGTTAGAGTACAAAGGTACACATGCAGTTTATACGAACAATGAATGAGCACTGAACACATTTTCATTGCAATATCTGCTTGCCCTCTATATAGGCCCCCGTATTTAAGTGGTCCGGACAAAGTAAAAAGTTGTTAACAAGTTTAAGGGGGCGACATATTTTTCGGGGATAATCCTTGTAAAATGTATCGTTATGATTTTTTTATCTTGTTAAGAGCGTAAAGTCCCAGCTTTTGCTTCGAGCCTGCTGCTCGTCCCGTCCCCGGCCCAAAACAATCTTGAATGATCAATTGGATAAATGCTTAGTTTAACAGTTGGTATCAGATTGTGGAGCCATGTCGGTGAAGTTCACGGAGCATCAAAACTATTTTCGTCACTCGTAAGTATCGACCCCATGTTCTCGAAGGGTCAATTTTCTCACCCAAGCTACAATTTTTGTAACAATCCACAGATATTCTCAATTAGCACAGCTCTTTGATTGAGAGCTAGTTCAAAAATTCAGCGTACAAAAGTTCATATTACGCAGCATGAACTGTACCGAGAGTGTTTAACTATACATTTGGGTCTTGTTTACTCACCCTAAAGCAATACATTCAGGTTGGACGAGGATGAAATTTAGACAATTGAAGTAGGAGAATAAGAACTTTTTTTGGAATGAAGGGACAAGACCTGTAAAATGTCACCAACATCCTACGGTACAAGTTGCACAACTGCCTTCCTTTCTCCCGACTTCCCGATGGATGTTGATATATTGATGCCATAAGTGCATTCTGAGCGTTGGAATTTCGAAATTTTATAGGCCTAAGGAGCAAGATAGTATCCCTAATGAATTCAAGGTCAAACTATTGGGATGGGAAATAATGAAAAACAAAATATTGGCTTAAAATGTGGATCCATGACGTCACTTCTGCTTGTTTCAAATTCACTTTTAATAGAAAATGAGTCAACTCCAATTGCTAATATCTCTAAAACTAAACATGCGAAATGAATGAAACCAGTTTCACCATAATGCTTGGAATATGTCCCTCTTTAACATGTTAAACATAAATCTAGATCTGGACTATTTTTTAAAGCAAACTGCGCATGCGGACGAGTCAGTGTACGAGATTAGGTTAGGATAGATGGAGTTTTACGGCCCAGTTTCCAGCCAAATGGTTCAAGTCGGGCCGGCCATGGCCTTTTTTCCTAGTTGTAACTCACTGGCTAGTTTCCCTACTCCATTGCTTATGCTGAGTACCAAGTATAATGGCAGTAGTTTCCGTCTTTTAAACCTTCAGTATGACCCGGCCGGGACTCGAACTCCCGACCTCCCGACTGCGAGTCTCTGTACGAGAGTTGCCTAATGATAATTTTTCACCTTATGGACTCAATTCACTTCACCAGAATTCATCAAAATTCACGGAAAACTAAGTCACAAAGGTCTTAAGACCAGCTACGGTTTACATTGGAAGATGCACAATAAGCGATAAGTTAACTTCTTCGTCATGATCCACCAGTAAACTAGTAGTCACACCGGTGATTACCTTGTATATTTTCTGCAGCAGATTATTTAAACAAATAAAGTTTGCCCAGGTTGAAAGGTTGCTTTCAATTGAATCATTATTTAACAGTGATAATTAAACGAGATAACACCGGTGAATCAGTTTATTCAATAATTGCTTATGACTTATTATTACATGTTACAATTACAATTCGAGGGAGCTGGCATGACCGTTGAATGACACCATAAGTTAGTTAGCCTTTTGTGCCTAAACTTTTAACCTTTGTTTCAATCTAGAGGGCCAATGGCCCTTTTCTAGTTGTGTAATACTGGATGTTTCCCTATTTCCGTGCAGGGACAGCGTCCGTAGGTCCCATTTTTGAAAGCCCAAGTTTGGTATATCTCGAAGTGGGAATCGGACCCAGGACGCCCGCACGAGAAGCGAACTCTACAGATGGGCCAAACACACTCTAAAAACAAAAGAAGAGCCAACTAAGTCACTCTCTGAAGAGTGAAAAGTGTAATTTCACTCCATTAGAGTGTTAATTCACTCCGAGAAGAGAGGGATTTACTCCAAGAAGAGTGAAAATCACTTAACTTTTTTTAAGAGCGATCCCTGTATGCACCCCATCAAGAGTGAACTTCGTTCTTTTGTAGTGAATCCATCTCATATTGACTCACGCTTTTCTGGAGTGACCCTAACCTACATTTACAACGAGTGAGATTTCACTCTTTTTATTTTTAGAGTGCACTCGTAAGAGATCCCTCTGATTTGGGGGTTTCGGTTGTCCGCTTGACTCTTAGTCAGAGAATTAAATAGACTGGGTAAATTCATCTTATGTCATTTAAACTGAACCTGAGAAATCCTCAGTACTCTCTTAAATTAGGCACGTAGCGAAGAGGTGTTTATTTTTTCTCGACTTTGATTCAGAGCTTCAAATTATTCACCAATCCAACCCCTTAATAATGTTATATGGGTTTTTTTTTATCATGTTACATCATTTTAACGATTCCAGTACCAATACGGATGAATCTTCTTGGTGAATTTTAGACACACTTAAAGGCCCAATTTTCTCATCCCAAACAGTACCAATTCTCCTAACCTTCTTAATGAAGCCCCTCCCAAAATTGTCTAAAATTCACCCTCATCCAGACACAATTTCTCATTTTATTGCTTTAGGGTGGATATAGAAAGCTCAATGTGTATAATCAAAACACTATCAGAACAGTTCGTGCTGTGTAATATAAGTTTTGGTACTCTGTATTGTTTGAATAAGCAGTCAATCAAAACACTGAGCCAATTGAGAGTTTCTGTTACCCTATACTATAGAAGTGTAGTTTGGGGTGAGAAGATTGTCCCTTTAAGGGGTTTGATATACAGGTTATTTCATAAACTTGGGAAATGTTTCACAAAGGGCAAATCTTAGGTCAAATTCAGTTAACAGATAGACGTACTGTATATGATTGTGTGATATTGTTCTTAAATCACAGCTTTGCCAATTTGTCTGAAATGTCGCAAATTCATCGACAAATTAGGCCTACACAAACGGGGCAGTATAGCGCGGTGACCATTTAGCAAACCTTATTTTCAAATTGTTTCCAGTGGCGATCATGTTGGTCGCTAAATCTTTTGTCCATACGTATACCATGAACTTGAAAGCAACGTAAAAGTCACTGACATGCATGGCAAAGAGAGGTTAGCTAGATGGTTGGCCATGATGAAGATGAAGATACACGGTGGGCTAATTTCCAGAAAGGCGGGATTAACGCGGGGACATTTATGCGCCATTCTCACCTACATGACTAAAAAAGGAAAATTGCACTCTAAAAGCAAACGAGCTAAATCCTCTGGAAAAGTTGTGCATTCAGTCAGACCTACACTTTTGTTGTAGTGTAGTAGATTTTACCGGAAGTAGAGAGAGAATTCACTCCAAATAGAGCTACTTTCTCCCATGTTTGTCCGATATAACACTCCTCTTTGAGTGAAATATCACTCTACTTGGGGCGCAATCCACTTTTACAAGCAGGGGTCACTGGACACGCTCATTTGAAAGTCAGGAAAATTTCACCCAGCATATAGTTTTAGGGTATAATAATGTGCAAATTATTTTCAGTAACGCTCTGAACAAAGTATATTAATCAAAGAGATTCGCCGTTCAGGGGAAAAGAGGTTTTCCTATTTGTTGTTTTCTTTTCTTTCTTTTTCCTTTCTTTTTGCATAACAAAAACGACCACACAAACCAATAAATTAAACAACTTCAAATGACCCTGTACACCGAGTGACTCCCCAAAATGTTTGACCGAAAGACCCTATCCTTTTGTTTTAAAAATTACTCGCCCGGTTACAATAGGAATTGTGTACACTGGATAACCTTGGAGTCAACTTGTAGAATAAATTAAACAAGATACCACCATATTTACTTTACAGTTTAAGCTCCTGTCCTTATCTCATCTGTTGAAATATTTCCTGACTAAACTCTCTAGATTTCAAGATTTAGTTTGCACTCAACAGAGGTCATAATGAATCATAAACAAACGCAAGCTTTATAAATGAGGAGGAAAGTAATAGACAGGTTACAGTGTAAAAATTGATCTAGTCGAAAAAGTAACAGATTGTGCTCCTGCAGGAGAAAACACATCATTTAGCAGGTTTTATTTAGGACTCAGAAAGATAAAACAACCTTCGAGAAAGATGAAGATACTGGTATTTTTCGTAGCTACATTCATCATTACCTGCGATGCCTTTTCCAGGAACAGGAATAGTAAGTTACGTTTTCTTTTAATTGTTAGTGTACGGTTTACTAGATTACAGTATATGTGCAGTCAGTTAGATCGAGTTTTTTAGTTCAATTAAAGTCGAGCCGGTCATAGCCCTTTTCCAGCATAGGCGGTGGAAGCGGGGGGGGGGGGGGGCAGAGGGACCTGGCCCCCAATAATTTTTTATGAGATTTGGGGGGGGGGCATGGCCACCAGTAACTGAATGTCGCAAAATAATTTTTTCAAAAGTAATTAAACAAATTTAAGTTGCTTTTGTTACATCTCGGCTATTCTTTGGCTCAAATATTACTTTTCAGAGTGCAAAAGTTGCAAAGCTTCTGGGGGACTCGCCCCCTGCAAGGATCCCCACATTAACGATAACCTGTAGGAGAGTTTATTTTCGCCCTTCAAACAGTTGCAGGGTATTCTGCAATTGTGCCCCACTCTGAATTTCGGAATAAATTCAGGTAGACTGTGACAAACTTCATATCTTTGGAATCTCTTGACTTTTTACTTGTCGGGAGTTTCAGGATGGATAATGTTCTAACAGATTTGGAGTGGCTAAAATTGGCTACCTTGGTGTGGATTAAAGTGTGCTCCTATCATCTGGTATGTTTCTACCTCATGTAGGGATTTTTTCAATTCCTGGTGATGCACAAAATCATTCCAAAATCATACTTGGTGTGGTGGATATAATATTTGGGTCTATAAGCTCAAAAAGCTATATATGACCGTTACTTCACAGAAAATCAAACACAATGCCCGAAATTGTAGAATATCCAAATTCTTTCAAGCTTTTGCCCGAAAATGGAAAAGTATCCGATAGTAAGGGTAACATAGTTACAAAAGGGTAAGAGATAAAAAAATTGCGACACATTTGGGAAGCCTGTGGCTTAAAAGAAACAATTATTCTTGAGACTGTTTTTAAATCTTGTGTAACACAATACCCGAAATGGCCGATTATTTTGATAGCTTCAAATCTTTGCCGAAAGACAGAAGGCGCTATATTTCAAGTACAATTTTCATGGAAAATTAAAAAGATCTGCGACACATTTGGGTAGAATGTGAAAAAAGGTTTTCATCATCCCAACTTCACACTGTAGTCTTGCAAAAATTTGCCCAAAATGGTCAAATATTCGGGCAAAGGTTGAAAAATGCTGGGACGTTTTCAATTGCTAAATTAGTTTAACGAATGGACAGGAGGGTGTTCAGGTTCCGAAAAGTTTGCCATCTAGCCTGCTCTAGAGCAAAATTCGAGCAATGGTTATGAGAATCGGGTTATTTGTTTTTCGATACTTTAATGATGCAGGGTGAGAATGTCCTCCCGTAAGTCTACTTGAAAATTCGTTTCAACACACCTTGTAACGTGACAATTAGTGTTATTAATAGAAGAAAAATCATCTACTTCATTTCATCCAATGGTAGTGGTACATATTATCTGATTCTTTTGATCAAAATAGCGACTGCTAAGATCCCCATAGGCCTAATGTTTTCAAATGTAAAATCATATACAGTCGGAAGTTCGGACACACAATTTTTTCAATATATATTGAATTTAGCCAAGAGTCGCAATAGAGTAAAATTTATTAGCATGTTTTCAATTACGGTTTGTAGTTTCCCCCGAAAATATGCGGGACCATTTCATTGATTGGTAGTGGTACATTGTATCTGGTAATTTCCTGATCAAAAAGCGACTGCTTAGATTCCCCTATAAGCTGGGAAATGTCATTTTCGATTGTCTCAGGGGCCCAATTTTTCAAAATTTTCTGTTCGCTTCGCGCCAACCAGTGGTGAAGCTCCGCGCAGAAAGTCTTCCTAGCAGTATTTTAGTTTCAAGTGAACATTTTTTGTGCAAACACAACCTCGAATTAGCGACTTCTAAGACCCCCTATAAGCATAGGAAATGACATTTTTGACTGCCTAAAGTGGTCAGATTTTTCAAAATTTCCTGTACGTTTCGCCCCAACTTATGGTGGTGCTTCACTTAGACCGCTCCATAGCAGAATTTAAGTTTCAAGTGATCATTTTTTACAAAAGGAAACTCAAAATAGCGACTACTTAGATCTCCATATAAGCCCGGGAATGGCCATTTTCAACTGTCTGAGGGGTTGGATATTCAAAAATGTTTTGTACGCTTCACGCCAACTAATGGTGGCGCTCCGCTTAATCTTTCTGGCTGAATTTTAGCACCTTGCGAATAATGCAATATATGTTAGTAGCCTAAGCGTTTCCCAATTTCGGATGTCAAACAAATCCACAGAAGTATGTATATGAAAGTTACCAATCGTGTTCCCACCTTATTGTATGCATTCGAGTTGATATTCGAAATTTCCTAGTAAGTTCAATACAATTCTTGTAACCCAAAAGGCCAGACAGTGTCCGTGCATAAGTTGGGGTTTTACTGTTGCAGTTTCGAACCACTTGGTTTAAGTTTGGAAGGCCGTCCCCTTTTTTCTTATTGTTGCTCACTGACTTGCTTCCCTACAGTCCATTGCTTATGATAAGCACATATTGCACAATTGCATTAAAGGTCTGATTCTCTCACCCCAAACAGTACCAAGTCTCCCAACCTTTTTACTTAAGTCCCTCCCAGAATTGTCTGAGATTCATCCTCATCCAGGCACAATCTCAGTTTATTCCTTCAGGGTGAGTATAGAAAAGCTCAATGTGAATAATGAAAACACTGTCAGTACAAATCATGCGGTGTAATATAAGCTTTGGTGTTCTTTATTGTTTGAATTAGCTCAGCTGTCAATCAAAGAGCTGAACCAATTGAGAGTTTTGGTACCCCCTACAAGAACTGCAGTTTGGGGTGAGAGGAATGGCCCTTTAAGTTCCATTTAGTTTAAGTCTTCGGTATGACGCCGTCAGGGCTCTAACTTCAGACCTGGGTTTAGGACACGGACCATGAGAAAAAAACGTTTTGTATACTTCCATTCGATCTACCTTGAAGTAATATTTTAGTATTTCAAATGTGAATCAATTTCAACACTGGTTCAGGGGGACGAGGGTGTCATCTTACGTGCTGTGAGTCAGACAGTGCCACTGTCTATTTGTCTAAGACTTCCAGGACGCATAATGCTTACGCAGTATACAACGGTAACTCCATAAAGAGTCAAGTGATGGAAAAAACGAAAACATGTATAGGTATAATGAAGGAGGCCCGGGAAACTGTTCAAAGGCACTGAATTTTTAGATTATTTGAAACTTTGAAGGAGTGGTCCAAAAATTCGGGGCCTACAATTCTCCAGAACTCCCTGTATCATAGATCTGCTGTGCTATGCTACGCGACTATGGGAAGGTTGTTTCCTACTTCCACCTAAAGTAACCATGCAGACCTGTATAGATGAAAGTGGTCCCTATATTAGAATACTAACAGGGACGTATCCTGCGCCGGAGTACCCCGCGGAGCGGACTCGTTTGTTCACTCCCCCTTCCAGGTTGCACAAACCTGGTGGGGATATGACTGAACAGGCAAGCGACGGAGGCGTGAGCAGCTTCTCTCTCAGATTTCCAAATAAAAAAATGTGCCATGTGCTAAGTGATTGTCACGTCGAACTTCTCCCCTTCCCCCTCCCAGACGTTTTTCCTCCACTACGATCCTTGAAGATAAAGCCATGCCCATTAAAAAACCTCGAGACATAATTTAAATGAAATTAGCTTTTTGATAGGAAGCCTGTGAAACTTTTTCATAAAAAGGTAAAGACTATCGAGTCTATGTAGAAGCGAGAAAATATTGCTTTTAACTGAAGACGTTCAATGTGAAGTAAGAGTACCATAGAATGTGTACGGTGAGTTGCTGGGATTGCAAATTGAAACTAAGTTTCATTTTATGTTTTGGTTACAGATTGCCCTGATACCTGCATAGCGGTCTTTGACCCTGTATGCGGATCCGATGGAGAGACTTACTCAAATTCGTGTGAACTTGAAAAACAAAAGTGCTTGCTTGGTGATTCGTCTTTAAGGGAAGTCCCGTGTGGTGGTAAGTAGCCTAATATATGACGCCAACCAAATGAAGTAAACAACTTAGGTATTTTCGGCAATAATGAAACAGATTCCTTTCCTTGCGTTGAATATTTAAAAATCTGCATGGAGATCGTGCTAGTTAGAGGCTGAGAAACCAGATTTTCAGAAAAAGGCAGTTTTACTCTTAACTGCATGTTTCGTGACTCAGCCTGGTCGAAATTTTCAAGTGGCAGTCCTTAACAGCAGGGAGTTGCTAGAGTCTCAAGCAACTCCCTGGTAACAGTACTACCGGTATTTCAGAGCTGTATAATTTTAAATACCTCTCTGTATGTGTTCCTATTTGAGGAGGGCGCCGTAATCTGTTTTTGTTATTTGAGGTTCTCGTTTCAATGAAAATGAAATGAACTTGCTTTTATTGAAGAAACTTTAGGTATTTTGTGGAAAATCTGACCAGGGCGTAGATCTGGTTTGTAGACTGGGGCCAAAAATTTTCCAACAGCCGGTACAGCCCTGGATCGTATTCCTGACCGGAATCGTCTAGTAAGCAATCTACCCATACAAACGCGAGCGCATATGTATACGCACACAAACAAACATGCATACACACTCACATTGACAAGTACATGCACCCAAACTGAATTGACCTTTTCTTGAAGTCCGAAAGTCATCTGGATAACATGCAATGCTATACTTTGTCTATTCTTCTTGCTCTTTTCTTTAATGCTTCCTGAGTTATTGGAGGGGGTTTAAAACGATATGTTTGCCCCCAATATTTTCATTCGGGGTGATAATTACCCCCCCCCCCGCCCCCAGGATTGAAGCCCCTAAATTTAACCCAAACTCAGCATGAAAGTAAACCAAATCGAACGTCGGGTCCATTCGCCATTGGTGATCACATTTTTATATAACATAATCTACCCAGTGTTGCAAGCTCTCAGAACAAGATGGGATATCTGCCCTTCTTCGGGGCAACCTTCCACAAAAACCTCCTATACAGCTCCAGCGAACAAACTACCTCTGTTTCAAATGTGGATTGAAAACTATGGATATTTCAACTAGATTTTGGAAAGTCTAGGACAGATGCTCACTGGTTAAAAGGAAATTTCCACATTGGCCACCGATTAACTGGCTACCGATAGCGCTAATCCATTAGCTAACCGTAAAAAATGTGTTTAAAAAATACAATGACAACAGCCAGTCAAGTATTCATGTATTCGATGTATAAAAAATAGTTCCAATACAATTAAGATAGTTCTTACGTCTAATTACCATAGAATGTGACGTCACATTTAAGTTGAATGTCTTCAGTTTTAACAGTGTGTGCGTAATTTCAGCCAGTAAAATTGCGTACCCATGTTCATCTTAAGGGGCGATTGAAATGATGACAGACCTCCGTCCTGTGATGGTTGTAAGAGGAGGGGGTTTCCCCCCTTTCTTGGCAGATGACAGCGCCCCATCCCTCCCTGGCGGTTGTTCCAGTAAGCTATTTTTTAATTGTCAAATTGATTAACCGTAATTGAAAAATTCCATTTCTCTTGCTTTGATCGCCGGACTTGGTGTTGTTGTCAACTGATTAATGTATGTTCATATTTTGTTTATCATTCGAAGGGATTGAACGATCGGAGTCTTCTGTGAGATGTCCCGAGATGTGTACGAGAGAATACGATCCGGTCTGTGCGTCAAATAAAGTAACATTCAGTAACGAATGTGAATTTTTGAAAGCTCAATGTAAGGACCCAACCCTGAAAATAACGAGACGAGGTGCATGTAATCGCATCGGTAAGCTATCACTCTTTTACTTCAGGGAAAATATTTTTTTATTTATGACGAAGTAAAATAGAAACACGTTTAGCATCCGATCCCTTGGAGCTTACCTCAAGTCAAAATAATCAAAATTATGTATTAAACAGCATAAAAAATGAATTCTAATAGTCCAACTCACATCTTTATAGGAAATTCTAGAGCCGAGATGTAAATGTTGAAGTTCATTTCACTCATATTAAACTGGTACATTGTGCAATAATTAAAGATGTCGATGTTTATATTTCTTTTTTTTTCTTATTTTTTCTGAAAGTTACTGAACCTTGTACCAAGGTGTGATAGCATCTCTTACTCTTATGAGGTCATGAAATAAATTAAGCCCTTTCTGTTTCACACACTATGCAAGCAAACGGGAATTGTCCAAGGTCATAAAAAGATTTTAATTTTAAAGGGACAAAAGGCAGGTAATGTGAATTGTACAACAATAAAGTCACACATTATAGCTCAATGGACTAACTTGTTAATTTGTGTACACAACACTTAGTGTCTAGCCAAGTCGAACGAAAATGGGGTCACAGTGCTACATTATGACAGGTTAAAATGCAAATTTTTAAACCAAAAAGACAATTTAGACACAACCCACCGCACAAAACCACACTTGAGATCCTTCCTTACGCTGCGAATGGATTGTGAAAGGATGATTTCTCCAAATTTTCATGTCAACTCACATTTTGGAATACGTGTTGTTGATGGGGGATTGGTTTGTTTTTCCTGAATCCTGAAGATGAACATTTGGACGATGGGCGTATCTGCATAGCCACCAAAAATAATTACAGAACTGGCTTATTGGTGTTCCGTCTTTGTTGTTTAGTTCCCAAAAGGACTTTATGTTTGGTCTAGAGGTAGAGCACCCTCTCATGTTCTGGGCGGGGTCCATCCCAAGGTCAGGTCATACCAAAGAATTTATAAAATGAAACCTACCCTTGGTGTGAGTGAATGTCAACTATGAAATTCACTTATTACGGAAAACGATCCCTTGCTCACATCTGAAAAAAGACCATGGAGGAAGTCTGATAAATCCAGAAGGTTATAATAAATCGAGGCGTACGTGCCTTAGTTACACAGTCTAGCCGATTCAAGGTTTAAAAATTTGTACAATAGCCTATAAAGGGTGATGTCATGCAATGTGCATGGTGCATTGTTTTTGTAAATATAAGTGAAAAATTTCTTTTCTGATTCCACTTTCACGTGGTTGACACTCCGCTCTTCGAAACTTTTAATGTACAAAACGACACCTTTAAATTTTTGTAAAGGAAATTTTTAAACTTGAGTTTTTTATTTAACATAACTTGAAATTTCAAGTTAAAATTGGGCCGGTGTATTTATTACCATGAATTTACTAGATATCTGCCTGATCTTCAGGAGAGAAACTAAAAGTTCGGGTTGATGCACACTGTTTAACAAGCTGTTTCCTGATTGGCTGTTGCCATTGTATTGTATCGATTGTATTCTTTGTTAGGGTTAGGGATTAGGGTTATCGTTAGCAAGTAAGGAAATTTCTTGTTAAACAGTGCACATCGCCCCAAAAGTTGTGTAGTGGCAAGGTATCTTTGCACCCTTCAATATTGAAATCTGTGTAATGTGTGGGCAAACTTCGCTGATGGGGAGATGTCTTTCTTGGCCGATCGCACCTGAGTCGGATTTTGGTTAGTAACTGAATTCTGATTCTGGCTTTAAGAGAGCTGAACCACGTGTTACCTCCCCGGGTTTGAGGGAAAGGCCTTCGAACTCATTGTAGAAGTTTATGAGGCCACTATGAAGTATTTATTCAGTTTATCAAAATTGTTTTCTGATGTATTTTGAATGACGACTTTCGCACATGAACTTTGACACAAACATTCGTAAATAAAAGCATTCCGCCAACGATCCACATCTGATCACACGGTGGTTAACCAAATAAGCAAATCTTGGTACACAGAAATAAACTATATAGTCTGCCTTGGGTGAAAATAGTTGCTTCCTTTCAATTTCAAGTTTGTTCCAAATTTTAAGCGAGCTGTATGTATACATTTACGTTGCTAATTTTGTAAGAGTCTGTCGATTATCCAAGACAAAACGGTTAATTGAAAAATCACTCTACTGTTAAGACTTACAAACACAATGGCAATGAAGCCTATTCTGGGCAAGTATACATTGAAAATCACAAGAGTGAGTTCAAATCATTGGAAGAGTGAACTTTATGACGTTCACTCCAAAAGAGCGAAATTACACTTTTGATGGGTGCGTACACGGACTACTAATAAAAAAAGAGTGATCTCTTGCGGGCACGGGAATTTCGACTCTTCTTGAACTGAAAGTCACTATTTTTAAAGTGAATTATCACACTGATAGAGTGAATTCATATTTTTTGCACTATTTAAGAGTGGTCAAGTTCCCTCTTTTGTTTTGTAAGTGTAACAGTCACTTGGTCAGGGTAACTCTCCGACCTTGCGGAGGTATAGTGAAAACACAAAGTCTGTGGACACGTGATAACTCGGACCACGTATAGCCCATGTTTCTATGTTTATATGTCACAGAAATAATTAATGGAAAATAATGATGTATATCTCTTGGCAATTACGTGATTACTGGTTGAAACTTTTCCTCCCAAACATAACCATGACAGCAAACGTGGCACGATGAAAAATTAAAAAAAAAATGAAAATGCTTAGTTTAATGATGGCTACCAAACTTTGTCTGCAGGTGACTTACCCGTATGGTTACGTTAGATGGAGTTTTACAGCCCAGCTTCCAACCAACTGTCTCAAGTTAAGCCGGCCAACAGGCCAAGGCCTTTCTCCCAGTTGTGGCTCGCTGGCTTACCCATATGTGGTCCTTAGAGGCCTCACATTTTGACCAATTAGAGACCCCTATAGTTTTGCACTAGAGATTTATAAGATGTCATACTGGCCCAACTCACATTGACCTATATCGGACAGGTCTGCATGGGGTCCATGTTAGCAACTTTGTCAGGAACTAATTAAACTGGGTCAAATATCAGTCAATATTGTTGACTAACGTGGTAAGTCAGATCAGCACTGTTTTAATTTATTTGTGTTAACAGTGCGGTATAATCATGTATGGACTACACATATGCCCCTTGTTAAATCCCTGGTGTGAAATGGGCCCGTATGCCATACAACTTTGCTACGTAGGTGCGTATGGGTGGATATGTATAAAAATCAATGACATGAACAGATTCAAATTAAAATATAAATTAAACCGTAGGGCATGATACACATATGCGTCCTCCTACAGAGGAGGTCACACAAATGTATCTAATGGTTCACAAATGGAAAGGGGGCCCTGCCATGTGAGCTAAATTAAACCAGAAGTTGAGCAGTTAGGTGGCGTAAAACTCTGAAACACAAACAAACCTACCCATTCATCTGTCAGGACTACATTCGGATCCAGCTAACTCAAATCCGAGTTAGATATATATCATCAGTGTTCCAAGAATGGGTCAATCTCGCCCAATTCCTCCGCAATCCCTAGTCTGGCCATTTCACAATGCAACATACCATGCATATGCTTTTTATACAATCTTTCACTTTCATTTGGATAAAAATCGATCACTTACACCGTAACTCAGTTGACTGTGTGTGATCATTCATGGATTACATTGCTCAAAAAATAAAGTTGCAAGTAAAATTTATGAAACTTCAATAATTAAACACCACTAGGGAGACTGGAGACATACGCATCAAAACTTCCTTCAGCCTCAAAAAATTCAAGGTTTTTTTTATTAAGTGTCTATTACTGACGGACCTTGGGTTTGGTCCAATATAAATGAGCTCTTGCCCCTAGTGTTGTGGACCCGAATGGAATCGCCTGTTTTAGTTACAGGCTCAGTCCAATTCCCAATTCCGGAATCTTCCATTCCTGACCATGCAAGCGTCCAGTAAAAAATTTTCGAGATTGCCATTGGAAAATTACTTCAATGTTTAAAGCATTTTGGGGAGCATTTTCGGGGCTAGAGAGTTACGGTACGTTTGATTTCGAGCTCATTGGTTTGTAGTCAGATACAGTCCATAGGACTTTGTAAGAGAAACAGTGGGTTACATTATTAATTAACACCAGAAAAGGGTTGGCTTATTTGTGACCTCAACGTCAGGGTTAAAAATACACAATATGTTTTCTGTTGTTACCGATTAATTTTTCCCGTCTTCTTTACTTTCAAGGAAAAAGACAAGCAGAGAATTGTCCCAGCTTCTGTATACAGCTTTACGATCCAGTATGTGGGTCAAACAAAAAGACGTACACCAACCAGTGTGAATTTTACAAAGCTAAATGTCAAGACCAAACCTTGAAATTAAAAGGTCGTGGTACATGTGATCGGATCGGTAAGTTCACACCTCGTCTTCGCATGGATAGCTCCAGGATTTGAGCTGAATGAAAGCCCCCCCCCCCCAACGGGGACCCCAACGTGGGGTGGGACTCTCACAACCTGGAATCCCGGCAAAGTGGTCGGAGAGAAATGCTAAAGTAAAGTTGTGTCTGCTCTCGAAGGACTGTGATAATTTGGAGTTTAAAGAGCTAAGAAAAGTTAGATAATCTGTGGTTTCTTTGAAGAGTTTTTAAAAATCGTGGATTAGATTTAAGTCTTTGGGAGCAAAATCGTAAAAACCATGGGAAATCATGCTTATGGAACCTATCATGCCCGCCCTGATTAATTTGGAATAAACCCCAGGACGAGGAGTCGTCCTATCAACGGGAGCGAAGGTCTCCTTTCCCACATGGCGCCACAATACTTAGTTTTCGGGAATCTTATTCCACTATAGACGAATCCGATTAACGCTTGTTTTTAGTGACTGTAGGCAGCCATTAGTGGGGTCCATCATCTTTTAATCGTCTTCATTTATTGTTAACGTGAATTTCAAATCCTCATATTCACTTAAGTTGAGAAAATACAGATACACTTCAGTGTACAACCATCCATGGAACAGGTAAGGAAGGAAATTTGAAGATTAAAGGTGATTGACCCTAGTAATGGCCGACTAAAATCAGACCATCACAATCTGTCTGGATTCGTCTATGGCAAAACAGTAACCGGAATTAGCGTAGCACGTGACTTTCGTTTTCGTTAATAGGTAGGTATATACCTGGGCTCATTCCCTGCTCTCAATTGGAGGGAAAGCAAGCCAGTGAGCCACAAATGGAAAAAGGACGTGGCCGGCTCTACTTGAGCCAATTGGTTGGAAACTGGGCCGTAAAACTCTAAACTAACTTGCTCTCGATTAGACTTTCCTATAATTCGTCTCGACGTGACAGTGTTTTCGAAGATGTGTTTGTACCATGGCGTGGGCTAAGCGAGGCTACTTTACGATACTTACTACATGGGATATACCTACGGTATACAATGTTTTTTACTGTATATTGGATGTGTTATGATTTCTGAGAGAGGGCCATCTCCTCGGCTACAGAGTTTGTTCCACATGCTACCGATAACGTGTCAGTTTTATCAAAATTCAAGTCACTTTCAAGAGAACAATGTCATTCCAAACACTGTACTGATGGTTATTCTTGCCGAATAGTGTAACAACATTTTGGTTCTTGTAGCTGTAATGTCAGAATGTGGAATTTTATCTAGAAGAAATCCTTGATTAGGTTTAAAATGTAATACTTTTTGCTCCCGAATATATTGGAAATCTATCTATGGATGAATCTCCAATTCTCAAAACCTTCTAACTTAATCCCCTCCCACAATTGTCTAAATCTCATCCCCATCCAGGCATAATCTCATTTTAATTCTTCAGGGTGGTCTACAAAACCAAATGTGTAACCAAAACAGTCTCAGTATAGTACCTGCTGTGTAATATGAGCCACAATGCTCTGGATTTTTTAACCTGCTGCCAATCAAAGAGCTGTGCTAATTGAGAAATTCTGCAGACTACTGCAAAAATTGTAGTTTGGGATAAGGGTTGAATGCCTATGACTTGAAAGCTCATCAAAGATTTGTGGCCAGACTGCATTTCCGTAGGTGGAAGAGAGGGTTAAGTGCCATGGTTCGTCAGGGGAGGGCAAACCGACTCTTTGTAACCTTGGAAACATGACTAGCCTATGGCCACCTGGATTATTGAAAATAGGAAGGCATGGAGATCCATGCGTAAAATTTCCCCTCTCGGTAGCATTGAGCAGTAGGTCAAAAGGAAAAACAGAATGTTTTAAAAATTTTATGCTCCATGATGTACCGAATTGTATCATGCAAGAGCTCGTCGACAAAAATCACGGTAAGAAAGTAAAACCAATAAACTATCAAATACAAATATTTTATTCTATTGTGACATAATGCATTACCCTTTGTTCTTCAACAGACTTTTCCTGCGACGGTCTTTGCTCTACACTGTATGACCCTCAATGTGGATCGGACGGCGTCATGTATAACAATAAATGTTACTTCTTAAAAGAAAAGATTTGTCGCAATCCGGAACTAACAATTGGTCAAAACTGCTAAAGTGTGTTGTCAATGTCTCTGAAAGCTTTCTTGCCGTGAAGTTTGTCTTCCTTATATTCGTTATGTCTTTTTATTACTTTAGGCTACCCTTGTACATCAAGAAAGAGTTGCTTATAACTCAGTTTATAGACGAATCCGAACAGTGCTTGTTTTTTGTGACTGAAGGCAGCCCTTAGTGGGGTCCATCAGCCTTAAATCTTCTTCATTTATTGTCAACATGAATTTCAAACCCTCATATTCAGTGAAATTGAAGGAATCAAGATACAATTTAGTGTACATCCATCCATGATACAGGTAATCAAAGAAATCAAAAGATTTAAAGGTGATAGACCAGTTATGGCAGACTGAAATCAGACCATCACTTGCTGCTCGAATTCGTCTATAGAATAACTTACTAATAAATTACTAGTTCCTTAAACTGAGCAAAAGATATGTGTTTGTTAGTGTGCTGTTATGTGTTCATCTGGTTATCGCGGATGCGTAGTAAAACGTGATTTGTGTATAACCTAATTTAAAAGTATACCGTGTAATGTACTTTGGTAATGTTTTTTTTTTAACTTTTTCGAGTTTGTATACCACTCCAGTTAAAAGCTTAAAATACGGTTAAATATAGTATTTCGTGTACATGAGTAATGAATAAAGTAAAAAAAACATCCTTTTCAATGTGGGAAAAGAGTCAATTTATCAAGTTCGACCTTGAACTGCAAAGTACTTCGTCGATTAGATAGATTTAACTTATTCCTAAACGAACGTCAAAGACAGTTCACAGTTGTTTCTTATGTAATGAGAAAACATGTGGTGTGTTTTTCCGAAAAAACACGACTGTTTCATTGCCCAGAAAAGTGCAGGAAAACCATATCATGAAATTTCAAAATTGGATGGAAAATTTTAGAAAAATTGTTGAAAATTATTATTTTCAAGTCCGTCCTCAAATTTTAATACAAATTTCATAGCAATAAATTTTTATGTCCTTGGTTTGCCTTCTTTATACATCACTTTTGGTCTATAGCTATGACTGTTTCGTATCGGGTTGTCTTTAGCTGGGGTCACACTACAACGAATTCGGATCTGATTCCGACCCGATTTTTGTGAGTTTTTGTGAAATTCTTCTTCATCTCTGGTCGGAAAAACCAAAATTTTTCGACCGGTGTAGATATATGAGCTGTACCACATTGTTATGAAAATCAAATTGATGTTAATTATTTCTTGACGTCATGTCGATAGATTTTATCGGAATACGCCGTCCAATGAAAATGTATGTCGGTGTAACGTCACGAAAATTGAGTTGGCATGTTCTCTTTTAACAGACCATATATGCGAATCATATATTTACACTTGATGAAACATTTTTTGGCCCTTTCAGATCAGAGATGGAGAAAATTTTAACAAAAAACCGAAGAAATTGGACTGGAATCCGGTCCTAGTTCGTTGTAGTGTGACCGCGGCATTAAACTTGAGAAAGATGCGCAATGATAGTTGCGCAGCTACAGGGGAAAGAAGAGGGGGGATGACCCCGGGTTCTGTATATGAATAATTTCGAAAATTGCCACAAGTGACACCAGATCATGAAGTAACAGGGGTCTGGGAACGTAGCCAAGGTTTTGAGTGTGAGTTGACAAAGTTCGAAGTCGACTCATCGTCCATATTTTTGAGCTCCGTCTTGAGGAGGGGTGTGGTATTTCCTTTATAAAAGACCACACGAAGAATGTATACAGTTGCACGTCTTTTCTATTTTAGGGCTAAATCACAAGTGTTGTAACAAAGGACTAATTGGGAATATACACGTGTTAGGACCATGGTGATACATTATGAGTAAGCATTATACTTAAAGGTACGGTCACACTTAGCATGAAATTACGAATCTACTACAAGGGGTAAAAGCAATATAGAGGTCCCCGCTTTTTTTTTTTTATCAACTTATCTATCATTTATTTATTTTTTTTTGCTGCTGTTTCGGAGAGCGCAGATGCACATGATGCTATATATTGCTCTTTTCATAATAGATTAAGAGCGGAAAGTGTCCCGATTTTGGTTCTATCAAACCAATCAATGGTAATTCGCAATGTTGACGAAAAACTAAATATCATTTTTAGCTTAGCATATGCTTTGGGATCCCCAGGTCCGTTGTAACAATAAATGATTTAGAGCAATCTTTCCAGAAGGAGTTTTACCGGCTTGAGAAAGGGTTTTAAGGCAAGGGTTGCATTTTTGGAGGAATCTAGACCCAAAATGGTGTGATTATTTTTTTTTCACAAGTTCGCTAGATTATTTGTGACGATTTCACTGTCGGTTTTTCTGGATAATGTATTTTTATCCTTGTCACCCACAACCCCCCCCCCCCCAATTGGCGACGTGCATTTGCCTTACAATAGAATATTATAGCCTATACTCTTGTTTTTCATGAATTGTGCCAGAATTTTCCCAAGGGGGGGGGGGGATCCAAGCTACCCAAAAGTGGACAACAGCTCACCCCGAGAAATTCATTGAGTTACTAAAGGATGGTGAGGTCTCAGTAGAAATGGTCGTGAAATCTTATAA
Organism: Holothuria scabra; assembly: GCA_037179385.1. Lineage (NCBI taxonomy): Eukaryota > Metazoa > Echinodermata > Holothuroidea > Aspidochirotida > Holothuriidae > Holothuria > Holothuria scabra. Next base: position 28,984,846 of record CM074187.1, read on the forward strand.
TCATCAGATCTGCCTGGAGTCGTCTGTATGCCCAGCGCTTCGCAGCCAACTCGAGAACCACTTTGACTCTCAGAAAATACATTTTTGGACCCAGTTTACAAAAACATTTAAGAGAAAGCTGTTCCTACTAACCGTGACACAAAAATAACCAATACCGATTGCTAGAGACTTATTAATTAATTTCTGCCACTGTCATTGACAACCTCCCCGAAACAACAACTGACAAAAAGCGAATTATTCCGTTTACCTTAAACTAGACTTGTGCTTGTCTTAAAAAAATACTCGAACTTTGGTTGCACCTGGGCATGCTTTCATTGTTTTTTATTTTTATGGAGGATCTCGTGGCCCACCTGGAAGACCTTGCAGTCTACCAGAGGGACCCGGCCCACCGGAAGAGAAGCGCTGGTCCATATACTATTGAGGTTCTAGTACAATCTCCTCCTTCTACTCACAGGTATGTTGGAGCGTGCTGCTTAGTTTCTGTCGGCGACTCTAACAGTCCAAACAACCAAATGTGTAAAAAAAAAAACGTATCAGCCCTTTTTTCAGTTGAAAACTTTGAAAGGCTGCCTTTTCGAAATCCTTAGGGAAAGTAAATTGCGTTTTCTGAAATACAAAATTGGCTTGAATGTTGTCAGCACATATGTAGGAGGAAGTCAGCTGTGAAATCGGTGTATAACATTTACTACACATTTGCACCGATCAGTGAAATATGTAAACAGACGGTAGGATGGTCTCCGCCATTACTACTTCTGTATGTAATAAGTTAACGAAACTCTGATCCTGGTAATCCTAGTTCACCAGCCATGCTGGTAATGGAAAAACAAACTGATCGATTTTTTTTTTTTTTGGGGGGGGGGAGGGGGTGAGGGGGGCGTTCGTTGAGGATATTCGAGGCAATCTTGACTTACTTACAGAGCACTTCTCTGTCGTTATTTTGTACTCTTTTTTACGGACTAGTGGCTCCATTTCTTTTTTTGGAGGGGGTGGGGTGGTTAGTTAAAACATTTTGTCTAAAGTTGAAGTTTACTCTTGGGACCTTTCCTGAAGACAATAGATCCATTCACGTTCATCTCACTGATTGGCACTTGTTGGCACAAAGGATCATATGCGTGTATGCAGAGTTTTGCCTGGCAGCGATCTCGAGATTGCGCGCAAAAGGTGGAAGACTAAGAAGAATCTGAAAAACCACTTAGATTTAACTTTATGAGAGGCTAAATTAAATTCGAAACTAGATTAGCCTCATAACATCTCCCACAGTCACTTCGTTTATTTGGAAGGTTTACTAACCCGTAAGGGCTGTTAAATATTACTTGCGATTGACCTTCTGTCTTGAAATAATCAGTGGAAAACAGTCAAGGGGGTAATGGTGTGTGTGTGTGTGGGGGGGGGGTCAGCCTTCGAAAATGACTGAGACAAACCACCTCTCGGTTTCGTCCCCCGCCCTAATATAAGCCTTGCAATGTCTATAAAATATGCCGATGTATATTATGGGTGAGTGACATAGTCTCCCCAATAGCTTGGTTTAGTAATTGTTTTTTTTTTTGTATATTCTAGTAACATTAGTTGATATTACGTAATGTTAGTTGGCATTTGTCCGAATATTATAAACCTCCTGATGATTCAAAGACCATGTTAAAGTCTTTATTTAGTTTTGTGGAGTGCGGCACTCATCAGACTGCAGGCATGTTAGGCTAGATAGGTAGTCAACAGCTCCCTGGTCTAAGAAAGACTTGAGTCATTTTCGAAGGCCGCATATTTTACAAAATTAGGGCATTTGACCAAGTTTGGTTTCATCTGAATCCATCATATCCAATTTTTAATTGCAATTGCAAAACTCCGATACTTGGTATACACAAATTTTAAGGTTTCAGACGCACGCCCTCTCTTTAAAGGGACAATCCTCTCACCCCAAACTACACTTCTAGTATAGGGTAACAGAAACTCTCAAATGGCTCAGCTTTTTGATTGACTGCTAATTCAAACAATGCAGAGTACCAAAACTTATATTACACAGCGCGAACTGTTCTGATGGTGTTTTGATTATACACATTGAGCTTTCTATATTCATCCTAAAGCAATAAAATGAGATTGTGTCTGGATGAGAGTGAATTTTAGACAATTGTGGGAGGGGCTTAATTAAGAAGGAGAATTGGTACTGTTTGGGATGAGAAAATTGGGCCTTTAAAAATTGTCTGGGAGCCGTCCTTGAGAATAGCTCTCACTTTGCCTGATATTAAGAGGGGGATTAAGTGCCTGTTCTTTAAAAGATGATGTGTTTGTGATCTTGAAAGACCTATAGCAAGCAAGCAAAAAATGGGTCTCGCTATAAACGAACCCGGCCGGTCAAGTGATGGTCTGGTTTCAGTCAGACATAACTGAAGGCAAGCCTGTGAGAACATACCGAGGTTATCCTCAAACAAGGCTGAAAAACACCACGTGAAAAGTTTCTATGACATCACGTGAGAAGTATCCATTACCCCCCCCCCCCCTTCACCCTTCAGCTAAAATAATTTTAAAGTTACAGGCAAACTACGATTGAAAAGAAGTAGGCGAGTTTTGCAAGCAATATTTTATTAGCTAAGATTTGACAGCAGGCTTAAATATTTCTCCAAAAAATAGAACATTTCTCTGAAATTTCTGCATTTCAGTTTTGAGAGTAATGCTTAATAATAATTACCTTAAAACGAAAAATCAATTAATCTTACTATCACTGGTTGTACCTGTGTTTTCCTTACATTTTGCAAAATGTTGCAAAGTTTAAAGGAATATTCCTGATACAAAATCCATTAACTTCAAAATATGCAAAAAAAATTCTCTCGCTCATGAAGTGAAAACTGTATCTCAATAGCATGCAGAGTTCGGAAGATACAAATTTTTAAAGTAATGTATTTTTTTCTTGAGATTTGGTGCATCATGGGAAATGTGTGATGTAATTGCGGCACATTAATATGACATGCATTCGATTTATTTATAATATTGATGCCGCTGCAGGGAATAGAATGCAACATTGTTGGTTGTACTCTACCTATGTCGGAAGGTAATGCTAGATCCGCAGGAGAAGATATTCAAACATTCTAACAGTATCAAATTTCAAGGACAAACAGGATGTTCAATTATAAAGAAAAACAAAGGAATCTGAAACAATATGCCCACATTACATAACTTTCTGTGGCTTTGTTGAAAAGCAGAAGTATTTTTAACACAAATAATCAATCTTTTAAGTGAGATATCTTGAGTTACGAAAATGGTGTTAAGACAGTGTTTGAAGGAAATGATGTGAAATATTTTTGTTTTTCTTAAAAGACCCAGGTGAAAAGCCACCAGACTATGCCTTTAAGCGAACATGGATGAACTAAGGATTCTGAACTCTTTATTTGCTGTTCACAAAAATGAAACGGGGCTGAGTTAATAATTAAAATGATATAAACGTTAAAGACTTACAGTGGAATTTGTCTGTACGAACAACCCGATTTTTTTTATTTTGTTTTGGAGGAGGGGGCATGCAAGCGCCGACACATTTGTCAGTTGGGCATGATTGCCCTTTTACTAAGACAAAACGTTACATCATTTAAACATTCAGCTTAGATTCAAGCTTACAAAGTTTTTAGGTGCTGAAAGATAAAATGTTCTTGAAAGTTTTTCACCTCTCATGGTAAGGGACGCCGGCAATCACTATGATGACGATCAAGGGATGCGTCTTATATATCAATCATTTGAAATGTCCCCGTTGGGGTGAGGGAATATTTTCGACTAGTGGGGCTGCACTTTCCTTTAAAAAGTCGTAGAGCTGTGTCCCCTTCCCGTTTGGAAAGTTTTTGAATAATTGAAAGTAATTAGATCCAATTTGGTGCACCGAATGGGGCATATTTTACGTATTGCAAAATTTTTCCATGTTAGAAAGACATTGCATAAAGGGTATTTTAGGGAATTGGGGTGAGACGAAAGCAAATTTCACCCAGTACATTTAGTCGATTGCACAATAACATTGCAATCCGTCCTAGCAGGGAACTGCAAGGTCTCGGCATGCTTTGTAACTCTGTGTAACTCTGTAATGATGAACTTACTGGATATGCGACCTTTTAAAATCAATTAGTTATGCTTTCGTTTACGCAAAGAAACATGCATCTCAAGGGATTTTTTGAAGCTACAAATTCTGTATCCGGTTTTCAAGTCAAACATTTTATTTGATTTTAGGCTATTTATTACCAATTGAACTTAGGGTATCAGAACAGGATAAAGTTAGGATAGCCTACATACTTCTTTTGTAAGGGGTGACTCACTCTTTACTACTACAGGTATCTTAAGGTTGTTTAATTTAAGAAAATCATAAACTTACTAGTAGGTACCTACGTTACAGCATGCGTTGGTGTCTATATATAGCAACACTTTTTCTCAAAGTGTTCTGGTCTAGACGAAATGTATAAAACAGCTTAAAAGCGGTATAGGAAAGTTGTAAAAACTAGAAAAAATCTATTAAGCAGTTTTTTTTTTTGAGTTTTAAGTCCATGGGGTGACAAATTGTTTGCTTGATGAAGAACTATTTATTTATTGCAGCAGATGCGACTATTTGATCCAAGCTGAAGATCACACAACTCAGTCCCAGTAAACATCTGTTGAAAAAAAAAAAAACTTTTAAATACGACGGCACACTTCACATTAAACTAAAATGCTTTAATTTATTAGCATTGCATTTATTGATAATGCTTTGTACATCGAATGTCGTCCTCCGGAGTACTTAAAGAGCCAAAGACATTCGCCGTCAATTTGTTAGTTAGTTAGATGAGACTTAACGACACACCAATACGAATGTGTTATATAGTGTCATATCAACTAGATAAAAATATAAAGTTTAAATACGGTTTCATGGGTTCAAATATCGTTCAAGTCCTATTTTGGTTTCAAAAAATTCAAAAAAGGAGCAAGTCCTTCCCTTCAGTCGCCTCTTACGACAGAAGGGAAATAACGTGGGCATATTCTACAACCCCCAGCCCACAGGGGATATCTTTGCGGTCAAATATCCCCGATTCTCCCTCGTAAAATCAGGCAGGGTATAAAAGTGTTCGGGAGCTGCTGTTCGCATGGGGTCATCGAGTGTCAGAGTGGTCCAGCTGCCGTGTATCACAGTGTTTCACATGCGCATGGGTTCAAATCCCGCTCAATGTGCGTGGGTTTTCCCCTGGATACTCCCCCACCCCCGCGCTTGGAAGGCTTGCCACTAAAATCGTTAGACGAAATTCTGTTGCGCGCCGGACTGCAACAAGTCACCTAGCCGACGTTGCTTTTCTTGTGCTGTTCGGATCCACAACATTCCATTTAATATCTTCTTCTCCTTTCTCCTGCATGCCCCTCTTTTCACCCAAAACTGACATTCCCATATGGGATTTTTAGGGATTTTTATGAGCAACATATAGGATCCATTTGATTTTTCACCCATGATTTGTGAGAGATCCAAATGATCCATCCCACATGCCCACGTGACCTGTTTGGGTTTCATTAAGGAAACTGATAGGTGGGTAAAATATATAGTGCATGATAATTCCACATGCATGTGAGGTACTCATATGGGTCCTTTATCTAAATTGCAAAATTTAACGGAGCCCATATGGGTTTATCCCATGTGGGGTACTAAAGGTTTGCTACCTGGGCCCAGCCCACTTTTTAATTCCCGGAGGCGTCACTGGAAGCCCTTCAGGGTGAAAGCTACTTGTATCTCTTCGTTTTTCATTGTGACAAGATTAATATAGTGTGGATGAAATCATCTGCATTGTAACCCCCTTTCTAAGGGCGCCGCTTATAATTTCGACTGCCAAAGCCTAGAACAGCTCTAGGATGGAATTTTATTTTCGCAATTATGAGGTGAAAGCTTACCGTTGTAATCACATTCACCGTGTCCCTTCAATTTCAGGGTCGGGTCCTTACATTGAGCTTTCAAAAATTCACACTTGTTACTGTATGTTACTTTATCTGACCCACAGACTGGATAGTATTCTTTGGTGCACCATTCGGGACATTTCTTTGGTGGAGGTGTTACTGAAAGAAGGAAGAAATGTGAAAATACAATGATTAGGTTTAAATTAAATTAAATACGACGGCACACTTCACATTAAACTGAAATGCTTTAATTTACTAGTATTGCATTTATTGATAATGATTTGTACATCAAATATCGTCACCCAGAGTCCTTTGACTGTCAAAGATCTTCGCCGTCAATTTGTACGTTAGATGAGATTTAACGACACACCAACACGAATGTGTTATGTAGTGTAATATCAAGTAGATAAAAATGTTAAGTTAAAATACGGTTTCATGGTGTCAAATATCGTTCAAGTCCTTTTATGGTTTCAAAAAGTTCAGAAGAAGGGATCAAGTCTTTCCCTTTAGCCGCCTCTTACGACAGAAGGGGCATATTCTACAACCCCCAGCCCACAGGGGGTATCTTTGCGGTCAAATATCCCCGATTCTCCCTAGTAAAATCAGGCAGGGTGTAAAAGTGTTCAGGAGCTGCTGACGCATGGGGTCGTCGAGTCGCAGAGTGGTCTATTCCACCTGCCGTGCATTACTGTGTTTAACATGCGTATGAGTTCAAATCCCGCTCAATGTACGTGGGTTTCCCGTGGATACTCCGGTTTTCCTCCCATTTGGGATAGGCTTGCCACTAAAATCGGTTGCCCAGCCGACGAATTCTGTTGCGCGCCGGACTGCAGCACCTTTGGATAGGCCAGTTACCTAGTCGACGTTGCTTTGCTTCTGCTGTTCGGATCCACAACATTCCCTTTAACATTTTCTTCTCCTTTCTCCTGTATGTCCCTCTCTTCATCCCCAGTGCTGACATTCCCATATGGGATCTTAACGGGTTCGTGTGAGCAACAGGGAAGATCCATTTAATTTTTCACCCATGATTGGTGTGAGATCCAAATGAGCCATCCCACATGCCCACGTGACATATTTGGAATAGTTCTGAGTTTCACTTAGGAAACTGATAGGTGGGTAAAATATAAAGTGCATGATAATTCCACATGCATGTGAGGTGCTCATATGGGTCCTTTATCTAAACTGCAAAATTTAACGGAACCCATATGGGTTTACCCATGTGGGGTACTATAGGTTTGCTACCTGGGCCCAGCCCACTTTTTAATTCCGGGAGGCGTCACTGGAAGCCCTTCAGGGTGAAAGCTACTTGTATCTCTTCGTTTTTCATTGTGACAAGATTAATATAATGTGGATGAAATCATCTGCATTGTAACCCCCTTTCTAAGGGCGCCGCTTATAATTTCGACTGCCAAAGCCTAGAACAGCTCTAGGATGGAATTTTATTTTCGCAATTATGAGGTGAAAGCTTACCGTTGTAATCACATTCACCGTGTCCCTTCAATTTCAGGGTCGGGTCCTTACATTGAGCTTTCAAAAATTCACACTTGTTACTGTATGTTACTTTATCTGACCCACAGACTGGATAGTATTCTTTGGTGCACCATTCGGGACATTTCTTTGGTGGAGGTGTTACTGAAAGAAGGAAGAAATGTGAAAATACAATGATTAGGTTTAAATTAAATTAAATACGACGGCACACTTCACATTAAACTGAAATGCTTTAATTTACTAGTATTGCATTTATTGATAATGATTTGTACATCAAATATCGTCACCCAGAGTCCTTTGACAGTCAAAGATCTTCGCCGTCAATTTGTAAGTTATATGAGATTTAACGACACACCAACACGAATGTGTTATGTAGTGTAATATCAAGTAGATAAAAATGTCGAGTTAAAATACGGTTTCATGGTGTCAAATATCGTTCAAGTCCTTTTTTGGTTTCAAAAAGTTCAGAAGGAAGGAGCAAGTCTTTTCCTTTAGTCGCCTCTTACGACAGGCGGGAAATACCGTTGGTTTATTCTACAACCCCCAGCCCACAGGGGGTATCTTTGCGGTCAAATATCTCCGATTCTCCCTAGTAAAATCAGGCAGGGTATAAAAGTGTACAGGAGCTGCTGTTCGCATGGGGTCATCGAGTCGCAGAGTGGTCTATTCCAGCTTCTGTGTGTCACTGTGTTTCACATGCGCATGGGCTCAAATATCGCTCAATGTACTTGGGTTTTCCCCTGGATAACCGGTTTCTTCGCATTTGGGATAGGCTTGCCTCTAAAATTGGTTGCCCAGCCGACGATTCTGTTGCGCGCCGGACTGCAGCACCTATTGTGAACCAGTTACCCAGCCGATGTTGCTTTGTTTTTGCTCTTCGGATTCACAACAATCCCTTTAATATCTTCTCCTTTCTCCTAGATGTCCCTCTCTCTCTCCATCCCAAGCACTGAAATTCCCATATGTGGTTCGTATGAGCAACATATAGGATCCATTTGATTTTTCACCCATTATTTGGGAGAGATCCAAATGAGCCATCCCACATCCGAGATCACTGGTTTTGGGAAGTGGGAGGGGAGGGCGTGTACATTCCAATCGCCACTTAGCAAATGGTTTAACAAATTACAGTTGACATAACAACTCATTTAAAAGGTTAACAGTCTTCATAGTTTTAAGGTCAAGAGCAATCTTCACAAACTTACTTGATGGAACAGCTAAATAACACAATTTTTTCATTTTATTTATCTTCAAAAGTACATTTTATAATATTCGAGGATTTCAATATTGCATTTTCAAGGTAAACCAAGCAGTTACTTATTGCTAATTTCACATTTGACGAGAAAAGCTTTTGTCACTTACTCAGGCTCAACAGCCAATAAAGGAACAAGATAGTCTACATCAGTACTTCAAGTTCGGGTGACGGCTCCTGTCCTTTAAGCCAGAACGAAACCGTTAATTGCGAGGAAAGTCCTCCACATGCACCCCTATCGGCACCAAAGGGAAAAGAATTTTCTGAACGAACATAGACACCCTGGAAAACCCTAATGAATGTATATCCTATAACTGCTTAACTGATACTGTTTAATCTTCGCATGACAAGATTTCTGATTTTTTTTAATTGGGGTCCCTGATTTCACTTGGAATGCGCTCTTGAACAGAGAACCCGGCATAATTAAATCCACCCACTTTCTCCGAAATAACAGATTTCCCGGGATATCAGTGTGTATTTCCCTAATTAGCAAGTGGATCTGAAGTTAGAAGGCAAAATGATGTAAAACAGTAACGAAAACCTTTCCAATCGAGAGTTTTCGATTTTTTTCTTTGTGAGGCATCCGGGATTTCTTTGGGTTTTTTTTTTTGGGGGGGGGGGGGCATACAGTAGGCCTGCATTGTGTAAGAATAATTCTTCGCCAGAGACTACAAAGCGGATCGCCACCATCTAATGACACTACCCCTCAAATATCCTGAAATGACATTTCCCAGGACTTTCTACACAACTTTGTTGACTAGAGTGGGCAAAAAAGGAACATAACTAACCTGGCCCCTGGAGGGGTCTCGTCTATGCCAAAAATTGTCATTTTAGAAGGACAAAGATCGCAAAAGGCAAATATTTCAACGCTTTTATGCTAGAAATTGAACACGAAAAGTCGTGGTGACAAATGCCAGTGTTGCTCTACCCAAATTTTTTATAACAAATATCTTAGCCTACGTAAGTAAGCCAGCGTTTTCAGTCACAAATGACTGCCTAGTGACTATTTTCAGACCTCCGTCTTACATGTCCAGAGTCTAAGAGGAGGGGGTTCCCATCCTTTTCAAAAAAACTTTTGAAACATTATTCAAATTGGGGCCCTATGATTCCGTTCAGATAAAATTTGTGTGGAAATATTTTATTTTTAAGGAAAGAAATATGATATGGAGGAGGGGGGGGGAGGCTATGGTATCATGCCCCGTGTGTACGCTTATGTTGGTTACATTGATATATCTCTGTTTTTCTTATTAGCTGGTGATAGCCGAAGTTTCAGGCAGTAGACATCAAGAACACCAAGACGTCTGATACTAAGGGTGTTTCCATTTTTTACATCAGTTTTAGACGAATTTTGCGACCAAGTTATTGTGTTATGTGTTAGCCATTACTTGACAAGTGTTAATTTCTCAATTCATCTGCCTATCTGTACCATGAATAGTTGCATCTAATTCAAAACCTGCAAATAATCCTATCGTCCAGGGTACAGGTTAACAAAAGGGTTAAAAATATTAAAACTGATGGCCCCCAGTTATGGCCGACTTTAATCTGTTTAATGATTTGACTGCTTGGATTATTCGTCTAGGTTTTTTTAAGTTTGCACAATTATGAGGCAACAAGTTCTTACCGACAGGACCACATTTACCGCTTTTCTTCAATGTCAGGGTCGGGTTCTTACATTGAGCTTTCAAAAATTCACACTTGTTACTGTATGTTACTTTATCTGACCCACAGACTGGATAGTATTCTTTGGTGCACCATTCGGGACATTTCTTTGGTGGAGGAGTTACTGAAAGAAGGAAGAAATGTGAAAATACAATGTCCATGTTTTAAGGGAAATATTGCGTTTAAAATGCTCCAACATAGCATTAAAAGTTGATAGCTCTAGTCATTAACAAATTATTTGGTCTCAACAATAAACCCCAACAACAGCGTCATCTCCTCAAAATATTATGCTCAAGAAGAGTTATGGAAGTTGCATCTTTTGAAATGTTGAAAGTTTGGGTGAACAAATTATTCTTGAGCAACAAACAATTGAATTTCTGTATGAGGGAAACTTATTTCTTGAAAAGAAGGCTACCATACTGTCTTATTTTAGATTATTTATCATGCTTTGCCAATAAATATTGGTTTAAAATCCATGAAATTTCCTTGTAAAACAAACGCAATATTTCCCTTTAAAACAATGTTGAGCTCAATGGAATGCGGGTCGAAGGATAGGCGGGTGTGAATATTTCAATGAGCACTTAGCAAATGGTTTTACAAATTGCAGTTCAATTGTAAGTCGTTTAAAAGGTTACCAATCTCCATAGTTTTAAGGTTAAGAGAAATCCCCCAAACTTACTTGATGGAACAGTTAAACATCACAATTTCTCATTTACCTTCAAAGTATCTTTTATAATATTTTAGGAATTTAATATTGCATAGGTAAACCAAAAAGTTACTTACTATAAATTTCACATTTTAGGAGGAAAATGTTTGTCACATGACTCTCAACAGCCAATCATGAAACAGTCTACAGCAGTACGTCAAGTTCGGATGACTGCTCTTGCCCATTAAGCCAGAACAAAACGGTTAATTTCGAGGGAAGCCCTCCTCATGCTCCCCTACATGCACCAAAGGGAAATCGCAATTTTCCGAATGAACAGTGGCTTCCTCGAAAAAATGCTTAATGATTGTTGTGCCTTAATAATTGTTGTATCCTAACTGCCTAACTGAAATGTATAATCTTCGCATGATAGGATTTCTGATTTTTCACTTGGGGACCATGATTTCTCTTAGAATGCGCTTTTGAATAGGACCAAGCAAGCGTCATTAATTCCACCCACTGTCAACAAATAATAAATTTCCCGGGATATCAGTGTATTCCCCTAATTAACAAGTGGATCTGAAGTTAGAAGTCAAAATAATGTTAATAAACAGTAACGAAAACTTTTCAATCAGGAGTTTTCGATTATTCTTTTTTTTTTTTTTTTATTTGTGACGCATCAAGGATTTCTTTTTAGGGGGGGGGGGGGTGCAGTAGGCTTACTTTGTGTAAGTATAATTCTTCGCGAGATACTATGAAGCGGATCGCCACCATCGATTGTTACTACCCCTCAAATATCCTGAAATGGCATTTCACAGAGCTTTCTACACCGCATTGTTGACTGGAGTGGGCAAAAAAGGAACATTACTGATCTGGCCCCTGGAGGGGTCTCGTTTTTGCCAAAAATTGTAATTTTAGAAGGACGAAAATCGCAAAAAGGCAAATATTTCAACGCAATTTTGCTTGAACTTGAACACGAAATGCCGTGGTGACAAATGCCAGTGTTGCTCTACTCAATTTTTTTATAACAAAAATCTTAGCCATCGTTTTATTTTATTGTCGCACATAGTAACGTTTCCTCATAGGACTTACAATTACTCGAATCCTTACTTTATCATGCAAAGATCGAAATTACTTTAGGATCAGATTGTCAACAAAAAGTAACTTTTTGGACTGAGGGGAGGAATAATTGCTAATAATAATGTTATGACGTTTTCTCGGCAACATGGTTGAGAATCGCAGCATCGAGCTCAGTTTACATGTTTGTGTCAGGTTGGGAAGGGGGATTGAGAGATTTCTAACAGAAATATATATTTATACCAGGACGACTTTCTCAGCAGAGGTTTTCCATTGGTTGGGGCGTACAAAAGGTTTTAAAAATATGCTAGTTCTAAGACAGCTGGAAAGGGCATTTCCCAGACTTCCAAATAGACTTTAAACAGCCGTTATTTTGAGCTTTCCTTTGCATGAAAGTGTTCAACTCCAAAAATTTAGCAAATTTCAAATAAAAAGGAAATTACCAATTGAAATTTACCACTCCTATTTTTCGAAACGTATACAACTGGGTACCATCAGGCTCCCGTCTGCCTGTGTGATCTGACCATTGTAAATATCCTTCAACATTTTTACAGCTTTCGTAACTATTCGGGCAAAGTGTTCGACAGAACTATGAAGTGAAGTAGTTTTCTTATAAGCTGCCAGAATGCGTTTCGAAGAAGCTTTCTATGTTTTTGAGTTTTTATGAAGAGAATATCATGCTTTTTATTTTTCGGGCAAACTCTTGAAATACTTTGGGCACTCTTTGGAGTTTTTTGTTTGTAATTAAATATAAGCTAGAGTTTTAAGTCTCAAATGGCTGCCTAGTGAATATTTTCAGACCTCTGCTGGTAGTCATTCTGCCCATGTTCCGTCTCACATGTCTAGAGTCTAAGAGGAGGGGTGTTCTCATCCTCTTTAAGAACTTTTGAATAATTGGGTGTCCTTGTACGCAATTTGGGGCCCTATGCTACCGTTCAAATAAAAACTTTGTGTGAAAATATTTTGTTTTTAAGGAAAGAAAACTGATAAGGATGAGGGGGGCTATGACAAGATGCCCCCTTGGCACGCTTATGTTGGTTATATTGATGTATCTCTGTTTTTCTAATTAGCTTGTGATAGCCGGAGTTGCAGGCAATGGACATCAAGAACACCAAATAGTCAGATACTAAGGTGTTTTCATTTTTTATGTAAGTTTTAGAAGAATTTTGCGACCAAGTTATTGTGGTATGTGTTAGCCATTACTTGTCAAGACAAGTGTTAATTTCTCAATTTATCGGTCTATCGGTACCATGAATAGTTCATCTAATTCAAAACCTGCAATCAATCCTATCGTCCATGGTACAGGTAAACAAAAGGATTAAAAAAAATTGAGACTGATGGCCCCCCAGTTATAGCCGACTTTAATCTGTTAATGATTTGACTGTTTGGATTATTCGTCTAGGTTGTTTTAAGTTTGCACAATTATGAGGCAACAAGTTCTTACCGATAGGATCACATTTACCGCTTTTCTTCAATGTCAGGGTCGGGTTCTTACATTGAGCTTTCAAAAATTCACACTTGTTACTGTATGTTACTTTATCTGACCCACAGACTGGATAGTATTCTTTGGTGCACCATTCGGGACATTTCTTTGGTGGAGGCGTTACTGAAAGAAGACAGAAATGTGAAAATACAATGTTTATATTTAAAACAACGTCTGAGATTACTGGAATATGGGTGGTGGGGTAGGCCGGGGTGAATATTTCAATGAGCACTTAGCAAATGGTTTTACAAATTGCAGTTCGATTGCAACTCGTTTAAAAGCTTACCAATCTCAATAATTTTAAGGTTAAGGGAAATCCACCAAACTTACTTGATGGAACAAGTTAAACATCACAATTTCTCATTTACCTTCAACGTATCTTTTATAATATTTTAGGAATTTAATATTGCATAGGTAAACCATGCAGTTACTTACTATAAATTTCACATTTTAGGAGGAAAATGTTTGTCATATGACTCTCAACAGCCAATCATGAAACAGCCTACCACATATCGAAAAGTTTCGATCATAAATCTCACAAGATGCGTTAAAGTGTGTGGTCGCATGGTGTATTGTTGGGGTTTTCCCTTAATGTAGTACTCAGGCTTGTTTTTTAAGGTCTGGCTAAATTGGATTTGTGATGTTCGTACTATTACACACCCAGTGAATACTTTTTTGAATGGGCACACCCTTTAATTTTGTCGTAAATCGTTTATCTATGGGAATTGATATCTATACGCAAAAATGCGCTTTTCATCCTAAATTTACATAATTTAAAGGATAAATACTTCTAGCAACAAATATATCGAAATGGCTAAACGCGTTTCTGGTAGCTCCATGTCATAGGTAGCAGGAGAAAAAGAGTTGGTTTTATTTGGATCTTTAATTTTGTCGTAAATCGCGTTTGTGTGACAGGAAATGACCCATTATTTTGGGGAAATTCCCCCAAATTATGACGTCACAAAATTTTAAAATCGTCAAAAAACATGTATCCCGAATGAAAATGGGCGTTCCATGGGTTGCTTACATCTAGACATATCATTTCGAAGCAAAACTGATTAAGCTTACCTTAATTAGAACAATTTAGAAATTTTGCTGAAAAATGAGCAAATGATCGTTTTTGTACAAAACTATATGCAGCACGTCAAGTTCGGATGACTGCTCTTGCCCTTTAAGCCAGAACGAAACCGTTAATTTTGAGGAAAGCCCTCCTCATGCTCCCCTTCATGCACCAAAGGGAAATCACAATTTTTCGAATGAACAGTGGCATCCTTGAAAAAATACTAAATGTTTGTTGTTCCTTAATAATTGTTGTATCCTAACTGCCTAACTGATATGTTTAATCTTCGCATGATAGGATTTCTGATTTTTCACTTGGGGACCATGATTTCACTTAGAGTGCGCTTTTGAATAGGGACCAAGCGCCATTAATTCCACCCACTGTCAACAAATAGTACATTTCCCGGGATATAAGTGTGTATTTCCCTAATTAACACGTGGATCTGAAGTCATAAAGCAAAATGATAAAAACAGTAAGGAATAAATTTTCAATCAGGAAGTATTCGATATTTTTTATCAGTGACGCATCCAGGATTTTTCTTTCGGGGGTGGGGGGCATACAGTAGGCCTGCATTGTGTAAGTATAATTCTTCTACAGAGACTATGAAGCGGATCGCTACCATCTATTGACACTACCCCTCAAATATCCTGAAATGACATTTCCCAGGGTTTTCTACACCGCATTGTTGACTAGGGTAGGCAAAAAATGAGCAATACTGATATGGGCCCTGGAGGGGTCTCGTTTTTGCCAAAAAATATTGTAATCTTAGAAGGGCGAAGATCGTAAACGGTGAAATATTTAAATGCATTTTCGTTCGAACTTGAACACGAAAAGTCGTGGTGAAGGTCACCAGTGTTGTTTAAAGCAATTTTTTTGGAGAAAAATCTTGGCCATCGTTTTTATTTTATTTTTTTCTTTTATTTTATTTTCGCACATAGTAGCTTTTTCTTACAGGGCTCATGGGCTTACGAGGCGGGTTGCAGCTGGGCACTCACTCTCCTAATTCAGGAAAAAACAGTTGGTCCATTCGGGCAAAACATGAGCGAAACAAGATAAATGGTGCCTTTTTTTTGAAAAATTTTGCTCTTGCCCCTCAAAAAAATATTTCCCATACGCATATGACAGGGCTTACAACCACCCGAATCCTTACTTTATCATGCAAGGATCGTGATTACTTTAGGATCAGATCGTCAACAAAAAGTAAATTTTGCACTAAGGGAAGGAATAATTGCTAATAAAAATGTTATCGCGTTTCTCGGCAACATGGGTGAGAATTTCAGCAGCGAGTTCAGTTTACCTGTTTACATGCTCGTGTCTTGTTGGGAACAGTAACTAAGAATTCCTTACCAGAAATATGTAGGCCTATACATGCCCTGAAGACTTTCTTTTAAGCAGAGCGTCTCCATCAGTTTGGGGCGTACAGAAATTTGTAAAAATATGCTACTTTTTAGACGGCAAGAAATGGAATTTTACAGACTTCTAAATAGACTTTAAGCACCCGTTATTTTGAGCTTACCTTTGCATTAAAGTGTTCAGCCCAAAAAGATAGCAAATTCTCGAATAATCAGAAAATTACAAGATGAAAAGTACAACTTCCATCTCTCATACCGTATATACCTGGGTACCATCGGGCTTCCGCCTGCCTGTGTAAGCTGACTATAATATACAGTTCGGGCGATAAACTCTTTCGGGGGAAAATGCTTTTTCGGCCTATCGGGGGAAAATACGGCCATGGGTGGCGCCAATTTTCAAATTTCTCCCTTGATGCTTTGCGAACCTACCGCGCAAATTAAACGGAGGCAAACGTTCAAAACACCTGGAAAATTTCATCGACATTAGGAAAGAGAAATTTTGGAATATTTAGAAACGTTGATGCCAGGAGTACAAAAAAGCCGGATCATCATGCTGGATAGTTCACAGGATAAATTTTAAGATATCCAGCAATTTGCCACGTTCTATATCCTAAGCTGAAAATATAGACTCGACACAACCGCAAGATTTATGCAATTTTTTTTCTACAGAAAGTTTTAAGTTACTCGTGCTTGCAATTTTGCTCATAGAAACGTTTTTGAAAGTTCCTTGTGATTTCGGTCTGTGGTTGTGAACAATAAACTTGTATTTGGATACATCCACATTTATAAAAAAAAAAGCGACGACTGTGAAGAGGTACACACATTGTGCAAATGAATATTCATGCTGCAAATTTTCCCCCGATCGGGTGAATTCTCATTTTCACCCGAAAACGGTTATCTCCCGTACTGATATATATACTGTAGCTTACTGATGTATATATGCCTTCAACTTTTTTACAGCTTTCTTCGGAACAATATTCTACTATTTGAGCAAATTGTCCAACAAAACTATGAAGTGAGATTGTATTTCTGTAAGTTGGCAGAATGCGCTGGAAATTTTTATGTTTTTAAGTTTTCATGGAATTTTGAAGGGAATATCATACTTTTTATATTGGGGACAAACTCTTGCAAGAATTCGGGTACTCTTTGGAGTTTTCTGTGTAATTAAAAGCAAGCCAGGGTTTGTTATACTCAAATGGCTGCCTGAATGTTTTCAGATATCTGCTGGGAGTCATTCTGCCCCTGTGCCCGTCTCGCAAGTCTCGAGTCTAAGAGGAGTGGTGTTCCCAACCTCGTTGAAAACTTTTGAAAATTTGGGTGTCCTTTCGTGCGAATTGGGATCACTTATGCTACCGTTGAAGAAAAATTTGTGTTGAAATATTTCACATATTTTCAAGAAACAAAAAAAAAAATGACATGGACGAGGTGGGGGGGGGGGGGGGGTTATGGCACAATGCACCGTGGCTACGCAAATGTTGTTTATATTAATAAGTATTGGCTTTTTGTAATTATAGATGGTGATAGCCAGTGCCGCATGCAGCCAATAGACAGTAAGAAGAGCGACAAGAACTCAGATACAAAACTTGTTTCCCTTTCATACATCAGCTGTAGACGAATGTTCGCAACCAAGTGATGGCAAGATTTGTCAGCCATCACTTGGTAAGACCAGAGGTAATCTCTCAATTCGCCTGTCTTCCTGTACCATATAGTTGCATCTAATGCAAAACATGTAATTAATCCTATCGTCCATGGTACAGGTGAACAAAAGGATTAAGAACATTCTGTCGGTTTAAAGAACGTCACATCCGGTGCGTAGAGTCGACCACGTGACGTGTTGGAGTGGAACAGCTGTTGTCGCGCAGCATGTGCAACAGTGTAAACAATTAGGCTTCTTGTTTAATTAACTGTACCTTGAAAACAACGTGCAGTCTTTTTAACTTGTGGATGTTGACCGATTTTTTATTGAAATGTCCAGCTATCGTGTTTAGATGGTCTTACGAGAACTTGCCGGGGCGGGAATTCAATGTTTCTTTTACGAGATCGCCTCTAAACGCAATAGTCAGTCTCGCACAATTGGCCTTCCCCGATAAGAATGGGTTTCCCGCCGTTCGTAAGCGAGTGCTTCGTACACAGGCACACTGGTTAGACTACTGGTTTACGCTGTTTTAAGTTTGCACAATCAGACAATTACCAGACCATTACTTACCGATAGGATCACATTTACCGCGTTTCTTCAATGTCAGGGTCGGGTCCTTACATTGAGCTTTCAGAAATTCACACTTATTACTGTATGTTACTTTATCTGACCCACAAACTGGATCGTATTCTTTGGTGCACCAATCGGGACATTTCTTTGGTGGTGGTTTTTCTACAAAAGAGGAAAGAAATATGAATTTCAAATGTTTTCATGTAACATCAAGTTCAGGGTTGTAATAAGAGAGGTGCATATTTAAATTTCCATGAAACATCTGTTCAAATGTCAAATTGAAAAACCTTAACTTCATGTGAGAATTGATCACAAACCTATTACGAAAGTGCGACCACAGACTGCCACAGACTGCCAAACGTAAAGATCAAACACGGTCTTACGACCTGCGGCATGTAGACTTGCCATGTAAAGTCTACACAGTCAGCTCCAGGCTTTTTTCTTTAACACCATTTCTCTCACGTTGAACATTACTATGCACATTATTCGGAAGTATTTTTCAACGAAAGTAAAGGAAATTATATCTCAATATTTCGAAAATTGCTTACTTAATTTGTTTGGAGTCATTTTACTTACCACAAGGAACTTCCGTCAATTTGTAATCACCAGACAAACACTTTTGTTTTTCAAACTCACACAGATTTGAGTACCTATGTCCGTCCGATCCACACACAGGATTGTAGTCCGTGGTACAGACAGTGTTACATTCTGTTAACAAAAATAAAAAAGGATGAAATTACAACGATTCATAATTTCTCAACAGCAAATATCAAAATCCTGAAAATTGGGAGACGGGTAAATAATAGAGAAAGCTTACCATCTCCTTCCTTGTAGCCTATCTATTGTACATATGGCGCGACGGAAAAAAAAAAAAAACATCAAGGGATGGGGGGGGGGGGGTGCCAGCTAGACTACCTAAGCGGAGCGTCACACACCATTTGGTGCACAGGGTACAAGACCATTGCTTTTCACTCAATCCCCCACCCCAATAGATGGCTGGAAAACCCACCTTTCGAGCGTTTTAAGCTGAATGTGCATAGGGACCGATCAAAAATATGTTCAGCGCACACTTCTTGGAGCACTAAGTCCCCATACCTTTTCATCGGGAATGAACCTTCCAGCTTTCCCCCTTCACACGGTTCCGTCGCCACTACTATACATGCTGTGAGAATCGGTGTAAAAATGACATTTCAAAACCTACACGTACCAGAACTAAGGTCAAAGTTTGCTTTCCATAATATGAACAGAAACTTTTAGGTGAAACGACTGCTTGCCCTGTGCATTGAATATGCCCCGTGATCTGGGTCTTTGTTATAACTATTATTTTTGGACGACGTTCATACTAGGGCGTTGTGCAAATATAAACGCTTTGTGGTCCAAACTTGGGGGCGCCAAAAACTTTAATGTTTGGGATAGTAAACAACATATTTTCCAAACCATATTTCCGTCATGACAGTTATTGCTACAATTAATTATCATATTGTTATTGTGACTATTTACTATTATTCTCCGCAAGTTTTTCTAATGTGAAAGTTTTCAAATGCATTTTCACTAAAAAAAATTATGAACCCCTTGACGAAGTTTGTGGACCTGCCCGTGCCCAAGACCCCAGGCCCCAATCGTCGGTTTGGAAGCAACCTTTCACCGGTTCTTCGCTTGCGACCTTTCGAAGGAGACTCTAATCTACGATGATTACGTTTTGCACTGTAGACTGTCAGTAACGAGTCATTTTTGAAAATAGGTTGAATTTACACGAATTAAATTGTCGATTTTCTCTTCTTTTCTTTTTGGGCCAATAACAGACAAGTCACCTATAACAGATGTCAACCTCTGACAGCTTTAGGCTACTTGCCTACCAGACGGTAGGCCTGTTTTCCACCTCGAGCTCTTTCGACAAAATTCGTAATAGAGTATGAATAGAAGCCTACGTAAAATGCATAAGCGTACATAGACTAGCTACGAAGGTAAATACCAACACCAGTACAACCCGTAAACAGACTTCGGTTTCTGCAGGTTTTTGTGTAATCTTCGTTGTGTGAACCTAGGCTATGTATACAACTTACTCTTCGCAGTTGCATCTTTTTTCTTGGTTCAAGTAATTGTTCAATGGTTTTGTACTGTTTCAGAAATCGCTAAGCCCTTTCTACAGTACTATGCTGGTGGCAGATTGTTAATATTCAATAAATCCCACATTTTCCTTCCAAAACCGAAAAATTTAGAAGCTACAATCTTGGACAAGACTGCATAGATAGAACACCCCCGCTACCCCGTACAATGTTGGAGATAAAAAGGCCAATTCGGAACGCACCATTTTCTTTGACACCCATCATTGTGGGGGACGGGGGTCAGTCGTAAATCGCTGTTTTCTGTAGGACACAACATTTCAAAGGGGGAAAGAGGTCGTGTAAATAGCACCCAAGATTGTAGATTTAAGAAGAATTTATTTCATTCGAAAGTAAGAAGATAACCTCTTGTCAGCTTGTAATTCAAGCACATAACCCGGAAACTTGGGAATAAAATACAAATATATAGACATACCGTGTACATACACCCTGTAAATATCGTGCACTTATTAAAAGAAAATAACACTCACTCTTTTTTCTCCAGAAAAAGGCATCACCGCTGGCAATAACCATTGTGGCTACCAAAAGTATCAAAATCTTCATCTTGCTTTCCTGCCTTCTTTTTTGAATAAAATGTCTAACTTCTTCTGTCTCTTCCCCTGTAGCTGACCTCCTTGATTATATCGATTGGATCAACTTTAAAAACTCTGAAAATATATGCAGCTCTTTCTCCATTTATAAGCAATCATTTGTTAATGATTTGTCATGATCACTGTTATATGACACTTGAGTATAAAACCGAGAACGGGTAAGTCATGAAGCATTTTCAAAAAAGAGCTGAATTTTTGTTTAATTTACTCTAGCATAAAGGCTGACTCTGACATTTCAGAGTTTAGATGCAATTCCGATCGTGTGGTAATTTTTCAAACAAGGGGCTGGGTCTGACGGTCAAATATACATTTATGGTCAATGTTTTTGATGCGCAGAGTCATTCCAAGATGAACACCGTAAAATTGGTATCAATGAAAGGGGCACACCCTGCCGAGGACATGCAGAGGACGACTGCCCTACCATTTTCAAATCCAAGTAGTGACGGTGGTGCTCTATGTATGCATGCAGTGTTTGAACTGCCCCAGAAATTAGCCCAGACTATTGTCCTAAAAAAAGGAATAGATAGACATAAAGAAAGGAGAGCCCCTCTCACACCGCCCCCTCCCCCCCCAAAAAAAACACTTCTCTACCCCTTTACTCTCCCTGAGCAGAACATTGCCTAAAGTGAGAGCAGGTATACATTAGGTAATACTCCGTTGTTAAAGGAAAAGGACAGTCACTTAAGGTCTTTTTTGAAGCGACAACTTAATTTTCTTTTAATTTCTCTTCGAAATATATATTTTTTTTAGTCTTTCAAGTGACCTTGCCTCCTATCTGGGCAATTCCCACCCCCAGACAAATCCACATTTTAACTATATAGTAATTGCCAGGACATGGAGTAGTTAGTGGGAGTCGTCTGAGGGTAATTGCTACTAGAAGAGTCTGAGGAGCTTGTCCATGCGTTAATCGTATGAGGGAGGAATCTTCCTGGGAAGGGGAAGGGGGCGATCAGTCGTGTTGAAGTATCTGTTATGACGCTTCGTGGAACGACTATTAACAATTATCTGTAAGCTGTTGTCCTTTATAAATTCAATATTTTGGCCAACAGTGACATGCTGAAAAAACCATGCATGAACAAAATGTGAAATATAGGAGGGGTGTTCTGGAGGTGGGTTAAGGCAACAACGATGTATTCTAATTCACAATGCGTGGTTTAAATTTGTTTTTTTAAAAAGTGACGATCCAATGTGTGGACTGAATTTGTTTTCTACAACCTGAAAACGTGACGATCCTATGGGGCTAACAGGAGACTGACTTTGACAACAAAACACATCTTGCGTACAGCTTTGTTTAGAGAGTCATACAATGTCTCCAAAATTTCTCTTGATTAGCTG
The DNA here is from genome assembly GCA_037179385.1 of Holothuria scabra. Taxonomy (NCBI): domain Eukaryota; kingdom Metazoa; phylum Echinodermata; class Holothuroidea; order Aspidochirotida; family Holothuriidae; genus Holothuria; species Holothuria scabra. Next base: position 29,006,985 of record CM074187.1, read on the forward strand.
CCCCAGTTTTCTCCTCCCAAGTTTTGGTGGACCTCAGTCACTGGTCAGCCTGAAAGGAGCTTGATTTAATTTGACTTGACTATGTCGTTTATAAATGGATTTTTTCGAATCATCATTCAGTAGTCCGTAAATCACTTATTTCACTCCAACAATCTGTATATTACAGCACTGGCAATTATACTTTTCTCTCCCAAATCTTTTCTCGACCCTCCAAAATATTCATTGGAGAGACCCTCAAAAGGGCCGTGACCGCTCGTTCGCCAACCTATGACGTGGTTAAACGTACACTAAGCTCAAATTCTTATAACATGACAATCAAAATAATGACCACACTACGGAACCGTTTTGGTTTCATAAAAATACAGATGAAAAGTCAAGTTTCAAGACGAAGTGCAATGTTTCACGATGAGATATGAGTTTCAAGGTGACACGACGAATTCCAACATGGGATGAAAATCCTACATATTATAACATCTACAAGAAAACATTGCGAAATTCAGAATCAAACAGAAATATCGATTTTTGCCATCAACATGGAAAAAAATACCTTAACTTAAACATAGGCCAGTGGAGTATCCAGAGTTTTTCACGAAAGGTGTAAATAAATTAATTAAACTGTGAACAGAACCTCTTATATAGCACTGACTCTGGTCTATAAGGACAATGTTCACGGTGTCAGTCCTACCAATTTGGGACCAAAAAGTGCATACCCGTGATATGTTGGGCGATCGCAAAATCTATTACTGATTGTGTCCGGTTGTGTCCTGTTGTGCCAGCCTGGACCTTTCGTTTTGCCCATGTACATAAGAAATTTCTTCTTCCTTTTGAAACTGGGCTTTTATGCATGTCTTGGCCGATAGGGTCATGACTTGGCCCATTTTTGCACGATAGAAAACCGCAAAAAAACCAAATGTCATTGAGATTTCAGTATCAGGTGTTCACGGCCCAAGCAATGATAAGGGGTTTACCATATTACTGCTGAAAATATAAAAAAAATAATGCTCGTTTGTAATTATTAACAGTTTTTCGTTTCGTTACCCATGCCCATATGCTGTGTTTTTGTCCCAAAATATCAACAATTTGATAGATTGGTCTGGAGATTTTTAAAATAAGTATTCATTATTCATAAAATAAGTATTCATTTCCGTGCATAACTTAACTAAATTTGAACCGATTTTTATGGTTCGAGATTCATTTGTTAACTTATTTAGCCACTAAATTCGATTCTAGTCCTATGATAATTCATGGAAATTCAAGTCAATCTTGTTGAATCTTTTAAGGTGGATACTCGGTATCTAGTTGGTAGTTTAACCCCAAAATATGTCACTGCACTAATTCGAAAATCAAGGTCAAAGCGGGGAGCAGGGAGCCAAGTAACAGCTCTCTAGTCAAAGTATACCGATAAATGTCCACCGTTCAAGGGGCAAACTCCTCAGTCTACTGGGTGGGGAAATGTACAGAAGAACCGGCTAATACTTATGTCGCCAGGGAGGTGTCACTAGATCCATCGAAATCTTAAATTTATGGTAATTCAATTAAATTGACCTCAAAGTAGAGACTGAATCCTTTAACCGGGAATCATTGGAATAAAGGGCAACCTCATTCATTCCTACGGCGACTCCAACAAAAATGATTATTTGGAACTATGCCGTTATGTGTAATGGATGATTGGATGGAGATCAATCGAGAAGGCTTTTCTTTGAGCCCTAAACACCTCCCTGGTGTAACGGATGGATGAAATGGTATTACCTTTGGATGGATGGAATGATAGGTCTAACACTTCTATAACACCTCCCTAATCTTTCGATCCTGCCAAATGAAGTATAGCGTGCACGGTCCCGCAATGGTGCCCAAAAAACTCAATTTGCCAGTATGAATGTAGACTTGGCCAAGTCTCTCGTTAGTGTTCCGCGAGGACCTGACAACTTTCCCTTCAAAATCCCCCTACTGCAGCATAGTACAGAATATCGTATTTTCCTTTTGTCTTATACGCCCTCTATAGGTCTGTTAATTGTATCGTTGAGACGCAATACCTTTATAGAGGGCGTATTAGAAAAAAAGACAAATACGGGATGCTGTACTGTGCTGCATTCCTTGATTTGTGTAGAGGTAGTGTTGTCAGCTCCCGGGGAACACTCACGAGAGACTTGGCCAAGTCTAGTATGAATGAAGTTACGGTGCATATACATACTTAGAGGGAAATATAACGTTTGTTTTGCAAGAAAAATTTATCCTTTTAAAGCTAATATTCATTGACACAGGGTGAGAGATTACCAAAACTAAGACAGTTTGGTAGCCTTCTTTTCAAGAAATAAGTTTCCCACAGATAGAAATTCAGCTATTTGTTGCCAAAGAATAATTTGTTCATCCGTACTTTCTACATTTCAAATGATGCAACGTCCATGGCTCTTCTTGCTCATAGTATTTTGAATAGATGTAGCTGTTGCTGTGGTTTACGATAAAGACTAAAATGTTGGATAGTGTGTGAGCCATTTTCTTTGTACTCTTTGTTGGAGCATTTTAAACACGACAATTCCCTTTAATATCAAAGCTTCACAGTTGTACAGAGCCATCGTAACAGCTTGTCACGGACACCCTAAGTCGAGGTTGCCTATATGGACAAAATTACATTGTGAAGGTTTGACAAGTTTGACAACCAAGACCTGTAGGGTCTTTAGTCGTAGAGTGACAAAGTGGTTAAGTTGGTGCTAAAGTGCACAAAATTGCATTTCAGGACCTTTGAAGTTGCGAAAATTTTTCAACAGTGGACTTCATACCCCTCCCCTAGGCCGACGATCAAACTTCTGATCACCCCGGAAAAACTTCAAGGATCCGCCCCTGGGTCCCTGTAGCTGAATATTAGTTAGGCATTGTGACACCAAAGTGGGCCATCCAAACCCCCTAATTCCAGATTATCACAAATGTACTGCAATTGTGTGTGGTGCTTGGTGGCCACAAACGAGGATTTCTACTTCCTTCTATGTACAGTTTTCTTTGATAACATGAGTTGTGACGTATAACCATTACTGTTGTGTATGTGTGTGGGGGGCGTGGGGGAGGTGGTTTTTGCCTCTGTGTGTACACTGCCTTTCCTGACAGCCTGGTAGGAAAAATTCGAAACATTTAACATCAAAAATATATTTTTGGGTTTCGAGGTAGGGTGAAAGTCCGAAAGTTATACCAACCCTGTTTTCTATCGTTTCATTCTCTCTTATATATGCTTCATAAGCACGTGTTGCACAGGTCTTCTGTCAACCTTACCGTTTCCAATGACAAGACAAGTTTGTACAGGTGTACATCTTTATGGACTTCAATTTATCCCAGTCTTCAAACATACAAATATGTTTAGTTTATATAATGGCGTGCTTTGTTTTATGCGCCTGGTTTAATCTGTAACTATAAGCACATATTTATTGCGGTAGAAATACATGTTATTCTTCTATCTTTTGTATGATTAATGTAAAAGTCGAATACAAAATACAAATGAAGCCATAAAAAGTATAGTTAAAAGCCTCAACACGAGAAAAGTATATTCACTAAACGGTGCAAGACCATAAAGACGAGAGCGGTGTTAATTTAACGCAAGAGAGAAAATTGTGCGATTGTGACTTTCAGCTGAAGACCAGTACGTGTTACTAAGAGACTCAAAATGAATTTTTCGATCTTTTTTGTGGTTTTTACCCTGGCTGTCTGCACTGCCTTGCCAGTAGAACGCAGAGGTAAGCTTATTACATTTACATATCCTTAATCGAAATGCATACAAACATATGTTTTAAAAAGCAAACTGATATTTTCAACATTGAATGAACATTTCTGCAAGCAGTTAACACTTTGTCAACTTTTATAAATTCATTCTATTCTTAACTATTTTATAACTTAGACATACTTTCAGGAATAAAATTTTTCATTTTAGCCAGTGTTGTAAGGTGACGTAACCGACTGGCTTTGATGCCAGTGGCGTAGCCACGGGGGGGGGGGGGGGGTGGGGGGCTAGGGACCCCAGATTTTCTTCAGCCCCCCCCCCCCCGATTTTTGCCTCCTGATAAAGTAATTGAGAAAAAATAAAATTTTGAACGGAAATACACTTTTGAAGTATTTTCTTCAAAAACAGTAAATAAATAAAATGTGTAACAATTAAGAAAACATGCATGAATGTGTGTAAAACACATTTTGAGAGCACGTATGAAATCAAGTAATAACTTCAAAATGATTACTTTCACTAAATTAGATACCGTATATAATCTGCACTGTCGTTTATTGCATTACAATTCGAAGATGAAACGAATGTTTCGACGGCAAAATTTGACTTTGTTAGGTTAAGACCCTTTCTGCCTTTCGGATGGCTGGTTGATTTACTGAAAACAAGGCAATCGACTATAGAAAAGCTCAATGTTTATTAACAAAACACCCTCAGTACAGTTCATGCTGTGTAATAAAAGCTTTGGTATTTTGCATTGTTTGAATTAGCTGTCAATCAAGGAGCTGAGCCAATGGAGAATTTTAGTACACCCCTACCAAAATTGTGGTTTGGGGTGAGAGGATTGGCCCTTTAAGGGTAAGGTACTGCCTTCGAATAATTCCTCCCATCCATCCCTAACTAGTAGGCCTATATCGTGCCTCACTCCTTCCCATGACAAGTGCCACTGTAGAACGATTTTTTCCACAAGTCCTCTTTTTACTAGTTGGCAATGGCGTCCAGGCGGATTTGTAAAATGTCCACAAGGTCCGCATTTCATGTGTTTCCCGCATGATCCATACTTCTGCTTTGCGGTTTAAATATTTTGAGAGATTTACTCGTAGTTTTTTAATTTTGACCACGTAATGGACCGATGACTGAACAAATAATGCACCATTTTGCATCTAAAAACCACTGAAAACCGGAAGACATTGTTACTTTGGTAGTATGTATGTCACTTGTAAAATCTCTACAAAGACTAAAAATGAGTATTTTGAAATTTTCATGCTCCCAAAATAGAAAATCCTAAAACGTAGGCCTATAATCAGTTTAGAGTTTTGCCAAACATAGCAACATTTTGCATGTAGGAAATCTAACGCAAAGAAAGTTTCTCAGAGGGGGGCACAACTAATTTAGGGTTTTCAATTAAAGCTGAAATCTATTCAAATATTGCCCCATTTGCGATCTACGTTCTCCTGAAGTTCACAATTCTTCACAAGAGAAAGGGAAATACCGGTTCCCTTTAGTTTTATCCCCAGGCCACGGCACAGATCAGAAATGCCTAGGTTTTGGGTCCCTAAAAAGTGTATGTATTATCATTTTTCATAGATTGATTTTTTATTCACACTATTTGAGAAGTGGCAGACATGAGATTCGTATTTCAAGGCTGGGTACATCCAGCTTTAAACACGTGGGAAGTGCCGTTTCCAGCCATCTGGAGGGTTTGTTAAAACCCAAAATTTTCTTTTACGCTCCGTGCCAACTGATGGTGGCGCTCCGCTTAGATAGTCTTGCGGCACCTGAACCTCGGAGGTATCAGCCCCCCCCCCCACTTGTTACCTAGGCCTCCCCCCCCCCAAAAAAAAAAAATCCATCCTGGCTACGTCACTGATTGATGCGTTGAGTCGATTCACCCTATATCGACTTGACTGGGGTCACGCATCAAAAATGACTCGGATCGACTGCATTACAATAAAACAAGGTTAAAGATGACAAATACATGGGATCTAAGTCGACGCACCAATTAAGTATTGGTTTCTGTAGTCGACTCGAATATCTGACCACAACTTAATTAATTTGACTCAAGTAGCACCCAAAACAAAGATACTTTACTATGTCCGTCGACAAGAACAATAAGCAGGATTTGAACAAATTCAGCAGGTTAGATTAGCTGATCTGCGAGTTAACCACCGGCAAATATTATATAGCCCTAGTCCTCAGTAAAGGACTTTGGTCGTCCGTTATACTCACTTTACAAGCCTTTGTATAGAGAGGTACAAACGATATTTATACACGGATATACGTGCATAACTGAGGACTTATATTACCTTACAATATTGAAGGTCAAGAGCAGTCGCCCCAAAATTATTTTGAAATAACTACTAAATTTTGCTATTTTTCTGTCAGTTTTCTTCCAAGAAGCCTTCCGGATGTTTTAAGGCTTACCCATTCAACATTCAAGGATAACCAAGGTATTATAACTAGTAAATTTCACAATTCAGTGAAAAACATATTGTCACATGATTGTCAAGAGCCATTCACAATCTAGTATAGTCTTCTATCCTTGTTCAAATTGGGGTGACTGCACTTGCCCTGTAAAACATCCTACATTCTGATTTCATTTAATGACATCGGTTCAGGGAACCTCATGTTCGAAATGACTGAGATGTATTCCCCTTTCCACTGAATGGTTGGCAAATGAGAAAACGGTTCTTTGGTACTATTCTTCTCGTGAAAGTGAATATTTGTTAGAGCTGAGTGCAACTCTTCAGCCCATTATATAGGCCTGTTTACGCTGTCAACTCATAGGTTGACCATATTTCAGTTACATTAGGCGGGTGCGTGTCATAACCGTATCCTGGGAATGATTATTCCACAGAAGTGAACACCACAGATTTGTTACCATGGAAAAGGCCTATGGTCAAATGCAGAATCTAAATTGTGTAGGATTAATCCGTCCCACAATACAGTATTTCAGCCGATTGGCAAAAGGTTTTTTTTTAGTCAGCAAAAGTCTTGAGTGAAACAGAGATTACACTGCACCATAAAATTTAATATTTAGAAATATAAGAGAAATTCAAGAAATTTTAAGGTCCCAGAAATTAAATATTATTACTTCCAAGCGAATGAAGTAACCCAGTTCTGCTTTGGCATATATTTCTGACCAAGTAGACCGGGGACAGATCTACGATTTTTCGTAAGGGGGCGCGCTGACGGTCGATCATCTGCCCGAACGACTATCTAAGCGGAGCCCCACCATCAGTTGGCGCGGAGCGTACAGAAAATTTTGAAAATTCGCGACCCCACAGATAGCCGGTAATGACATTTCCCAGGCTTGTAAGTAGAACCTAAGCCGTTGTTACTTTGAGCTTTTGTTTTCAAAAAAATGTTCTCTTCAATTAAAAATGAGAAAATGGCAAAAACTTGCTTCATGAACTGAACCAAAATTTACTTGATCTTGATTTAAGCTAAGATCACTCTTTAAACACTTTTGATGAAACATCTTTCCAGAAATATGTCGTAATGTTATAGGTCCTGGAAAAGTAGTCTAAAGACAAGGGGGATCCCTCACAAAAGGTACAGAGAGGAGAATCTTTCCGTTTTAATTTTGAATAAAAATTCGTTACCTGAAAGAATTGAATTTTGGGGTCTCCAACAGCTTCAAAGACGATGGTGAAAATATCTGACCAAGAATACGATGCACTGCTGTAAGATTCATAATTGGGATCGCAGTAGCTTTTAAAGTGTTTTGCTTGATGAAATATACCCCTTTATTGTCATGTGCATGAGAGGTAAACATTGTCAAACGCTTTACGTCATCATTGATTTCATTAGTGGCATGTAGATTCAGTCTCTACTCCCTCGGGATAGTAGAATTTTTCCATAATACAATGTAAAAGGAAAAATACTAGTAAAATTTAATTTATGGCAGAAATCATTTTAATTAAGCACTCAGTCGACTCTATCATTAAAAAAATTACTTTGTTAGTTTTAGTGACAATGAGAGCTGTGGCATATATAAGTTTATTGTCAATTTTAATAAAAATTATTCAAAATGTATTGATTAGCATACACATCCGGAGGGCGCAAAATATGATCAAGTGCAACAGACATCATAAATAATTGTTTTCAATGATAACATATTCAATGGAAAGGTTACATTAAAACACATATATTCCGCCATACTTCTTGAGCTTACTATCAAACAAAACTTTCCAAAAAGCAAAGCCATCCTGAAAATAATTTTCCCTCATTTACACTTTAAGCTATGAGCAAAAGAGCATAATTCGACCATTCCTAAACAACCTTCACGTTTTGCACATATTAGAACAGAACGTTTCCCCTAATTGTCTGGTTTGTGTGACCAAATAAATTTATATAAAATATTCTCTAGTTCATGAAAAAGGAAGAAACGAGATCACAGATTATGTAAAATAAGTGAACATAGACATTAAGCTCATGTGAAGTTTGGCCATGAGCTTTTTATACATTCTATACACCGTGACCAGTAACGTAATTTTCGTATTTCAATGCCTTATTATGTGTTGAATGATTTTTAAAATGAACGTGTATGTGGATAATATGGCACATAGACTTAACCGCAAAAAAGGAAATCAATCCCAAGTTTTGATCGATGCTATAATGAGTACACTAAAGTAATTGTAAAAAGTTAGGCTGGATCCAATCCAGCTGATGTTCACAACTGTTAGGTACAAATGTCGATTTAATTTTCATTCTCAAATATCTCAAAAACGCATGAAGGCGTAATTTATTTCTAATGTTCATGAAAATTAATCTTTTTTATACTCCTTTTTCTCTGAAGACTGACAGTAAAGAGATTACCGACTTAAAGGATACAAACAAAACATTAATACAATCCAAACATTCCTGTAAAGCTCATAAACAGATTCAAAGGATACATTTCTGATAGAAAGAGGTCAAACATCGAACACGTTTCTGACAAATGTAAAGTTACAAAGAACAAATATTTTAAACATTATTTCGAACTGAGCACAACACAACAAACACAGTTTTCCATAAAATATCGAAAAGTGAAACAGGGTCCCAATTTCATGTGCAAATATAGTGATGAGGTGATAATAAAGCATTTTTCTTGAATTTTACGTTCACCTTTGTGTATTATTCAGAAATAATTATTACTTCAAGGTGAAATACCAAACAAATACATTCAAATCCATCCCATTTTCCCACTGTGTGATAAACTGTTACAACTTCGTTCACCCCCCAAAAGACTTAACATTCGTCCTGAGTGCTAGTTGCTTGGCAAAATTATTCATTGCAATCTTTTGATATCGGGAAACAACATCGCTGTAAAAAATACAAAGTTGCACTTAATTAACACTTGAATGTGTTAAAAGTAAAAATTAAGCTTTGAAAAATTTAGGGGACGCGCCGGGTGCTCCCCGCCTAAGCCCGCCACTGAAGTAGGCTACATGAAGCTCCAAAATCTATCTGGAATATTTATAGCTCAATTACAAACAGACCTCGGTCTACGGTTGAGACTATCCTTTCCAACCATATACTCTTTTTCACAAAGATCCATAGCAAAGAATTGTGGGATAGACATTTGGCAAGAGTCCCTTCTGTCTATATGGCATTGACCTAGGCTATGAGTAAAACAACTATATACTTCGTATTGACACTAGACACTATATATATATATATATATATATATATATATATATATATATATATATATATATATATATATATATATATATATATATATATATATATATATATATATATATATATATATATATATATATATATATATATATATATATATATATATATATATATATATATATATATATATATATATATGTATATATATATGTATATATATGTTTTTTTTTTGGGGGGGGGGTTCGATGGGATATGTAATGCTCACAGAGAATGTTAAGTTACCTTAGCAACAAAATTCATACTGAGGCCTATCTGCCTGTAGGAGGATTTCGAATTGTGACATGGAGGCGTCGGTCTTCTTACATAGATAAACACTGCAGGCACTAGTGTATCCTTGTCTGTTTCCTTGAACAACAATTGCAATATAAAATGTGCCTCCATCAGTAGAACCCTGATAGTCTCAAATAGAAGAGAAGAATGCACGCATGCGCGCGTACTTAACCATTCATATACGCCTGTGGACCTTGTGATTTCAGTGACGACACGCTGATTTCATCTTGGAAGAAAAACAGTGATACACGTCGTTGCACCGCTGGACTTTGCGTAAAACATAAATAGAGGGCGTCCGCACTTAGTAGAATTCGACACACTATTGCAGAAGAATTACGCGTATCCGATTAGCTGACCAATCACCTTTCTGTATTTGAAAGTGTGACGTCACAAGTTAACGGTCTATGATTTATATGTAAAAGACACACTGAATAAAACCATGGTGATTGTGCGCGCACCAAAATATAATGAACGCAAAAAGTACACACTGCTTCGGTGAAATGAACATCAACAAATGCAAATGCAAACCAGAGACAGCTGATCAACAACTGCACACGCAAGTCTTCTGTGCCTTTTTGTGAAGGAATTGTTTTCCATCCAGCAGTGTGGCGCGTAAGCCGTAATTACTCAGACGCATTTTGTTTGAGTCGGCCGATTTTGTCGGGCGATCCCCGCGATACTTAAGTTAGTGGGTTACACTGCCCGATGTGTCGGCCGATCCCACGATAGTAAGGTAATGGGTTACACTGCCCAATTTCTTCCAGTTAACCGAAAGAAAGTGACGATGACCTGGATGAAGATTTTAATGAAAAAGAAAGTTGTTTGCAACGCAGTGTTGGCAATGAGCTTGTGAGAGGAGATGAAGAAAACCAAGACTGAGTAAAGGGCGGTACACACCTATCCGTTTTTTGCGGTCCGTTTAAAACGTGTGCGTACGCGTCTCCAGTCCGCACTAAGAAATTTGCGAACACACCTATCATTTGAGTTCGCGCGTAATATCGGATGAGTTCGGACACGTTTCTTATAGACCTGGAACATATGATGTCACAATGGCATAAATTATGCCCTTCTTGGGGCAAAACAATGCAACACAGACAAATGCTAGCAGCTAATTCGTCAACCAGTCGAATGCGCGCATAGCCTGCCACACGTGTAGAGCGAATTCATTGTTTGGCAACAAAGGGTGACGTCAGTGTGTGGTCAATGCACAAGGTCTATACTTAACGAACTTTACGACGTTGCTTCCAATGCTATTTACGTCCGATGAAATGGGGTCGGATAATCTGGAGGTAGAAAAAAATACTGGGAATAAACTGGAAATGGAGGAAAACAATCAGTCGGAAATTGATCTTAGATGGGGGTTTCATCCGGTTTTGGAAGGCCCGAAAAGTACGGTGGATATCCCCGTTTTGTAAGAGAGTTATAGGTAGACGCTCATAGATATTAAAAATATTTCAGAATGTCTTCCGACCAAATTGAGCATATTTTGAGACTTGTAGGCCTGAAAATCGGCAATCAAGATACACATTTGAGGGAGTCCGTCACCCCAAAAGGTGATTGATAATGAAATAACTTACTGAGCAGGCTACATAAATAGACTGGTTGTATGCTACCATAAGTCGGTCACACAATAGAAATTTCAACATAAAAATGGTCGAAAGCCTTTGATAAAGTTCTGTTAGGTAGCATTATGGTTTAACTGCGTAGTTCAGGTATTCTCGGCAAAGGTGCTGACTGGGTGAACTTTGAAAGTGCCGCGATTTTTTATTTTCCATGCAAATGTTTGAAAGAATTCGGATATTCGACCATTAAGGCATTGTGCTGTGCCGCGAAAGTTTGTAAAGTAATTCTCACGAATAAAAGCTTTTTGCGCTTCCAGAACTTATGATAGTGACCCTTGCGCGAGAGCTGTGCATTGCAATGTTATTCTACTACTCGGTAAAATCATAGTCTATACTCTATACGGACTAAAATTTTCACGATTAGCACTCAACGATTTGTAAAGATTCCCAAAAAATTTCAACTGAAGATCACGTGCGTTATTTTAAGTAGGAATTTTTCAAAGGTGAATATAGGCCTCACTAGGCCAAGACAATATTTTATTATAAAAAGGTTATGATTATATAGGCCTAAACTAATGACCTAGGCCTATAAGAAAAATTTCAGTTGACAGGGTTTCAGTTCTTATCTCATACTTATTATGTCAAGTTATAAACAAAACGGCCCTGAAGAAAAAGAACACCTCAGTGTTGGTTGAAAACTTTTTACTCGTCACGGAATCAATCAAACATGCTAAAATTACTTTAGTCCAACTACTTGAAACTTTAATTGCTATGACCACTTCAAGGCACCAAGCATACATATTGTGCACAGTGCAGGCAGGTGGCCACAGATATAACCTACCACACACCCCCATAACGTCTCCAATTGACTTCCAAATATTCTTCGTCAACTCGGCATCTTTGTTATTTTGGTGTTTTACATTGAATAAAACCTCTAGCTCTCTTGCGAGCATAATTATTTTTCCATGTTAAAAATTTCCGCCATTGTTTGTATTTGCTTGAGTGAATCAACTGGTCGCTTGCTAAGACTACTTTTCAAAGCTTCATTGAGCGCGTCTATCCGTCATCCGAAAAAAATCGCTCTTGAAGCGAATTTTTCTGACGCAAAAACGGACGACGGACAGTATTCGGATAGGTGTGTTATGCGCTTACTTAATTCATTATATTTGAATCGTGCGCGCACCGAAGGAATGACGCGCACGCATTCGGACGGCAGTTCGGACGCAAAAAAACGGATAGGTGTGTTCCCGCCTTGAGGCTCCCACAGCCCGACAACGAGATAGATCTCATGCCAGTTAGCTGTAATATTGCACTCTGGGAAGGATTATTCCAACACAGTTCCCCATCAGCATTGTGACCATTGGCCTTCTCCATGGTGACGATTCACTTCTGTGGTCCCATACATGGAATAATCCTTCCCATGTTGCAGTTTTGAAGCGCCCTCTATTTAATTGGCATAAGGTCTATCACTCGGCCGATCAGAGTTTGCACTCGCAAACTTTTGTCGACGCCGATTCTGTCGGTAAATCGGTCAAAAAAGTGTTCACATAGACCGATCGGACGTAATTCTATCAGCCGACAAGGCAGTCGGGCGACGAAATCGGTCTGTGTGACCTGGCATAACGTGTTCTTGCATGGTTATATTATACAGTAAGTTCTTGTTTTCTGTGTTTCCAGGGTACAGAAAAAACCCGGACGACCGACTAACACCATACGTGAAAAGTGCGCTTTCCTTCTCCAAAACTATGGGTTGCGATACGCAGTTCTCTCTTCCGTGCACGACTTGGGCATTCAGGCAGTCCACTGTTTCACTGCAATTCATAGCGTGACTGGCGTGTGATGATTTGAAAGAAGTGTGACATTTAAGCAAAATGACCCGACTTCACTTGGCAGTTAGGGAGTGAACTTTTCAAAGGAAAAATTCGTTGAAACTATTTCAATATCTTTAACGGTTCCCAAGATATACCTATCCAAAGTTCCAGTGTTTCTGAAGCAACTTTTTGGCTATGCAAAAATAATGATATGGCCTGCTGGAAATTGTTGACATTTCTTTTGTTAACCCTACATTAATTATCTTTTAATTACACATGAGATAGTTTATGGTTTGGTAATTGATACTGATGATTTTCAAGAACACAATTTAAACTGACAAAATATAACCCTCAGGATAAAGTAATGTTACAACTGTCCTTGAAATGAAGATTGCGAAAATAGGTGATAACATTAGCCATATATGGCATGTCCCTCACATGACATCACAAAATTTGCATGCTGAGCTCATATTTTATAAATGATTAAGAATTAATCAGAAATTGCTCTGTAAAATGGTCAATTTTTGACTGATTTTGATGGGAATTGCGGCCATTTTCTTGGTTTTTAATACTATTTACATCAAGTTCATTTTCATGTCACACGACCTTTGACGATGCTGGTCGAACACGGAAAATGCATCAAAACTATTGAAAAGAAATCCGCTGACCCCAGAAAAAAAAATTACAGATCATTGTGCGATAACTCTGTTAAAATTTTGTGTACATTTTAGTAGGTAGATTTTTTTTAAGTTACAGTTGTAAAGTTTTCACTTGTATGAAATAAAACAGATTTTCTCCCCACGGATATATCCCGCCAAAAATCTTTCATGTAAACCATCGTTTACCATGGTAAAACTACAAATTTACCATGCATGGTAAACCATGGTACATTTTGGCTGGGATATGTTAGTAAATTTACAATAACAGATTTAAAGTACATTGAGGGAGAAAATCGTCAGTAAACCTGACGTCGTTTTTACGAATTTTGGTTTAAATGTTGAACCCTTTTTGGAAAGGTTGTAATCAAAATTTGCTTATATAGAACCCCAAATCAATTATAAAGACTATTCTCAAATAACAATGACAGAAGATCGTGGGATAGCGTTTTGAGGCCCATCGGTCAATGACATCTTACTACGGCCAAATGTGACCTGCATGCAAAACTCTGTCACATTGTCCGTTGTAGCTATAGCTGTATAGTATACTGTATTAGAAAAGGTCTTTACATTGTTATTCAAGTGAAAAGTTGTTAGGCCCAGCGCTAACATCGAATTGAATGATATTATATTAAAGGCAAATTTTCATCATCCCAAACAGTTCCAATTCTCACAACCTTACTTCTAGCCCCTCCCACATTTATCTAAAACTCATCTTTATCCAGACACAATCCTAGTTTATTGCCTCGTGGCTTGCCAGTGGCCATACAAGTCCATAATGTGTAATCAAGACACTCTCAGTGCCCATGCTGTGTAATTTAGCTATGATGCATTGTTTGAATGTGATGTCAATCAAAGAGCTGTACCAATTGAGTTTTGATATATGCATACTGAAACTGTAGTTTAGGGTGACGAATGACTGCCTTTAATACAATATTGATTAAAACAGAACAGTGGTCCGATTTCTTACCATTGTTATGAAAATTGGTAAGGGTTATTATGAAATTAATCACTCCCAGACTGGCGTTTTTTAGGATGGGACAAAGGTCAGAATTTCAAGCCCTGCTCTTTAAGTTTGCAATTGAGCTGAGTCCGTCATTTCTGAACCATTCTCCTATGGCGAAATATCATGAATGGGTGAAGTTTTGTCTATAAACACTTTTTAACAATATCGTGAAATATGTATCTGTCTTAAGTGTCGTTAAATTTATAACTTAACCACCATGAAGTAGCCACCTGTTCCCCCCAATTTGAATAAAAGTGTCGAGGGTCTTAGAATTATGTGTAACGTCAACAGCTGGTAAATAATAAAATGGTGAATAATTAACAATGACAGGGCACTATCTACGTACCAAGATAAATTTATGACCCCTTTATAATATCAATGTCAAAGAAAGCCAAAAAGTAACACTGTAAAACAATTTTAAACTATGACAATTCCAGCAAATTTACTCCGTTGTTTTAAACGCAACAGATAGTCGCCCCCAAAAGTGTTTGGGAAATGTGAAAACTCCCTTTGTTTAGACAAGGAACAAAGATTAATTATTCCTGGAATCACCAAATAAGTATGGAACATACAAATTGTCATATTAATGATTAATGACTACCTTTTCCAAACTAGTACAACGGGGTAGGCTAATTCAAATAGAGACGTATTTTTCTTTCAAGGTCTACGTCCACTCTAAAATGTCCCGTTGTCAAATTTGAATAGAATCTAATCAATAGGAGTACAGACCGGAATTTTGTCAAACTTTGACTACATTCGGCTCGTTAATGAAACAATTGTAGTTTCACTTTTGAACCATTTCTAGTCAATTTCGAAAGAAAACTTGTCAAATATTTGTCAAGATTCCTCCCCTGCCAAAAATGACTGGATGTTTTTCGAGTGATCCTTCTATTCGAATGTACAGAAACCCTTTCAAAGCTCTACGATAAAGTGAAAGATGAAAGAAAGTCTATCTATCAAGCAAAACTTGTAGTCTACAATCCCCCTACCCCACCCCCACCCCCTAAAAAATATTACTTCCCCTTAGCCTTTTGGCTTAGATCATATGTGGTGGTATCTGTTCCTTTCACCCACTCTAGAATGGACATAACAGACCAATGATCTAAATGATCTGAGGGCCATGCACGTGTTAATTTTTGTCCTTCACTGGACGTTAAGCTTTTTGGCAGTTTGGGAAGTAGTTAAACGTCTGGTTTCGCCCAGTCGGCAGAGAGTCGGGAGAACTTTTGCAAAAGTACAAATACAGCATTAAGGAACATTTTCTACATCATCAAAGACTAAGGTAGAATAGCCTAGCGGGGGCTTTTTACGAGCTAAAAACGGACACGGCAAGATCGACAGAAGCATTACTCCATATGACCAGCAACCAAACAACAACCAACCAATTATCAGCACACTTACAACTATTTTTCAGGTGTGATGTCATGGATTCACGGTTCAAAGGTTGGCAAACATGATAGAATGTATCCACTATTAACCAAACAACCAAATAATATCAAATTATTCAATGATAATTATAAACTAATAATGTTCTTGAAGGGTCAACTTATAGACCTTCACATTCCTATCAAAACCAAAACAACCGGTCATTCCGACTTACTCATGTTTACTATACCATTATTTGTAATTTTTCTGTAAAGAAAATAATTAATAAACAGTAAAAACAGTGGAAAAGAGGAAAAGAAAAATAAAAACAAAAAATAAAAAACGAACTCTGCCTACAACCGCATGCCCAACACTACCCAATTTCGTCACCCCCGTCACGTCACTGGACCTTTAAGAGAAGATACGCTGCCAAATGTTCCAAGTTTGGTTAAAGGCTAATCAGCGATTTTTTACCGTATGCAACACAAATACTTTTCACAATTAAACTGAAGGTTAAGATGAAGAAGGAAATTTTCAACCCGTAAGATCTTATTGTTTTAACACTTAGTCATATTTATAAAATATCTCGCATGTATGAGAACTTTGTCAAGGTCTAAATTTGCATTATCCATGACAGAATAACCAAAAATGAAGTGAATAGGTTAAAGAAAGCTCAGATCATATCCACACCGTTCATGTGCAATTTTAAGAAGCCAATTATAAAAATCCCTAACTATCCTGCATGTGCCCAAAAGATGAATAACTGTTTCCACATATAAAGCACAAAAAATGCAAAGTTTGTTATTTCTTATACCGATCTTAACAGCAAATTCGTTGGTTGTAAAAATACGATTGTAACTTTATACTGAAAAGATGGAAGCCTAGAATCGATTGCTACTTTAAAAGGATTTATGTTAACACCGAACCAATACTGGCCAGATAAGCCTCTTTCTAAATCCAGTTCCCACTTATCCTTATGATTGAAAAGCAATTAGTATACTTGGTAAATCAATAATTTTACGAAGATTGCTACATCCTTTACGATTTCTAATTAAAAGATTTACTTGGTATGGAAAAATAGGAGTTACAACCTTACAAACATTTTCCACCTGAAGAAAATCTTTAAAGACATTAAAAAGCTGGTCCGAAGGGAGTTAAACTGAAAAAAAATTCCTTTTTAAATCGTAGCAATCAATGAAATCCCCATAGGTCATAAAAGAACCATTTACATTCACTAAGTCATTAATAAAAATAACACCCCTTTCAATCCGATTCACATACGAAACAGTTTCTTTCTTAAAAGAGAACAGACTATTATCCCAAACTGTTTGCGACAAGCATCTCTGTCTTGTATCAATGTTAATTCCCCTTTCAAAAAGTTTCCAAGAGTCAATAACTTCATACCAAAATGTATTGGACCTTTTTGGGATTGTACTAATTATAAAGAAGGAACCAGAGCATTTAGAAGCATTAAGAACTCAAAGAGGTTATGCCACTCCCTTTTTCCACATAAAGATAACGTCTTAACCAGGAAAGTTTTGACGCATATATAAGTGATTTAATTTGAACCATTTTAAGGCCCTCCAAATTTATAGGGCTGATTTAATTGAGTTCTACTAATTCTTTCTGTTTTATAATTCCATATGAATTTAAAAAAAAACATTGTGTTAAGTGTTGCAATCATATCTTCCGTTGGGTTTGGAAGACAAGCAAATAAATAATTTAACTTTGGAATGAGAAGAGATTTGATGACTGTAACTTTTCCTATTAAACCCAAAGATCGTCGTTTCCAGCTAGAAATGCTCTTTTGAATATCTATTAAGACTTTATCAAAGTTCAGCTTAATCATTTCCTCCACATTTTTGGAGAACTTAATGCCAAGAAAATCGAAATATCCAGAATAATTCCAAAATAAATAATCAAAACCAGGGAAGCAGATTACCGTATCTTTCATTTTACCAAACCAAAGGAGAGAACTTTTTGCATCATCAATTTTTTGACCTGTCATATCAGCAAAACTATTTAAAGTTTCCACAGCTGCAGATAACGAACTTAGCGTACCATCTTGTATTAAGCATGTATCATCTGCATACTGAGTTAATTTAAAATGGTTACCCAGTATGTTTATTCCTCTGATTTTTGCATTAGATCTGATCAACGACCCATGAATTTCCTCACAGAAGGCAAAATAAAAACGTTCGAAGGCAACCACAGCGCATGGAGCCACTCGTTTCATTAACATCACTATTTCCAGTTTATCTACAGAATGTACACTATTTTCATGTAAAGAAAACAACTTCGCGAAGAGATCGAACGAGCCAGGGAGGGGATCGTGAACATCCACTCTCTTCGGGAATCCAAACTGAACCAAACTGAATACTTTTGCTGAAGTCCTCCCCACCCTTTGGCAAAGGGCCGTTCGGCGAAACCAAATTTTAACTGCTTCTCTACGAAGCTATTACGTCCACTGAAGGACAACACTTGACCGACCTCACGGTCTTCAGACCATTTACACAATTGGTCTGTCATGTACGACTCCATTCTGTTCCCGCCATTCCGATTCCAGGTGTAACCCATTCCTCTAAAGATCCAGACTGGCTGTAAATAAATTTTTACTTAAACGTTTCGGAGATGAAGTGGCATCAAAGATATTATAAACATAGATACGAAACTTAAAATGGCGCGGTGAATCCTCATGGAGGCCGATTCGGAGCGGCGGAAGTGTTGATCACTGATCAGTCGTTTTGAAAGCTGACAGTTAATTGATATCTTCCGTTAATATAAGTACATGTAATTTTAAAACATTGCAATTCTTGCAAACACCATTCTTCAATAAATTTCACTAACATGAAACAGTTTTAAGCTTCTTCGCCGGTTTCCTACTTAAGAATATTTGAACACTAACGCACAACGACTGGTTTGAAGTTCATTGGTTTACTGATTGGTCCATTTCTATGGTATCTTCATAAGCGCAAATCTATGTACGCATTGACATTCCCGCGCGCTTACAACACAAAATCAACTACTGCGTTCTTCTCTCAAGCACGCGGAAGTACGCTTCAATTATTCCTGACTTCATCACATGGAGAAATGCATTGTGCGCATACAGAACTCGCTTTGAAAATGCACGCACGCTGACATTTCGTCACAATGGAATTTTCTGTTACGCATGCATTATTGTGGGCGAGCATCACCGAATAAAACTGTGCGCATGTCAAATGAACACTTCCGCCCCTCCGATTGAGCCTCCGTGAGGAGTCAGCGCGTCTAACAGTGTAGGGATAGGAGTTTGGTATCTACGTTTATAATATCTTTGAATCCTCTATTGTGCGCTCGCACCAAGGCAGAAATCTGCGGCAGTTTTCGAGTGAGCGCATTGTATTTATCTCAAAACTCCAAGGGAAATTTCTTTGCAGGGAATTTGCAAAAATTTATCCTACTTGTATTGGGATGAAACATTTTTCTTCTGGCTCGCAAAGCGCAACAAATTTTTGCTGAAGGATATGTGTAGAAAATGCCCTTTTGAACATTTTTTCGAATTAAAAATAGTGAAGGTTTACTTCTGGAAATAAACTATGTCGGGAACGTTTTTTGAACACTTTTTTGCCCTCAGGTTTAAACACGTTTAGATGCTTAACAGCATGTTTAGCGGAATTTAAAAGTGTTTATAAAGCGGGCAAAATAGGTGCTTAACTGCTAAATACGTGGTTTAGAGTGTAGGTAGGTTCAGTCTTGCTTTTACAGGAGTGCGACAGGCTACTACATTGCTTATGCTGAGCACCAAGTACAATGACAATAGGTTTCATTTTTCTCAAGTCTTCGGTATGACCGGGCCAGGAATCGAGCTCCAGGCCTAAGCCGAATGCTCTACTTGACCATGCAGTCGGTTGATCCCAAGTCTTGGGATAAAAATAGACGTTGTGCATATGATGTCACAGCGCAGAAAGTACGCCCTCTCTTGGGGGCGAAACAAACCAACACAGACAAATGCAGACAGCTGATTTGTCAACCAGTCGAATACGCACATAGTCTGCTACAGGTGCAGGGCGAATTCTTATGCGTGTAGCCACAAGTTCCATAATAGTGCTCAAAGGATGAAAGTATGTCGTCAATGCACAAGGTTTATGGTAGCGGGCCACTAATTATAAGTCCCATTGACTTACACACTAAATTACACTGTTAAAAATTTCTGTAAATTTACAGACTTTTTTTAACTTAAACTTTTTGTATTTTACTTTTAATAGAGATTTTCTGTATCTTTACAGACACTTTGTATTTCTACAATAAAAAAAGGCTGTTTAACATGTATTTTCTGTTTATTTGAAAGACCATTTCTGTCTGCTTTTTTAACCAAATTTTACTGCTTTGTAAAACTTTTTCTGTAAATGTACAGAAATTTTAACAGTATTTTGTATTTTTCTGATTTCACATAAATATACTGTCATTTAACAAACATTCATTTTGTTTTTAAGCTGAAAAAGAAACAAAAATAAGCCCAAACAAACAAACAAATAAGAAATAGCCAGAAAATTTTCAACATATAACATGCATCGTTCTGCGAAGTTTCAGTTCAAAAAGAAAACATTTTTGGCAAATTTATGGCCCTATTTGAAAATTAACTTACATTTATTATACTGACAATTGGTATACTGATGTCAACTCATCGCCACAGGCGCTCATGCACTTGATCGAATTAAAAACGTTTCACAAATTTACTTGAAAGAGTCTGTAAATTTACCACTTTATGACGTAAATCTCATTTTGCATAAATGGGTGGAGCTTATTTTGTAGGCATTTTCCTAACAAAAGGATTGCTGTTGCTTTGAATAATATCTTTTTTGGCTTTTTTTAATCAGGAAGTGATAAACTTATTGTTTACCTTGTCTGGAAATGTTTGCAACCAATGTATTTGCATTCTTTGTCATATTTATTTTAAAAACAATTATTATATTGTACCAAAAATGTGACTTTCCAATTACAAAGTTCCTAGAGATAGCAGTTTACTGGACAACAATGTGATAACAAAGTATCCTCATTGTTGTGGCTTCTGCTCTATTCAGCCAGTTTAGAGCAGGACCACTCAGTGTTTGCCCTTTGGAGGGCGTACTTGTCCATTTGGGACGTTAAGCTCCTTAAGGGAGCAGAACTCCTCCGGGAGTAATCGTTTGGTTTTCGCCACTTGGCTCTTCGCCAGAGAGTCGTGGGGACTTTTAGAAAAAAGATTGAAAATAACTTCGTAACGACACATTACGTTGATAAGCAAATACCTGATCTACGTAATGGTGAAGTGTATGTTACGTAATAACATATGAAAGGAAAAAAGCGATATTATAATAAATATTAAAACGCCGAGAATGAAAACAGTAGGCTGTAAATTCACATAAAATTAAGGTAAAAAAAAAAACAGAACAATTCTGTAATTCGATTTTACAGTAGACATTTGTAAACTAATTTACATGCAAAAACTGTAAAGAAAAAACATTTAATGTTTTTTCATGATTACAGTCTGGCTGTAAAAAAAACATTATTTGGTTGGAAAAAAATTTGCCATAAAAATTATGTAAATTTTACAGAGAAATTTCTAACAGTGTAAATGCAATGTTAAACCCAACATGCTACTTAAATTTGTTTTACCAGATTCTCAGGCGTTTGAAAAGCTCCAAGATAGGGAAGACAAATGCTCGTTTATTTGCAACTTTGACTATGTCCCGGTCTGCGGTTCTGACGGGAAGACATACAGCAACCGTTGTCGCTTGGAAGAAGCACATTGCTTAAACCCATTCATTTCGATGGGACATCAGGGTGAATGCTGTAAGTATATGCAGTTGCACCAACAGTGCAATATATTTAATGTTTTAACCGAAATGCCGAAAGGTTTCTTGACCAACTATAACTATACACGCTATGGACTCTATCATAGGCGTCGATCGGTTTTCGAAAGGAAGGGGATCGGTGACAAGTCCACTTCTGTCAAAAATTTACTGTATAAAAATCTTAAGTCAATGGGTGACTTTTCAAAATATTGGTGGACATATCCCCGCCCCCTCCAAATCGACGCAGATGGACCCTGTAGGTAACAGACCCCACATTTGGGGGCAAACAGATGAATCATTTGAACGCAGGAGACCGATTTTGCAGTTGAGCATAGTACTAGAAATACACGCGTTTCGTTGTATCCATGGGCGTGCAAATTCAATATCTGTATTTTATTGATGTAGCATGCAATATATGAGCATGTCTCTCGCATATTATAGTCTGTGACGTAATAGGCACGAGGTCAATTGTTGGACAAACAACGCAACGTCAGAATTTTTCAACTGTCCAGCTTCAATAGAAGATTAAAAAGACTTTTTTCAATATATCCTTTCAGCTAGGGGCACCAGGGTATTTTTATAGGGGGAAAGCATGAGTCTCCCCTCTCTCCTTACACATTTTAATGCGAATATGTGGTGCGGACGCCCTACCTGAAGCCGCGTCTGTGTTCTTGTTTTAATTTTCTTCTAAGTCGTGGCTCCCAGCACATAAAATTTCAAGTCGAATTTGTACGGGGCTTCAGACCTGGGTGAGAAATGACATTTCCTAAGTGGTTTGGGCGATTTTTTCTTTCGTAGAAAATGAAAATTGCTGCCTATTCTTGTCTGAAGAAGTGTCAAACCTTACGAAATGTGCATGGTAGTCACACTCTCACTACACAAACAACATATCCTTTTTCGAAAATCCTAAATCTCATTTGGGGGCGCACTTAGGAGTCACAAGGTTTTTCCAGATGGGCTCGTGCTCCTCTACCCCTTAGCGGGGCCAATGGGTGGGACTAGGTCGATTTTTTTTTATATGTTGGGTTCGTCTCTGTTGGATCTGTCTCTACTTGCATTGTCTCCTTAAAGCCAGTCAACTCTCACCCCATACTACAATTTTTTAGTAGTCTGTAGAAATTTTCAATTGGCACAGCTCTTTGATTGACAGCAAGTTAGAAAATGCGGAATAGTGTAGCATATGTTTCACAGCATGTGCCGTGTACTGAGAGTGTTTTAATTATATAGTAGTCTTGTATGTCTCCTCTGAATGAAGCAATAAACTGAGATCGTGTCTAAGGAGTCTTAGAGAAATTGCAAATCTTTGGGGTTAGAGGATGAGACCACTGAAGAAAGAGTTTCGTACTCTTTTGCAAGTTCTCCAAGCCCCCATCTCTTCTTAATAAGGCCTTCTACTTTAAACAAACTACTGAATTGCGAGATCTCTGCTCAGTCCTGCTTTTATTCGATTACGATACATCAAAATAAGCACAGGATGTTTTCCAACAATGTTAGCCACAGTATTGTGCCACAGCAGCCCTTTGGGGCCGGGTTTGTAGAATATGTCCACGGTATTTCCCGCCTATCGTAAGACGCGACTAAAGGGAGTGAACTATAACTGCTTTTCTACTTGAAACTATATGACACGTTCGTGTTGGTTTATTGTTTAGAAGCAGTATTCTTGAGAATGTAACTTTGTTAATTCGTTAATTTTTGTAATTTTTTAATTTTGATCAATTTTACTAACCCTTTTCTCTTTAAAATTTTCAGAAACAATAGCTTCCGGTCAACTGAACCTGTCAAACCAATGTGTTAACCAAAACAGGATTAACCAAAACAGGATTAATCACAATTTACATTAAAGTTTGAACGTTTTTGTTGTTAATAGTTGTGGTGATGGTATGTCATCAGGTGGTGCGTGGAAGGTTTTACGTGGTGGCGTTGTTACCTGGTGACTCAGAGAGAATATTTTTATTGAAAGCCTCTTTCTTTATTGACGTTTTCTCTAGTATCGTTTTCACCATTAATAGGTAGTTGTAATTGATTTTAAAAGAACAGTCCAAAGCCAACTTTATGTATGCTTTGTTAAAGAAAAACATAATTATTCTAATTGTTTTTTGTGAACTTGAACGTTCCATCAGTTTCCCAATTTTCGGTTCTGAAGATACTAGCAATTGAAGCTGCAACATTTTCTATAAAAAGTGAACTTGAAGCAAGCAGTTGTGATGTCATGAATTCACATTGGTGGTCACTGCTGTTTCTTTAGTTTTCATCCTATTTGTTTGACCTTAAATTGATTAGGGATGCCATCTTGCTCCTATGGAATATGAGGTTTTAAAAATTCCATTGCTCAGAATCAATGCA